>OZ024870.1:52791811-53991811 GCA_964017185.1 Rugalucina vietnamica
GTCCACGGACTTAGAAATTGTGTGTTAAAATTTTTGGTTAAAGTTTTAATAAGTCTATATCTCTTGAACATGTCGATGGATCAAGTTGATACTTTGTGTTGGTAGATATTGGTCTTAAGTTTTATGCTGTATCATCACCACCCACCAGGGTGAAATTGAGGTCAAGGTCACGGACTTAGAAATTTTGTGTTAAAGTTTTGGTTATTATTTTTATATGTCTTTATCTCTTGAACATGTAGATGGACCAGGTTGATACTTTGCATGTTGGCAGATATCGGTCTGTAGTTTTATGCTGTATCATCATGACTCACTTGAGTGACCTTGAGTTCAAGGTCAACGACTTTGAAATTTTATGTTAAAGCTTTTGCTTCAAGTGTTTTGAACTATATATTGCTGGAACAGATGGATGGATCTAGTTGATACTTTGCTTTTAGATATTATTCTCAAGTGCTATGTTGTACCATCTTGACTCACCTGAGGTCAAGGTCACAGACTTAGAAATTTTATAAGTCCATATCGAATATGTAGATGGATTAAGTTGATACTTTGCGTGTTAGATTTTAATAGATTTAGTGGCAAAGCACAAGTCGGGCGAGCTACGCTGTCCTGTGACAGCTCTTATTATTATATACACCATACAGACTTTTTTCCCAAGAAAAAACAGGTGGTGAAAATGTAAGAGAACACGACTAAGGTACCAAGGTGTTCGATACCCACAAGGTGTACCAACAAATTATGTTTTGAGGGGAAAATAAGAAAGTATCAAAATGGCTCATCGGAGAGTTAAAATCAAGTTTTCTTCAGCTCAAAAAAATTACTGAGTGTAACATGGGTGTGATTGTGCAGTGTTGAGTTGTTTGCTGTTTATTCAGAAGTCCCATGTTTGAGTAATGAGAGGTACATCGCCCTTGACTACGGAACATGCTCAAAGAAAACGTGCAAGGGAAGGTGTGAAGATGGTATGACTGGAGAACAAATCTGTTGTATCAGCCCTGATGATATCCGTGTTGTTGGAGACTCTCGTGAGTACCGCATGGATGCCTTATCCACAGCTGATAAACACGTGGTATGGAATAGGTGACGCACAATGCAATTCTGCCCGAAGATGACATGAAAAATTCGAGTTTTATCCTATACCATTTATTTTATTGACTGATAGATAGGCGCAGTCAATGCAGAAATTGAACATTTACTGAATGAAAGTAACATAAAAAATCCAGGTTATTTCGTTATAGCAAACACTTCCACCCCATGAACATATAGTGCTTCCAACACAATAACGCTGAAGTATTTGCGAAAACAAAATAACCGGGATTTCTCATGTTACTTTCTTTCAATGTTCAATTTCTGCATGGACTGCATCCATTCTACACGCTATAGAAGAAAACTCGAATATCTAACCCCAACTTCTGTCTCAGTTGCAGTTTGTGTCACCGATCATTTATAGGTTTGTATGTAAACAATACCACGTGATTGTCAGTAGTGATGTCGCATTGTTTAAAGCCTTCGTCATATAATATCTAGGTATTCATAAAAGTATTTTAAATCAACATGCATTGTAAAATCCAGTTTTGAGGAGCTCGTAGGGATCTATTTAATACCAGTGCATGTTAATACCATTTGAATCTTTGTGCTTTACAGACCAATCAGAAGAGGGGTCTTCCGCTGGTGGCATTGTCGGGGGCATCATAGCTGTTTTAGTTGCTGTGGCAGTTACGGTCGGTATTGTGGTAAGTTGCACAGTTTTAGGATTTGATTCATGTCAGGGAATATCATATCCCACCGCAGTAGTGATCACTGGCCGTTCAAATAGAGTTGTCCTGTTATGCTTCTATATCGCTTGTTTCTGTTACCTTTCAAATTATTCTATGTTATTTACGTATGTATATACGCCGAACCTTCATTTTTAATGCATGCATTCAGTGTATTACATTTACGACTTCCACGAGAAAGGTTCTCCTTTAAAGTTGTCTTATTCTGTACACCATACTTCAAATCTCAAGCCCGGGTCGGTGATGGGTGATAATCGTTGGCGGGGTTTCTTGATATGGGTCATTTTCTTTTAAAAAGGTCTATATGAGGAAGACTGGTAGATTGGCAAATCTTAGATTAAGATGCAAGAATAGGAAGAAGAAGACTGACTATAATGATATACAGGTGGGTAAATAATAGGGCATTCCATGTTTAGTCGGAATGTTCATGGGCACTGCTTGCTGCCAATCAGGGCCCAGTTGTTCAAAACTAACGACGTCGTTAGTTAACGATTCGTTAAAATTTCAAACATTAATATCACAAATACACTCATTTTTTGTTGAAAAAATGTGAGAATCCTTTGCACTGCAAAGGATTCTCACATTTTTTCAACAAAAAATAACAGTGTATTTGTTACTTTAGCTTATATTTGCTTAACAAATTTATGTCTTAACGATATCGTTAAGCTAACGATGCTTTGAACAACTGGTCCAGATGACATGTAGTCTACAAGTATGACAACTACATAGTTAATTAATCTAGCGTACGCTAATGTCGAAAGTTGAAACCATTTGACGCTTGGAAAATGAGTATTGCTAGTCAAACAAAACTATTTTACCAGCGTTCTATTTATGTTTAAGCACCTCTGTCCGAGAGTCAAGTCATCGTCAATACTATATCATTGGTTATAACATTGTAGTTTCTAGAAGACTGTGCAGTGATTGTTAGTTGAAACTAGCTCATTTGGCCGATAACATTTAAATATGTTTTACTGTAAAGCTGTGAGAAACATTGCGATACTTGGAGAAGTCCGTGTTCAATTCTAAAAAATACAATTTCTGTGTTGTCACATTTAACAAAGTTCTATTATATTTTATTGCAGATGCAAACTCAACGTGGAAACGAAATGTCACACGACAATGCCACATATTCTGACGTTTTGTGAGTGTCATTTTCAAATGCATGGACGGTCTTTTACGATGAATAGCTTGTGTGTTTGTTACTAGTATACTGAATTTCCAATTTATTTCATGAAAGTTTTTAACAACGTTGTTTTCATTTATTTGCCATCCCATCGACGTCTATTGTATGACTTGCTACACTAGTAACAATAACTAGGCCGTTCAGGGACGTCATAAAGGAATATCGCTGGGACAAATTACTTTTGCCCAGGCTGTATACTAATCAGCCACATGCGTCCTGTAAACAATGAAACATAAGTCAGTTTTAGATCTCTTAAACCAGTTACATGTATTCTCTTTTATACTAGGTTGCTTTCTCTTTCAAGTATATGTAAGTTTATCAAAGAAGTATTTTTGTTCGCATTTTCCTATTTTTTCATTTTATTTTTTATATTATTAGCACGGCGCATCAGCGACGTGCTTACTTTGATGGTTTTTAAATTGTTCCTGTGTCTTTGAAGTACTGATTTTTCCTTCCGATCTTTGAATGTTTGTTTTAATAGGCTAATAACCCTCCAGATAAACGTCTTTTAATAAACGTTTGGTAAAGGCGTTCAAAGAATTAGAATGCTAATAATTGTAGCATATATATATAGCAATTATCAGTATTTTCGTCCTTTTTATTCGTTTTATTGTTCGGATTCGAAAGCATTTTCCTTTCAGCTTTTTTTGTTCCAAAAATTCAATGCGGATGTCACACTACTTCCAAAATTAATGCAGGCGGCACACTATCCCAAAATTCAATGCGGATGTCTACCCCACAAATTGACACCAGCTCAACCCGTACAAGTTTGTGCAAATTCATATGGCTTTTGTTTATTAACGCATAATGAAGTCAGGATCTATTTCTTTTTAAATACACTGCTTTTTTCATCATGGTAGTATACACATTAGCTTAGTATAGTAGCCTATATTACCGCGGGTTCGCCGTTACCACGGCATCAGAAGACTTAATAAAACTATGCAATTTATCTGAATTTACAGAATATATTCTGTTGATTTATTGCATTGCCCACTGTACAAGATTGACGACTTATGAAATGCCCATCCGTGATTTTTTTTTAGCTCATGATTCAGGCATAGTAACGTTTTCAGATATGCTTTCTGGACAATTTGTTACTTGAAAATGCCTGTTCTTATAAATGTTGAAGCCCTAAATATTTATATAAATCATGACCCTAGGATGACCTTGACCTATTTTACAGCAAGGTCAACTTATTTCGCCTATGGATTTGACTGGGGAAAATTGGTAAAATGGCTTTTTATGGGGGAAAAGATGCTGGGAATAGGAAAATAGGCAGAAGATTAATGTTGATGAAAAAATTTTGGCCCAGGGGGGTTGTCTGCCCCTGGCATGAGCTATAATCATGTATATTCCCGTAATATTCGAACACTTTCTTCTCTGAAACCACTTGGCCAATCAAAGGCAAATCTTATCGGAAGCCTCTTTAGAAAGGGGGAACAAAAGCGTAGATGAATAATTCAGGTCACACTACCAAGATGGCTGCCATGCCCATATATGGTAACCAGAGGACCAATGGTCCTGTAAACGCTCACCTGAGATCTGCTGCATATACCAATAAACATGTATGAATATTATGGTATTTTATTCCAGTGCAGGGGCAGATGAAGCCCTTGGGCCATTTTCTTTTTTCTGAATCTTCAATATTCTGTCCATTTGCCAATTTCCTGCTGGCTTTTCCCTTCAAATGACATTTTAACAGTTTTCCCAATTCAAATGCATAGGCAACCCATGTTGACCTTGCCATAAACTTGGTCAAGGTCATCACAGGGTCCTGATTTATCTATACATTAAAGAACTTTAGCCATCGATGCTTCATGCCAAGTTTCCTTGAAATCAGTCTATTGGTTTCAGAGAAGAAGGTTTTTGATGGGTTTTTACCATATATGGGCATGGCGGCCATCTTTGTCATGTGACCTAGATTATTTATATACACATTGATTCACCCATTCTATAGATGCTTCACAAAAAATTTGGCTTTGATTGGCCAAGCGGTTTCAGAGGAGAAGACGTTTGAATATTATGGAAATATACATGTATATTGCCGCGGGGTGGGGGCACATGAGCCCCTGGGGTCCAATTTTTTTCAGAATCATTAATATTCAGTCCTACTCCCCATTTCCTGCAAGACTTTCACTTTAAATTACATTTTAAAAGTTTTCCCCATTCCAATGCATTGGTGACCTATGTTGACCTTGCCGTAAAATAGGTCAAGGTCATCACAGGGTCATGATTTATATATACATTGTAGTGCTTGAGCCATCAATGCTTCATGCCAAGTTTTGTTGAAATTGGTCCACCGGTTCTGGAGAAGAAGATTTTTGAAGGGTTTTTACCATATATGGGCATGGCGGCCATCTTGGTCATGTGACCTGGATTATTTATATACACATTGGTTCCCCCTTCCCATAGATGCTTCATGTAAAATTTAGCTTTGATTGGCCAAGCGGTTTCAGAGAAGAAGATGTTTGAATATTATGATAATATACATGTATATTGCCCCGGGGTGGGGGCGGATGAGCCCCTGGTGCCCAATTTTTTTCAGAATCATTAATATTCAGTCCTACTGCTCATTTTCTGCAAGATTTTTCCTTTAAATGACAATTTAACAATTTTTCCCATTCAAATGCAAAGGCGACCTATGTTGACCTTGCCGTAAAATAGGTCAAGGTCACCGCAAGGTCATGATTTATATACACATTGTAGTGCTTGAGTCATCGATGCTTCATGCCAAGTTTGGTTGAAATCGGTCCAGTGGTTCAGGAGAAGAAGATTTTTGAAGGGTTTTTACCATATATGGGCATGGCGGCCATCTTGGTCATGTGACCTGGATTATTTATATACACATTGGTTCCCCCTTCCCATAGATGCTTCATGTAAAATTTGGCTTTGATTGGCCAAGCGGTTTCAGAGAAGAAGATCTTTGAAAAGTGTGGACGACGGACGACGGACGACGGACGGACGGACGGACGACGGAGCATGGGTATACTATAAGCTCACCTTGTGAGCCTGACGGCTCAGGTGAGCTAAAAACCTTTAAAAATCTTGTTCTCCAGAACCTTAAGTCCTATGATCTTGAAACTTTACATGAAACATGAAGCCCCACAATGTATATATAAATCATGACCTTGGGATGACCTTGACCTTTTTTTATGGCAAGGTCAACTTAGGTCGGTTATGCATTTGAATGGAGAAAATTGGTAAAATAGCTTTTTAGGAGGCAAACGATGCTAGGAATAGGAAAATGGGATGAAAATATTTGGCTCATGCCCCTGTAAGTACTCAAGGTCCATGTCATTTTATTACAACTAAATGCTGTAAGGTCATGTGAGCGTTCTCGGGACCGGTCCTCTGTTTTTAGCTCACCTGAGCCGTAGGCTCATAGGTGAGCTTATAGTATACCCATGCTCCGGCGTCCGTCCGTCGTCCGTCCGTCCGTCGTCCGTCGTCCACAATTTCAAAGATCTTCTTCTCTGAAACCGCTGGGCCGATTGTTTTCATATTACACATACACCATCTACATGTAGGGGGAAAGAATAATTGTGTTTTTTGTTTTGATCGGATAAGGACTCTGGTTGCTATGGCAACTTATGCTTCCCATAGACTTATAATGGAAAAAAGTGAAAATTGCCAGTTTTTGCTGTCTTGTTGGAGATATTTGAATTTTGTTTTTGCAGAAATGTTTATTGAGTAGTCCTCTATGTTTCTTGTGACTTTTGTCCTAATCTTTCATTTTGATTGGTTGCAGGGGCCCCATATAGGGCAAAATTTCGAAAAGCATTCAAAAATCTTCTTCTCAGAAACTGTCAAGGGGATGAAGCCTGTACTTTGTATACATGTTCCTGACAGTGGCCTCTACATAATTTGTGTTTTTTATTCCACGCGGATAAGAATTCTGGTTGCTATGGCAACTTAAAGTTTCCATAGACTTATAATGGGAAAAGTGGAAATCGGCTATTTTTCCGCTAAAATTGCAGACATTTGAATTTTGTTTTTGCAGAAATGTTTATTGAGTAGTGTTTGACGTTTCTTGCGAGTTTTGTCCTAATCCTTTATTTTGATTGGTTGCTGGGGCCCCATAAAGGGCAAAATTTTGAGAAAAAGATTCAAAAATCTTCTCCTCAGAAACTGTCAAGTGGATGAATCCTGTACTTTGTATACATGTTCCTGACAGTAGCCTCTACATAATTTGTGTTTTTTATTCCAGTCGAATAAGAACTCTGGTTGCTATGGTAACTTTAAGTTTCCATAGACTTATAATGGGAAAAGTGGAAATTAGCTTTTTTTTGAAAACTATTGCAGCCTGGGATCTGAAAAGTGGTAGATGCAAACAACTAATGGATTAGATGAAGGTATATGATTAATTTAGGTAAAGGTCATCTCTTGACCTTGGCCGGTCTGTCGTCCATACACACTTTTCGAAGATTTTTTTCTCTGAAACCACTTGGCCAATCAAAGCCAAATTTTATATGAAGCATCTGTAGGAAGTGGGAACCAATGTGTATATAAGTAATCCAGGTCACATGACCAAGATGGCCGCCATGCCCATATATGGTAAAAACCCTTAAAATATCTTCTTCTCCAGAACCGGTGAACCGATTTCAAAGAAACTTTGCATGAAGTATGGATGTCTCAAGTACTACAATGTGTATATAAATCATGACCCTGTGGTGACCTTGACCTATTTTATGGCAAGGTCAACATAGGTCGTCAATGCATTTGAATGGGGAAAACTTTTAAAATGTCATTTTAAGTGAAAGTCTTGCAGGAAATGGGCAGTAGGACTGAATTTTAATGATTCTGAAAAAAAAATGGACCCCAGGGGCTCATCTGCTTTTAAAATGTTATTTGAAGGGGAAAATCAGCAGGAAATTGGCAAATGGACAGAATATTGATTATTCTGAAAAAAGAAAATGGCCCAAGGGCTTCATCTGCCCCTGCACCGGGGTTAAATACCATAATATTCAAATATGTTTATTGGTATATGAAGCAGATCTCATGTGAGCGTTTACAGGACCATTGGTCCTCTGGTTTCTTATTAGCACACCTGATCTGTTAGGCTCACAAGATGAGTTTATAGTATACCCATCATCCATCTCAGTCCACATTGTTCAAACATTTTTTTCTGAAACTGCTTGACCAATGAAAGTTAAATTTTATGTGGAATAAAAATAAGAAGAGAGATCCTTTGAGAGCAGTAAGCATATTTATGAAAAGGGTGTGGGCCATACCACGGTTTTGACTACTAAAGTCTCATCAGTGACCCTATATACCTGGCAACATGGAGCCAGAAAGACTAATACAATTATTTTCATAAGTTTTACAGGACAGTCGATTAAAAGACTGATATCAACCCAAATTTAGGCCAAAAACCTATAAACTTAGTTTAGAAAATGAATCTAAACCAGTATCAAATTTTAGTTATCAAAAGTATGCTTGGACCAAACGGAAAATTTAATCTGCACTATGGATGATGTACAGGTAGACTTTTCGACCGCCACACTGGACAACACCAGCTGGAGTTATAGCAAATAAAAATAAGAAGAGATCCTTTGAAAGCAGTGGGCATATTTATGAAAAGGGTGTCGACCAAACTGCGGTTTCGACTACTCAAGTCTCATCAGTGACCCTATATACCTGGCAACATGGAGCCAGAAAGACTAATACGATTAGAGCCTCTTTAGGAGTCAATGAAGAAACATAATGAATATAGGGTCAAGGTATTTCTTGATCTTGACCCTAAGTCATTTAATTATCAAAATTAAGAATGTAACGCGAATAGTTTAACAACAATTTCCTTTTTTTCGCCGTGCATCATTCTTTTGCTGCTTTTGCAGCAAGTTGTACTTGTATTATTATGTACTAGTTCTTTTTAGGCCCCCGCCTGTGAGAAATAGATGGGCTGCTTGTGCCTCCAGGCAAAGCTTCTAATCTACTGACCGACCATCTGATTACTGGTTAACCGCTCATGCCTGGGCCTGTTTAGTCAAACCGGCCATACATATAAGCCTTATTGGCTTAGTTGGTACGGGTTATATTTATGAAGCACATGTTGAGTGTCATAACATCCTAATGTTGGGTAAAAGTCCCATAAAATTGAGACAACGTCCCGACATGACCATTGCCGTTGACTGGGACGTAAATCATCAAAATCAAACAAAAGTTCTTGCATGCATTAATGGATTGTTTACCTGCCCTCAATATCCGAGAGCAACCAGTTTAAGATAAAATATGGGGAGTAACCTTGAGTAACTCGGTCTGGAACCTTCAATAGGATCTTTTACCCCATTGAGGACTCAGGTGGTGCGTAAAATCAGTATTAAAGTTCTACATTTTGTGACATCGCAAAGTTGAATGTGTGATATCACAAAACCGGGATTTTCAAAGACATTCGAAATCTCACAATTCCAAAGATTATTCGCCGAGGGGTTCAGTATTTCAGAGACATCCTGCCAATAGACCCCGCAATAGACACAAATAAAACATCTTGTTGTGCAAACTATCAACATTCTGCGGACTCCTTTAAGTGTTTAGAAATATACATTCACCTCCCAGATGGTGATCATAAGTAATTCCTCTGCTAGTTTCCAAGGCAATAAGCCTTTTCATCAAGCAACAGACCTAAATTGTGAATCTAACGGTAGATTGTTGTACCTATTTGTCGGACTCCAGGTCGTTCCGTCCAAAACATGAATTGCGTTGACTCCAATACTACACGTAACCAGGGTCTTCTATAGAGACACTGACGTAACGTGAAATGGATACTCGCGCAGTGCCGCACAAGAATCTACAATATAAACTTCACTACTTCGATAATATGGGATCTAATCACATGTAGATCACTTCATGGCTCTGTGTGCTGTCAAAAGTGGTGTTGGATATGGTCTAGCCGAAGATGCAGTCCAAGTCCGATCGATGTTAAGTTTTAGGGCAAACCTTTTTTTCGGTTTTAAACGATCTTCCAGAAAATAACAGGTCATCTTTTAGCCTCTATGCTGACAATTACCTTTTCTTAAATGTTTCCAAATGAGATTCAAGGAAGATCATGGCCTAGCATCTTAGCAATAAGTATACTTCAAACAAACATTACACCAACAATGTTTGGAACAGATGCGTACAGTCCGCCAAAATACCTTTAGACAACCCTAGACTGCACCAGGCGGGAAAAAATACATCACAAAGTTACAACACGCACGAAGAGCAAGATGACTAGCTCTTTTCCAATAAGCTCCTCTTTGGCATCCCTACACGTATAATTATACTCAGATATGTACATGGCGGAGAAATGGTCAGTGAGGGTGTTTTATGCAGTATAAAGAGAATGAAAGTTCAGGAGTCGACAGCAAGATTGACATTCGAGCGTTGGAGAAACTCCAGTACTCAACATCGGCGAGGTACGAACTTATCTACATGTACTGACTGGAGCCTTTTCCTGTCAATTAAGAACCCAACAGGACGAAGTCCTCTTTTACAGGATTCGCTCCGGATTGCACAGCAATATGAGCATGTGCATGAGAAAACCAACAATTTGGAGTTCCAACCACTCCGACACAGACCAGGCTGCACAATCACAGAAGCTGGCTAGAAGCTTGAAATTTCGGATTTAAGAAGAAGAGAGATTGTTCTATGCGTGTAGCGAAAACAAAGACGCTTTGATCAGCTGTGTAATTACTGCACAGCTGATCTGCGCCTTTGGTTTCGCATATGCAAATTGTAGGTTTTCTGATGCATTGGCTCATATATAATGTGCTAAGTTCCATTTGACAAATATAAGCTAAATTCTCTCCGACACAATGGCATTAATTAATTACTGGTTCCACCAGCTTGGCACTAGACACAAAATTGCAGAGAACGTCAGAATCACGGACAACTCAAATTCCATTTCAGCCCACTAAAACACTTGAAAAGCGACATACTTAAACGCTATTTTACTGAACTCGAGCGTTTTCCAAGCTTTAGAAAATGTAACGGAAGTGGAGCTGAAAGGACGTGTGAAAGGGCTCTGTTGACAATTTATTTTAAATTCACGTTTATACAGATATTTTTAGAAAATTGCATCTTGTTTTAGCACAAAAACTTTGTTATACATGTAGATACTGTACAGAGATGCTCCAGTTAATGGTTGGCGGACTAAATTCGCTCTCATTAACTCTGGTTATCATGGATCTAATGGATTACGTCCAGCTACATCGCTTCAGATATATAGAACTTATGTTCTCCCAATGCGGTTATATGGACTTGAACAAAACGCATACAGCCATGCTAGAGAATTTCCACCAGAAATAGTCTCAGAACTATGCAGTCCTTACCAGAGAGGGCCACTGCATCTGCGCTGCGGTATACCTACTGTTGGGTACCCTACCATACCAGTGGAAGCTGAAATTCACACACACACACACACACACACACACACACACACACACACAAATCTCTAGTACACTTAATTTTGGAGAATCAAGGAAGTGTTAGATCGTCAGATATCAGTGATTTTGACAGTAATGACTTCCATTGTATTCTGAAAGTTTTGGACCTTTATATATAACTTACCAGCCATTATTAGTTTGAATCAACAATTACCAGCCAAGGATTCATGGAGGGAAACGGTCTGTAACTCTATTGCGGCCTACTGGAGGCCGTCCTTGGTGCATGATGCACAAAGAAAGACAACTCTAAAATTCCTTGCATGTGAAAGTATATCACTTGGGTTTTTGGCTTTCAATGATGTCAGGAGGGCAGCAGTTAAAGCAAGACTGTTGACGAGAACGTGTCTCTTACAAACAAACACACATACATAGATTCAGCCAGTATCGTTAAGATCCTGTATGTAAACTGTGTAAGCAGCAAGAGGAGGACATTTTCCATATGCCCCTATATTGTCCCCTGCTGTCAGAGATAAGAACATTCGAATACACATAAACTCTGCATACTAAAAAACTGTCCATTAAATACGTAACAGGGAAGATGGTAGCCAAGGATGTGACCCGTAATCTGATGTAAACCAAAGCTTTTTCCAGATATTCATTTAAATCCTACGCCCTATCGACATGGACATACCTACCCTGGAAACAGAGGTGCCCCTACATCAAAGAAGAACCCATTATGTTGCATAGGTAACAATAGGAAGCCCCCCCCCCCTCCAAAAAAAAAACAAAAAAACAACAACAACAACAACAACAAAAAAAAAAAAGAAAAAGAAAAAAAAAAAAAAAAAAAAAAAAAAAAAAAAAAAAACATGAAATAGACCATGAAATGTACTGAGTTCCACAGCCAACGCAACTTTAATTTTCTTCTCGTCTTTTAAATTGGTCAATTATCTGAAAACATTTGTGCCCAATAAACATCAAAATTTCAGACTTGAAAATCTTTGTGTGTTATCAAATCCGAGGTTTTAGTGCGCATGCGCGGGAACATGCCTCCAGGTACAAAAATGCATTTTCCTTGCGCGCGCGGGCTCGAAATTTTTCAAAACAATGCACACAATTTAAATTATTGAAGGTCGTCCGATGAGTGTATGGCAATTTCAATATTTACGTCAGAAATTGCGATTGGTTTTCAATACCTGAAAATTCCTTATTTTTAGCGTTCAGCGTCACTTGGTCACTTGGCCGACGTCACTGCAGATGTCATCCATGTTGACAACATCGCCTTGTTGAATAAAGTGTATTGCAGTTATGGGAAATTCGGTTTTCACTGTGTTTTTGCTGCTTATGAATAGGGTGGTTTACACAGTTTAGCAAGAAATTCATCAACATCAACGATATTAACATCAACGATTTCCTTCATTTTTTTCAAAGGTCATCTTTGAAAATGGTTAAGCTACAGATATGCAGAATTACGTATGTATCGACTGAAACCACAAAAAAGTTATTCTAATTGTATTGACTCAGTGTAATAAATTAAATATTATCGGCCGAAATGGTTGACCGAAAGTTTTTGCCGAAATAGTCTTTCTTCAGATACTGAGTCGATCAATTTCTGATCATCACCTCAGGTCTAATTTTGAATTTAGCAAAATGGGGGAAGACAGTCGGGATGGGCCATTAAAACTATTTACGAGAAGCTAAACAGAGGCATACTAAAAACCACTGGCTGAAATAAGAGCCTTAGAATCGTCCGTGGTCTAAGATGCGACAACTGAAGAAGGAGGACTAATCCACAATTGAATAGTCCTTGGGAAGAACGAATTCTTCACGGCATCACTGTAGGACATGCATCTTATTTACTATGAATCATGAAATGCCCTGGTATATTTTAGTCTTGGTCCCGGGTATTTGTCAAGAGGCACTGTACCAGAGTGAATCTTGTAAAAGAAAGTTAAGGAGCCTGCGGTCCTCCAGGAATGGCCACCCAAGTTCATCAAGCATGTCATCGACGCTACTGAATCTGAACCTGAATAGTTTACTGGTGACACGCCAAATGACATTATTTCACCAGGGGTTCGGATGGGGAAGAAATTAGTCCCTAGAACGCACGAGTGAAGCGAACATGGACACACAATCATCTGACATTTCAGCAGTAGAAAACATAGAGACAGGGAGGTCATTCCAGTCCCTGATAGTCTTGGGGGAAAGAAACTGATATTATGCCACCGCTTGAAGACCCACCTGGCTGCTGTCCTCTGAACTTTCTCCACCTTTTCTATCTCAGTGTCATTATACCCCCGGCATATACGAAGTTTATAGGTATATAGTTTTTGTCTTTTCTGTAAATGTGTGTGTGAACTTTTTTCTGTCAAAGATTTCTCTAGAACTGCTTGACATAGGATGATAAAATTTGGTACAAACATTGGGTATGGTTTACAGTATTGTGTAAGAAAGAATCAGCCATCTCCTGCTTATCAGTCCCTTTATTTGTCCATTTTTCTTTCTCTCTTATTGAAATTTCTGTCACAGATTTCTCAGCTCCTATTTATGCCAGGGTCTTCAAATTTTGAATACATCTAGACAGTGTTCAAGTGTATTGTGTAAGAGAAAATCAGATGGCCAGTATTTATTTTTCCATTCTTTTTCCACTTTGTAGTTTTTCCATCTGTCACTCCTGTATAATGAATATGGACATTTCTGTCAAAACTTTCTCAGAAGCTACTTGACTTAGGAAGGTGAAATTTTGTACAAACAAATTTGGGAATGATAAGTTTTATTGTGTAAGAAAGAATCAGCCATCTCCTGCTTATGGTGGTATGACCTCTGATGGCTACCGCCGGGGGTAAGTGAGCTTTGCTATATTAATATGTGGGCCAAATTTACCCGGAATCATTGTGGCCAAGAGGATAGCGTATTCGCTTAGCAATCAAGAGGTTGCGAGTTCGAAACCCGGCTGGTACATATACCTGTCATGTTGGTGACAAATGTTCACCCTGACTTAACCGGCCATAAGGGTGTAACATTTAGAGGTCGCCCACAAAATTGTATAAACAGCTTTAAATTTCTTAAACTGGAAAGTGCTTTGGTGGATGGTTATTTTACTTTTAAAAACTGTTTTATGGCTGTGTGCTGTGACACTGTATGTAGAGATATTCTGATACTCACTGGTGAAGGAGTTCACACAAAACTGTAAAGTGCACAAACTTTTACATTCTCCATTGGTAAAGGAGTTCACACAGGACTGTAAAGTGCACAAACCTTTAGATTCTCAGCGAAAACTTTTATTGATATAATTGACATATTACCCTGTTTAATACGTGGATACTCCCAGCGGTTGGAGAATAATACACACAAGAAGGTGGCGAAACGGCCTGTCAATAAAACACGAAGTTCATGCTGATAGTCACCAGGAACGTAAAACGCGGGAGCCATGAAAATGTAAACAAACAGAAGAGTTTTTATTTGTAAGTGCTTCATGCCAAGACTGCACAAAATACTCGTAAGACTATGCAGTCGTATTACCTGCCTAAAATGTCCACGATAGATAGATAGATAGATAGATTTATACAACAAGATTTAGATGCCTTATTCACTTGGGCGGAAATATGGCAATTGAGATTCAATGTGAAAAAATGCAAGACTATTCATTATGGTAGAAACAATGAAGGTTACCAGTATACTTTGAACTTTGAGGATATAGAAACAGCTAGTGAGGAGAAAGATTTAGGTGTGACTTTTCAACAAGATTTGAAGTTTAGTGGCCATATAGCTGAAAAAGTCAATAAAGCCAACAGTGTTTTATCTCTCATAGTTAGAACTTTTGATTATATTGAAAAAGAATCATTTATTCTTCTCTACAAGGCCCTTATCAGGCCTGTTGTTGAATACGGTAATGCAATCTGGCATCCATTTCTAAGAAAAGACATTGAAAGTGTTGAGAAAGTACAGAAGCGTGCCACAAAACGGGCGCCACAAAACTAGTACCTGAATTGAAAGATTTGACTTATATAGAAAGATTGAAAAGGTTGAAATTGCCTAGTCTAGCTCATAGGAGAAGAAGGGGTGACATGATTCAGACATTTAAAATAGTGAAAGGTCTAGAAGATATACCAACGGAAAGATTTTTCAAATTCTGTAAACAATCATCAACCCGTGGTCATAGTCTCAAATTAGAAAAACCGCGCTGTAGAACAACAACTAGACAACAACACTTTTCACAAAGAGTTATAAATGATTGGAATTCATTGCCTGAACGAGTTGTAGCAGCGAAAGACGTGAATGCCTTCAAAACAAGAATTGACCAACATTGGAACCATGAAGTTGTGTACGAATATTGATCAGTAACATGTCTACCATATGACATATTCCTACCAGTGAAAAAATCTGCAAAACGAAAACCTGTACATGTAAGATGTGAATCAAAGTAGTTAAGAAAATACCAAGACACAGTGACAGAATGATTTCTACAAGAAGTGGGCTTAAAATGGAGGTATCTCCTTCCCTCATAGCCCAGAAACTATCGTCAAGGTATCGTCAAGGTATAGATAGATAGATAGATAAATAGAAAAGATAGATTGATAGATTTACTTCTCGTCAGAGCTCAGGACTAATCCCGAATGTATCGTCGGAACTTACGTTTTCACGCACATGCGATTTCACGCGCAGTACATTACGGCTGGATATTTTGAGAACATGACACTGTATTACGTCATCGCTTTCTGTTTATTTTAATACACTGACGATGACTAAGCAACTGCGATAAAATATGTGAAAAATTTAGCTTGGAACGGTAAATTTCATACTCACAATTTCAGCGAGGGTAGAAAATGCTATTTTTACTCACTCCCTTTTGTCCCTTTCTTAAAATCCCTCGCATTTCCTTAAAAAGCAGTAAAATTGTTCTCTGACTTCTGTGTCTGCTCCCGCCGTATGTCATCTTTAAGGTCTCATCCGGGTTACATGACCCTGATAGCCTCATTATAATATTTTCACTGTATAGGACATGCTACACGCTAATTTTATTTTATGAGCGGTACCTGGTCATCTCGCCCCCATGGGTGCTTCTTTAGTGTATTTTGTTATGCAACTGGCTATGTGAGGGCATTAATGCCCATAATCACCTACAGCAATTGGCATCTGCCCAGTGATTCAGCTGAACAAAATTTTTGTCCGGACAAAATGGCCGGACAAAATGTCCGTCCTGGTCATCTCGCCCCCGGACATCTGGATTTCCCTCCGGACTATGGCCGAGGGCCGACGCCAAAATGAATTACTGTCTGCCCATCAGAAAGTGAAGGAGATGAAATGCTCTATAAGAAAGATAACCAGGAATTATGGAGTTCCAGCAGCTTCTTAGAGAAACAGATTGACAGACCATGTTAATCCAGAGGGAAACAAGTCAATTTGTTCAAGATAAAAAATAAACGAGCCAATTGCTTTTTGTTCATTAAATTTCACCTCTTTATGAAACTTTGTCATCTACTCAATAATTTCCTTTTCACCCGACTACTTGCAGCACAGTGACATTGAGAAAAACGCTATTTTTAGAAAGTGCGTGATTTCTTATGACGTTTTTCACAAGTTATGGAATTTGGGTAGCCCAAAGAAAACATGGCTTCCGCGGTAGGAGATCATTGATAATTTGTGGCGATCTTTGTAAATAAACAAGTAATCGCACAGCATTTAACAGACAAAAGGTAAGTGCATAACTTTGTTTGTTGTTCTGCAAACAGAAACATTAAAGCGTATGTGCGTGAAAACCCATATCGCCGGGTTACTTTCAGCCTCGCGTCCATCCGTAAACCAAGATGGCGAGAACAAGCCGTTTTTAGACATCGATTGTTCCACATTTAACACATTTAACTTTATAGCAATCCAGTTTTCTCCACGAAATTCTGCGTCTTCTTTTTTTATGCCCCCAACTTTGAAAAAGTTAGAAGGGCATATTGCTTTCGGCTTGTCTGTCTGTCTGTGTGTGCGTGTGTACGTCTGTTAACCTTTGAATGGTGAATGCTAGGGATTTGAAATTTCATGTGTGTATTACTCATGAAAAAATAGTTGACCCGTATTTTTTTTTCTTGTCCGAGTTATGCCCCTTTTCTGAGTTATTTCCCTTTGAAAACAAAATTTGAAAATCTTGTGTGCAAGATATCTCGAAAAGTATTTAAGCTAGAGCCTTCGTATTTGGTATACTGGTTGGGGCTGATGAGTAGATGACCTGATCAACTTTTGAGAACTTTTTGTCAAATTTTGACAAAAATACAGAATTTTGAAATTTTGATGGATTTTTCCCCTTTTTCGTGAAATTTGAAACTTTTGAACAGTGAATGCTAGGGTTTTGAAATTTCATATACAGATTCCTCATGAAAAAATAGTTGACCCATATTATTTTTCATGTCCAAGTTATGTCCCTCTTCTGAGTTATGTCCCTTTGAAAACAAAATTTGAAAATATTGTGTGCAAGATATCTCAAAAAGTATTTAAGCTAGAGCCTTCATATTTGGTATACTAGTTGGGGCTGATGAGTAGATGACCTGATTAACTTTTGAGAACTTTCTGTCAAATTTTGACAAAAATATGGAATTTTGAAATTTTGATTAATTTTTCTACTTTTTGGTAAAATTTGAAACTTTTGAACGGTGGATGTTAGGGTTTTGAAATTTCATATACAAATTCCTCATGAAAAAATAGTTGACCCGTATTTTTTTTTCATGTTCAAGTAATGCGCCTTTTTGGAGTTATGCCTCTTTTAAAACAAACTTTGAAAATCTTGTGTGCAAGATATCTGAAAAAGTATTTAAGCTAGAGCCTTCATATTTGATATACTGGTTGGGGCTGAAAAGAAGATCATCTGATTAACTTTTTAGGACTTTCCGTCATATTTTGACAAAATAACTCCATTTTGAAATTTTTACTCCATTTCTAACTTGTATGCAAAAAGCTTATACTCTGTTTCTGGATCGAGGTCAAAAACAGAGGCTACCGAACAGCTTCTTTAGGAAATTAAATTTCACTTTATTCAAATGAAATAAATGAATCATACAAGCTGCCAGTTTAGGGACAAGCATACAGTTGGGGGCATAGTGTTTTACAAACACGCATTTCTAGTTAACAGATTCATTTTTCAGCTGTTTGTCAATCGTGTTCACTCATGTGGGGCCGTTTCCGGAACGAGCCTAACACATATGCCGACGTTATGGAAACTGACGTTGATTATAAATTTATTCAAGTTGAATAGTCAAGATTTGGCCTTGTCCGATGATATGCACGTATTTCTACAAATGACATCAATCAGGTCAGCCATTTTGATTACGGCGCGCGGCGTTTGACGTCATCATGACATTGCACATGGGCTGCATTATACTAATTGATCAATTAAATATTAATTGATCAATTAACTTTCCATACAAGGAAATGGTTGGAAGTCAATTCTTGGCGTAAACCTAGGAACATATACGGACGATTAGTGCACTGAAAGAATGACAGCCAGAAGTTTTTAAATGAGAATAAAACCGCTAAAACGGACAAAAATAGATTGGATTTTTCTAAAAGCACAATGACCATGTTAGTATTAAATGCATCAGTTGTATTCTTCTTGATTTATCTTGAAAAGGTTGCAATTATTGACACTACGTTTCACCATTGAACAACCAACTGGGATCGCAACGAAGAGATATGGAACATATGTGTAATATAGCGGAGTGAGATTTCGCAACTAACGTTTCACCAGTTAAATATTCTTATCAAAAGACACTTTTAACATGCAGTGTCACTGCGTTTGGTAAAGCAAATCCCTGTGGGGACACCACTGCTGTTTTTCCCCGCAGTCTGCTATCTTTTTATTTTACGGCCCTTTTTGTCTATATAAAGCAAACCCTGGGTATTTCTCCCGCACTGCCATGGCAAAACTTTTGTCAAAGCCCCGCTCACTTCCATTAGGGGCGATGGTTACAAATGACTAACTGCATTTTTCAAAATCACACTTAAAATAGAAATAATTGTTAGACCCTTTGGAAGCAGGAAAACATTCAAAGCGAGAAGATGGGTCATATTGTACAATTTCGGGTAATGAACCTTCATCAGTGACCCTTTATAAAACTGGCAGCGAAAGCCAGACATTTTGCTGCAATTTCAAGAATTTACATTTGTGTCGTCTAAATCAAAGACTCATATTCCCAAAGGGGCCAAATAATCAAAATACTGTTAAGAAGATGATTCTTAAGTTAACGTACAATATATTTTAGATACTCCAAATATTTTCACTGATCCCAAAGGATCAAAAGAAAAATATAATCTGCACTATGGATGATGTACGGGGAGGCTTTTTAGGGCCGCCACACGGCACAACACCAGCAGCAGTAATAGCAAATAAAAATAATTGTTAGACCCTTTGGAAGCAGGAAAACATTCAAAGTGAGAAGATAGGTCATATTGTACAATTTCGGGTAATGAACCTTCATCAGTGACCCTTTACAAAACTGACAGCGAAAGACCACAAGAAAACTATGACCATGTCATCTTTTTGCAACCTAAAAGTCTTAAAAAAAGCTGCAAAAATTTTGAAAATCGGTTCACTAGTGAAATAATTACAGTGCAGTCCGGTAACATTGCGCACCTAAGGTATTTCTTGCCAGGTTGGACGTGAAATATAAACACTGACTAACATTACTTACCATTCAATAATTAATATATCAAAATATTAAATGTAAGCAATTTCTTTCAGCTTTAGAAATATTGTGGCTGAAACATATGAACCCCCTTGAAAAAATTAGAGGCACTTTGTCCCCTAACATTGTGCACTGCTAAATCAAATATGTATTTAATAGCAACCTCAATTTATTCACAGCAGTTGTACTTTCTGTCAACACATATGACAGCTATGTGATAAATTACAATCAAGAAATTCAAAGAAAACCATGCTGTGTATGGTTATTAAACAAAATCACATTGTTTGTTTGTTTGTTTGTTGTTTAACGACACATCAACCCTGATGGGTCATTAGCGTCTAACAAGGTAAAAACATATATATTGAACTCCTATAAAAAAGTAACATTAAATAAGATATAAATGTTGTTGTAAAGAAACGATAAAAATCACATAATGTTGATAAATTATTCAATCAGAAGGGAAGGAAAATCATGTTTGTCTTCAAATTAATCTTGTACACTCTTGTTGGAGTAACAAATGACAAAATAGCACAGATAGTACAATATTGTTTGAAATCTCGGTGACACACCAGATGCCCAATGTTGGGGGCTGCGCAATGCTAGGGGACTCGACTGTATGCCCAAAAATTATCTTGAATAGGCATTTTGCATGTGCAAGGGAGGTAATCCAAACACCTTGAAATTGAAGATCAAGCAAATCGATGGAAAAAAAATAATGAGTTTGGCGCTCAGCTATGCATACAATACAATTTTGTTTTGGTTTTGTGCATTTTAAATGAAAAATAACCAATTTAGATTTTTACTTCCGAGAAAATAATTACTTCCCTTGCTGACATTTTACAATGGAAAAAGCCCTATTCAAAATTATTTTCTGGCCTAAAATTTTTATTTGTGAACCGATTTTCAAAATTTTTGTGGCACTTTTTAAGATTTTTGGGTTGCAAAAAGATGACATGGTCATAGTTTTCTTGTGGCATACATGTGATATCTCCCGATCTCGGCGTATTTTAGGGATTTCAAGGGCCCACTCCCGACGGTCCTCCGATCTGCCGAAGTCCCCTATTTGAGCTGTTTGCAGTTGTTTTTTTATCCAGCAGTCCAATTTTTAACTTATAGGATGGTAAATGCGGTAGTTGTCCTGAAGATGCTGCATGATATCTTGACCCAGATTATGTGTATATTACCTGTGGCTATTTTGGGATGTGTCATAACGTGTGAATAATTGGATTATCAATACTTGATGTTTTTACAAGAGGGATTAAATCTGATTAATTGGTTTAACAAGTGTCAGCTATTTAATTGCTCATTAACATGTGCGTTCGAGTGTAATGAAAATAGACCCTGTGTTAATATAATTGTAATCAATTTACAGCTCCCAGTGTGTCCTACACCTGCTGCTTCGGCACTCGCCCATCGCCACAGGACTTTTGTAGGTATGTGGGTGCATGTGTGATGAAATTGTTGTGTATGCAAGTGCTTGTGTGTTGAGAAATAAGATGTGTGATGGACAGTGCTGGGTCAAATAGACCGCAGCGTAGAACGGCCCTTGTGGGCAGAGAACTTGGGAGGTATGGAATTCAGATAGCAGCTCTGAGTGAGACTCGGTTAGCAGATGTTGGGGAGATCAAAGAAGTTGGTGCTGGATACACCTTCTTCTGGAGTGGACGCAAAAGTGAAGAGAGGCGTGAAGCAGGAGTTGGCTTTGCCATTAAAACAGAACTTGTTGGTAAGCTTTCAGGATTGCCAAAAGGCATCAATGACCGCCTAATGACATTGAGACTTCCTCTGTCAGGCAATAAACATGCAACTACATGTATTGTCAGTGCCTATGCACCCACGATGACCAATCCAGATGAGGTTAAAGACAAGTTCTATAATGACTTAGACGACATTATTTCTGCTACACCCCGTACAGACAAACTTATCCTTCTTGGAGACTTTAATGCCAGAGTTGGTACAGACCACCAGACCTGGGAAGGAGTTATAGGTCCAGAAGGTGTTGGAAAATGCAACAGCAATGGTCTCTTGCTTCTAAGGAAGTGTGCTGAACATGATCTTCTAATCACCAACACAGTCTTTCGTCTACCTAACAGAAATAAAACATCCTGGATGCATCCCCGTTCCAAACATTGGCATCTCATAGACTATGTTATAGTGCAGAGAACAGATAGGCAGGATGTCAGAGTGACAAAGACTATGTGTGGTGCAGACTGCTGGACAGACCATAGACTGGTTGTCAGCAAACTCAACCTTAGAATCCAGCCTGCGAGGCGCCCTCAAGGCAAGAAAGCTGCTAAAAGACTGGATGTCTCAAAGCTGAATCAAGACAGCATGCGACAAGCTTTCTTAACAGACATTTGCAACCAACTGGATGCAATCAATCTCAGTTCAGAGAACCCCGAAGAAAACTGGACAGTCTTCCATAAAACAGTTCATTCTTCAGCTGCTACTACTTTTAATAGGACATCCATCTCGCAAACATCAAGACTGGTTTGATGAGAATGATGACGAAATTCAGAAGCTTCTTGAAGAAAAACACAGATTGCACAAGGCACATCAAGATGATACTAGCTCAGTATCCAAGAAAGCAGCCTACAGCAACGTTTGTAAGACAGTCCAGACCAAGCTTAGGGACATGCAAGATTCCTGGCTGAGGAAGAAAACAGAAGAAATTCAGTCTTTTGCAGACAGAAAGGACATGAAGAAATTTCATGATGCACTGAAAACCATTTATGGCCCTAAGAGTTCTGGAGCCACCACATTACTCAGTGCAGATGGAAACACTCTTCTCGCAGACAAAGAGGCTATCTTGAAAAGGTGGGCAGAACATTTCAATAGTGTGCTAAATCGACCATCAAGCATCAATGAGGATGCAATTGACAGACTGCCACAGATAGAGTGCAATGTTCTGTTAGATGAATTTCCAACCGTCATGGAAACAAGAAAAGCAGTTCAACAACTGTCTTCTGGCAAAGCTCCAGGTGCAGATGCAATTCCTGCAGAGGTTTATAAGGCCGGGGGGCTACCCATGGCAGAGAAACTGACCGAGCTGTTTCACTGTATGTGGAGGAAGGAGGCCATCCCACAAGAATTTAAGGATGCATCCATAATCCACCTATACAAGCGGAAAGGAAATCCACAAGTCTGTGACAACCACAGAGGCATTTCCCTCCTATCGATTGCTGGGAAGATACTAGCAAAAATTCTGTTGAACCGCCTGAATGTTCATCTTGATCAGAAGGGACTTATCCCAGAAAGTCAATGTGGATTCAGAAAGGACGGGGACGATAGACATGATCTTCACAGCAAGACAGCTTCAGGAGAAATGCCAAGAGCAGAATGTAGATCTATACATGACGTTTGTCGACCTCACCAAAGCGTTTGACACAGTTAGTCGTGATGGACTGTGGAAAATCATGGCCAAGTTTGGCTGTCCACCCAGATTCATAGCAATGGTGCGGCAATTTCATGATGGCATGCAGGCACGTGTGCAAAATGATGGAGAGTTCTCTGAACCCTTTGAGGTAACAAATGGGGTCAAACAGGGCTGTGTTATGGCACCAACACTGTTCAGCATGATGTTTTCTGCCATGCTCATGGATGCTTTTCAGGACAGTGACACTGGTTTTCCAATCAGGTACCGTTTTGATGGCAATATATTCAACCTTAGAAGGTTGCAAGCCAAAACTAAGGTGCAGACCGATGTGCTAGATGAGCTCCTCTATGCAGATGATATGGATAAGAATGCCAGCTCAGAGGCAAAAATGCAAAGAGCCATGGATCAAGTCTCACAGTCATGTGATAACTATGATCTCACAATCAGCACAAAAAAGACAGAGGTTGTACACCAGCCAGCACCTGGAAAACCGTACAATGAACCAACCATCACTGTGAATGGAGAAAAACTGAAAGTTGTTGATAAATTCACCTACCTGGGAAGCACTCTTTCCAGAGCAGTGCACATTGATGATGAGGTCACTGCAAGAATTGCTAAAGCCAGTGTGGCATTCGGAAGACTCGGTGCAAATGTCTGGGAGCGAAATGGAATCAAGCTTGACACCAAGCTGAAAGTCTACAAGGCTGTGGTACTTCCAACCCTCTTGTATGCATGTGAGACCTGGACAGTATACCAGCGTCATGCAAAGAGACTAAACCATTTCCACTTAAGCTGTTTGAGAAAGCTGTTAAAAATCAAGTGGCAAGACAAGATCCCAGACACAGAGGTCCTGAAGAAAGCAGGGATGCAAAGCATGCATACTGTCTTAAAGCTAGCACAGCTAAGGTGGACCGGCCATGTTATAAGAATGCCTGATGAGCGACTTCCAAAGAAAGTCTTCTATGGAGAACTACAAGAGGGAAAGCGCTCTCAAGGTGGCCAGAAGAAACGCTACAAAGACACCCTGAAAGCCTCTCTGAAGGATTTTGACATACCAATTGGGTCTTGGGAACAGACTGCACAGGAGCGATCAAAGTGGCGAGGTCTCATCAACAAAGGAGCAGCTCTCCATGAAAAAAAGAGAATCTGTGAAGCTGAAAGAAAGCGCAGAGAACGCAAAGCCAATACCAATGGGCCACCAGCTGATTCAATGACATTGACTTGCTCTACTTGCAACCGACAGTTTAGAGCTAGAATTGGCCTAGTCAGCCATCAAAGAACTCACCAACACACACAAACCTATTCAAGAAATAATGATGGTCTTTCTCATTAGTGAGAGACGAACGACCAATCAATAGGGCCTAACGGAATGACAAAAAATATCATGGAGTGTACCGCAGTGAGTCTAAAGAAAATCCCATTGTAGTACTGACATTGGATTTAAGCGCTTCAGTATTCGAATGTTTGTATGTACAATTTTTATTTTGTTATAATAGAATGGTATGAATTTACAAGCTATTCATTTTTAGTCTTCATTCTTCCGCTTCAAAAGCATCTACAAAAAAAAAAAGAGAGAATAAGCTTGATCAAAATGTTGAAAGAAGTACAATTTGATGATGTAATATCAGTCAGGACCACGAGAAAATAAACCTCCCGATATGAAAGCAAATATTACGATTTCAAATTGGAAATCTCCCGACCGTGAAGAAAGAAAATATCACATGTATGTTGTGGTCTTTCGCTGCCAGTTTTGTAAAGGGTCACTGATGAAGGTTCTTTCAGAAAAGTGAGATTTTGAAAAATGCAGTTTCTTGAAGATGGTGATTAGACAGTAGTGCACATGTGTATGGCGGAACGTTCGAAATTCGGGGCAATTCAAAATTTGTGGTAATTTATGTTTCTCATAGTTCCTCTGTGTGAAGTGTTTTGAGAAGTTATAACCCCAGTTGAAACCTTGATGTTTGCACTTTAAAATGTTATGAAAATTGTACTCCCAGTTTTGTTACGCAATCCGATTTGTTTCTTCCATTACTTCTTAACCTCTATTGAGGACTTCAGAAGGTAGTTCGGTATTACCAAGTGCTAAATAAAAGATTGGACAAGTAGGTGAAATGAGTTTGTACAGTGAAAGAAGAGTGTTAGTATAGTTAAAAGCTAAAAAGTATCCGGTGATTTAGGGGGATGCATGCATGATTGTTACGCAGTCTGATCATCTTGAATTGGATTTTTAGCTCACAAGGTGAGCTTATAGGATGACCATGATCCGGCGTCGGTCCGTCAGGCGTCCACAATTTCAAAGATGAATATCTCAGAGACCAGTAGGCCGATCGCAATCAAACTTTATTAGCAGCATCATTGTAGTTGGGCATAGCCTGCATAAGGTTTAGAAGCAGATTGATTTAGAACTCTGGTTGCTATGGCAACAGACAACTCCCATAGACTTTGTATGGAGAAAATGTTGTCCACGCATTATCTCCGCTATTTTCAATTGGATCTTTTCCATACTTGCAACAAGAACAACTTACATAAGAGCTCGGATGAGTTCGAAATTCAGCCAGATCCGACCTCGGGCTGCGGAGTTATCTGCCCTTGAGCGTTTGAAAAAAATCCCTATATACTTATAATGGGAAAATGGTGTCCACGCATTATCTCCGCTATTTTCAATTGGATCTTCTCCATACTTGCAAGGAACAACAACATACATAAGATCTCGGTTGAGTTCGAAATGCAGCCAGATCCGAGCACGGGCTGCGGAGTTACCTGCCCTTGAGCGTTTGAAAAAATCCCCATAGACTTTGTATGGAGAAAATGTTGTCCACGCATTATCTTCGCTATTTTCAATTGGATCTTTTCCATACTTGCAAGAAACAACAACATACATAAGATCTCGGACGAGTTCGAAATTCAGCTAGATCCGACCACGGGCCATGGAGTTATCTGCCCTTGAGCGTTTGATACCTTGCTCAGTGGCCATATTGGATTTGGTACCTTGCTCAGTGGCCATGTCCATTCAGTACCTTAATTAGGCTGCGTATTTGCGTAATTACCCAATTAAAATATGAAAAAAACGCAATTAATAACGATCTGGTAGCGTAAGAAAACGCGAAAGAAATCGCCGATACGCAATACCGGAAAAATCAATTGCGTACCGGGTTTTATCTGTGTGCGCCGCACAACGGCTTACGCCGTCTACATTAAACAAAAATGTCATTGGACATGCGCAAATCGATCGATTGGAAGCCATTTCTTTTCTGTTTTTTCGTTGGTGACTGCGATTTTAGTTAATTCTCTCAACCAATCAATGTTTCCCTTTTATTTTATGCTATGCAAAAGCGAAAGTAGAAGAAAAGTACACCTCGAACATCATTTTTACCAAATTGTTTTCCATTTTACCCAATTGATTGAAAATAGAGTGCGTAACAGAATTGAACTTACCCAATTAAAATTCCAGATACGCAATTGAATGAAAAAGGGGTGCGTAAATACCCTATAGGCTAAAAAATTAATTAAGGCACTGTCCATTGCATAGCTGGGAACCTGTGAGGTCACTTACAGGTCACTGCTTGACCCATGCTCTGAGACTATTTGACCTTTTGAATTTTTTTTATAATTTTTCAAATTGAACAATTTTCTAGCATTTAATTTGGCTGTCTGAGTACTTAAAAAAAACTATTCCATGCCATGTTTTGCAATAGAACAATAAAAGTAAAATAAATTGCAAGGTTTTGTTTTTGGTTTGAGGCTATCAGTCAGTGTCAACAATAGTGAAGGTTTTAGTGTGTGTGGCTGTTGTCAAGGCAATAGTTTCTCATTTAAAGTGATGTAATTCTATATTTCTAGAGGACTGGAGACATCATTTTTGTAAAAGCTGATCAGAAAAGTTGAGTTTGAAAAAACAGTTGGAGTCACTAAGCCAAGCTGTCGGCCACTTTTGGGTGAAAGTCATTATTTATAGAATAACAAGATCTATGCAAAAAAATGGTGTGAAACACTGTAAAACAAAATAATAAACAAACCTCCATTTAAAAATTCATAAAACATATCCAAACTTTGTTTATTTTGATGATTTTTTAAAAGAATCCATTCAACATTGCTGACATGTTTTTCTTCAAAAAGTCATCTCGAGAGGGGAGACAATTCTAACTGCAAGCTTCTGATTGGCTCTTAGAGAGTGCATGACCTCAGCACCCAGCCATCAACCAATCAGATTAGGAATTCCCATAAAATCAATGTCTAAAAACAGCTTGCAGAGATATTAATAGAACATGGGAAATTTTGATAGTGTTGGAGCCAGACGTCAAAATGATAAATCAGTTATCAAAAATTCATTTTGACGGCTGACCCGCCAGACTACTCTGGCCAAGCCCCATCCCCCTGGTGTGGTAGTCAGTTTGAAGTTTCACTAGACTCGCACACTCAGCTGATGTGTACAATCTCCATGGAACGAAACGTCTCGTCACCATTCCGAATGTACTTTCAGCCTCGCGTCCATCCGTAAACCAAGATGGCGAGAACAAGCCGTTTTTACACATCGATTGTTTCACATTTAACACATTTAACTTTCTAGCAATCCAGTTTTCTCCACGAAATTCTGCGTCTTCATTTTTTAACAGATTCATTTTTCAGCTGTTTGTCAATCGTGTTCACTCGTGTGGGGCCGTTTCCGGAGCGAGCCGAACACATATGCCGACGTTATGGAAACTGACGTTGATCATTAATTTATCCCAGTTGAATAGTCAAGATTTGGCCTTGTCCAATGTTATGCATGTATTTCTACAAATGACATCAATCAGGTCAGCCATTTTGATTACGGCGCGCGGCGTTTGACGTCATCGTGACATTGCACATGGGCTGCATTATACTAATTGATCAATTAAATATTAATTGATCAATTAACTTTTCATACAAGGAAATGGTTGGAAGTCAATTCTTGGCGTAAACCTAGGAACATATACGGATGATTAGTGCACTGAAAGAATGACAGCCAGAAGTTTTTAAATGAGAATAAAACTGCTAAAACGGACAAAAATAGATTGGATTTTTTTCTAAAAGGGTGATTTTCAAAAAAACGAAGTAAAAGTGTGACATTGACCCATTTTAGGTCAAAATTGAAATGTGCATTTGTCTTTTTAATTTTTGTTCCTGGTTTTTCTATGGATATCAAAATAAGAGAAAACAACATTCAAATCTTTTTGACAACGGCCATTTTTGTGATTTTCATGTTTATGTGCTTTTTGTTGTTTATTTTCAAAACTGGTGATATACCTTATAAGTAGTGCTACATTTGTAACATACACTTTGTGTTTCAAATTTGTTCTTAGTTTGATAGACCCTATATTGGGACTAGACTCTATGCCATTAATTTGAGAAAATTCTCCAAAGAATTTTTTTTTCACACATTTATTTGATAAATTTGACCCTAAAATTGCTGTCTTCACTTATAAATGTTTCCATAACCACTCAAATGATCAATGTATATAATGATGAACAGTATCTTACAAGTGTACAATGCTTCCTGTGATTGCCATATAAATTTATAAGAGTGAAAGTAATATGTATCGTTAGGAATTAGCGTTCAATTTTTTAGACTAGAAAATATGCGTTGCACTTGTGACATCACTTTTGTTAATTATTAGAAACCTATATGCATACTGTAGGCAAAGGGTTGTTTTTGTTGGTTTCTTTCTCACCTGCTAGACTAAAATATAAAGCAAAATAACAAGTCATACATGATATGCTTATATGGTCAGTCAAGAAATACAAAACGTTGCACTTGTGACAAATATGGTTAACTGATTAGATCAGCTACTTTTCAAAATATAAGAAAGGGTTTTTAATGAAGAACCTCTGATAATCAATCCAGATACATCAGACTTGATCAGTAAGAGCATATAACAGATGTAGGGCTTACAATGATTGAACACTGGCTTTCACAAGTTTAAGCTAAGCTACTTTTACTGTAGTTTATTTTTAGGGGTATGGTTATTATCTATAAATGCTGAAGAGGCAACAAAGGCGAAATACATGCATGTTTCATTGGCAACTCTTAAGTACCTAATTGTTTGTAACTTTTTAGAGATTTTGTTTTGTTAGGTAATCAGATAATTGTTTTCTGACCATTTGAAAATGACTTACTACTCAAAATGTCACGTTAAAACGTTGCACTTGTGACATTTTTAGGTATATATTGTTGTATAAATCTGGTATAGATCCATCTTTTCTCATGAAATTTTGCATGGAGTTTGACACCTTGATAACACACATTTAAGGTATAAATGAGACCTTATATGTATAAAGCTTATCAGTCCAGCTTTAATATTGAAAAATACTTCATTTTTTTGAAAACCACCCAAAAGCACAATGAACATGTTAGTAATGCATCAGTTGTATTCTTCTTGATTTATCTTGAAAAGGTTGCAATTATTGACACTACGTTTCACCATTGAACAACCAACTGGGATCGCAACGAAGAGATATGGAACATATGTGTAATATAGCGGAGTGAGATTTCGCAAGTAACGTTTCACCAGTTAAATATTCTGATTCTGGTAGCTTTATCAAAAGACACTTTTAACAAGAATGCAGTGTCACTGCGTTTGGTAAAGCAAATCCCTGTGGGGACACCACTGCTGTTTTTCCCCGCAGTCTGCTATCTTTTTATTTTACGGCCCTTTTTGTCTATATAAAGCAAACCCTGGGTATTTCTCCCGCACTGCCATGGCAAAACTTTTGTCAAAGCCCCGCTCACTTCCATTGGGGGCGGTGGTTACAAATGACTACTGTCTGAACACCATTTCAGAAACTGCATTTTTCAAAATCACACTTGAAATAAAAATAATTGTTAGACCCTTTGGAAGCAGGAAAACATTCAAAGCGAGAAGATGGGTCATATTGTACAATTTCGGGTAATGAACCTTCATCAGTGACCCTTTATAAAACTGGCTGCGAAAGCCAGACATTTTGCTGCAATTTCAAGAATTTACATTTGTGTCGTCTAAATCAAAGACTCATATTCCCAAAGGGGCCAAATAATCAAAATACTGTTAAGAAGATGATTCTTAACGTACAATATGTTTGAGATACTCCAAATATTTTCACTGATCCCAAAGGATCAAAAGAAAAATATAATCTGCACGATGGATGATGTACGGGGAGGCTTTTTAGGGCCACCACACGGCACAACACCAGCAGCAGTAATAGCAAATAAAAATAATTGTTAGACCCTTTAGAAGCAGGAAAACATTCAAAGCGAGAAGATAGGTCATATTGTACAATTTCGGGTAATGAACCTTCATCAGTGACCCTTTACAAAACTGACAGTGAAAGACCACAAGAAAACTATGACCATGTCATCTTTTTGCAACCTAAAAGTCTTAAAAAAAGCTGCAAAAATTTTGAAAATCGGTTCACTAGTAAAATAATTACAGTGCAGTCTGGTAACATTGCGCACCTAAGGTATTTCTTGCCAGGTTTGACGTGAAATATAAACACTGACTAACATTACTTACCATTCAATAATTAATATATCAAAATATTAAATGTAAGCAATTTCTTTCAGCTTTAGAAATATTGTGGCTGAAACATATGAACCCCCTTGAAAAAATTAGAGGCACTTTGTCCCCTAACATTGCGCTCTGCTAAATCAAATATGTATTTAATAGCAACCTCAATTTATTCACAGCAGTTGTACTTTCTGTCAACACATGACAGCTATGTGATAAATTACAATCAAGAAATTTCAAAGAAAACCATGCTGTGTATGGTTATTAAACAAAATCACATAATTTGTTTGTTTGTTTGTTTGTTTGTTGTTTAACGACGCATCAACCCTGATGGGTCATTAGCGTCTAACAAGGTAAAAATGTTAATATATATTGAACTCGTATAAAAAAAGTAACATTAAATAAGATATAAATGTCATTGTAAAGAAACGATAAAAATCACATAATGTTGATAAATTATTCAATCAGAAAGGAAGGAAAATCATTTATGTCTTCAAATTAATCTTGTACACTCTTGTCATGCTTGTTGGTGTAACAAATGACAAAATAGCCCAGATAGTACAATATTGTTTGAAATCTCGGTGACACACCAGGGTATACGGACAAAACACCCCACGGACAAAACACCCCACGTCCATTTTGTTATAGGTGGACGAAAACCACCACATGTTTTTTTGAAGCCTGACAAAACACCCCACGCCCAAAAGTATAACGTGGACAAAACACCCCATGCAGATTTCAAAATTAGGACAAAACCCCCCTCATGTTTTTCTTAGTTCCCCATATGACATGACTGAAAATTGATGGCTGGAAAATTTAGGCCTAACCAAATCTTATGTTTTCTTTATCAAAGATATTATGAATCATATAACATGACTAAAAATTGATGACTTGGACAAGAAACCATAACCAAATTTGATTTCAATAAGAATGTCTTATGTTTTAGCTCCCCCGTGATATAACATAACAAAATTGATGACTTGGACGTGAAACCATGGCCAAATTTTATTTCTTTCTTTATATTAGTTAATGAAAGCTGCATATGAACTTATTTACGATTTAAAATTTTTAATGAACAGATCTGGTTGTGTTAATGTGTATATGGGCTGTTACAAAAATAATAACACAACATATTTCAAATCATTTTAATCAGACAAACAAGCAATTAACAATTTGACTTCAATTGAAAAACAACCATTTTAGCACAGACAGATTATAAAGGTGTTGGAGTTAATTGTGAAAATTAATTAAATGATTAAATAATTCAATTACCTTAATAGCACTCAATTAGCACATTATGATTTTTAAAAATGTACAAACACAATCAGTATACATGCATTTGTTTTAATAAGTGATAATTGGAATGGCATCAAAGAAAATATCCATTCATCTACAGAGAATTGAAAGAAGGAAATAGAAGTGATATTAATACCAGAAAATGCATGTTGTTTGCATTAGGATGCTTCTGTCTGCTTCCATCTGTTTATCTACACTGCAAAAACATGAGGGGGGTTTTGTCCTAATTTTAAAATCTGCATGGGGTGTTTTGTCCACGTTATACTTTTGGGCGTGGGGTGTTTTGTCAGCCTTCAAAAAAACATGTGGTGGTTTTCGTCCACCTATAACAAAATGGACGTGGGGTGTTTTGTCCGTGGGGTGTTTTGTCCTACACTCACACACCAGATGCGCAATGTTGGGGGCCGCACAATGCTAGGGGACTCGACTGTATGCCCAAAAATTACCTTGAATAGGCATTTTGCATGTGCAAGGGAGGTAATCCAAACACCATGAAATTGAAGATCAAGCAAATCGATGGAAAAAAAATAATGAGTTTGGCGCTCAGCTATGCATACAATACAATTTTGTTTTGGTTTGGTGCATTTTAAATGAAAAATAACCATTTAGATTTTTTTCCGGGAAAATAATTACTTCCCTTGCTGACATTTTACAATGGAAAAAGCCCTATTCAAAATTATTTTCTGGCCTAAAATTTTTATTTGTGGACCGATTTTCAAAATTTTTGTGGCACTTTTTAAGATTTTTGGGTTCCAAAAAGATGACGTGGTCATAGTTTTCTTGTGGTCTTTCGCTGCCAGTTTTGTAAAGGGTCACTGATGAAGGTTCTTTCAGAAAAATGAGATTTTGAAAAATGCAGTTTCTTGAAGATGGTGATTAGACAGTAGTGCACATATGTATGGCGGAACGTTCGAAATTCGGGGCAATTCAAAATTTGTGGTAATTTATGTTTCTTATAGTTCCTCTGTGTGAAGTGTTTTGAGAAGTTATAACCCCAGTTGAAACCTTGATGTTTGCACTTTAAAATGTTATGAAAATTGTACTCCCAGTTTTGTTACGCAATCCGATTTCTTTCTTCCATAACTTCTTAACCTCTATTGAGGACTTCAGAAGGTAGTTCGGTATTACCAAGTGCTAAATAAAAGATTGGACAAGTAGGTGAGATGAGTTTGTACAGTGAAAGAAGAGTGTTAGTATAGTTAAAAGCTAAAAAGTATACGGTGATTTAGGGGGTGAGCTTATAGGATGACCATGATCCGGCATCCGTCCGTCCGGCGTCCACAATTTCAAAGATGAATATCTCAGAGACCAGAAGGCCGATCGCAATCAAACTTTATTAGCAGCATCATTGTAGTGGGGCATTGCCTGCATAAGGTTTAGAAGCAGATTGATTTGGAACTCTGGTTGCTATGGCAACAGACAACTCCCATAGACTTTGTATGGAGAAAATGTTGTCCACACTTTATCTCCGCTATTTTCAATTGGATCTTTTCCATACTTGCAAGGAACAACAACTTACATAAGAGCTGGGATGAGTTTGAAATTCAGCCAGATCCGACCTCAGGCTGCGGAGTTATCTGCCCTTGAGCATTTGAAAGAAATCCCTATATACTTATAATGGGAAAATGGTGTCCACGCATTATCTCCGCTATTTTCAATTGGATCTTCTCCATACTTGCAAGGAACAACAACTTACATAAGAGCTCGGATGAGTTCGAAATTCAGCCAGATCCGACCAGAGTTATCTGCCCTTGAGCGTTTGAAAAAAGAGAAAATGTTGTCCACGCATTATCTTCACTATTTTCAATTGGATCTTTTCCATACTTGCAAGAAACAACAACATACATAAGAGCTCGGACGAGTTCGAAATTCAGCCAGATCCGACCACGTGCTGTTGAGTTATCTGCCCTTGAGCGTTTGAAAAAATCCCCATAGACTTATAATGGGAAAATGGTGTTCACGCATTAACTTTGTTATTTTTGATGAGATCTTCTTCATTCTTCCATGTAACAAGGACAGCCATGAGATCTCGATTGAGTTCAGAATTCCAAGAGATTTGACCATGGGCTGTGGAGTTAGGTGCCCTTGAGTCCGTCGTCCGTCCGTCATCGTCAACAATTTCAAAGATCTTCTTCTTTACAACCGCTTGGCCGATCAAGTTGAAATTTTATGTGGTGCCTCCTTGTGTAGCGGCATTTCAAGTTTGATCGCGAAATCCAGGTCACATGACCAAGATGGCCGCCACTTCCATATATGGTAAAAACCACTCAAAATTTTTTTTGTCCAGAACCGGTGGGCCGATTTCCACGAAACTTGGTATGTAGCATCGGTGACTCCAGCCCATCATAGTTTGATAAAATGATGACCCTGGGATGACCTTGACCTATTTTACAGCAAGGTCAATTTTGGAAACATAGGCTTTTACATGGGAAAAAGTAAAAACTATGGATGTTTTGAAAACTATTGCAGCCTGAGACCTGAAAAGTGGTAGATGCAAACAACTAATGGAGTAGATGAAGGTTTATGATCAATTTAGATCAAGGTCATCTCTTAACCATGGCCATGGTCTGTCGTCCATACACACTTTTCAAACATTTTCATCTCTGAAACCCCTTGGCCAATCAAAGTGAAATTTTATGTGGAGCATCCATGGGTAGGGGGAATGAAAGTTTGATCGTGAAATCCGGGTCACCTGACCAAGATGGCTGCCATGCCTATATCTGGTAAAAACCACTCAAAAATCTTCTTCTCCAGAACCGGCTGGCCAATTTTCACGAAACTCAGTATGTAGCATTTAGGACTTCAGCCCATCATAGCTTGTTCATATGATGACCCTAGGATGACCTTGGATCTATTTTACTGCAAGGTTTATTTTGGAAACTTAGGCTTTTACATCTAAAAAGTGATAACTAGGTCTCAGGTGAGCGTTTACAGGACCATTGGTCCTCTGGTTTACTAATATAATTGCGTAATGACACATACGCTTACTAATTAAGCTACTGTACTCAGTAGTGTTATTGTTTTCCTTTTTTGACTCCTTGCTTTAATTTCTATTGCAGGTTTTGAAGGTGCTACTGTTGTGGTAAAATGTCTCAAACCTCCTTCCTTGAAGCTGTGGTATCATGGGATGAGCTACAGTGTAAACAAAACCTCGACGAGGCTCTGCCTAAACTTATTGTATCCTTTTCTATGGGAACCACTTTTATTTTTAAGCCTGCTGACCCAATTGTAGGACAAAGGTAAACATTATAGCCCCAGATGTGATGCGGCAGAAGGCAGTGTCCCATCTCAGGGATATTCTGTTTGCTTACAGGAATTAGAGGCATGTGCAGGGGGTTGGGGGTCAAGGGGTGCTCCATAGGGGACTACCAGCCAAGGATATACAATGAGATTTTTCTAGTTGGCTGAAAAATTGAAGACTGGGATGTAAAAAAAATCAAATCAAACAACAAAATAAAATCAAACAAGTCGATTGTTTGTGCTGTCCATGTGGAAAATTGAAATAACATTTGAGCCACTGCATGGGAAAACAAACAATTTGAAAAGGCAAAAACAAAGCCGCAGATTTGCTTCGCGGTAACTGCAAAGCTGATCAGCGCCTTTATTTTCGCTACACGGATAGTACAATCCCTCTTCTTAAATCTGAAATTTCAAGCTTCTAGCCTGCTTCTGTGACTGTACAGGCTGGTTTGTGTCGGACCTGGTCGGAACTCCAAATGGTTGGTTTTCTCACGCACAGGCTCATTTATGTTTCCTTAACATTATTAAGTCACAGCTTCAACAGACTGATGTACTTCAAGAAGAAATAGGTGAGATTGGTTTTCTCTTCTCCAAAGGCGATCAACAAAAATCTTTACAAAATTACGTAAAAAGACAACTACAGTAATTTAGGTATCTGTTTGAGGGCTAACTTTAAAGCAGTTTTAGTGTGGTGGATTTCCTAGTGATTACTTCTGTTCATCCAGTCATTTTGGTTCCCTTACTCTGAATATAAAATTATCTAATAGAAAAAAAATATTTCCCTACATGCACCTACAGTCTCTATTTAAAAATTTCATCATCATATAACCTGAAGCCCACATATGTAGCTGGTCACTCAGCATACAATATGAGCCGCCTCATGAGGAAACCAACAATCTGCATATGCGAAAACAAAGACGCAGATCAGCTTCGACGTAACTGCAAAGTTGATCAGCGCCTTTGTTTTCGCTACACGGATAGTACAATTCCTCTACTTTCTAAATCCAAAATTTCCGGTCTGTAGTCATCTTCTGTGTTTGTACAGCCCGGTTTGTGTTGAACCTGTTCGGAAACCACATTGTTGGTTTTCCCACGAGGCGGCTCAATTATGTTATCTTTGTATCAGAACCTGATTGTGTATCTTCTCTCTTCGACTTCAGTTCTGATTGGACCAGTTCCTGATTATTTACCTTTTTCACTTTGTACACAAGAAATGCGCTCCGTTTTATGTTTACAGGGATCTTGAAGATCATCTGTCAATCATTTCTACCATGTCTGGAAGTACAGGAGGCAGAGGAGAGGTTGTTCTCACAGATTACGGACAAGGTATGACACACTAGATTAAATGAGATTGCATTTGCAAAAACAAAGAAAAGAGAACAAAGAGGCAGATTGACTGTGCAGTAACCGCACAGCTGATCAGCTTTACCACACAGCTTATCAGCTTCTAACATCATGGTCTTTGCGTTGGTGATCAGTCGTGTGTTTTCATATCTGCTCATGTAAATTTGATCACATGACATTATCCCCTAAATTTCAGCACTGAAAGTTTGAACCTATAAGTGTATTTATTACTATTGTTTGTGACAATATCGCCTTCGAAATTCAAAAATGAAATTTTTTGAATATTTTCAGGGCTGTGAGACATGGGACAAGATCATGGCCAATCTAACTGAACTTCCAAAACAGTTGAAGTTACAGCAGGAGATTAGTGCTCTCCTTGAGGTAAACTATCACGAGAAAACCAACTATCTGCATATGCGAAATCAGAGGCGCAGATCAGCTGTGCAGTAACTGCACAGCTGATCAGCGCCTCTGTTTTCGCTACAGGGATAGCACAATCCCTCTTCTACTTAAAACCGAAATTTCAAGCTTCTAGCCTGCTTCTGTGACTTTACTGGTGGTTTGTGTCAGACCTGGTCAGAAACCCACATTGTTATTTTTCTCATGTGAAGGCTTTGACATGGGTTGAGGAAAACCAGCCCATGGTTCTGCAGTCCTGGCCTACACAAACTGAGCATGTCTGCCTCAGAATTCTGTAGGTGCTTAAAGTTTTAAATTTAAGGAAACAATTGGGCTTGAGCTATTATACAATTGTTGCCCTTAAGTGAGGTTGTTCTCTAGAGGCAGGCAATATACCTGAGAGCTAAGTGTTTAAGGGGATGCCAATTGTCAAAATCTAATACCTGTATAATTTTTACCTGTATAAAGAAAAAATATAATTTTACCATGGAGCCTGGATACTCTTGTAACATTCTTGTATGAGTCATTCAAACATCCAATACAGATTATTTTATGCCCCAAAACTCATCTCTAAAGGGCTCAGCAACACGCTCATCAGCATTGTGCTAGTTACTTCCTGGTTTGATTCCGTTGTCACCCGTTTAGCATGCTGGATAAATATTTCTAATAGCTACCGCCGTAAACATGATCTGCAACATCTTGACTACAATCTGTGAAATTATTTCGAGCAAAAAGTCAGCATTTTTGGGAGAAATCATACTATTTACTGTATTTGTTGTAAAAGGTTTTCAGCACATGTGATAAATATCATGTTTTCCTCAAGAAGAAATAATCTCTGAGTGGACAAACTTTCATAGATTGTAGTCAGGCTATTGGAGATTATGTTTACGGTGGTAGCTTTTAAAAACATTTATCCAGCATGCCAGATGGATGACAACGGAATCAAACCAGGAAGTAACTTGAACAATGCTGATAAGCATGTTGCTGAGCCCTTTAGAGCAGAGTTTTTTGGGCATAAAGTAATCTGTATTGGATGTTTGAATGACTCATACAAGAATGGTTCAAGAATATCCAGGCTCCATGGTAAAATTGTATTTTTTCTTTATACAGGTAAAAATATGCAAGTATTAGATTTTAACAATTGGCATCCCCTTAAGGCATTTGAGTTTATATTACACTTGTTGTAGCCATAGCGGATCTGAAGATGATCAGGATCAAAATAATTTTCAAAAGAATTTTACAAAAACATAAAAAAAGATTTTTTTTAAAACGAACTTAGCCACTTGACTCTTGATTCAACTATGTTTCATTCCGTCGGTCAATGATCGTGGATAATGACGTCAACATCTTGTGTACGTCAATGGTTCCCGGCTCATATACAGAAACACGATGGAAAAAGCTTTCTTTTACACACGGCGGTTCGCCGAATTTCTCGAAAATGAAAGGTACCATGTAAGTTATCTTTCGATATTGGTTGCTAATATTTTCCCCAATTATTTTCTGTCATTTTGACGAAGTTTCTGTCCTCAAATCGAATATTACGACATATTTAATTAGAAACTTTGAAATGGTATCATTGTAGTTACTCCGAATCACGTTTAACCACATACTGTCATTTTATGCTCTCAAAGGACTTGTATTGTTTGATGTTTGTAACTAAAGGTATATTTTTACATTCTAGGTATTTATATTAAAAATTAAGTGTAAACTATGAAATAATCTGCGTTTTTAACAAGCATCATATACTATACCGACGTTATACAGATCACCCATGGAAAATCGTGTCTTCGGTGGGGGTGGGGTTGTGCAAATATGGCTATGGGAAAATGACGCCAAAAAAGGCCCATGTTTTGGTCCTCGGAATATTTCATAAGGTTCACTGTATGATTACATGCAAAGAATTTGAAGAATAAACCCATCGATGGTGACATATAGTCCATGATTCGGATTACCTCGAACTGATCCGCATTGACTTCAATTATGCATATACTTTCACGCTCCAGTGGTCACAGTCGAGTGCTTGATCAAAAATGAAAAGCATTACAGATGATGAGGAACAAAATTGGCTTCAAGACAATACTAAGTTTATTATACTCAAATCATTCATATGCACATGCGCAGCAATTTTCATGAACTTGATCCGGAATGGGTAGAATAATTGTACTTCTTTTGAGCTTTGTTAAAATAAATGTGGAAGTGAGGCAAGCACGAAGTTAAACAACAGACTTTATACAATAATAGCGATCAAAGCTGATTTTGTCATCCATAAACATCCGCTAGGTCCCTCAGGTTGTTTTGAAAACCGAGGGCTGAATGGAAAATCATGTTTGATCCCTATATCAATGTACCCTATAACAGTTGATTCTTGTAAACAAGTGACAGGCTACTTAATATTAACAATTTTCTTTTCAGTTATTGTCCGAGACTCTTGACTGCTTCCTTTTATGTGTGAAATTCATCCAGTCATCTTCCTCATCATTGGATATTTCCACTGCTCATTCTCTGCCCTATGGAACAGTGCATCTTCTCAAGGGAGCCTACTCTCACTGTAAGGTGAGTTTGTCTAAGCGATAAAATTGTATTGATTAATATAATGTTATAATGACGTGGCCCCAAGGTTATAAAACTTTTTCTTGCTCAACTCAGCTTAGCATGAAATCTATCATGCTCATATATGTTAAAATAGCAACAAACACTATCTATTAGCAGTTCATATTTCATTCTTAGCTGAGTTGAGCATGAAAAAGTTTTAAAACCTTGAGGCTTTGCACAATGTTATGGCCTATTCTAATGACATCAATAGTATTTCTGAAAATGTCCAAATACTGTTAGCCATTAACTCATATAACAGCCAAAACGAGTTAAGTCATTGAATTCGGTGATTTTTGTGTCCCATCCATATATTTTCAAGTAAACAAGTAGTTATTAAGTGCTTTGAAGCGGTTTTGCCTAGGTTAAGGTCATAGCCCTACAGTCATGTGAAAGAAAAGCAGGAAATGTGGTCTACAGTCACTCTGTAAGACGTTTTCCATGTGACATACCCATAAAATCCAGCAAAAATGCTGTCCCATCAGCACAGTAAGCTTATTACAGAACTTATTACTGAAAATACATTGTTGGGGTTGGCGGTTTTCTATCATTTGTCAATGCCATATACATAGACCTTTTATTTTACGCCTTGATTTTGGTTCTGAAGTAAAAATTAAAGTTTTCATGTCTCAATTACTGATGTCCCAGATTCTTTCGTGAATTACGTTACTACCTTTAATGTCTCTCACAAAATACTTTTAACGTATATTTAGCTTACATGCTACATGTTTTTGGCAAGACAGTAGATACATGCTTGGAAAATAAATACAAATATGGGCTTGCTATTGTTCATTTGTCTAAGATAAAGTCAAAGCAAAAGCTGATGAAAAATAACACAGTTTTGTGAACTACGTTACCCTACCCATATCATTTGTTAATTAAGAGGTAGAAATATTCCATGTGACAGCAGTGAAAGGACTTTGACCATACTATGTAGCAAATAGATAAAGATCTTTACGGGATGTTCTAAACATAGGAGAAAATAAGAATAAAGCTCAAAGTTGTGAATTACGTTACTGTGAATTACGTTACTACAATTTTACTTTAAGAGAAATAACTCTGAATTCTCATGTCTCGTTGGAATTTATGTTCGTTGTTCGTTTAAACCAAGTCTAATTTCTGCTCGTAGGTATCAATTCCAACCATACAAGTGTTGCTTTTTACGTAGCTACATGGACTTAATTTATATTTTCTGGGTACACCATCTCACCCTTTTATGAAAATTATATAGATAGCCATCGTATCAATGCAATATGTGCAAGGTGTCCTTTATAAATAACAAAAGTCATAAGTTAAAACGTATATTATGTTTTGCATACCGCCTATGATCTGAATGTGATTGAGTGTAGGTAACGTAATTCACATGCAGGTAACGTAATTCAATTTTTACATAATTTTGCTTTAGATCCATGATAGGATCACATGATTCATACGTTCAGTGATATAAAACATATGTTGTCTCGGTTAATTGTTTTTATCATTAATCAATGTCACCTGGTACCCAGATAATTAAAAAAATGTGTGTTTATCGTCCTTTTTCAATATACACTTTAGAATAAGCACGCTGTATTTGACGCCCTGGTCCACTTATGTTGATATCTTTTATCCCATATGTTCTTTTGACTTACTTTGCATGCCTCTTGATAGCTTTATGTGAAAAAGAGACATGAAAATTATGCTTATAACATACTACTTTCGAAAACATTTGACATATTTTGTGTGTGAATTACGTTACCTTTAATGTGTTATGGCATCATTTTCGGACAAAATGCACTTTTTCTATAAAATAAAGCTTTAACCTGTTGTATAAAACCTTTTTGAATATTTATGCGGTGATTCATTCTCTATTTGTTGGGTGTCTTGCGAACTACAACAAGTTAATGGATAACAATAATATAAAGATTTTTTTACTTATTTTATACATTGTACATTTGAAAGGGTCCTTTCTACAAAATCAACAATGACATATACAATGAATTGTATTTATGGTGCAAATAGAAGTTAAATTTACCTTCTGTGGCACATTTGAGGCAGGTTGGTGGTAGAGAAATGTACGATTTCTCACAGGAAAGAATACATTGGTAATGGGTTTGTGAATAACGTTACCAAGCTAATGTTACATTTTTCAGCACGAAAATGGCAAAACGGTATTACAAGTGCCTCAAATACGTATAGTTATGATATTTATAATCTTTATTCTAAATAAAAACGAGTTTATTTATTTAATAGTTCTCAAAAGTGGATAGAAATAAGCAAACCGATGTTTGTATACTGAGAGGAACTAGAAACTTAAGTTTTGTCTTTAGAGAGTCCCTGTTTTGAATCAACACAAAAAATTGGTTTCCTATTATAAAAATTGCTTAAAGTAACGCTTCTGTTACAATATTGGTTCGTCACAAAATAAGAAATTTGCCCAGGGGACTGTCTCTGGTCAGATTTTTGATGCAATGGTCAAAATCAGAGTGTTCAAATTCATTTATCTAATCCAAAGCTCAAGTGTATGATGCTGTAAAGAACCATAAATCTTTATGATTTGTGTCTCAAACCAATGGAGCTTTAAGAAAGTTGTCCCCTGTACATTTTATGCATTGAAAATCACACGTTAGTTTTCCCCGACGTTCTCAACTTAACGTCATAAACGTAGCCATTATTTTGCTTCCACTGCGAGTTTGCAGACTTTTTCTTCCATTAGGTTTTTAGAAATTGTCACATGGTATCAATTTTGCACTGTAAGCAGTTTTTGCATAAACGTAAACGTCCACTCACCTATGCTTGACGTCACATTGACGTTTGAAGTGTAAATGAACCACGCTTTCCTCCTGTACAAGGAAACTAATCCATTTAATCTTTATTTGATGCGTTTATCATTTGCTGATCTAATGAAACGCCTGTTTGCAAAAAAGGGTACCTCAATTCCTAACTTTGACGTGACGCTAACAATAAAAACGTAAACATTGTAAACACCGACAGCGGATTAAAGATTTCAATGTCGAGAAGACAAATGACTTGTCTGAGATTCAATGCACACCAACTTTAATTATTCATCATGAAAATTCTTTACCGACATAAGAAAACGTCGAAAATGCACTTTCATGTTTGACGTCAAAAATTAAACTTAACGTTTTGCAGCTAAACATTTCACATTAACATTATGTTGAGCAAATTCTAATGACTTCGATCGCAGATGTTTATGTTCGTTAACCTTCATCATCGAAAATGCCTCTTCATGGTCGTGCATGATTTTTCGTATGAAAACGTCAAAATGACGTAACTCAATTCCAAATGACGGAATGCAATTTTCAAAATGCAAAATGTATAGCAGAAGTGCATACTGTCATAATCAAAATATACCAACTACACCTGGACCTCGATAAAACACGCTTCGTTATAGCGCGAATTCGCTTATAGCACGGATTTGCCTTGGATCCCAAATTTTCCCTTACCTTCCATTTTCATTTTCGCGATCATAAAAAAAGAGTTCAAAAAATTACCAATGTGAGAAAAAAATGTTAACACGGTAGTTTTCATTACAAGACTTGATACCTGTGGAAATTAGCAGCAATCAAAACATGTTCACACTTTCAAAGTCAATAATAAAATAATTAGGCGTAAACAAACAAAGACCGATTGACACTTCTTAATCCCAAAACACGTGTGAAATACACACTGTCCTAGTTAAAGTTCAAACATCAATTATGTCCCTGACACTTTTCTGAGCTGTGTCACAAAAAAAGTTGAAGCATTCAAAGGCAAACATAGTGTAAGGCTACTGTGCAGCTAAGCATCTCTTGTGCAGCTGAGCGTCTATTTTATTTGGTAAAATCTCCTATTTTCATTGTGATTGAAATACTAAAACTGCACAGTCTGATCTGTGATTGCCATTTTCGGAAAGCTCAACAGACGTTTTTTCGTGACATTGCTCATCTGTCTAGTGGGCCCAATTTTCGGAGAATGAAATCAGCGGCCTAGATAAGTCAATGTATTCATACTTGGACATAACTGTCCAAAAATTGTATTTCTTTTTAAAGTTTCTGAATAAAGAACTTTCTACATCTCATTATAATAAATCAACAATGGAAATGATCACTTGCTATTGAGTAAAAAAATTTACTGTAAACAGACAAAATAAAGATGATTAGCATTATCGACTTTCTCTTGAAAAGTTGCAAACCGAAGGTTGCACATCAGTAATTATTTGAGTGGTTATATCGGCTAATTTACAGGTAAAGTGAAAGTAAGATGTTGTCTATGCGCAGATTATTAGTGTGGATGATATGAGAAATTCTGTGTCACTTTGTGTATCGGAGAAAATGTGTCTATTTACAAATTAAAAAATGGAACTTTATAACAGTGCAAGGTATGCACTTTACCTTTCAGCGTGTATATTTAATTTTCAGTTAAAGGACACAATCATAAAATGAAGGAAATAGAAAGTAAAATTGACAAAAGGCTTGCCAAAATTACTTGAAAACAGCAGCACCTAACTTTCATTTAGGGTTTTCTGAGCTCCCATTATAACACGGTTCGTTTAGCTAACACGATGAACCGTATGGATCCGGTCTGTATATAACAATGACGATATAACATTCTTTTCCAAGTGCATTAACGTTTGCCAAACCCTCGGGCAATAATGTGTTGCAGCCCTCACCGCTACGCGGTTCGGGCTGCAACACATTATTGCCCTTGGGCTTGGCAAACGTTAATGCACGGAAAAGAATGTTTTATCCTCTTATTTATTAATGAAGAGAAAGCCATGTATAAATATTGCAATTCACATGCGCACATGCTGTTACATGTAATACATGGCTTTTACTTATGCTCGTTGCCTGGCACCACGCAAAGCACGTGCTGATAATGAGAAACTGAAGTCCGCTTGAAACGAGCATAAAATGAAAGCTTCTACGCGTATGAAAATGTGAAAATACAGTGCACCATTATTTCTTTCGTTTGTACAGAATTTATGCAACCATGGCGATCAAAAATGATTTTGTCATTCATTAACATTCGCTAGGTCCCTCGGGGAGTGTTTAAAACCTCAGGCTATGCCCTTGGTTTTCAACACTCCCCTTGAGACCTAGCGAATGTTAATGAATGGAAAATCGTGTTTGATCCCTGTAATAAAGTACAGGATGCTCAAAGCAGTGACAAAAAGATAATAATTACAATTATATGCCCATGGAAAGTGAGATCTATTCTTAAAATAACAACATAGTTTAAGGCTTTGAACCAATATGTATGGCTTTACAGCTCAGTTTGTATCTGACCTAGTTTGATACCTCAAAGACGGGATCATTTAAGATAAAACTCCTTCAGACAATTAAAACACTATACAGAAGTAATCCGTAAAGTATGCACATTTGCTGTAATAAAATATAATGGATGCAGGGAGGTGTCTGTTTCACTGCTGTCAGATTGTGAAGAGGAACTATTAGTCTCGTCATTTTGTGGTCCCTCGGGCCGGAAATTCCCGTCTTCATCAAAATAGATAGGTACACCACCAGATTTTGATATAAATGCTCTGAGAGTATTGTCATTGCCACGTGTTGTCATTTGGAACTTTGTGGTTATGTCTTTGTCATCTGTAGAACTGTGGTATTGCTGAAATATAATGGAACATATTGAATAAATACAAAAAGTGATCAATTTTGATACCAACTTAATATGTGTAGTAGTCTTAATGACGTAAAACAATAAAACAATTATTTAGCTTCTATTCCCAAAATTTTAAGTAACTGCACCTCAACCTCTTTATAACATGGCTTGTAATAGCATGGATTTGGGTTAGGCCAAAACGTGGGACTGTCTTAACGACAATACACTTCACACCAATGTTACACCGTTCCTCAGTGTAGACAGCCCTATAGCAAGAATTTTCCAAATCATGAAATCAATTTTTGTTTGAAATTATCATTATTTCCCCGACGTCACTCTTCAGATTGCTTTGGCCCTTTACATATAAAAGAAGCATTGAATCCCTTTGATTTGAGAATGGTGCCAATTTCTTAACTCCGTTACGATGATCATCTACCATTGTTGTCATCTTGTTACTAACCTGCGACAATGACACATTAAATCTCGCCGGAAGTCATGAGTTACGTAATTTGGAACTTGATTGACTCCAACCCATATCCACTTTTTAGCTCGCCTGTACTTTCAACAGGCAGAGCTATTGCAGTCGGTGTCGACGTCCGTGTCCATGTTGCAAAAATGTTAAAGTTTTTGGTTAAGGTTTTTATAAATCTATATCTCTTGAAACTGTTGATGGATCAAGTTGATACTATGCCTGTAGTTAGATATTGATCTGAAGTTTTATGCTGTACTATCATGACCCTGCCTGGGTGACCTTTAGGTCAAGGTCTTAGACTTTGAAATTTTATGTTAAAGTTTTTAGAACCTTTCGATGGAAAGCATAGATCGTGGTTCAATATAATTGGATGATCAAATTTCAAACTGAGCACTTGTATCTTACCCTTGTTTTCAAACTGCTGCCCTCCATATAGAGTATGTATCCCTTACACAGGCCTCCCTGACAGATCAGCTGATAGGTGTTCTGACTGGAACTGAACCAGTGGATCACTTCAAAAAATGCTGAAAATGGAAATAAGTTACGTGTCAGACATCTGATAAATTAGCCACTGCATAAGAAAGCCAAGAAAATGCTTGGGTGAAAACAAAGGCCCAGATTAGCTTCGCGGTAACCGGATAGTACAATCCCTCTTCTTCTTAAATCTGAAGTTTCAGACTCTATGATGGCCCCGACATAAAGCTATTCATTTTAGTTGGTTGGGGCCGGAGCTTCTTGTCTGTTGCTTGGCCCACCGGGGTCCAACTGGTGTTTTTCTTTTGCTCCGGAGTTAGTAGGTTATTCGGCGCCCAGGGATCTCCATCGTCGGGCAGCTTACTCAGTCTGTGAGTCCTGGTTTTTGATTCATCAGGATGTTTATCATGATTTATTTGTTTGTTCTTGATGATTCATTGACTAGTTAGAGATTCACCACGAGGACCGAATAACTAACTAAATGTTATAAACCACTGCAGAAGCTGAGGGTGAGGTTATGGCCATGTAAAACCGGTTAAAGCCCGCCAGTAACTTTGTGTTACTGATCGTTCCAAGTCGATACTTCTGTGGTGGTTCTTTTTGTTTTATGTCTTGGTGTTTAAAAAAATTTTTGTGCTGTTGGCGCCTTATGTATGTTTTCATATTTTTAGTTAAGTTAAGGTAACTGAGTGGCCACCTATTGGGAAAATAGCTGCTCATTCGGCTTACGATTGTTTCATGGTATAAGTACCTGATTGTTAGTTTGGTTTTTTCCCACCTCGGTTTTTTGAGTGGGAATCTTTTTCTGATTGCGCCTTTTCCTGATCTTTGCCTACTTTTACCTTTTTAGCCTGCTTCTGTGACTGTACAGGCTGGTTTGTTTTGGACCTCGTCAGAAACCTAATTGTTGGTTTTCTCACGCACAGGCTCAAAATGACAATTTGGCAACTCACCTAGAGAAATAAGTATCCACAAGTCATTTCACGAGAGTGTGATGGCCTAGTAATTAAGAGTTTGGACATAGGCACAAACCTCGCACCAGGTTGTGTCCTTGAGCAAGACACAATAACTCACATTGTATGTGCCGCATCGTGAGAAAACCGGATTTTTGCCTATGCGAAATCAAAGGTGCAGATCAGCTTTGCGGCAAACGCGAAGCTCATCAGCGGCTTTGTTTTCGCTAAGATAGTACAATTCCTCTTCTTCTTAAATCTGAAATCTCAAGCTTCTGTCCATCTTCTGTAGCTGCACAGGCCGGTTTGTGTCAGACCTGGTCTTAAACCCCAAAGACTGGTTTTCTTGCATCATGGCTCATATGGGTAAATGTCCAAGAAGCTGTGGTTCCATCCCAACATGACTGAAGTTGTTGACTGGGATATTAAACCACAAAGCAAACTAGTCATTTGTAACCTTCCCCCCACGCACGCACCCACCCACCCATTACCAGCCATGGGGAATAGCAGGGAATTTGTCCTCTTGCTATTGTCCTGCCTCCATACATTGTATATAAATCTTGCTTCATTCTTAGTTTGATTACAAAAAGAAGAAAGTTGATATTCAGATATTCGTGAAAGAGATTGTGTACATACTGGCTAGGTTACCATAGGAACCATCAGTCCTGACCTCTCCCTCGTCTGTTACCCAGAGATACCTCTTCTCATTACATGAGTTGGTTGCCAGGAAACGAAGAATAAACTTTTCATCATGTACATCACTCTCATCGTCACTGTCAGTGATTGTGTCCGAGGTTTCTTTAGAATAGGAATGATATTGCACTACTGTCGGTATGGAATTGTCTGTCTCTAGCTGTTGGCCTGATTCATCTACTGGAGGGCCAGTTGAGTAGGTCTCCTAGAAGAGGAAAATTGAAAAACATATATCAGACAAATTCCAAATAATTTTAAAGATAGTCAAGGGAGTGCCACATTAAAAAATGCTGCATGTGCCAGGCTGCCAGAAAATAATCTCAATCACTGAACAGAAATTGATAGATTATGGGTAATAGATACCTGAATAACTGAAATTTGAGTAAAAATCATTAATTAAGGATTGAAATTCGGATTTTTTGCTTTCACTGGATGATAACATTAGGCTGTTATGTCTGTGAAGCCTTTGGAAGCAGTAAACGTATTTAAAGGGAGAAGGTGCCAGGTGAACCATATAAATGTATAAATTCATTAAATTGTGCAATTTTTGGTCCTCAGCTGCCCTGTACAAGTTGGCAACGAAAACCAGACACTTGTGCTGCAATTTCAAAAATTTACATTAGGGTTGCCTGAATATATTTCCTAAGGGGCCCAATAAATTATTATCCATTCAGTTTTGCTATTTCAATTTTTATGAGCAGTTGAAATACCATGCTCAATGAGCAGAAAATGAAATAAATAAGTTTTATAATCTCAGGGAGTGGTCTTAAACCAGTGTGTGAATCAGTATGTGATCTTGTAGAAGTTTGAATTACCTTGACCTCCTCTATTATAATGTCTGTGGTGAACTCTGAGGAATGTATGAAAGTCCATGGACTGTGAATTGTGAATATGTCTGCATCCATTTTACCAGGTTTCCACCCTTAAGTCATACTGTTGCTGTGTTCTGAAAGAATATGAATTTTTTTTTTATGAACTTTGAATACTTATGCACCAGTTATTTGTAACCACTGCTCCCCCACCTATGGGGAAGGGCGGGGATTATGACTTTTCAGCTTTCACTGCCCTGCTATAAGCCCTACCCCTAGGGGGCAAACTGAAGGTCAAAACTTTGCTCTTTGCCCCACCCTTCACAATAGAAAATCTCCCTGGGATAAGGATTTTAATGTCAAAACCCCATCATTTCCCCTGCACTGCGGGGACACTCGTGAAATAATTGCCCCGCACTTTAGCCCGGCTATTCCCGACCCTTCTCCGTAGGTGGGGGGCAGTGGTTACAAATGACTGGTGCATTATCTACAGTTCTTCTTCACTATTCACTAGTAACCACATCCACCACCCAGCCTAGGGAAATAGCAGGGACTTAAACTGTTGTCAAGCAAACTCCTGCTTAAAAATCCCAAAGTCATTTGGTTAAAGCATGGCCATTTCCTCCACAGTCTGTCAAGTCATTTGTAACCAATGCCCCCCCCCTCCCCTTTGAGAGGGGTGGGGAATAGCCGGGCTTAAGTGCGGGGCAATTACTTTTCAAGTGTCCCCGCAGTGCAGGGGAAATGACAGGGGTTTTGACATTAGGATCATTACCCCAGGGAGATTTTCTATTGTGGAGGGCAGGGCAAAGAGCAATGTTTTGACCTCCAGTTTGCCCACGGGGGGTGGGGCTAATAGCAGGGCACTGAAACTGAAAAGTTATAATCCCCGCTCTTTCTTGTAGGTGGGAGAGCAGTGTTTAAAAATGACTGGTGCATTATCTTTACAAATCGTTCCCTGCCCTCCTCGAGGGCTGGGAGCATGGTTATAAATGACTAGTGCATACCTGTCTTTGCTTTATTTCAGTGGTGGATTTAGAGGGGATTCGCATTAGCCCCCTCTGTGACCAAATTATTTCATTTTCATTACTAGTTAGAGATTCACCATGAGGACCGAAGAACTAACTAAATGTTATGAACCACTGCAGAAGCTGAGGGTGAGGTTACGGCCGTGTAAAATCGATTTAAACCCGCCAGTAACTTTGTGTTACTGATCGTTCCAAGTCGATACTTCTGTGGTGGTTCTTTTTGTTTTGTGTCTCGGTGTTTAAAATATTTTTGTGCTGTTGGCGCCTTATGTATGTTTGCATATTTTTAGTTAAGTTAAGGTAACTGAGTGGTCACCTATTGGGAAAATAGCTGCTCATTCGGCTTACGAAATGTTTTCATGGTATAAGTACCTGATTGTTAGTTTGGTTTTTTCCCACCTTAGTTTTTGGAGTGGGAATCTTTTTCTGATTGCGCCGTTTCCTGATCTTTGCCTACTTGTACTTTTTTTTTGAAAAAATAATGGTAAAACTATGAAAACGAGCCCCCCTAAATAGATTTGAACCCCCTCTTCAGAAATCCTGGATCCGCCCCTGTGTTTGTAGAATAATTGAGTGTAATGAGATAAAAATCAAAAATTGAGCCAATGCATAAGAAAGCCAACAAACAATGATGCAGATCAGCTGTGCAGTAACTGCACAGCTGATCAGTGTCTTTGTTTTCACTACATCAATGGTACAATCCCTCTTCTTCCTAAATCCGAAATTTAAAGCTTCTATCCTTCTTCTGTGACTGTACAGTCCGGTTTGTGTCAGACCTGGTTGGAACCCAAATTGTTTTTGTTTTTTTTCACGCACAGGCTCAGTTGACATGGCTCAATATTTCTATATTAGGATGTCAAGTCAGAATTTTATTCCTATTAATGCACTAGTCATTTGTAACCAAGCCCCCCAGCCTCGGGGAATAGCGGGGACTTTTGGTCGAGCAAATTAATCCCTGCTAAAAGCCCCACCCTGCGGGGACTACTAGTTGGTAAAACTGCTGCTGTTTTCCCCCGCAGCCTGCTATCTTTTCATTTCATGGCCCCTTTTTGTCTATATAAAGCAAACCCTGGGTATTTCCAAACTCCGCCCCACATGGCAAAACTTTTGTCAAAACCCAGAGCTCTCACTTTCCCGGCTATCCCCGGCCCTCCCCCGTGGTTGGAAGGGCGGGGCCGTGGTTACAAACGACTAGTGCATAATGGCCCGAATATTTTGTTTGTCTGGCCAAGGTAAAAACATAGTACATGAATTGAAAAAATTGAAAGTTTTCCAGATTAATGAGTGTGTCCATGGGACAGGGTCATGTAAAACATTTTGACCACTTAAGTATTCATTGTTAAAAAATAATAATAAAACACCTGTAGTGTGACAGTACAATTCCTTAGAAAGAATAAGATATTTACATTTTATGGTACAATATAAATCACAATGCACAGCAGACGTCAAATCTTTTAAAAAAAAGTAGAAGTACATGACATACATGTACACAAAATTCATGCATACTAAAAAAACTTCCTTGTTGAATATAATACATGTATGTATACACCTGTTTTAATGATATTACCCTGTAACAAAATCATTTATCCATTTATTATTCAATGACCTTCATAGCCTTTATTTGATCAAATAAATCCAGATAAAACTATTATCAAAATATCTTTCAATTTAGAAATATTGATCTTATTGATCTTATTTTTGTCTGACCTAAACAGTTCCATTCAAATTAAGCAATATGCATGGCTGATTACAACTTGTTGACATAGCGTGTAAGCACTTGTTTTAAGCACTGAAAGTATATTGTTATAATGTTAACCTAAACTTCACATTAGGACATTTATAATAGATAGCTATTACAGTACTTAATCTGATTTGATAAAATAGCGGTAGATTCAAAATGTATTGTGTACTATTTGCATGTGTACTTTTCTGGTCTAGGTTTGCAATTATACAGCAAAACAAATCTTAGTGTCATGAAGTAGTATTATTAGTACAAAAGTAGTCATTGTATGTTTATATTTGAGCTACCACATCAGAAAACCAACATTCTGCATTTGCGAAAACAAAGACGCAGATCAGCTGTGCAGTAACTGCACCTTTGTTTTTGCTCCACAGATAGTACAATATTTCTTCTTACTAAATCAGAAATTTCAAGTTTCTAACTACATGTAGTTTTTGTGGCTTTATAGCCTGATTAGTGTCAGACCTGTTCAGAAACAGAGATTGTTGGTTTTCTTGCACAAAGACTCATTTGATAACTACTTCTACTTGATAACTTGTAAGTTCGGGTATTTTGCTCCTTCTCTGTTGTGGTTTGGTTCTGTACTGTTTGCAATTCTTTCTTCATCTGGTTGAGATTCAATGATTTCTTTTTGTAAGAAGTGTTAACTAAAGTAGAACTTGTGAAAAAAAAAGGAAACAGGATTCAGCACGAATTAAAAAATAAGAATAAAATAAGAATAGAAGGTCTAAATCAGACACCAGGCTGGAAAGAAACAGACAACACCAATTTGTTTCGGTAACTATAACAATGATTATATGAAGTATAATGCACTTATCATTTGTGATCATGCCCTGCACCCTTCCACTACCCCGGGAATAGCGGGGACTTTGATTTTGGTGCTGCAAGTCCCGGCTAAAAGCCCCACCCTAGGGGGACTGCTCGTTGGTAAAACCACTGCTGTTTTCCCCCGCAGCCTGCTATATTTTCATTTTACGGCCCTTTTTGCTTATATAAAGCAACCCCCCACACTTCCCCCATCTTCCCCCACACTACCATGTAGGGTATCTTCCCCCACACTTGGCAAAACTTTGACCAAAGCTTCGCTCATTTCCACGGCTATCCCCGGCCTCCCCATTGACAGCTCTTCCCCAGTTACATCACTGACAAAGTGTGTTAGCATTTAGATGGTCATGATTTAGCTAGCCTCAACCAAAGTTAAGAAACAAATTGTCATTCTGTTGACGTTCTGCCATCTTGTCGCTCTCACAGTCAGAGCCCATGCAGATATTTATTTCAGCAGGGCATAAGCAGAAGGCCAGTAATCTGTATTGTACATCTTTTGTAGAACAGTGCTGAGATCTATGGAGCAGTACTAGCCTCTGTTACAGAACCTCTCTCTGTACTCTTCAAGAAAGCTCACATGCTGCAAGTGGTATGTAGTGATCAAATGTTCTTGGGGTCCAGCTTAGAAAACACACTTTATCAGGATAACATGTCCGTGACATGTATACCCCCTTGAACGCCACTTTTGTATAGCAAAACTGGGGTATGGAGGAGTATAATACCTATTTTTGCTCCAAAACATAGATTGTGGGTACTCGTTAGAACTGCCTCGTCGAGCCGAGGCAGTTCTAACGTGTACCCACAATCTATGTTTTGAGCAAATATAAGAAAAATGTCAACAAATTGCTGATGAAAATTTTCAATTTTTTCAACTCAAGGAAAATCTGTATATCACATGGGCGTGTTTTTGTAATGTGGTTTGGCAAAAAGCCTAGCAATTGCCATTATGAAACTGATTATAGTGATAGGACATTAGATAAAAGTCAGAAAACACAAGTGTAACATTCCATCACACATCATCTCACATTGCCTTCTGTGTTAAGGTGGTAAAGCCACTTTTACATTGATGGTTTCTGAGTTCCATGTTCGGCTTCATGATCTATCGCAGAGTTTGATGGGATGTAAAACCTGACCTCAATTAAATCATGACAAAGCTTATTGTATGCAAATATATAAACCATTCCATTGTCCCATTGAAATAAATGTGACAATTTAGAGTATTTTATACATTTCATAATAGAGTTTTTACTGAAACCGTTTCAGGCATTTATAAGTATGATGGAGAAAATTGAGGTGACAGCAGCCTCTCAACAAGATGCACAGGACCTCTGTTACGGTAAGATCATAGTCCAGGCCCCGAGGTTATAAAACTTTCTTCAAACTCAACTCAGCTGAGCATGAAATTAAATCTGCTCATAATTAATGAAATAACCGAAATTGGTTGAAATTTCAGGTTCAGATTGCCAGAGCCTGTAATTTATCCTGCTTATAAATGTTTAAATGTTGGCATTTTAACATTTATGAGCAGGATGAATTTTAGTCTCAGCTGAGCTGAGCATGAAAAAAGTTTTATAACCTCAGGGCCAGATCTTGGTTAATGAGCATGTAAAGCAGTTTACTGGTTTGATCTTGGTTAATGAGCATGTAAAGCAGTTTACTGGTTTGATTTTGGTTAATGAGCATGTAAAGCAGTTTACTGGTTTTATCTTGGTTAATGAGCATGTAAAGCAGTTTACTGGTTTGATCTTGGTTAATGAGCATGTAAAGCAGCTTACTGGTTTGATCTTGGTAAATGAGCATGTAAAGCAGTTACTGGTTTGATCTTGGTAAATGAGCATGTAAAGCAGTTTACTGGTTTGATCTTGGTTAATGAGCATGTAAAGCAGCTTACTGGTTTGATCTTGGTTAATGAGCATGTAAAGCAGTTTACTGGTTTGATCTTGGTCAATTAGCATGTAAAGCAGTTTACTGGTTTGATCTTGGTTAATGAGCATGTAAAGCAGCTTACTGGTTTGATCTTGGTTAATGAGCATGTAAAGCAGCTTACTGGTTTGATCTTGGTTAATGAGCATGTAAAGCAGCTTACTGGTTTGATCTTGGTTAATGAGCATGTAAAGCAGCTTACTGGTTTGATCTTGGTTAATGAGCATGTAAAGCAGTTTTCTGGTTTGATCTTGGTAAATGAGCATGTAAAGCAGTTTACTGGTTTGATCTTGGTTAATGAGCATGTAAAGCAGCTTACTTTGGTTTCATCTGAGTTTGCTGGTGAGACTAAATATAGGTCCTTTCTTCATATACCCTCAGCTGTTGGTGGAACATGATACACTATTTTATGGCCTTAAAAAGTTTTAAAGTCTACTCGCCATTTAAGCATTTACAATTTTGCACTATGCATTTGCAGATTGTTGCGCTTTGATTTGGAAGTATCACCCAGCAACCGCAGAAACGGCACAGCTGATCAGCGCCTTCATTTTCGCTACACGGCTAGTACAATTTCTCTTCTTTTTAAATCTGGATTTTCAAGCTTCTAGCCTGCTTCTGTGACTTTACAAGCTGATTATTGTCTGACCTGGCCGAAAGCCTAATTGTTGGTTTTAGGCAGCCATCCAAGCGATGAAAAAAATCTTTAGATGGCAAAATGGGGTAGAAGCTGGCATCCATGCTGATATTGTTCCTAGACATGTACTATGACATATAGGGGTAGATGCCAAGTCTGTAAATGGCCCTGGGTCTCAGAATTAGGTCAAAGGTCAACTGGGTGCAAAATAACGAGAAAATGTATAAAAACTCTTTTCAGTGTCATTACTTTTCTGTATTTTCCACAAAATTTCACCGAAACTACATTATATACACTTATTAGGCATGTGGCATTTATAGCATAACAAAAGAGAGTGCTAAGCATATGTCCTAGCAAGGTTAAAGGTCATTTCAATGCAAAATTACGAAGTTATTCGAAAAATCCCCCCGGGAGCTAATTTGACCTACCTTGCACCCCAGGACAATTTTTCATGGGTGCCAAATCATTCATTGGGACCCCAGAAATGCAAAGAATTTTTGTCTTTAAAGATAAACTCTTTTGCACTATGAAAAAGTGCATGGTCTCCATGGCAACCGTCGATGTGATTCTTGAACATAGGGGTGGGCATACTAAATTGGTCATATCTTCGCTGTTATTTATCCTAGACCACTGAGCTTGGTCTCGTTTTAAAGCTTATACATTGCCCTTTCATCTTGTGGTAAGTGATGCTAGTTATCTAATTTGCATATTCATGAATTTTAATGAAAACATAAAAAATGACAAAAATCGCTAAATATCTATAAATAAACTAATTTCAGGCCCAAACGATCATTGAGACACTTTGTTATTAAACCAGTAATGTCATTTGGCAAATTTATTGATGTCATGGGCCTAAATGAAAATTATCTCATTTGCATATTCATGGATATTAATCAATATGTCTCGAAAATCGAGTAAAAACAAGGTGAAAACTATAGCATTGCAAAGTTTTTGATGGGTTATATGATCTATCTTGTATCTCTGAAACCAATTCTCATAGCTGCCAGTGTTGTCAGAGGGACCACCTTAATGCCATAAAATATTGTCCTCGACAATGAACACATTTTCATGATGTAAAATTACATAGTTTCCACCTCCACCTACAGTGTAATTCTAAAGAATAGGATGTACTCTCAAAAATATTCATATACCAACAAAACCATGCTCTAGAATACTATAATTGGTTTGATAGTGATGCATGGACCTGGCAGTTTAACCTTAAAAGCTTTTATTCAAATCACTGAATTTGCTTATTGATGAAAATTAATAAAACACACAAGAAATCAGAGAAAACCTTTGGAAAAAATAGGGGGTATATGCACAAAATCACTTGTACCAGAGCTGTTAACAAATTCAGGATGTTTAAATAAGTATCAAATGAATGCTATGGCAATTTACTATGACCCTAAAGTCTGATGTAAGAATGATCTGATTTTCAATTTCATGAATTTTAATGAAAACTTCATAAATGGGAATGAAAAGTGGAAAAATTAAACGGGTAAACCTACAGAATGACTTGTATCTTGGCACCCAAAATCCCTAACATAATGAAAATGACATCAAATGATTGCTAGTGCAATATTAGATCATCCTGTACTACAATATATATGTCATTTGATTTTTTGTTTAGTGTATATTAACAAAACCTTTCAAATTTAGAGGAAAATAATGTAAAAAAATAAGGCGGTATACATAGAAAATCACATGCCTTCTATCAGAGCTCCATTTGAGGAAATGTACTAGCAAAATGAGCCATTTACACAGACGTCCAAATGTTTTTAAACAGCCAGATCTTGTTTAACTTTAGATAACTGGATGTAAGGTTAGCTCATGAGTATGGTTCAAGATTCTTGTGTTACAACATACCAACTCTAATGCAGGCTCTATTCCAGCCAGGCGTGAATCTTTGCCTGTAGAATGTATAATTTTAGCTGTTGAATCATTGCTGTAGTGATTTCAAAGGGCATACCCCAGAAAGACAAAATATGTCCTGTCTTTTTAAGACCATCGGCAATTTACATATGGAGGAAAGGGGCTCTAGCATTATGTACATTAACATTGTTGACGGATCTGAAATGGGAGCGGAATAGATTATGCAGTGGTCTCAGGCATAATGCACATTTGTACTGGTTTGCTATACAAGTCTGCTTTTACAGCCATGTAGTAGAGTGGCTTATCACATCCTGGTTCGATCCTGGCTCGAGGCAAACGGTGAAAAACCAGTAACTTTTTCACCTGTTACAGTATCCCAACCCACTGTTCCTTAACCTACCATACACCAGGGGCGTGTGGTAGGCTGGTAGTAGAGTACCAGAGCAAGATAATTTTATCCTTATCTCTGCCAAATATTAAGTCCCTGATCAAGACACTTAAAAAATCCTAGCTCATAACAAAAAGTTGTGGCTTTATTACAACATGGCTGAAAAAATATTGCATAGTTCATCGAAGCATAACCAAACCAAACCTTTACCATCGCAATATTACTGTTCGTAGCCTCTATAAATACAAACAGCTTTAAAACCCAGTGCCATACCACATACCATTCATACTTTGCCCTATCCTAGCCTACCCAATCTGAGCCTATTGTACTATATCCCTGCCCATATACTCTATCTAATACCTTCAAAACAGCCCATGTCTCGTTTGCGGGGATCACGGGATGTGGCAGGGTAGTAGTCGCCCATCTTAGATTGGTGGTTTTCCCAGGTTCTCCGGTTTCCTCCACCTCGTTTGACCATATAACGCCAATATCCGCGCCTTCCATAATGTGTACATATACTTAAAGAATTAAAATACGCAACACATAAAATTTCAGCTATCACGTATGTATTTGACGTTGTAATAAAATCTCTATTAGATATGTCTTCAAGACAACTTGTGGCAATTGATGAAATTTGAAAAAGTCGTTTTATTGACAAACTTGACGTCAAAATGTCAAAAACCATGAAAAATGCAAATGATGACGTAAACGTTGGGGAGAAGTCGAATATGGCAAACATTTAGCCTGTTTGGTAATCTGACGTCGACTTGATAATCTGCAATAAAGATTGGCGTCATTGCTTACTTGAATGGCATCCGATGTTGCTTTAAAGTTGGCACATGGAAAGCAAAAGTGTACAATGGTGAATAATGAGCAATTAACGTCATTTGGATTATTAAATGTGGGTCTTTTGTGCTGCTACGGTATTTATCGAATCGAGAGATACCACGACATGCTTTTCAAGCAACAGTGACGTCACATGTACTGTAGAATTGGGACTCCTAGCGTTTGTTTTGTAATTGACGTTGGTGACGTTAAACGTCATAAACATAATCTAATGCTACCAACGGGTCAATGAATACATCTGCAATCACTTTTAACAGTTTTGAATCAACAAAATTGTGTTTGGTTCAAAGTTGACTTTAACTCATCATTTTTCTAGCGTGTGCCTCGGTGGTTCAGTTTGGTTATGCGCACGTCATCAAGCATACGTAACGGAAATAGTGACTAAACCTGCTGTATTTGACGTTAAGATACTGCTTTCATGTAATAATATCGGATACATGACAAGCTTGCATAACAAAGTCAGTCAACAATACCCCACAGTGTTTGTTGCGTTTCTTTATTCCTTAAGTATAAATTTAAAACATTCAGTGTCAGTAAAATGCAGATAACAATTATATAAAAGTGAATTCCTGTCATTTTGTTTATTTGTGTTTACTAAAATACACAGCTAGCTGAAGGCTCATAAGATGATTTTATAGGATTGTACTTAAGCCGACATCCGTCCAACACTTTTAAACATTAATATATTATAGACCGCACAGCCTATAACGATCAAATTATAACTAGAGCATCATTGAGGTAAGGGAAGGTTGCATTATGTTTTGGGTCAGGTCAGGCTCTGGGGTATCATCATCTGACCTTTAAGCTAACAATGAGCAAATCTCTCAGGTGAGCTACAGGACCATTGGTCCTCTTGTTTAATGCAGCCATCTTGGATTTTTGAGGCCATATTGATTTTCTTTTGAATTTCTTCTTGTTTCAAAATTACTTAAATATTAGTTTTATGTATTCTCCACTTTAAATGTCATATGTTTAGATTTTATCACACATATGCATGAATTTCTATAAAAAAACCCCCTTATTTTGGCAGCCATCTTGTAATTTGGCGGTCATCTTGAATTTTCCATGAATGTCAACCTGCATCATCTGGATATCCATGTGAATTTATTTCTATAAATGTATTTTCTTTAGACGCTATTGCACTGCAATCTTGGGTTCATGGCAAACTATTTATAAGAAGTTTACCTTTTTAGCAAATGTGTTGTTATGGAAATGGTAAATGCTATTTAAAAATAAATGTCTGAGATTGCGCTATCTATTCAGTGATGTTTTAAATGTGTTTGTTTCAATAAATTTGATAAAAATTCATCCATACAATGAGTTTAAGCCAACGATTTTCCAGCATTCTAATGAACATTGGTGTATTTCACTGAAAAGTTGATAAATTGCACTTATTGACCTTTTGACCTTTTATACCCTGGATCAGACAAGCATGCTTGATAAAGTGACATATACAACCCCTTAGTTTATTATTTAGCCACTAGTATACCAAATCTCAGCATTCAAACCACTAACTTTGGCCATGATTATACTTGTATATACAGCTGAGGTAACGTTCCTTAACTTTTGCACTCATTGAACTTTGACCTAATTTCTGACCTTACTAGGCAAATCTGGACATGGCATCCACCCCTATGGCTTCAGGCATACATCAATTAATATGTTTATGACAACAAATTGCTTCTACTCAATTTTGCCATCTTAAGTGAAAATAAGCCTCAAATGATTGATTGGATGGCTGCCTATTTTCTCAGGCAAAGGCTGCTATTTCAACTTTCCTGTCTTTCCAGTGTGTCAGGGTTTGTTTGAAGTTTGCCAAGTCGTCACCTCTCTGGATGTCAAGCTAATGTGTAGCATCTGGAAAGCCATTTCTAGGTAGGACAGTTTTTTCTTGCACACCAAATAGAGAAATCCTACACTTTACCCTATGTGAGAAATTCTTATCTCACCCCAGGCTCACACTGTATTGCAGGACAAACTTTAACAAGGCTGGAGAGTATGTTGTACTGAATGTGTTAAGTCCAAGGGACTTAGTCTTCAGACAGACAAAAACTGTACATACACACATGGACCAGTCATTTGTAACCACTGCTCCCCCACCTACAGGGAAGGGCGGGGATTGTGACTTTTCAGCTTTCAGTGCCCTGCTATAAGCCCCACCCCAAGGGGGCAAACTGGAGGTTAAAACTTTGCTTTTTGTCCTGCCCTTCGCAATAGAAAATCTCCCTGGGGTGATGATCCTAATGTCAAAACCCTGTCATTTCCCATGCACTGAGAGGACACTCGAAAAGTAATTCCACCTTAGCCCGGCTATCCCCCACCCTTCCCCATAGGTGGGTTAGGGGCAGTGGTTACAAATGACTGGTGCATTATTTAAACAGAATATCCAAAGTTTATCATGATCTTAGCTGTTCACAGTTTGCGTGTGGCAAGAAATAGAACATATCAATCAGACTGACAATTTTATTTTGGATAAAGTTGCATTTCTCCTGGGCTTATGTTTTATCGCTTAATGATTTTAGATACCATTTCACGCTTTGTGAAGGGGACAATTTACTATGTGCATTGTGCATTATAAGATGAAACTGGGTAAAATATGAACCGCCACATGGGAAAACCAACAATCTCCATAGGCGAAAACAAGGACGTAGATCAGCTTACTGCGAAGCTGATCAGTGCCTTTGTTTTCGCTACACGGATAGTAAAATTCCTCTACTTTGTAAATCCAAAATTTACAGCCTCTAACCATCTTCTGTGACTGTACAGCCCGGTTTGTGTCGGACCTGGTCGGAACCCAAATTGTCGGTTTTCTCACGCACAGGCTCATATGGTTTTTGTTTTCAGATTCTCAACAAAGCACAAAACCACAGTGAAAGATGACTTGGATATTGACGGGATGGTGATCTATTTGTGCGCTGAAATAACCAGTGGATATCACTACCTCTTCCAGTTGGCCACACCTAAACTTGACTCTAATGAAATTGTAAGCTACTTTGTATTCTTGCATCCAGTGAAACATTTTTTGAATCAGAAAAAAAGGAGCATTGCGTGCTTAAGCACTTTTTGATTTAGCATTTTGACTCCTATGCCGAGATGAACCCTAACTTCTGGTACCACATTCTTTCGGAAGGATGCCCAACATGATGTGGATAGAAATGAGCCGCCTCGTGGGAAAACCAACAATGTGGTTTCCGAACAGGTCTGGTACAAACCGGGCTGTACAAGCACAGAAGATGGCTAGAGACCGGAAGTTTTGGATTTAGAAAATAGAGGAATTGCACTATCCGTGTAGCAAAAACAAAGACGCTGATCAGCTACGCGGTTACCGCGACCGTGAAGCTGATCTGCATCTTTGTTTTCGCATATGCAGATTGTTGGTTTTCTCATGAGGCGGCTCAAATAATATTACAGCATGACCTCAACTGTTTACGAAATACAGAGAATCAAATCTGTCAACCAAATGAGTTGTGAAGTAATAAACCTGTTCTTTGGAGTTTCTGACAAAGTCTGACATGAACCAACCTAATCAGTTTCAAAAGAAGATAGAAAGCTTCAAATTTAGGATTCAAGATGAAAAGCAGTTATACTATCTATGAGGGTATAAGAAAGGCACTGATCAGATTTGCAGAGACTCGACTGAAAAAGTGTTGATTATAATATTTAGACAAAATACATTGTTTACAATTACTTTTACATCATGAGAAAAAAGTCTGTCTATAGGGTTTGCAAACAGGTCCAATACACATGGACAAGTCAGCCACAGTATGTCTTGACACTTGAGAAGTAAATGGACTATTCAATCTAGTTTCATATCATATTTCAGTCTTTGTCTCAAGGTGACAGTGCAGCATTTCAGAAGTCAGTGAAAGTTCTAGGCTATCAGATGAGAATTCTGATGTCATTGATTGACAGCTTCGTAGATTACATCAGCGACTGTGAGACACATGTTGTCAAATTACTCCTGGTATTGCAAAGGTGAGCCAGGTGTTTACAGGTGGGATTTTCCTTGTCTTCCAATTCTTTTCACCAGCTGCAAATGAGCCGCATCGTGAGAAAACTGGATTCTTGCCTATGCGAAAACAAAGGCACAGATCAGCTGTGCAGTAACTGCACAGCTGATCAGCGCCTTTGTTTTCGCTACTCGGATAGAACCATTTCTGCTTCTTTTTATAGCCAAAATTTCCAGCCTCTAGCCTGCTTCTGTGGTTATACAGTCCGGTTTGTGTCGGACCTGGTCGGAAACTCCGAAGACCGGTTTTCTCACATCACGGCTCAACTAATCTCCATTAGTAACATGTCCATCTTAAAAAGAAGCGACTCGCTATTGAATATCATGTCCTGCACAAGTCTTGTAGAAAGATTTGGTTATGAAAAGCTGGGCCGCGAGGTGAGAAAAACGGTCTTCGGGAGTATGGACCATGTCACACACAAACCGGCCTGTGCAACTACAGAAGATGGCTAGAAGCCTGAAATTTAGGATTTCAGAAGAAGAGGAATCGTACTATCCATGTAGCGAAAACAGAGGCGCTGATCAGCTGTGCAGTTACTGCACAGCTGATTAGCGCCTTTGTTTTCGCATAGGCGAAAATCCAGTTTTGTCATGATGTGGCTCAGTTTTTCTAAGACAATTCTCTGTTCTCTGCTGATCCAAGAACATTTGTCAGTAATTAGTGAAAAATGTGCATTAAGTACTGGTAACCTGCATTGTTGAGGGTTGCCAACGAACAGTGGTAAAACAGACAATCCCAACATGATCTCGGCTGTTGACCTTGGAGCTCAAACAAAGAAACAAACACATCATCACTTTGGTTATCAGTTATACACCAGTCATTTGTAACCACTGCCCCCCACCTACGGGTAAGGGTGGGGGATAGCGGGGCAAAAGTGCAGGGCAATTACTTTTCGAGTGTTCTCTCAGTACAGGGGAAATGACGGGGGTTTTAACATTAGGATCTTTACCACAGGGAGATTTTCTATTACAAAGAGCGGGGCAAAGAGCAAAGTTTTGACCTCCAGTTTGCTCCCTTGGGGTGGGGCTCATAGCAGGGCATAATCCCTGCCCTTCCCCATAGGTGGGGGAGCAGTGGTTACAAATGACTATTGCATTACTGGTGAAAAGATCAGGTCTGATTCATTGGTTAGCCTAAGATGTTGCCTAGCAAAATTGTGGTTAATGTAAATGATTGTCCTGAAAAATAGAACAAATATCAACAGTTTAACACTAACAATTATATGTTATTGTTTTTATATAAAACAAAAATGGTCTTATTTAATGCATGCATACTCCTTGTACAATATTTGATGATCAGGACATGTATTGGCATAGTAAACAAGCAGATTATCTCATCAAAGAGTTGATTTATGTTCCAGGAGTTTACCCCCCTGTTTGAAGGTCCCAGAGATTGCCAGTGATCACAGTGATGATATCAGGAGACAGTTACTCAACGCCACTGACACTGTGATATCAACCTTCATAGTTGATTTATGTTCCAGGAGTTTACCCCCCTGTTTGAAGGTCCCAGAGATTGCCAGTGATCACAGTGATGAGATCAGACGACAGTTACTCAACGCCACTAACACTGTGATATCAACCTTCATAGTTGATTTGTGTTCCAGGAATTTAGCCCCTTGTTTGAAGGTCCCAGAGATTGCCAGTGATCACAGTGTTGAGATCAGACGACAGTTACTCAACGCCACAGACACTGTGATATCAACTCTTACTTTGTGTTCCAGGAATTTAGCCCCTTGTTTGAAGGTCCCAGAGATTGCCAGTGATCACAGTGATGATATCAGACGACAGTTACTCAACGCCACAGATACTGTGATATCAACCTTCATAGTTGATTTGTGTTTGAGGAGTTTACCCCCCTGTTTGAAGGTCCCAGAGATTGCCAGTGATCACAGTGATGATATCAGACGACAGTTACTCAACGCCACAGATACTGTGATATCAACCTTCATAGTTGATTTGTGTTTGAGGAGTTTACCCCCCTGTTTGAAGGTCCCAGAGATTGCCAGTGATCACAGTGATGAGATCAGGAGACAGTTACTCAATGCCACACACACTGTGATATCACTGGGATACAGTTGTTTTATGTTCCAGGAGTTTACCCCCCTGTTTGAAGGTCCCAGAGATTGCCAGTGATCACATTGATGAGATCAGGAGACAGTTACTCAATGCCACAGACACTGTGATATCAACCATCATAGTTGTTTTGTGTTCCAGGAGTTTACGCCCCTGTTTGAGGGCCCCAGAGATTGCCAGTGATCACAGTGATGAGATCAGGAGACAGTTACTCAATGCCACAGACACTGTGATATCAACTCTTGCTTTGTGTTCCAGGAGTTTACGCCCCTGTTTGAGGGCCCCAGAGATTGCCAGTGATCACAGTGATGAGATCAGGAGACAGTTACTCAATGCCACAGACACTGTGATATCAACTCTTGCTTTGTGTTCCAGGAGTTTACCCCCCTGTTTGAAGGTCCCAGAGATTGCCAGTGATCACAGTGATGAGATCAGGAGACAGTTACTCAATGCCACTGACACTATGATATCAACCCTCATAGGGAATAGAAAATTCATGGAGTATCTCACACTGGCTGATAATGGTAGGTCATGTATGTAGGTATGTCCTTCCCCTAGTGATATGTCTGACTAATTTGAGTGATTTATCATAGGATAAATAGAGATACTTGCACACCTGAAGTGAAAATGTCAGTGTATGCAAGGTTTTGATCAGATTCAGAAATACTGGTCTACCCTTGGTTGTCTCACCCTGCATAAGACATAAAGACAAATGAGCCACTGCATGAGAAAACCAACAGTTTGCATAGGAGAAAACAATGCTGCAGATCAGCTGTGCAGTAACTGCACAGCTGATAGCGCCTTTGTTTTTTCGCTGCACGGATAGTACAATCATTCTTCTTGAATCCGAAATTTCAAGCTTCTACCTTGCTTCTGTGACTGTACAAGCCAGATTGTGTCAGATCTGGTCAGAACCTAAATTGTTGGTTTTCTCACGCACAGGCTCAATTTTTAGTCATTAAATAGCTATACATAGCTAATGTTATGCAGTTATACACTCCAACTTTAAATAAAATTTGTCTGGTTGTCTCACCCTGCGTAAATAAAATTTGTCTGGTTGTCTCACCCTGCGTAAATAAAATTTGTCTGGTTGTCTCACCCTGCGTCCACATGTTTATACCCCCGTCATTTATGCCGACAGTATATAGTTTTCGCTTTTCCGTTCGTATGTTCGTTCGTTAGTTAGTTAGTTAGTTAGTTAGTTTGTTTGTTAGTTCGTTTGTTCGTTCGTAGAATTTATGTCAAAGTTTTGGTTAAAGTTTCTCTACTAGTGTATATCTCATGAACCAACTATCAGAAATTGTTCATATTGGGACCATAGGTACCCTATAGGGTTGGCTTAATTTCCATGTGTTCAGACCCCACGGTCCATGCCCGGGGTTGGGGCTAGAGGTCAAAAGCTAGGTCACCTTTAAAATGTGCTGTTTTCAATTTTAATGTTTCTTATCTAGGTTCATATCTTAACAAACAATCATAGGAATGTATTCCTATTTAGATCATAGATACCCTGTAGGGTTTGCTTTTATTCCATGGCACCGAATCCTAGGTACCATCCCTAGGGGTGGGGCTGGAGTTCAAAATCTAGGACACCTTAATAATACAATAGATACCGTGATAAATTTTCTGTGTGTATCAACATCCACAAAGGCTTGTCAGAAAGCATTCATACTTAGACCATAGGCACCTTGTTATAGCCCCGCTTTGAAAAAGTGGGGCTATACTGGATTCACCATGTCCTTCCGTCGTTCCGTTATTCCGTCATTCCGTTATTCCGTTATTCCGTCCAAATTTCATTTCCACTCAATATCTTGAGAACCAGTTTACAGAATCTGACCAAATTTTGTATGCACATCATCATTGACAAGATCTAGCTTGGGATTGTTACCCGTCATTTTTCGCAAAATTTGGACGGAGTTACGGCCCTTGATTGATGTCAGAATTTCGTTTCCGCTCAATATCTGGAGAACGAATTCACAGAATCCGACCAAATTTTGTGTACACATCATCATTGACAAGATCTAGCTTGGGATTGTTACCCGTCATTTTTCGCAAAATTTTGACGGAGTTACGGCCCTTGATTGACGTCAGAATTTCGTTTCCGCTCAATATCTTGAGAACTAATTGACAGAATCACGCCAAATTTTGTGTGCACATCAACATTGACAAGATCTAGCTTGGGATTGTTACCCGTCATTTTTCGCAAAATTTTGACGGAGTTACGGCCCTTGATTGACGTCAGAATTTCGTTTCCGCTCAATATCTTGAGAACGAATTGACAGAATCCGACCAAATTTTGTGTGCACATCAACATTGACAAGATCTAGCTTGGGATTGTTACCCGTCATTTTTCGCAAAATTTTGACAGAGTTACGGCCCTTGATTGACGTCAGAATTTCGTTTCCGCTCAATATCTTGAGAACGAATTGACAGAATCCGGCCAAATTTTGTGTGCACATCAACATTGACAAGATCTAGCTTGGGATTGTTACCCGTCATTTTTCAGAATTTCGTTTCCGCTCAATATCTTGAGAACGAACTGACAGAATCCGGCCAAATTTTGTGTGCACATCAACATTGACAAGATCTAGCTTGGGATTGTTACCCGTCATTTTTTGCAAAATTTTGACGGAGTTACGGCCCTTAATTGACGTCAGAATTTCGTTTCCGCTCAATATCTTGAGAACGAATTGACAGAATCCGACCAAATTTTGTATGCCCGTCATCATTGACAAGATCTAGCTTGGGATTGTTACCCGTCATTTTTCGCAAAATTTTGACGGAGTTACGGCCCTTGATTGATGTCAGAATTTCGTTTCCGCTCAATATCTCGTTATTTGCAAAATTTTGACGGAGTTACGGCCCTTGATTGACATCAGAATTTCGTTTCCGCTCAATATCTTGAGAACAAATTGACAGAATCCGACCAAATTTTGTATGCACATCAACATTGACAAGATGTAGCTTGGGATTGTTGCCCGTCATTTTTCGCAAAATTTTGACGGAGTTATGGCCCTTGATTGACGTCAGAATTTCGTTTCCGCTCAATATCTTGAGAACAAATTGACAGAATCGGACCAAATTTTGTATGCACATCATCATTGACAAGATCTAGCTTGGGATTGTTACCCGTCATTTTTCGCAAAATTTTGACGGAGTTACGGCCCTTAATTGACGTCAGAATTTCGTTTCTCCGCTCAATATCTTGAGAACGCATTGACAGAATCCGACCAAATTTTGTATGCACATCAACATTGACAAGATCTAGCTTGGGATTGTAATACCCTTCAGTTTTTGTTAAATTTTGACAGAGTTATGGCCCTTAATTAACGTCAGAATTTTGTTTCCGCTCAATATCTTGAGAACGAATTGACAGAATCCAACCAAATTTTGTATGCACATCAACATTGACAAGATCTGGCTTGGGATTGTTACCCGTCATTTTTCACAAAATTTTGATGGAGTTAACAGCCCTTGATTGACTTCAGAATTTTGTTTCCGCTCAATACCTTCAGAACGAATTGACAGAATCCGTCTAAATTTTGTATGCACATCATCATTGACAAGATCTAGCTTTGGATTATTACCGTCATTTTTCGCAAAATTTTGACAGAGAACGAATTGACATAATCAGACCAAATTTTGTATGAGCATCAATATTAATGAGATCTAGCTTGTGATAGCCTGTGATAGTTACCTGTCATTGTTTTTTTTCACCCTGCAAAAAAAGCTGAGAAGCGGGGCTATAGTCAGATTCTCTGACAATTCTAGTTAGGTTCAGACTCAATGTGTGGAGGGTGGGGTCTAGAGGTCAAAATCTAGGTCACCTTTAAAATGTGTGGTCTATTTATACAGTGTTTTTTTTTTTCTTAGTCCATATCTTAACACTCTATCTCATAGGAATGTATTCCTATTTGGATGATAGATAATCTGTAGTGTTGATTTTTTAGCTCACCTGAGCCGAAGGCTCACAAGGTGAGCTTATAGGATGGCCATGATCCGGCGTCCGTCCGTCGTCCGTCCGTCGTCGTCGTCGTCGTCCACAATTTCAAAGATCTTCTTCTCTGAAACCACTTGGCCAATCTAGTTGAAATTTTATGTGGAGCCTCCTTGGGTAGTGGCATTGTAATTTTGTTCGTGATATCTTGGTCACATGACCAAGATGGCTGCCACGCCCATATATGGTAAAAACCACTCAAAAATCTTCTTCTCCAGAACCGGTGGGCCGATCTTCACGAAACTTAGTATGTAGCATCGGGGACTTCAGCCCATCATAGTTTGATAAAATGATGACCATAGGATGACCTTGACCTATTTTACGGCAAGGTCAATTTTGGAAACATAGGCTTTTACATGGGAAAAAGTGAAAACTATGGATTTTTTGAAATCTATTGCAGCCTGAGGCCTGAAAAGTGGGAGATGCAAACAACTAATGGAGTAGATGAAGGTATGTGATTAATTAAGGTCAAGGTCATCTCTTGACCTTGGCCAGTCTGTCGTCCAGACACACTTTTCAAAGATCTTCTTCTCTGAAACTGCTGGGCCAATCAAGTTGAAATTTTATGTGGAACATCCATGGGTAGGGGAGACGAAAGTTTGATCGCAAAATCGAGGTCACATGACCAACATCGCCGCCACGCCCATATATGGTGAAAACTACTAAAAAATCTTCTTCTCCAGGACCGGTGGGCTGATTTCCACGAAACTTGGTATGTAGCATCGGGGACTTCAGCCCATCATGGTTTGATAAAATGATCACCATAGGATGACCTTGACCTGTTTTACGGCAAGGTCAATTTTGGAAACATAGGCTTTTACATGGGAAAAAGTGAAAACTATGGATTTTTTGAAAACTATTGCAGCCTGAGGCCTGAAAAGTGGTAGATGCAAACAACTGATGGAGTAGATGAAGGTATGTGATTAATATAGGTCAAGGTCATCTCTTGACCTTGGCCAGTCTGTCATCCATACACACTTTTCAAAGATCTTCTTTTCTGAAACTACTGGGCCAATCAAATTGAAATTTTATGTGGAGCATCCATGGGTAGGGGAGATGGAAGTTTGATCGCAAAATCCAGGTCACATGACCAAGATGGCCGCCATGCCCATATATGGTAAAAACTACTAAAAAATCTTCTTCTCCAGAACCGGTGAGCCGATTTCCACGAAACTTGGTATGTTGCATCAGGGACTTCAGCCCATTATAGTTTGATAAAATGATGACCATAGGATGACCTTGACCTATTTTACGGCAAGGTCAATTTTGGAAACATAGGCTTTTACATGGGAAAAAGTGAAAACTATGGATTTTTTGAAAACTATTGCAGCCTGAGGCCTGAAAAGTGGTAGATGCAAACAACTAATGGAGTAGATGAAGGTATGTGATTAATTTAGGTCAAGGTCATCTCTTGACCTTGGCCAGTCTGTCGTCCATACACACTTTTCAAAGATCTTTTTCTCTGAAACTGCTCGGCCAATCAAGTTGAAATTTTATGTGGAGCATCCATGGGTAGGGGAGACGAAAGTTTGATCGCAAAATCTAGGTCACATGACCAAGATGGCCGCCACACCCATATATGGTAAAAACTACTCAAAAATCATCTTCTCCAGAACCGGTGGGCCGATTTCCACGAAACTTAGTATGTAGCATCGGGGACTTCAGCCCATCATAGTTTGATAAAAAGATGACCATAGGATGACCTTGACCTATTTTACGGCAAGGTCAATTTTGGAAACATAGGCTTTTACATTGGAAAAAGTGAAAACTATGGATTTTTAGCTCACCTGAGCCGAAGGCTCACAAGTTGAGCTTATAGGATGGCCATGATCCGGCATCCGTCCGTCGTCGTCGTCGTCGTCCACAATTTCAAAGATCTTCTTCTTGGCCGATCTAGTTGAAATTTTATGTGGAGCCTCCTTGGGTAGTGGCATTGTACTTTTGTTCGTGATATCTTGGTCACATGACCAAGATGGCCGCCACACCCATATATGGTAAAAACACTTCAAAATTCTTCTTCTCCAGAACCAGTAGGCCGATCTCACTAAACTTGGTATGTAGCATCGGGGACTCCAGCCCATCATAGTTTGATAAAATGATGACCCTGGGATCACCTTGACCTATTTTACAGAAAGGTCAAATTTGGAAACATAGGCTTTCACATGGGAAAATGTGAAAACGATGGATATGTTGGAAAATGTTGCAGCCTGAGACTTTAAAGATGCTAGATGCAGACAACTGATAGAGTCAATGAAGGTATGTAATTAATTAAGGTCAAGGTCATTTCTTGACCTTGAGCCAAGGTCATTGAAATATAAAAATTAAGATTATGGTTTTCTCAGAAACCGTTGGCCGATCTAGTTGAAAGTTTATATGGAGCCTCCTTGGGAAGTGGCTTTCAAATTTTATTTGCAATACATGGTCACATGACCATGATGGCCGCCACGCCCATATATGGTAAAAACACTTCAAAAATCTTCTTCTCCAGAATCTTTGGGCCGATTTCCACTAAACTGTGTATGTAGCAACGGGGACTCCAGCCCATCATAGTTAAAACTTTGATAAAATGATGACCCTAGGATGACCTTGACCTATTTTACGGAAAGGTCAAATTAGGTAACATAGGTTGTCACATGGGAAAATGTGAAAACAATGGATATGTTGGAAAATGTTGCAGCCTGAGACTTGAAAGATGCTAGATGCAGACAACTGATAGAGTCAATGAAGGTATGTAATTAATTAAGGTCAAGTTCATTTCTTGACCTTGAGCCAAGGTCATTTAAATATCAAAATTGAATTTATGGTTTTCTCAGAAACAGCTTGGCTGATCTTGTTGAAATTTCATATGGAGCCTCCTTGGGAAATGGCTTCTTAATTTTATTTGCAATATCTTGGTCACATGACCAAGATGGCCGCCACGCCCATATATGGTAAAAACACTTCAAAAATCTTCTTCTCCAGAACCGGTGGGTCGATTTCCACTAAACTTAGTATGTAGCAATGGGGACTCCAGCTTATCATAGTTTGATAAAATGATGACCCTGGGATCACCTTGACCCATTTTACGGAAAGGTCAAATTTCGAAACATAGGCTTTTTACATGGGAAAATGTGAAAACAATGGATATGTTTGGAAAATGTTGCAGCCTGAGACTTGAAAGATGCTAGATGCAGAGAACTGATAGAGTCAATGAAGATATGTAATTGATTTAGGTCAGGTCAAGGTCATTTCTTGACCTTGAGCCTTGAGCCAAGGTCATTCAAATATCAAAATTAAGATTATGGTTTTCTCAAAAACCGCTTGGCTGATCAAGTTGAACTTTTATATGGAGCCTCCTAGGGTAGTGGCTTTCAAATTGCAATATCTTGGTTACATGACCAAGATGGCAGCCACACCCATATATGGTAAAAACCCTTAAAATTATCTTTTTCTCTAGAACTGGTGGGCTGATTTCCACAAAACTTGGTATGTAGCATTGGGGACTCCAGCCCATCATAGTGTGATAAAATGATGACCTTGGGATGACCATAGAATATTTTACGGCAAGGTAAATTTTGGAAACATTTGCTTTTACGTCACAAAGCCCACATGTATACTCGCATATGCTTAAAAATTCTCAGGAACTGATTGGCCCATTTTCTGGAAATTTGTTTTGTAGCATTTGGAACTACAGCCTATCACAATCTATCATAATTTGAACAAATTGTGGCCTACATCTATTTTACGACAAGGTCACTTTTGGATAACTAGGTTTTAATGTACGTAAAAATGAAAACAATGAATTTTTTAAGTCTATTATAAAAATAATGCTTAACATCTAGATCTCAAGTGAGCCTTTACAAGACCAATGGTCATCTGAAAACTTTTGCGGCCTGAGAAAGTGGAGATGCAGACAACTGATGCACTTGATTTAGGTTATTAAGGTCAAAGTCATTTTTTGTTTTTGATCCAAGGTCATGTATGTATCAAAATTCAAAGATGATCTTCAATGAAACTGCTTTAATGAGGAAAGCTAAATTTTATGCAGAGCATCCATGGGTAGGGGGAACAAAAGTTTGTTTGCCAAATTTTGGCTTCTATGCTCATTGCCATGCTCAGCATTCTTCTTCAGAACTGTTTGTCAGATTATCATGAATCTTGTTCAAATGTTTCCTTACGTTGAAACATTCGTAATCTGCTTTTTTTTCCTCTTACAGGATCACTGATGCTGGTATCCCAAGCTCACTCACAAAATCAGAAGCCAATGAGCTGGTTCTAACCTGTAACCAGAATCTATGTTTAGAGCAAAAAATAAGAAAGACATGCGTACCCGATACACCCTAGTTTGACTGTATAAAATGTTGATGTAAGAGGGTGTACATTACACAAACATTTTAGCCTAATGCGGCATGATAAATTCATTCTTAAAAAAATATTTTTAATAAAGGCGTCAACCTGTACCGGGTAAGTCTTATCTGGTGAAACAGCATGTATAGCTTTTTACGTATCTTTTGTTTTTTAGGTTTTTTTTTTTTTTTTTTTTTTTTTTTTGTTTGTTTAATTTATTTGTCATGCTATGATTGAATTAAGCAAAATTTTGTAAATTATAATTCAGTTAAAGAATCACCAGAATTTTCAGAGGGCCTCTTCCTTTGGGAACTTTACCGCCTTTTTGATCAAAGTGGATTTTATAATCACTATTACTTTCCTATTACGCGTGTGATTGATCATTGATATTTTGCTATTTTTATTGATGATTGTTCTTGACAAATGAGAATTGACTCTACATTTTCTATTTTAGGTTGAAATCTGAACATATATATATACACCTTGGACATTGTTTTCGTGGATTTATACTTTCTATCAAAATTGAAGTGCTACGTGACACTGAATAATTTAAATATTACTGTGTTTCAAGTGTTCTGTGATAGTGACTTAGTGTGTTTATAGTGCCTTGTGACACTTTGTTTATAATTGCCTACAGTGTTTTGTGTTTGTGAATACTGTTGATTGCTGGACTAGTGATAGACAATGCCTCGTAGGAAGTTTTGGAAGAAAGGGAAGGCACATCAAAGTTTGGAGGACAAGAATGAAATGAGACAGATGGATGGGAAAGAGAAAGATGATTTGTTAACTGGAAATGAAAGAAAAGGGTTAAACTTCCCGAAAAAGGCTGAGAATGGGTTAAACTTCCCTAAAAAGGCTGAGAATGGGTTAAACTTCCCGAAAAAGGCTGAGAATGGGTTAAACTTCCCGAAAAAGGCTGAGAATGGGTTAAACTTCCCGAAAAAGGCTGATAGTGTTGCCAAAAAGCCTTGTACTGATACTGTTGCCAAAAAGCCTTGTACTGATAGTGTTGCTGAAATGCCTTGCATTGATGATTTTGCAAAAAAGCCTTGTACTGAAAGTGTTCCCAAAAAGCATTGTGCTGAGACTGTTGCCAAAAAGCATTGTACTGAGACTGTTGCCAAACATTTTGCCAGTTCTTTTACTGAAACAAATTCAATGTCTAGCTCAAACAATACTGGAACTAAACTTTTGCCTGATACTTTGGTTTATACAAATATTAGTCAGTTTAAACAGATAATTGTTGATCTCAAAGAAACTATAAGCTCAAACATGCAGACAGATTTTGAAACAGTGATTCTGGAATCTTATCCTGATGTGGTTCCCCAATGTCAATCAAGTGACATTGAAAAACCTTCTGAAAGAGAGAATATATCTTTTTCTCCTCAAAATGCAATGCTGCAACAGCATACACAGCATAATAAAAACAATACTGCTCAGCATCATTTCAGCAGTGATTCGTCAGAAACATGTTTAGACAATGAAATGGCTTGTTACCAAGCAATAAGATCATCTGAACAGTTGTGGAATGCAGGTGATTTGGTCTTTGGAAGTTTTCATCAAAATGATGTCAGATTTTCTGAGCAATCAAGAGGATATCAGTGCACATGCAATGCATTATGTATGTTGTCATACTCTCTTTGTTATGATGTATACACTAGCTTGATATTAGATGAAGTGCTCTGTGAAGGAGATGTTCTCTATCAAACTGTAATCAACAGATTAAAATCAAAAGGAAAATTTGTTCATCACCTGTTGAGCTTGGAAGAAATCCCAGATAATTTTGAAGTAAAGATGGGAAAATTCACAGTAGAAAAAATGCCTATATTATGTGGCCCTCTTATTGATACTCAAAATCTTGGCTTACCAACACTTCATGATACCTTGCAGTTAGCATTCATGTCTGTATCATCAGGTCTTATAACGATTGGGGCCATATGCTCTGCTGTTTTTAGAAAGAATGACATGTATGTATTTTTTGATTCTCATTCCCATGGTGAAAATGGACTTTCGTCAAGTGATGGGTCATCCTGTTTGATAACATTTTCAAGTATAGATGATCTAGTTACATACATGTATTCATTGTATGATAGTTTAAATCTTGACACTAACTTACAGTTTGACTTCTTGCCTATCAAGATTAAGAAGAATGACGAAACACAGAGCTATAAAGATCAAATGGATAGTAGTATGGAAGCCTACTTCAGGGATCAAAAATTGAGACAAGCTAACAAAACACAAAGTAAAGAACAAAGAATATCCAATTATACATCAAACAAATTAATTAAAGAATCAAGGAAAGAACTATGGACAAGCAAATTTAAGCATCGCACTGAATATTATAAAAATTATAAAAGAAAATGTAGACAAAATGAAGCATTTCGAAGAAAAGAAAGAGAATCAAAGCAATCTGCAAGAAAAGACCCAGTGTTTCAAACAAGAGAAAGAGAATCAAAGCAATCTTCCAGAAAAGACCCAGTGTTTCAAGCAAGAGAAAGAGAATCAAAGCAATCTTCCAGAAAAGACCCAGTGTTTCAAACAAGAGAAAGAGAATCAAAGCAATCTGCCAGAAAAGACCCAGTGTTTCAAACAATAGAAAGGGAATCAAAGCAATTTGCCAGAAAAGATCCTATTTTTAAGGCCAAAGAAGTGGTGTATCAGAAAAAATCGAAGCAGTCTGCAAGAAAAGACGCTAGTTTTAAGGCCAAAGAAGCTGTGTATCAGAAAAAATCAAAGCAATCTGCAAGAAAAGACCCAGTGTTTCAAACAAGAGAAAGAGAATTAAAGCAGTCTGCAAGAAAATATCCTGGTTTTAAGGCCAAAGAAACTGTGTATCAGAAAGAATCAAAGCAATTTGCAAGAAAAGACCCAGTTTTTCAAACAAAAGAAAGAGAATTAAAGCAGTCTGCAAGAAAAGATCCTAGTTTTAAGGCCAAAGAAATTGTGTATCAGAATAAATCAAAGCAATTTGCAAGAAAAGATCCAGTGTTTCAAACAAGAGAAAGAGAATCAAAGCAGTCTGCAAGAAAAGATTCTAGATTTAAGGTCAAAGAAACTGTGTATCAGAAAAAATCAAAGCAGTTAGCGAGAGAAAATCAGGCTTTTAAAACACATGAGAAAGTATTCCAGAATAAATCAAAAAAGAAGGCAAGGGAAAATGCTTATGTTCGTGAGTGCGAGAGAATTAAGAAACAGCAAGTTAGGCAGGAAAAAAGAAAATTTGATGGCAGTTCAGAAATCATTACTCCTAGAAAAAGATGTAAGCATGACACAGATAATTTTCCAGAAACTCACAGAAAAGACTTAAAAACTATTAAAGAAGCTATAAAACAATTCCATTTAGATATTTCTATTGGACCTTTGTATGTTTGTTCATGTTGTCACCAGACATGGTTCAGGAAAAGTGTTTCTATGTTAAAGAATACCCATATTCCAGCAGAAAGTAAAAGACTGCATTGTACAGACTTTATATCTGTCAATAATGAAGAATGGATATGTCACACTTGCTTAAGTGCCTTAAGAGATAGTAAAATTCCAAAGCTGTCAGTAAGTAATGGCATGAAATGGCCAATCAAACCACCAGAGTTAAACTTACATCAGTTAGAAGAACGGTTAATAGTGCTGCGTATTCCATTTATGCAGATAAGAGAATTACCACGTGGTGGACAGTACTCCTTGAAAGGGAATGTAATAAATGTACCTGTTGATATTCAGCCTACTATAAACTGTCTACCAAGGCCAATGGATGAAAATTTTACAGTTGCTATCCAGCTGAAAAAGAAACTTTCCTATAAAACGGTTGACTTTAAAGAAAATGTAAGACCATTAAGAGTTTTGACTGCTCTACATTGGCTTATGAACAACAGCAAGCTATATAAGAACTCTGGCATACAGTGAAGTCTGAACTAATGTATACACCCTTGTGCACATCATGTGCTCGCCATGTGCACTATGCGTGAGCTAGATCTGAGCCATGTGTTGCACCTGATGTTCATTTCAAGTGCACTCCAAGTTCTGGAACATCTATACCCCTACCTGTACCTGTAGTTCACTTTGGCTGGTGTTTGACTTACCTGTATTTTCTGTATCAGTGAAATGATTTTGATAAAAAAAAGTTTGCATTATTTTAAGTTTGTCTTATTTTAATTTTTCAAGTATTATATCTCCTCCTTTAATTTAATGTTCATTTGGGGAAAATAAGCAATTTACATATATGTTTTCCTTTCTTTATGTTTTGTTCCTATTTCTTTTTTTTATTAGATATAATCTTCCGTACTCTTTATTACTTTCTTTCTTTTTTAATCTCTTTTCTTTCTCTCAGCTTTGCAATTGTTTCAAATTTATAATCCTATTCCTCAAGGTTTAAACAAAGGAATACAGGTAAATAGCTATATATCCTAAAATTTAGGATATTGATTTCAGAACATAAACCAATATTTATTTTTTTATTTATTTATTTATTTATTTATTTATTTAAGTATTTATTTATTTATTTATTTGAATCGATAGAAATCAGAGGACTGCAATAGAGGTAAAAAACAACAGTCAACGGTTGTCAAGTGAACAGAATCATAAATCATTTATTTCCGTAAGCCTTCTTTTGAATAAGTTTAAGACTGATCAAGTATACTCAATATCTTATCCAGGACAAATTTGTTCAATAGAATTAAAGAAGCTCAAACTTCGAGGTTTATGGTCCTTTAATCCATTTTATAACCTGTCATAAAATATGAGCAATAACTCTATAATTATTCATCGCTACTGTACAATAATACAATTAAAGAGAGCATTTGTTTTTACCTGGGACTGGTTCAGAATGGTTCTCAGGTAAATGTTGACTGGTTATATTGACAGGTAACTAAAAGATTTTTTTGCTGGGAAGCAGATTAAAGCAAAAGATTAAAGTAATAGACTAAAGCAAAATACACATTGAAAATAAAATAAAGTTTCTTATTATATTTAATGTTTAATGATTTAGGAAAATGTAAAATAATTTATATCAAGTTAATAAAATTTAACAACATTTGAACATTGTATACAATATGCGTATCTGAGGTAAAAAGTAGCCAAACACTCTCTAATCATGACCAAACCGATTAATTTGTCTATTGAAACCAATTATGAAGTGTGCGAGATATTAACAAGGCGAGATAAGACATGTTAATCATTATGAAAATTCATTTGTTTTACCAGGGACTGGTTCAGTAAATAAATGAATGGTTCTCAGGTAAATGTTGACTAGTTATTTAGACATGTAACTGAACTGAAAGATTTTCTTGCTGGAAAGCATGATAGTTTTCAGGGAACAGGTGAAGAAAATTCGACAAAATAAGAAACTTGACAAAGGTTCACCTGTTACAATTCATTCATTCATTCATTCATTCATTCATTCATTCATTCATTCATTCATTCAAAAGATAAAATGTGAAAGTTGAAAATAAAATAAAGTGTTAAAATATATTTATTATCTATTGTTTAAGGAAAATGGTATGTGTCTATTGGAACCGTTTATGAAGTGTGTCTGATATAACAAGGTGAGTTAAGACAGTTCATCAGTAATAATTCATTCATTCATTCATTCATTCAGAAATGAAAGTTGAAAATAAAATAAAGTTTTAATTATTCTTATTATTTATTGTATTAGGAAAATGTAAAATAATTTATATCAAGTTAATAGCATTTAACATCCTTTGAGCATTCTATACAATATACGTATCTCGTGTAAAAAGAAACAAACATTCTCTAATTATAACCAAACCGATTAATTTGTCTATTGAAATCAATTATGAAGTGTGCCTGATATTAAAAAGGTGACATAAGACATGTTAATCATTCTATTAGTCACTGAGCACTTTGATTGGAAAATAAACAGACAGGATGGTACAGGTGTAACTGTGTGACATTATATACTCCTGTCATGTCTTGAAACACAATGCCGTGTTGTTTATTTATTTATTTATTAATTTAATAAAGTATTTATTTATTTACTTATTTATTTATTTATTTATTTATTTATTTATTTTATAAAGATGCTAAGTTTGAATCCATGAATAAGAAAGGAAAATGATAAAACCATATAAAACCTGATGGAAGCCTCATTCAAACCATGTATTACAACATTTTATCAAGAGAGAGAGAGAGAGAGAGAGAGAGAGAGAGAGAGAGAGAGAGAGAGAGATGATCTCTTTAATTTCCGTAGCTTCTTTTGAACAAATTTAAGATCGATCAAGAATCCGCAATATTTTATCCAGGACAAATTTGTTCATTTTGTTCAATAGAATTAAAGAAGCTCAAACTTCATGGTATGTGATCCACTCTATAACCTGTCATAAAGTATGAGCAATAACTCATCTATGATCATTTTCCAGTGGACGCATATCTATTGTAAAATACTAATACAAATACAAGAGCTTTTGGGTTTACCTGGGACTGGTTCAATAAATATTAGAGTGGTTCTCGGGTAAATGTTGACTGGTTATCTAGACAGGTAAATGTGCGAAATTCAGATATATCATATTATTTAAAAATGCACAACTATGGCGAAAACATATGTAGCTTGCGTACAGTACAACTTGTGCGCTCATTTATTTTGTATACCTGTGTGACATTATATACTCCTGTCATGTCTTGAAACACAATGCGGTGTTGTTTATTTATTTATTTATTTATTTTAATTTAGTTGCTAAGTTTGAGTGCATGAATAAGAAGGGAAAATTATAAAGAATCCCGTATAGAACCTGAAGGAAGCCTCATTCAAACCAAGTATTACAACATTTAAGCAGAGAGAGAGAGAAAGAAAGAGAGAGAGAGAGAGAGAGAGAGAGAGAGAGAGAGAGAGAGAGATCTTTAATTTCTGTTGGCCTTCTTTTGAACAAATTTAAGATCGTTCAAGAATCCTCAATATTTTATCCAAGACAAATTTGTTCATTTTGTTCAATGAAATTAAAGAAGCTCAAACTTCATGGTTTATGGTCCTTTAATCCATTTATCACCTGTCATAAAATATGAGCAATAACTCACCAGTGGGAGTGTGTCAATAATACAATTAAAGAGAGCTTTTGGTTTTACCTGGTTATGGTTCAGTAAATATTCGAATGGTTCTTATGTAAATGTTGACTGGTTATCTAGACAGATAACTGTGAAATTCAGATATATCATATGATTTTAAAAATGCACAACAACTGCTTTGGGACTATTGTTTAATATAGATACATTGTTTCTCATAAACTTGCAAAACAAATCAGCATTATTTTGTTCAATTAAATCATTTAATTTTCCAATTATATGCATTGGTTTGATTGTCACACAAATGCATCCTATGATAATTACCTGTAAAATTGAAATCACACCTGAGCTAACAGCAAGTGCACTTTTGGGTCAGATACGTATCGTGCACCTGGAGTTCTAGCTGAGTGCACTTGACTCTCAGAGCTTGTGCAAAGTAATGTGCACCTGAAGTTCAGAGAATGTGCTCACCATGTGCACTTTCTGTATACTTTAGTTCAGACCTTACTGTAGTTATTGATGATGACTGGTTTCAGGAAGTTACTGAAAGTGCAGAGGAAACAGTCAGAGAATTTTTAGGAAATTCAAGAGGACAAACTAATGACAACTATTGTGTCGAAAATAAAAAGCAGGAAGAAATCACAAGTAAAGAGGACACTGATGCACCAGCTGATTATGATTCTGATCATTACAGTGAGATAGATGCTAATGACCATGTTGGCAATATAGATACATTAGTGGATGATGCTGATATTGACAATAAGTGTGACAAAGTTTTCACATTTGCACCAGGTGAAGGACAACACCCTTTAAGTCTATATAATGATAAAGATGCAGAGTATTTGTGCTTCCCATCCATTTTTTGTGGACAAACACCACCCAGTAAGGAAGAACGAATTGTTCCCGTTCATTATAGTGACATTGTTAAATGGGAATTGAGAAGTATTGACAGGAGAGCTGCACAGTCAGTTCCAAATATATTCTTTAAACACAAAAAGCTACAGATGAAACAAATCAGTGATAAAGTCAATTTAGCTGTTAGAAGATGTAAAAAGCGAGGTCAAAAAATAACTGCAGCTGAAGCTAGAGATGCAAATTATTTGGACAAACTTGTAAATCTTGATGAAGGCTATTATATATTTCGCCAACTGAGAAATTCACCTGCCTATTTAGAAATGCGCAAGAAAGACATTTTTGCAATGATTAGACAACTTTCTTTGCCTACTTGGTTTATGTCATTGTCAGCTGCCGATACTAGATGGACAGATCTGTTGAAAATGTTAGCAAAATTAAATGACGGTATTGAATATTCTGAAACTGAATTAGAAAGGCTTACTTGGCAAGAAAAAACAAAGCTAGTTCAGAAAGACCCAGTTACATGTTCAAGATACTTTGATCATAGGGTTCAAGAGTTCCTCAATACAATTCTTAAAAGTAGTTCTGAGCCTATTGGAAAGGTGCTTGACTATTTTTATAGAGTTGAGTTTCAGCAACGTGGCTCCCCTCATATTCACATGCTTGTTTGGGTAGAAAATGCTCCAACTTTAGAAACAAAGTCAGAAGAGGAAATAATTGAATTTGTTGATCAATATCTCACATGCAGTAGTGATAATGAGAAAACAGCAAATCTTGTTAACCTTCAAAGTCACAAACATTCTAGAACCTGCAGAAAAAAGGGGAAACCAATATGTAGGTTTGGATTTCCATTGCCACCATTGCCGAAAACTATGTTGCTGTATCCTCTTGAAGAAAACATTGACAAGTACAAGAAAAAGAATGTAGAGCTCCAAAAATCAATGAATGAGTGTAAAGAAGATGAAGATATGCCATTTGAGGAGTTTCTAGAAAAAATTGCTAAAATGAACTTCGAAGATTATATTTGCTGCATAAGAAGCTCATTGAAAGCACCAAAGGTTTTCTTGAAGAGAAAAATGAAGGAAATGAGAATAAACCCATTTAATGAAAACATACTTCTTGCCTGGAAGGCCAATCTTGACATTCAGATTGTTCTTGAACCATATGGTTGTGCTTCATATATAGTTGGTTATATAAGCAAATCACAGAGAGGGATGAGTGCACAACTTGATGCAGCAGCAAAAGAGGCTAGAAGAGGAAATCTTGACCTAAAGAAACAAGTCAGGCATATTGGGAATGTATTTTCTAACTGTGTTGAGGTCAGTGCTCAAGAGGCTGTTTATCTTGACCTGCAAATTCCTTTGACAAAATGTACGAGGGATATTGTTTTCATCAACACATCTATACCAGAAGAAAGAATCTTTCTGTTAAAGCCAAAAGCTGCTCTTGATGAACTTCCTGCTGAATCCACAGATGTAGAATCTGACAATGTTATACAGAGGTATTCTAAAAGACCCAGGCAGCTTGGGAAATTTTGTTTAGCTGATTATGTCTCTAAGGTTGACATTATTTACCCAAAAGGAAATAAGTTTCCAGAGAAAGATGATGGCAAAAATGAAGATGACAGTTTTGTCAGTAGCTCTGGTGATGAAAGTGATGACTGCTTTGATGACGATAATAGTCGAAGTTCAGGCCTGCTGTTCAAAGCAAAAAATGGAACAAAATACCAGAAAAGAAAAGTACCAAGAATAATAAGGTATGTCAAATACAACAAAAAAAGGGATCCAGAAAATTACTTCAGAGAGCAGCTAATGCTTTTTGTACCTTGGCGAAATGAACAGAAGGATTTGATAGGTTCTTTTGGCACATATGAAGCTCATTATAACTCTGTGCAGACATCCTTGGTGTCCAAAAGAAACGAGTATGAGCATCATGCTGAAGAGCTTGAGATTGCAAGACAAATGATGGAAAATGAGGAAAGAGACTATGATCAAATTGCACCAAATGCAGAGCAAGAAAATAGAGAAACTGAAGAAGAAGGGCCAGCAGAATCAGAAAAATTTGTTTGTTTCAATCCAAGCAGAGTTGTAGAGCAAAGGCATTATGACATTGGAATAGAATTACAGTCAACTTGCTCAGTACCACCAGTAGAAACAAATGGTATTTTATTACCAGATGATGAATACTTACAACTACTCAGAAGTCTTAATTTGAGACAAAGAGAATTCTTTAATCACATTGTGCACTGGATTAAATCCAAAGATGAACCAGTCTATGCTTTCCTAACAGGAGGAGCAGGTGTTGGTAAATCAGTTGTCATTCGAGCACTTTATCAAAGTCTTTATAGAATGTGGAATTTAAAAGATGGAGAAAATCCAGATGATAAAAGAATTTTACTATGTGCTTACATGGGCTTTGCTGCTTTTAATATTAGTGGCCAAACCATTTCCTCTGCATTCCACAGGAAAATTTTTCAAAAGGGGACCAATCATCTTTCAGCTGATGAATTAAACACATTCAGAATGAAGTATAGACATCTGAAACTTGTCATTATTGATGAAATATCAATGGTAGGGAACATGACATTAAATTTTATCAACATTCGCTTACAGCAACTCATGGGAACAAAAGAAGTTTTTGGTGGTTTAAGTGTTATTACTGTGGGTGACCTGTACCAGCTTAAGCCAGTAGGGGATTACTTGATAAGTCTAGATTTGACAAAGGGAGCATCATCATTAGGGCAGAACTTATGGAAAAGGCTCTTTACGATGTATGAATTGGTTGATATCATGAGACAGAAAGATGATCTTGCATTTGCACAGCTATTAAACCGACTTCGGTTGAATGAAATGACAGATGAAGACAAACAAAAGCTGCAGACACGTGTTGTTGACCATGAAACCGGTGACTATCCAAAGGATGCCCTTCATTTGTTTGCAGAGAATTGTTATGTAGACCAACACAATGACACTATTCTGAGTCAGTTGCCAGGAGAAAAGTTTGTGATACAGTGCCATGACATTGTTGTCTCAGCAAACATTCCTGCTAAAAGGCACCAGTCCCTGATTGATGGGCTTCCAAAAGACTATGGGAAAACAGGACAGTTAAAGAAATCATTGACAGTAGTTGTTGGAATGATTGTTGTTCATACAGCTAATGTAGATGTAGAAGACGGTTTAACTAATGGTGCTACAGGTGTGGTGAAACACGTTGACTTCAGGTGGATGGAAGGAACAAATCGACCTAGCATTATTTGGGTATTGTTTGATGACCCTCGGGTTGGTAAGGCAACACGTGAAAAAAACAGGAAATTTTACAACTCAAGCATTCATTCAGACTGGACACCTGTATTTGAAACACAACGAACATTTATAGTGAACTACAAAACGTTTCAAAGAAGCCAATTTCCACTGACACCAGCTTCAGGTAAAACAGTCTACAAAGCTGAAGGAGCTACAGTAGACAGGGTAGTTGTTGATTTATCCCAGAAAGACAGAAAGTATAAAATGCCACATATGCACTATGTTGCATTTAGTCGAGTGAAAAAGCTTGAGGATTTATATATATTGAATATGAATGAAGCTGCTCTGGCTGTAGATAATGATGTGAATATAGAGATGGAAAGGCTACGCAGAGAAGCTGTCTTAGAACTGTGTTATGTTCCTCTGTATAAAATCGGATCAGACAAAACCAAAATCGCATTTAACAATGCTAGATCCTTGCATAAACATTTCAAGGATGTTGAATTTGAACCAAATGTGTTGGCAGCAGATGTAATTGGATTTTCTGAAACAAGATTATGTAGTAGAGATGAAAATGTACATTTTGCTCTCAGACGGTTCAGACTTATACGACTTGATGATACAGTAAAAGAGGCAAACAACAGGCCATATCATGGACTTGCATTATATGTTAAAGAATACTTACATATTCAGAAAGTTGTGAAATTACAATGTAAGTCATTTGAATTCATATTGACTGACATATTCAATGCTCAAAGAAGTTGTGTTCAAATTGTTGTATTGTACAAATACCCCAAAAGTTCACAGGCTGATTTTAGAAAGGATATTCACTGTCATCTTAGGCCAGTTGTTGATCTGAATGTTAAATTAGTCATATTAGGTGACTTCAACATACAGGTAGATGGTGCCAATACAAGGTTTGTGGATTTTGTGGAAACATTATTTGGGTGTATGCAGCAAATCAAACAATGTACAACTGACTCTGGATCAATGCTAGACTTGATTTTTTCAAATTCTGAATTGTTTTGTGATGTTATTGAGGCTTATTGGTCTGATCATAAACTTATATATTGTGCTTTAGACAAATAGATATTCAAATGATGTGATGCAAATGATGAATAAAGTATAAAAGAAATCAGAGTGAAGACATGACCCATTCCTGAGAAAGATAATAATGTTATTTGTATATAGTTGACACCTTCGCAACCAAACATAGCTGCAAAGCTGAATTTGAAATGAGCTCAATATTTTTGCTTACCAAAATTTGCTTCTACAAGTGTTGCTTGATTCAGATTAATATATATATATTAAAATCTCTAAGTTAACATCATGACAGAAGAATTGAGAATCCATTTCATTTGAATGCAAAAAGTGTAACCCCACTTAAGAAATTTAATCAGGTAGTTTAGTTAATCTTTGGGGTTGCCACCTTTTTTTTTTCTTTTTCTTTTTTTTTTTTTTTTTTTTTTTTTTATTTGGTGTTGTTGTTGTTTTACTTGTAACATTCAATCATGATCATTTAAGTCATTGTTTATTTAATTGGTACTTGAAACTAGTTCTGGGTAAAATAGTTATTGATGTCGTGTATCCTCATTGCTATTGATTCACTAGATATTCTAGGAGTGTGGAGGCTCTGTGATACACCAATTGATCCTGACTCCAGAGCAAGAGGTCAGGAGTGTTATCATTGAGGAGTATTGGGTGAGAACTCAGAAAGTAGTTCTACCTTGACTTACTGAAAAAAATTTACTGGGACATTAAACTTTATCCTAAACAAAAATAGTTCTTCACCCATTAACATGCAAGTTGTTTTTGGCTTTCCATCCATCCATCCGTCCGTCCGTCTGTCCTTCCATCCTTCCGTCCCCCTAAAGAGTATGTACCTTGTGTGCGCAACTCCTCCTACAGTTTTACTCCGATTCTTTTAAAACTTTACATATGTTTTAACCATCCTTTGAAGATATGCATGTCGTTTGGATATAATCCTCAGATTAATTCGCAATTTGAACTTAGTCATTTTTCGAGCATTTTCCTCCTACAGTTTCATTCCGATGTTTTGAAACTTTACAGATGTCTTTACCAGGCTTTGAAGATATGCATGTGGTTTGGATATGATACTTAGATTAATTTTTATTACTTTTGTTCGCAATTTGAACTTAGTTATTTTTCGGTCATTTTGACAATGAAAGTGAATGGACAGGGGGTACCTTGTGTGCACAACTCATCCTACAGTTTCATTCAGATTCTTTTTAAACTTTACAGTTGTCTTTATAATGCTTTGAAGATACGCATATGTTTGCATTTAATCCTTAGCTTAATTTTTATCACTTTTTTCGCAATTTGAACTTAGACATTTTTGGGGCATTTACACTTAGAAAGTTCATGTGGCTTCTCAGATTATATTTGTGTAACTAAACAATCAAGGCGGGGGACATAAATTCTCTGAATTTGCTTGTTATGACTGAAATATATAATACCACATGATGTATTTGTTAAAATATGGTGAAATGCAATACTTTGGATTTTTTGTTGTTCCTTTGTAAGGACACTTGTATATAATGTTTATAAAGAAACTGAAAACCCCACATGTACACTCATAGAAGTTTTAGAAATAAAGAGACTGTGACTATAATGTTGGAGAAAAGTGAATTTTGCAAATATACAGTACATAACTGATTTAATTGCAAGGAAAACAAAGATCTAGATGCATTGTTAAAGTTTTATTATAATGGTACATTCATAGCTTGTATGAAGCAGGACTAATGTTATATAGTTTGTTGAGTGGTTGACCATGGAGATAAGCTTATAAATAGTTGTGTTGCAAATTTTGCTATAAGATGCTATTGTACAGTGCTGAGCAGTGAGTATACATGTTTTGTTATGATTTTAGAGAATCTGGATATTAGAATATGGTTTCAAGCTAAAAAAAAATATTTGCATGTAAAGAGCTTATTTTGATGTTGATTATAATGTATCTACATTTTGACCAAATATTTGCATGTAAAGAGCTTATTTTGATACTGATTATAATGTATCTACAATTTGACCATATATGTTGATTGTTTTACATTATATGTTTATATGTAAACAAACATAAGATACTTAAAAATGATAGAATAAAAAGAAATGGAAATACATGCACAATGTATATTGTTAGTACAAGTGTATTATCTTAATTTATTTACAAGTTTATGAATATCATGTACAATAATAACTTTAATCACTGAACTTGTTTTCTGTTTGTTGTACTTTATAAATCTGTAAGCTTTAAATGTACCGTAATGATGACTTTTACAGGGTATCTATTTCAAAAATGAAAATGTAATGCACAACTTGCACTTCTTTTGAAGTTTTAATGTTATAGACACAGTCTCATTATTTCTTCATCACCAATTATATAATGTATATATTGTATAATTCATGATCAATTAAGTTTGCACACTTTTGAAATGTGGGTATAAAATTTCAATGGTTCTTATCTATGTACATGTAGTACTGTTTTGCTAATGAGTTATTAGGATCTGTGTTTAATGTAATTGAACAAATAAACCTTTATTAGATGACAGAAGCTAGTTCTTTTCACTGCCATTCCTTTTGCATTCACTTATTTGGCTTTAAGGTTACTGTGTATGAGACAAGAAGCTAAGCAATGGTAAAGAACTGGCACAATTAGAACCCAAGTTCCATCCCAAAAAAACCAAGTGGAAAAAAAAAACAACAAAATTTCAACCAAACCTTAGGCTCTAATACATACTGTATTATTGGACATACTGTAAGCCAAGTGAACAGCTGTTTCCAAAAAAGGCCACAAAACACACATTAAGCTGTCAACAGGACAAATATCAACACTGAAATAAAAAAATGTTGAGAATCACAGAAGTAATGGCTCCATCTTGGAATGTCAGCAATATAAAATTACTGTTGTGATTTTTTTTTTCAAAGGTGCCTAACCTTGCCAGGCAACTGAAGCTGCAAGTTATGAATACACATAATTTGATCAAATACTGACTAAAAGTGGCAGTAAATGTTTCAACAGAATTGATATGTTGTTTTCTGTTTTAAGTCACTCAACAGCTAAGGTCATATGGAGATGAAACCTCAGATTAAAGTCTATATGTCAAGCCCTGGGTTGTAACCAGGAGCCCTAGAAGGGAAATAGATTAACCCAACTTGTCACAGAGGCCACTGTTTCACCAGAATGTCCTCCCAGAAACATTGCAGCCTTAGACCGGAAACTTGCCAGGCAGACAACTAATGAAGTCCGTAAAAGTATGTGAGTATTTAAGGTCAAGGTCTTTTCATGAAGAGTAAATGCTCTAACGTCAGGCTTCAGGTGAGCGTTCTCAGGACCAGTGGTCCTCTGGTATTCCATGGTACCAAAATGCAGGGGTCAAAATCTGGGACACCTTTATATAATATGATAGTTATCCAAGTTTAAGATAACCACTTGTCAGAGAGCATTCATACTTACAACTTGTTGGGTTCAGACCTTTGGGTCCACCATGTCGGGGGGGGGGGGGGGGGGGGGGGTGTAGAGGTCAAGATCCAGGACATCACTTTTTCTGTTTGCATGTTTTAGAATGGCAGTCTATTTTTATTTTCCATCTAGGACTGAGGACCTGACCCTCAATGATGTCCGCGGTTAAGTCCTAGATGGAGTACACGTCAGCTCTGTGTACTGTTCTAAAATAGATTTGTCACTCTAAAACTACACTCCCCCATGTATGTGGACAAAGTGCTTTAGAATGCACATGTCTAAAATGTATTTGATAAGAGTTCTCTTTCGTTCGGATATTTTCAATGCCAGGTGTGCATGTGCAGGGTGGTTTCGGAAGGGGAAGCGGGGCTACCAGCCGGGGGTATACGTGCCTTTCAAGGCACTTTTTCTAGTTATTTTTAAAATTGTTGTAAAATAATAGGACATCAAGTAACTTTGTGGTTAAACGCACATGTCACAATGATGTCAGAAACATTCTATTTCAAAATGGCATAAGCGATTTTAGCTTTTTTCAATGTAAATGTTATGAAAATCAAGCTTCGCTGCATTAGGGTGTGCAAGAAAAAGAATCTATTATCCGTGTAAGGTATGGATAGATAAATCTGTCCCTGAGGTCACAGTTTGGCATCACTTGGCGATCCTTGTGATGCCAAACTGTGACCCTCAAGACAGATTTGTCTATCCATCCCTGACACTCATATAAGATCCTTATATTACTCCCTTTTTGGTTGAAAATATGAGAAATATGTGACATTCTATGCGATTTTGGGTCTCTTGATTGTACTAAGTTGAATTAATCATGAAAAGTGAAGGAAGCTGTATAGCAAAATCAGTCTTAAATTATTATTTTGAGCAACAATCAGTGCTTTATGTATATTCTGAACTACATGTGTTATAAACAGAAGATGTTGAAATGTTCTTGATCAGTATTTACCTAGATTTGAAAACACATCCACAGCATTTATTTAAGGATTGAAATTCAGATTTTTGCTTTCTTTGGATGATGAAAAACATTAGGCTGTTTTAATGTCTATGAAGCACGAAGGGCTTCTCGGAGACATTAAAACAGCTAATGTTTTTCATAATCCAGTGAAAGCTAAAATCTGAATTTCAATACTTATATTTACATTATATATTATCAATGAAGTATCAGATTTTTAATTGTGCATATTACCGCTCATTTTCATGTTATTTTACATTAAACCCGACTTAACGTAATTTTGGAACAGCCTAAACGTCAAATTTTCGCGCCTAACGTCATGGCAATACGCGACCAACGTCACGACAGCCATGTTATGTATGACAGTTACTTGTTGAAAGATGTGCATTCAGTACTGGTAAACTTCCCAAGGGAGTATGCCCAGGAAAGTATGATGTTATACATATGATGTTTACTTGTTGTCCTTAGCAATTATTTTCTTTTAGTGTCCCAGATATTGGACATAAACAGGTTGTTTACTTCAGAATTTTCTAGAAATTTCAAATTGTTCTTTGACGGAAAAGTCCGGAAAAATCTGGAAGAACCAAAGATGTAGAATCTTCTAGAAAAATCTTTTTTTTATGTCAAAAGAATATTGTGGAATTTTCTGGAAGGATAATGGCCTCTCTAGAATATTCCAGAACATTAAATTTTGGTAAACAACTTGTTATTTTTAGTATATGATATCATAGAATTTGCTGGAAGAATCCTGAATGTTCCTCAGTGCTATATAAGGGCTACAAATTTTCATAAGGACAATCTTTGGGTACTGTTACTATTAAGAAGTCAAAATCTATCTTACTGGAATTTAAACTTATTCTTTGATTACTTTGTGATATTCGATTCTGGATTGGGACATAGTGCTATTTTGAAACAAACCTTAATTCTTGGGATCAGAAACTGATACAGACTTGTGTTAAAAAATTCTGAGGGACATTCAGACATTCTTTAAGGTATTGTACATTCATTTTTGTTTGATTGTATATATGCTTTTGATTGTTTCACATGTAATTACTGGTTAAAATTCTAAATAGATTTGTTAAATTTTAAACAAAGCTTGTTGCTGGCTAACCAACTTGTTGGTTTCCTTAATCTTCTAGTTACGCCTGGCACATAACAGAATTGGGGGCTCGAGTCCGGGATTGAAATTTCTTGTGCACCAAATTTATTTAAAATTCTAAAGTATCTTCACTGTTTGCTGTTTAAATAGCTAAAGCCAGCAAAAAGCAACCATGTCATTCAAACTAAGTGACTTTATTGCTGCGCCTTCTCAGGAGCTGTTAGATAAGGCCAAAAAGAGTGACCTCTTAGACATAGCTGATCATTATGTGTTGTCAAATATCAAGACTTCCATGTTAAAACATGAAATTAAGAACATTTTGATTCAGTTTTTTGTTGACGAGGAAATTTTTGATTCCTCGGCTACTTCTCAGATTCTAGTCACTCAGACTGACTTGCAGTTGAGGGAACTAGAAATCAAAAGACAAATTGAGATGGAAAAACTAAAATTTGAGTATGAAGAAAGAATAAGGTTGGAAACTTCAGAACGGGATGAAAGAATAAGGGCAGAAAAGGCCGAAAGGGAAGAAAGAATAAGATTGGAAACTTTAGAACGGGAAGAAAGAATGCATAAACAAAAGTTAGAAATGGAAGAACAAGAGAAGGAAAAACAAAGAGAATTAGAACGAGAAAAAATTGAGTTAGAAAAAGAAAAATTAGAAAGAGAAGAAAGGCTTGAAATTGAAAAAGAACAATTTAAATTTGAAATTGAAGAAAAAGAAAGAGAAAGGCAATTTCAGTTAAGAATGAAGGAAATTGAACTTAATGACAAATCAAAATCAAAATCTTTGCCTTTGGCTACTAGTACAGTATTTGATGTCACAAAACACATTCGTCTCGTTCCTACATTTCAAGAAAAAGAGGTTGACAAATATTTCTTACATTTTGAGAAGGTGGCAGAAAACTTGAAATGGCCAAGAGAGCACTGGACCTTGCTTTTGCAAAGTGTTGTAATTGGTAAAGCTCGAGAAATTTACACTCAGCTTTCTCTTGAGCAAAGCTCAGATTATGATACAGTAAAGGAATTTATTCTTAAGGCTTATGAGTTGGTCCCTGAAGCTTACAGGCAGAAATTTAGAGACTGTAGAAAAGAACATGACCAGACTCATCTTGAGTTTGCTAGAACAAAAGAGCAACTATTTGATAGATGGTGTTCTTCAAAGAAAGTAGGTTCTGATCATGCTAAGCTAAGGCAGCTCATGCTTGTTGAAGAATTCAAACGGTGCATAAATTCTGATGTTAAGGCTTTCTTGAACGAAAGAGAAGTTGAAAACTTGGAAACAGCAGCACGTTTAGCTGATGATTATGCTTTGACTCATAAGGCTTCATTTGTCAACAAGCCATATCCTAGGAAACCATATAACCCTCAATCAAAGCAAATTACCCCTCAGTCAAAACCATATTCCCCTCAGTCCGGTCCCAAAGCCAATCCCAGTAATCCAACTGACAATTCCAGTCCAAAACCCAAATTTTCTAGTGAAAACAAAGGACAAAATCCCTTATCCCAGCCAATTTGTAATTATTGTAAGAAAACTGGCCACATTATTTCTGAATGTTTGGCACTGAAACGAAAGAAAGAAAGAGAAAATCTAGATAGTGCTAAACCGACAGACCTCACCTCCTTAAAGGCTAAACCACAGTCTTGTATCCAGGAAGAAAACCCTATACTGACCAGAACTTGTAAAGAGTCAGTCTCTGAGGATTCTATTATGGAGATTTATGAACCATTCTTATCAGATGGTTTTGTGTCACTTAACAGTGACTCTGCCCAGTCTACCCCTATCAAAATCTTACGAGATACCGGAGCTTCTCAATCCCTTATCTTGGCAGATACCTTGCCATTTTCCGAGAAGTCTTCTTCTGGGACAAGTGTCCTTATCCAGGGCGTAGAGTGTGGATTTGTTAACGTACCCCTCCATAATATCTATTTGTCCTCTGACTTAGTAACAGGTCCCGTGGCTGTAGGTATTAGACCTTCCTTACCCTTTAAAGGTATTCATTTGCTGTTAGGCAATGATTTGGCAGGAGATTAGGTTGTGGTAAACCCACTTTTGACCAGCACACCATGTGTTGATCAACCGCCTGATCCCATTGAGCAGGAAATTCCTGACCTTTACCCTTCTTGTGCTGTTACTAGGGCAATGGCTAAGAAAGCCAAATTATATGATGGGATGCAGGACATAAATTTAACTGACACTTTGATAGGTCAGTCCTTTAATAAAGAGATTTCAACATCTCTTTCCACTAGTCAGTCTGATATTCAGACTGACCCTAGCAATCTAAGGTCGGGGTCAGAAACTGACCTTTCACCTTCCAACTCAAATGACCAAGGTCATGACCAGCTGTCAAGGTCACAGCTTTGTAAAGAACAACACAGTGATCCTGAGATCTCGCCTTTATTTGAAAGGGCTTTTAATGAAAATGAAATATCCCAGGTTCCTGTTTGTTATTATGTCAAAAATGGCATTTTAATGAGAAAATGGCGTCCTCCGGATGTCTCCGCAGCAGATGAGTGGACTGTTAACCACCAAATTGTGGTTCCTAGGGTTTATCGCCCTGAAATCTTAAACTTGGCTCATGAAACACCCATGTCAGGCCATTTAGGTGTAAATAAGACCGATCACAAGATTCTAAATCATTTCTACTGGCCAGGACTAAAATCTGATGTTTCACAGCATTGCAAATCCTGCCACACTTGTCAAATGGTAGGAAAGCCCAATCAGACCATTCCAAAAGCTCAATTGCAGCCCATTCCTGCCTTTGATGAACCTTTCAGCAGAGTGATTATTGATTGTGTAGGTCCCTTACCCAAAACAAAGAAAGGTTGTGAATATCTTCTGACCATAATGTGTGCTTCAACTCGCTTTCCTGAAGCTATCCCACTCAGAAATATCAAGGCTAAAACAATAGTTAATGCACTTGTGAAGTTCTTCACATTTGCACCCTGTATACCGTTGATGCAACAGAATATGCTACGGCACAGATTGATGCAACATTTCACGAGGGTAGGGAAAAATGGAGAACGGTAAGTTGACGATTATTTCAATTTTACAGGTATAAATGCGAGGATATCTGGGTCGTGAGTTGTTGGGAAAACAAAGTAAGGATGCTTGAAGTTTTTGCCATAAGAAGTTTGTTAAAAAACCTTAACTTGTGATAGAAATTATACATTTTATTGGAGGAATATGCCACCAGAGACACGAAAATTGATTACGTTTGCTAATTGCTCGAATCCTTCATCATCGTTTTTCAATGTCAAAGTTTCGTTATATACCGGAATCATTCCTTGTTTCATACCACCAAAAGACAATCCTGAACTTAAACCGGCTTTTGTACAATACGGTGTTTACACACCTAGATTGGAACGTTTGGGAAACAACGAACGTCAACGTGTTCATTGCCTTGATGCAAGCTACGACTAAGATGTGTTGTTAAAGAATGAGGCTACGTACGGCGGATTTCTGGGCCAAAAATGATATTTCTTACGGCGGACAAATCGTAGAATGGAAATAGACATTTTCTGCTGTGAATTGACAGATTCAATATCAATTTGGATAAACATACAGCTTTGGCACTCCAATTTTCTAACATTTTCATGAAATTTTCGACCGCAACGTTGTCCAAAAGTCACGCCGACGTCATCAATTTTAACAGCATGACATTTACTTTTGCACAGATAATTCCATATGAAGACGTCTAGATCGACGCCTTATCCAGCTGTACTATTGAAGGAATACGAGGATCATTCCACACTTGGAATGACAGTAACAGCCGAGCCTTGTCTACATTGTGTTCATGTGATATCGCCACGGTAAGTAGAAGTGGTTAAAGTGGTTAGTTGGTTTGGTGTTTTACGTCCCACTCAACAGACAAGGTCATATGGATACGGTTCTAAGTCTCATCCAAAGGACATGTAAAGCCGTGATTTGAACCCAAGACCCCTTATTTACATGCAGATGACTTAACCACAGAGGCGACAAGCGGTAAGTATATACGTGGTTATTAGGCCAAAGAAGCCTTTTTATGGACATCGGTTAATAAGCAGTTTATGAGGCACATAATTATATAAATAGGGTTATCAATACTTTTTGCGGTTTAATAATTTATCATCCTGCATCTAAAATATACGGAGCGCGGTGCCGTAATGGTAGAGCATTGGACTCCGAATCGAGATGTCCTGGGTTCGATTCCCACAGGTGGCATCACGTGTCCTTGAGCAAGACACATTAGCTCTCTACAGTACTGGTTAAACGCACGAAACGTTGGCTCCGCCCCGACATGGCTGAACAATTGTTGACTTGGACGTTAAGCTTCAATACAAACAAAGCATCTAAAGCCCCGTTTACACATTCACGGTTTCCTCTACGATTCACCACGATTCACCCCGGTTTCTCATGGTCAGAAAAATCGGGATGAATCGTGGTGAATCGTGGCGAAAAGTGGAAATATTCAGTATCACTACGATTCTAGTAAGAATGTCCACGGTATTACTACGGTGTCTGTAAGGAGTCTCTACGAATCAATGACGATTCATGACGGCAACGCTACGGTCAATGAGGATTAATCACGGTGGCACAACGAATGCTCACGGTGCTTGTACGGTTCGATACGGTATTAGTACGATTCACGGCGGTAGCCGTCGTGGCCAATCGTGGAGCTCCGTAGCGAAACCGTGGATGATTCGTAGGACAACCGTACACAATTCGTGGTGAATCGTGAGAGTTCGTGGTGTCAAAGATGTCACGGTTTCGCTACCGAACTCCACGACTGGCTACGATCTCTCACGAATAGCCACGAATATAGCTACGGTGTCAGTACGAATAAGCACGATTCCGCTACGGTTGCGCTACGAATTAGGCCACGCCCATTTACCACCACGATTCGCCACGGTACGCCACGAATGTTTTAAACAGTTTAAAACTTCCGTAGCGCTGCCGTAGAGTTTCCCGAATCATCACGATTCATCAAGATTCACCACGGTTCTACTACAAATGACCACGGTGCACCACGGTACACGACGATTTTACAAATCGTGGCGAATCGTAGCGGCACCGTAGCCAAAAATCGTGAATGTGTAAACGGGGCTTAAACTAACGTTTCAATGGTATTTATCCAAACAGACAATATTATTAGAAATTTATATGATGATGACTTTGAAGATTATTTCTCGTTATTTATATGTTTATTTGATTAGAATGTTTTCTTTGTTCAGGGACCATTTCTTTGATGAAGAAGTCACGTAATGTTAAGCATGGTTTGATTAGTCGTCCTGGGAAGCCTGCTTACGGCGAACTTGGTGTTCGCCCATACCACCGACGGAATGATTCTAAACTACCCGACCACATACGGGGCGGAAAGAAAGACCTTCCACAGATCTAAACTTCCCACTATATCTGAAAGAATGATGAGCTCATGCTAACAATACAATGTTTCTTACTCATATGTGGGACAATTTGATGCTCGATTGTAGCAGCCGTGATAGACAAAATTCTGCAAACAATAATGGCACAGTGCATAGATAGGTGTTTTATCAGCTTGTTGTGTTGCCCGCTTCCTGAACAGTTATTAATGCGAGCAACGTTTGAGAGCGGAGAACTGAGCTATTCTTGCCATTATTATGTCTTGTACACGAGTCGCATTGAAGGAAACCCGATGTTCTAAGTTTTTGAACAGGTCCGGTACAAACAAGACTGTACGATCGCAGAGGCTAGGGGGGGGGGGGTCATTTTTAAGTAGAAAGAGGATGGATTGCAACCTGTATACCCGTGATTCGGTGCTACAACTGTACCTGACGACACGTGACAAAATCGAGAAGCCTGATCGATTGGGCAACAATATACACCTGGAAAGTTCATTGTCTCGCTGTAGGTTATGGACAAATATTGTTTCGACGTAGGTTGTTGTCCAATATATCATGCTTGCAATCACTGAATTACATTTTGTCTCCTGTCGTGGGATGTTGCAACGGTCTGTTGCATCACTTGTATATCAGATGGATTGTGCAAAAACAAAGGCGCTGATCTAAAGTATGCAAGTTATTGTCAATGATTTACTAAGATCACATCATATGGAAAAATGCATAATTTTAGACTTCCATGCCTTTGAATATTTTTATTTTCCTAAGGCCTCGTTTCCACGGCCAGTTTTTCTTTGACAAAGTAGGTTTGTCGCAGAAATAATATGCTCATGTAAATAAAATTCAGAGGCTAGGTTTCATTGTAAAACATCTCTGACAAAGGTGAGCGAGCTAAGTAATATATAAGTAATCTTTGCTGTGTGAAAACACAAACTCATTGCCACAGTTTCTGTGACGAATCGCCTTCGTCAAAGAAAAATGTGCGTGAAAACTAGGCTTAACTAAAAGCTTGAAATGTGGTGGACATTACTAGTATGGTCGTCCATCTCTCAGTAATGAGAATGACCATCGTTATTTCTTGAATAAGTTTCATGTGTGTAGATGAGTGCTTTGGGTAGTACTAGTACTGACTAGTACTAGGACTGACTGACGGCAGGGCGGTAGATGTCTGTTAAATGCGATATGCCCAACCCCTAGGGAACAAGCAGGATACCAAAACTATGCTCTTTGTCGTGCCCTTCGCAATAGAACAAAAACACTAAATGATCTTAATGCCAAAACTGTGACAATACCCCTGCACTGCGGGGACAAAACTGAGTGATTGTCATAAGCGATGGGACGACTGATGCATACCGGCGAAAAATAGTGTCAATAAACTTCCGCCGGCAGGATCAGGAAGTGTGGTATCGTGGAGAGCCCGATCGAGTGTTGTAATTACTGGATATACAACGTGGAGAGTCGGATCGAGTGCCGTACTAACTTCAGCTAATGGCGAGCTATTGTCGAGAGACCGATCGAGTGCCGAACGAACTTCAGCTAATGGTGAGATATCGTGGAGAAATCGATCGAGTGTCGTACTAGCTTCAGCTAATGGTGAGCTATCGTGGAGAGACCGCTCGAGTGTCGTACTAGCTTCAGCTAATGGTGAGCTATCGTGGAGAGATCGATCGAGTGTCGTACTAACTTCAGCTAATGGTGAGATATCGTGGAGAGATCGATCGAGTGTCGTACTAGCTTCAGCTTATGGTGAGATATCGTGGAGAGACCGATCGAGTGTCGTACTAATTTCAGCTAAAGGCGATATATCGTGTAGAGATCGATCGAGTGTCGTACTAGCTTCAGCTAATAGTGAGCTATCGTGAAGAGACCGATCGAGTGTCGTACTAATTTCAGCTAAAGACAATATATCGTGGAGAGATCGATTGAGTGTCGTACTAGCTTCAGCTACTGGTGAGATATCGTGCTGAGACCGACCGAGTGTTATGATTTCTTCATTTACTAGAGAGACATCTACATGTAGGAGCGACCGACTGACTGCATCCTCAACTGCTGACATTTTGCTACCTGGAATTGAAATAACCCAAATATATATATGTGAAAGTTAATTAACAATGTTTGAAAACTAGCGAGTTCGACCACACCCCCTACCTGTTTACGAGTTGCAGTGCATTAGTAATAATTTCTGGGGAGCTACAGAGCAAGCTCTAGGGGGAAGGGGGAGGGGGGCATGTGCAAAATGCAATTTAGGAAGACGGGATATAATAATAATAATAATAATAATAATAATAATAATAATAAATGATAATTGTATTTTAACATTTTATAAATTAGTTTTATGGACATGTGTGCCTGTACATTTACATGCAGAAATTCGAATATCTCTCTCATACTGTTTTCATTAGACTAACTACCAGCTGTTGGTCCATATGACTGTCAGCCTCCGGAGAGCCGGGGCTTTTAGCATAGATTTTACCACAAAAATGACCCCGCAGTGCCTGGCTTTAAGCCGGGCTTTTGAACGTTAACCCCCTGCTATTCCCCAGCCCCGGAGGGGCCGTGTATACAAATGACTGGTGCATTATATATTGTGCACGTGTTAAATTATGGCAAGAACAAAATTAGCGTATTACAGGCACATATTTCTTGGGCGGCCCCCGTGGCCTACTGGTTAAGAGCGCTGATATTTCATTACCGCACTTAACCATTTGATCATCTCACCGCTGTGTCTGGTGTGGGTTCGAGCCCCGCTCTGGCCACGTGACAAGCCAAGTTCTGCTTGCGGGTGTGTCAGGTGGTTTTTCTCGGGGTTCTCCCGTTTTCGCCCCACCTACTGATTGGCTCGTCTCATAAGAGCTGAAATAATCTTGAAAAGGGACGTTAAACTGAATAAAAAACAACAACAACAACAATAACAAAAAAAAAGCGTCACGAAAAATTTCAGTGGGCACCAGATGAAAAATATTTCTGGATATGTGCAGTGAATTCTCACTGACACTCCAAGCCTACGATTAAAAATTATGCACGAAACACGAAACAACACTCAGATCCTACACATGGAAACAGACAATTTCGACTCTCTCTCTCTCTCACGTGAACGCGCGCGCACGCACGCACGCACGCACACACACACACACATGTATCCATACAAACCTCCAGTTTAACCGTATATCATAAACAAAACGCCCAGCGATTGTCCAGAGTTGCTGATACTGAACACACAAACACGTGTAGTGACAAAATCATACGAATGTTTATAAAATAAAGTAAACCGTTGATTTCATTTAAACGAAACAACCATGCAAGGGCAGACAACCCGATGCACGACATGTTTGTCGAAAATGTTGTAACTTCAAAAATATTCACCGCAAAAATTTGAGATTTATTCCGTAGAAGACTAGTCTAGCATATACATGTAGGTCCACATTTTGAGCCACCAACCGCTAGGGGTAGGATAAAGGTGTGTGTGTGTGTGTGTGGGGGGGGGGGGGGGCTTTGCTCCCTGCTCCCTGAAAGAAAAATGACCGTCTCCTCAGCTCCCTAAAATGTTTTTCCTCAGCCCCCTGCTCCCGAAAACCCCCAAAAATTAGGCTTTCTCCCCAAAATCTATCCAGTCAGACCAGGGCTCAAATTTTATGTCAGGAATTTAACAGCAAGTTATGTACGAACTTGGAATTAAGCAATACAAGTCATCGGCTTACCACCCTGAAAGCCAAGGTGCCTTAGAAAGATTCCATCAAACTTTGAAAAACATGATCAGATCTTACTGCTTTGACACTGAAAAAGATTGGGATGAAGGCATACACTTGCTTCTACATGTATTTGCTGTAAGAGAATCTGTACAAGAGTCTCTGGGGTTCAGCCCATTTGAGCTTGTTTTTGGGCACACTGTACGTGGACCGTTAAAACTTCTAAAAGAGAAATTTCTCTCAGATGATGACAGTTCTTTGAACTTACTTCAGTATGTGTCTGATTTCAAAAACAGACTATCAAAGGCCTGTGATGCAGCTCGGTCCAATCTCAAGTCAGCTCAAAACAAAATGAAGGTTCGTTATGATGAAAATGCTCAAGACAGAAATTTTGAACCTGGAGACAAGGTGCTTGCTCTTTTGCCAATTCCAGGCCACCCTTTGCAAGCTAGATACTTCGGCCCTTATACTGTTGACAAAAAGTTAAGTGACGTAAATTACATTGTCAACACTCCTGGGAGGCGCAAGCAAAAACAGCTATGTCACATTAATATGCTCAAGAAGTATATTGATAGGGATAGTTCTGTTATTTCATCAGTAAATATAGTTAATTCTGTCCCTCATGAACAAAATCAAATGGACTCTGAGGACTTCAACTTGGAGAAATCTGATCCCTCGTCATCGAAACTCCAGAATTCTGACATATTACAGAATCTTGATCAGAAACTGTCTCACCTTGATTCAGACAAAAGACTTGAACTGAAACAGTTAGTTCTCGAATATGAGCACTTATTTCCGGACATTCCATCCAGAACTGACAAAATCTATCATGATGTTGACATTATTGAAGGTTCAAAACCTGTAAAGCAACATCCTTACAGAATGAACCCTGTAAAACAGCAATATCTCAGGGAAGAAGTTCAATATTTGCTGGACAATGATTTCATTGAACCCAGCCAAAGTGAATGGAGTTCTCCTTGTATTCTTGTACCAAAGCCAGACGGGACATTTAGAATGTGCACAGACTATCGAAAAGTCAATTCTGTCACTAAAACAGACACTTTTCCCATCCCACGAATCGATGACTGCATTGATAATATTGGACATGCCAAGTATGTTACAAAGTTCGATCTGCTAAAGGGATTTTGGCAGATACCCCTCACGGACAGAGCAAAGGAGATCTCGGCATTTGTTACACCAGATGGACTGTACCAGTATAAAGTCATGCCATTTGGAATGAAGAACTCGCCTGCGACTTTTCAGCGGCTGGTCAACAGTTTGATTTCCAATCTGGATGGCTGTAAAGCCTATATCGACGACGCTATTATCTTCAGTGAGGAGTGGCAACAACACTTGCAGACAATCAGAACATTCTTTGACCAGCTAAGTGATGCTAAACTAACTGTGAACTTGGCAAAAAGTGAATTTTGCCATGCAAACTTGACATTTCTTGGACACATTGTAGGTCAAGGTCAGGTAAAACCTGTAGAAGCTAAAGTTGAGGCTATCTCAGATTTTCCTGTACCTACTAGCAAAAGACAACTGATGCGCTTTCTGGGTATGGCTGGATATTACAGGAAATTCTGCAACAACTTCTCGGCTATAGCTGAGCCTCTGACAAACTTGCTTGGTAAGATGGCCAAGTATGTTTGGACAGATGACTGCCAGAAGTCATTTGATAAGCTCAAGGCCATACTTAGAAGTGCTCCGGTTCTCTTAGCACCAAGTTTTGACAAAGAGTTCAAGTTGGCTGTAGATGCCAGTGATGTTGGTGCAGGCAGTGTATTGTTGCAGGAAGATGACAATGGTGTTGACCATCCTGTTTGTTATTTTTCCAAAAAGTTTAACAAGCATCAGAGAAATTACTCTACCATAGAGAAAGAATGCCTATCTCTAATCCTTGCGCTTCAGCACTTTGAAGTTTACTTAGCTTCTTCACATGCACCAATTGTTGTCTTCAGTGAACACAATCCACTGACTTTCATACATAAAATGAAAAACAAAAACCAGTGTTTACTCAGGTGGAGTCTCATGTTGCAAGAGCACAATCTTGACATTAGACATATCCGAGGAAGAGATAATATCATTCCAGACACCCTAAGCAGAGCTTAAGTGCCTCTACAATGCTGATGTCCAGCTTTGTGCTGTTGTATTTGATTAGTTTTGCACAAATTTTGCTAAACATATTGTATACAATTATCCAGTATTGCAAAAGAAAGCTTTATTTTATAAAACTTTCTTTTCTTTGAAGAGGGGAAGTGTTATGTATGACAGTTACTTGTTGAAAGATGTGCATTCAGTACTGGTAAACTTCCCAAGGGAGTATGCCCAGGAAAGTATGATGTTATACATATGATGTTTACTTGTTGTCCTTAGCAATTATTTACTTTTAGTGTCCCAGATATTGGACATAAACAGGTTGTTTACTTCAGAATTTTCTAGAAATTTCAAATTGTTCTTTGACGGAAAAGTCCGGAAAAATCTGGAAGAACCAAAGATGTAGAATCTTCTAGAAAAATCTTTTTTTATGTCAAAAGAATATTGTGGAATTTTCTGGAAGGATAATGGCCTCTCTAGAATATTCCAGAACATTAAATTTTGGTAAACAACTTGTTATTTTTAGTATATGATATCATAGAATTTGCTGGAAGAATCCTGAATGTTCCTCAGTGCTATATAAGGGCTACAAATTTTCATAAGGACAATCTTTGGGTACTGTTACTATTAAGAAGTCAAAATCTATCTTACTGGAATTTAAGCTTATTCTTGGATTACTTTGTGATATTCGATTCTGGATTGGGACATAGTGCTATTTTGAAACAAACTTTAATTCTTGGGATCAGAAACTGATACAGACTTGTGTTAAAAAATTCTGAGGGACATTCAGACATTCTTTAAGGTATTGTACATTCATTTTTGTTTGATTGTATATATGCTTTTGATTGTTTCACATGTAATTACTGGTTAAATCACTTCTAAATAGATTTGTTAAATTTTAAACAAAGCTTGTTGCTGGCTAACCAACTTGTTGGTTTCCTTAATCTTCTAGTTACGCCTGGCACGTAACAGCAAGAGTAAACAAACAGTGTCACTGGCTGGTTTTGACGTCATCCCGCCCATAGGCGTGGCCTCTAGATCACGTGACTTAATGTTTTTAGCTCGCCTGTACGAAAGTACAGGAAGAGCTATTGCAGTCACCCCAGCGTCGGCGTCGGCGTTAGCGTCGGCGTCGGCGTTGCTCAGAATGTTAAAGTTTTTGGTTAAAGTTTTTATGAGTCTATATCTCTTGAAGTTGTGGATGGATCAAGTTGATACTTTGCATGCTGGTAGATATTGGTCTGAAGTTTTATGCTGTACCATCATGACCCACTTGGGTGACCTTGAGGTCAAGGTCACGGACTTAGAAATTTTGTGTTAAAGTTTTTTGGTTAAAGTTTTTTTAAGTTTATATCTCTTGAAGTTGTTGATGGATCAAGTTGATACTTTGTATGTTGGTAGATATTGGTCTGAAGTTTTATGCTGTACCATCATGACCCACCTGGGTGACCCTGAGGTCAAGGTCACGGACTTAGAAATTTTGTGTTAAAGTTTTTTGGTTAAAGTTTTTATAAGTCTATATCTCTTGAAGTTGTTGATGGATCAAGTTGATACTTTGCATCTGGGTAGATATTGGTCTAAAGTTTTATGCTGTACCATCATGACCCACCTGGGTGACCTTGAGGTCAAGGTTACAGTCTTAGAAATTTTGTGTTAGAGTTTTTGGTTAAAGTTTTTATAAGTCTCTATCTCTTGGATATGTAGATGGATCAAGTTGATGCTTTGCATGTTGTTAGATATTGGTCTGAAGTTTTATGCTATACCATCATGACCCATCTGGGTGACCTTGAGTTCAAGGTCACAGACTTTGAAATTTTATGTTAAAGCTTTTGCTTAAAGTGTTTTGAACTGTATATTGCTGGAGCAGATGGATGGATCTAGTTGATACTTTGCTGTTAGATATTATTCTTTTATTATGCTGTAGCATCTTGACTCACATGTGGCCAGGGTCACAGACTTAGATTTTATGTTATAAGTCTATATCAAATATGTAGATGGATCAAGTTGAACTTAGCATGTTGGTAGATATTGGTCTGAAGTATCATGACCCACCTGAGTGACATTGAGGTCAATGTCTTTGGTCATAGATTTAAAAGATTTAATGGCAAAGCACAAGGCAGGCGAGCTACGCTGTCCTGCGACAGCTCTTATTCATTGGGAAATGAAGAACATCAAGAAAGATACTTTCATCTAGGGCAATTGCAATAAAAATGTAAATATATGAGTTTTGATGATCAGCTGACCAACTCATCTCAAACTTTGTTGCATACCCCATTGACTGATTTTATTGAGACAACTGATTTTATTTTCAGATCTCGAGGATGAATTCTGGTTGCCATATTTGTTGCTGCTTGTCAAAATATTGGACTGTCTACCGAAACAGAAAGGTAATGGCATTCATTAGGGAGTTGCAGGAATGTGCTGAAAAATATTTTAGTGTTAAACTTAAAAAGCTTGTATTAAAAATTGTAAAGTTTAGTCATTGGGCTTAAGCATAAAAATTGCAACGGGAATGGCAGGGTTGTAGTTTACTCACATAAGCCTCTCATCCTATTAAACCCATATTTGACGAATGGATTTTTCCCATCATTATCATTTGGACGAGTCCACTTTCATTTTTAGGGGCATTGGGAGTGATTTTTAGATTTTATTCATTTTTTCGAGGAAAATTCTCTAAGCAAACAGAATAGCCCCAGATGGGACGCCACGTTCTGCGGCGTCACATCTGGGGCTATTCTGTTTGCCTATGTCCCATAAAAGGGACGCCAGGCCTAAATGAGTTAATGAACTTAAGGCAAACAGTAAAGTTCCAGATATGGCTTAGCCAAATGCATTGTCCCATCTGGTATTATGTTTGCTTAGGGGAATGTCATCCAAAATATGCCCCCAAAAATGAAAGTGGACTCTTCCTATTGATAAGAGATGGGAAAGTCTTCTCATGACAAATGAGCCGCCTCATGGGAAAACCAACAATTTGCATATGCGAAAACAGAGGCGCAAATCAGCTTCGCGGTAACCGCGAAACTGATCAGCGCCTTTGTTTTCGCCACTCGGATAGTATAACTCCTCTTCTACTTGAATCTAAAATTTCAAGCTTCTAGCTCTTTTCTGTGCTTGTACAGGCCTGTTTGTGTCGGACCTGTTCAGAAACCACATTGTTGGTTTTCCCACGAGGCGGCTCAAATTATTAAAACTGTGTGTAAACTAGGCCATGGCAATAAAAAATCTTTTTTGTTAATGATGTATATTTGTTAATACATGTATTAATAGATATAACTAGTGATTTTGTGTCTAATTTTCTTCTAGATGATGTAGTAGACAAATGGGTGTGTCCAAAACTATATGAAGGTGATATACCTAGGATTGGAATATTAAGAGCCCTGTTTACAGCTGTAGAGAAATGTAAGTTAACACTCTCTTTTGTGGCATAAAGAAATAAAGATATTAATTATAAAGTAAGCGTGTTTCATATTAAAGCTTCACAGTTTAATATTTTACTTAGAACTTGGTAAAGTTAGAGCATGGGACCCAAATCAAGATGTTCTAGGTTTGAACCCTGTTTGGGTGCAATGTTATATCCCTGAGCAAGATACATTTACTGGTTAAAGTACCCAGAAGGCTCTGGCTCAGTACATGACATGGCTCATTTATCTGTACTCAGTGTCAATGAAAACTTACCAGTAAATCAGGTTCAATTACCACATGACAATATTTGAATCATTCTGAATAGACAATTGCCAATACTTCAGCATTCATTTTCATGGCCTAGAATGCCATCCATTATTGCTGTTGAAAATGGTGCTCATCACAGCTGAAAAGATTATATGCAGTCCTTGACAAATGTCAGAAGCTTCCACTGAAATGAATGGGGAAATGCTAAATTTGGGTACTACCTAAAAGTAAGGTCCTCTATTCCGGCAGTCAATGCAAAAAATTAAACAAATTTGGTGGCGTTTTCACTGCGGGTGTAAGAGGCATGAGAAGACATGATGACTTGTGAAAATAGGGTTTTCTAGTTCTCAAAAATTCCGAAAATCACAAATTGCATGTGTTGCACGTCCACCATAGTTCCAGGGCTAGTGGAACTGTTGAATGTCTCTAAATCAATTTGTTGTTGACCAGAATCATGAATGAAACTGCATTTTTTGAAAGGCACTTTATATTTTTCAAAATATCAAAATTTTAGTGGTGGTAACTTTTCATTGACGCTGAGTATATATTTTGACTCTGTTTCAAGGTTATGTGGAGCTGTCCCTGTCTGTCAGTCTTCCTGGTGTTAGTTGTGGTGGTAAACCTGTCAGGTAGGGATTATTTTCTGGGGAAATTGGGAGAGATATGCTCATTTTTTTGCCCAAAATATCATTAAAGTTGGCTATATTTGAGGTAAATTTACAGATAACGTTCATACATGTGATATCTCCCGATCTCGTCGGGTTTTCCCGATTTTGGGCTTCCCAACCCGATTGTCCCCCGACGAGCCCAGTAGGGCCCAAATCTCCCGATTTCAGTATTTGCCTATCCCAATTTTTCGGCAATGTTCCATTTTTAATTTTGCGGTAATATACGGTACGTGTTATTGATCATTGACCCGATAAACACCTCGGAGTAATTTAGGAGACAATGCAGAATAGATGACATGTCACTTTATTGGGTAATCGGCGAAGTGAGAAGGGATTAATGATGCGACAAATTGTCAGTCTTACAGGTACAGTGTATAATGTAAACCGCTAATTTGATCAGAGTTAATCTTTACAAAGATTAATGCGTCTTTAATTTGAAGGGCTTGGATTAAACATTGCCGATAATCTTAATAGGACAATTAATTATGATTGTCCTTTAAAGATTATCGGGCATTCTGAACACGTGGGACCGATTTATCTTTCATTTTTGTGCATTTTCATCGGTCCGAGTAAAAACATTTTTTCCGATTTTTTCCCTGAAAAAAGTTTACCTTTTTTTTTTCTTCGATCGTTCCTTATATTCACAAGTTTCAGAGGACGCAATATACCACTACTACACACGTGTCAACATGATAATTGCCTCTGTTAATTGCCTAGTTATCAAAACAATTTTCGCGGAAGTGTGAAAGTTACTGAAACGTGAGGACTGGTAACCTTGCGTTTTAATGCGTTGCGTAAACATCGCAGTAATTTATGCAACACATGCTGATTGGCCCATTCTAACTAACGCGTGGGCGGAGCTTCTCAGTAATCTTCCGAAGCCGCTTTATCATTGTGCAATTTGCTGTAATAATGTCCGTCTGACGTTTCAACACTGCGTAACAATTTTCTGATATTTAATATTAAACTTCAGACAGATAGTGACCAGCGATAATTGAGTGGCGGTGCGACATCAAATGATTAAGTTTAAAACAAACGCCATATAGTTCCGAAAGATCAGATTTAACGGGTATTTCATACACATGAAAATGCCGCTTGAGTCGAGCGTAGCGTTAGGCAAAAAGTCGGGTAAATTTTCCGACCTACAAACTATGGGAACGAAACGGTTATAATAAGGGGGAGCAACTGCGTTATCGAACCAGAAAAATGCGGGGTACCAGCTAATAAAGTAAACATTGGAATTACAAAAACTTGAAACACAAATTTCTGTGGAAAATGGAAAGAAATTAGTACGTTTTTCTGCATTTTTCTTTGTCTGTTTTATTTCAATACATTGAAATCTTTAAATTTTCTCAAATTGACGCTGATACAATGGACATAATGTATAAAATAATAAATGTCATTAGTTTTCGCGACTTCTTAGATACGCTTTTTACATGCATGTTGCATGTCCATGATGACGTCATCACTTAGCTAGACCGATTTTGGAATTAAAATTTCCCCAGCTGTGATTATATTTAATTATGGAATTATTAGTTTGTTATAAAATTAGCAATTAGCAAATTCATTGAAGATATAAGGGATTATAAGGCAAATATAATGCATCTTTTGCAAAAAAAAATGGCCAAAAATCTTCGCTTTTTCACCGCGCTAAAATCTCCCTATTTGAGACCCAATCTCCCTATTTCAAAACACAAATCTCCCTATTTGGGCCAAAGAAGATATCACATGTATGATAACGTTACCTAATTTCTCAATGTATTTTTTGTCAAAAATCCAAAATTTTCACCAATTATAATTGAATGAACATTTTTTCTCTCATATTTTGGAGCCAGAATTACCCCTGAATTCTAGAAAATAACATCTGACACAACATTAGTCATTAACAAAATGTCATTGAGAATGTAAACAATATATTTTTAGGCATATTAAATATGCCTGGCTTATTAGCCAGACATTTTCATGTGTTAAAGGTATAGCATACAGGAAAATAAACATTCTATCTTGAAATACATGTACATGTAGTTGCTATTCATTACTTTTTGATGACTTGGTGCTCAGCCCAGTGATGGTAAAATTTATTTCAGGGATGTGAGCCTATATGAGTATGTGTGTACCCACCTATGTGCCTATGTTGGTAGCTGTATGGCCAGACATTTTCATTTGGTAGAGGAAGTGCTGTTAGACAACCTTCTCTCTTCACTCAGTTACTGTTCGTTATTGGCTGTTGATACCTGGTGCTTTCTTGCAAGGTAAATGTGTAAAATATCTGCATCAAGCAACAGAATTGTTTAGGTAAAAATGCATGCATTATCATGTTCGCTCATGTAAACGCTGGTCTTCAATAGGTCTCCTTTCCAAATACATGTACATGGGTTGAATATCACCACACGCTGCGCGACAAGTTTGACATTACAGTTCAACCTCATAATAATACTTTTAGGGTTCTTAGAAGCAGACTGTGTTAAAAGGAAACTGTGTTATAATGAGGTTACTTCCTATAGACATAATTATAGCAAAATAATTGATCCGGGAGCCAAACCATGGTGGTGTTATATTGAAAAACATATTATAATCAGGTGCATTATAATGAGCTTGAAGAGTATTCTCATGAAAACAAAATGCACCATTTATGTTCAGCGGAAGAAAATTCTTCTGACAGGTTATCCGGATGCCCAACAATTGTCATTTTGTGCCAAATCTGGCATTTTTTTTTCCAAGAAATTTGGGAAATATGACAGCTCTTCTATTACTATTTGATCATTGAGTGCAATATTGTTTCAAACATCTTAAGCTAGAAATTAGTGACATGCCGCATCACTGGCATGCGGATTTCTCGCAACTATTTTGCGAATTTTGTCGCAGACTTTCGCACAACATTCGTGCAAGTGTCGCGCGAGTGTCGTTAGAATTTTCATGTGTCGTGAACTAGTGGCGAACTGGTCGCGAAGGTTTTAAACATGTTTAAAAATTTTATACGAATTTTTTCGCCAAAATAGTTTGCAAGACTGGTGCGACGGTCGTGCGAGTGTCGCGAACCTGTCGCCGCGAAATTTTGGCCAATTTACAGTGCCAAATTCTCGCGACACTAGTATAAATGTCATACGATGGTCGCACGACAGTCTTGAGAAAACATACGAACACCGTGCGACTATCTGGCGAGAAAATAAAACTAAGCGACATTCGTACGAATGTCGTGCGACTCTCTCATGAATGTCGCGGGACTGTTGTACTAATGAAAATTAAAATAAGCTACATTTGTGGGAAAGTCGTGAGACACTCTCACGAATGTCACTCGATTTTCCTGCGATGCGATAGTCGCGAGACATATTTTCAAAATTAGACCGAAATTCACGAATTTGTCGCATAAATGTTTATTCAATGAGACTGCATCGTGAAAGTTGTGTTTATATTGTTGATCTTTGTCGCGAAATAGTCGCGAACTATTCCCGAACTTGTCTCCAGTTGTCACATTCCAGTGAGATAGGGGCATTAAGTAGATAAAAAAAATAATGCAGACCCTTATCAGTGTGCTGTTCCCATGTGGGAATAGAAAAGGCCATATGAGCCGCATTGTGAGAAAACCAGATTTTGCCTATGCAAAAACAAAGGCGCAGATCAGCTTCGCAGTAGCTGTGAAGCTGATCAGCGCCTTTGTTTTCGCTATACTGATAGTACGATTTCTCTTCTTCTTAAATCCGAAATTCCAAGCTTCTAGCCATCTTCTGTGACTGTACAGGCCGGTTTGTGTCAGACCTGGTCGAAAACCTCGAAGACCGGTTTTCTCGCCTCCCGGCTCGTATTGTTTGTGTTTATCCTTGTAGGTTTGGGACAGCAGATCTATGTTTTCAGCAGACATGTTCCCTGATAGACCTGTGGTCAGACCAGTGTACACCCTATGGTGACAACAGAATACTCACATTGGTGGGCAGACTGATCAAGTTCTTGGCTCCAGAACACCAGGTGGGTAATAAAAGGGTGTCCATGGTCAGGGAAAAAGTCAAAGAAAAAAGATTTTTTTCAAGTTCAGGGAATTGTCAGGGAATTTTGAAGATTAGTTTATGAATTGCAAAAGATAACAACAATAATGGCTAAGGCAGTTTCTTCATGTTTGAAGAATAATAATGGAATAAGTACCGGTAATAATAATTGAATAAGTAATATGAGAATTATGTTTTCATTGATATTGATAATAAAAAATCACTGACTGTATTTAGTCTTTCCTGAACGTACTTCACAGGTTCAACTGATCAAGAAGTACCCTTCGTGTGACACTGTTAGCCTGTGGAGTGAGATGCCTCTCCTGTCATTACCCCAACAAACTGCCTCAGAGGTTGTAGGAGAAATCTGCCAGAAATGTGTCAGGAATATGCACAATTTCATCAACAAGTCAGAAAAAGTCTACAAGGACCTTTTAGATGTGGTAAGAGAATTTGTGAAAGGGCGGTGTGGCGATAGGTTTGAAATTTTAGATTTGTAAACTTTATCCAGAATACTATCTAGACAGCAGAATGCAGGGAACTTTTTGAATTCATTTGACATTGATTGTGTATGATTGTTAATAGTATTCTTGTTCTGAAAAAAAAAATAGTGAGAATATCATTTTTATGGAGTAAAAAGCAAATTTAAGAATAATATGGACCTTATCTCATGTGCTCATTGATGTAAATTCAGAAATATTTGTGTGACTTTTATTTCACGATTATTCTGTTTCTGAATTTTTAGTGAGTTCTTGAATTTACAAGAGGGTACTTATGTGTTCTTTACATCTTATAGAAGGGAGCGCAGTGGCGTAGTGGTAGAGCGTCGGACTCAGAATCAGGAGGTCCTGGGTTCGATCCCACAGGTGTCATCCTGTTGTGTACTTGAGCAAGGCACATTAACTTTCTACAGTACTGGTTAAACACAGGAAGCGTTGGCTCCGTCCCGACATGACTGAAATATTGTTGACTGGGACGTTAAGCCTCAACACAAACAAACAAACAAAAAATCTTATAGAAATTTTTAGTAGTTATTCATTGTAATTTTGAATTCATGAATGTAAGCGTACATTTCGGAACTTACTGTATCCTTTGCTCTATGGAATTACAGGCATGGAGCCTGAGAAGCCTCAAGTGTATATACAGAAATGAAGAGCTAACCACTAAACTTCTGACACCAGAATTACAACAGCCATTGGTAGAGAGAATCAGGGATTTCTGGGCCTCAGTGGACCTTACTGAGTCAGGGCCCCTGCTGGATACCTTCCTGGCTGAACTGTTGGAGTTATCTGCCTTTGTGATAACAGAGTTACAGACGACAGACTTGTTGAAGGTATGTGCATTTAGTTTTACTCATGTATTATGCACCAGTCATTTGTAACCTCTGCTCCCCCACCTACGGGAAAGGGGGGGGGGGGATTGTGACTTTCCAGCTTTCAGTGCCCTGCTATGAGTCCCACACCCAGGGTGCAAACTGGAGGTCAAAACTTTGCTCTTTGCCCCGCCCTTCACAATAGAAAATCTCCCTGGGGTAAGGATCCCAATGTCAAAACCCTGTCATTTCCCCTGCACTGAGAGGACACTCGAAAAGTAATTGCCCTGCACTTGAACCCGGCTATCCCCCACCCTTCCCGGTAGGTGGGGGAGCAGTGGATACAAATGGCTGGTGCATTAACTTTTGTAGTTTGGGATATCTGATGCTACAAGTTTATGAACAAATTATAATCAGTAAAACAAGCAAATTCAGAGAACTTATGTCCCCCGCCTTAATTGTTTAGTTACACAAATATATCTGTCAATAATGTATATTCAAATCACATGCATTTACTTCATGTCACAGTGTCAAACATTAATCTGAGGATTATATTCAAACCACATGCAAATCTTCAAATCATGGTCAGGACATCTGTACAGTTTGAAAAGAATCAGAATAAAACTGAGGGAGGAGTTTGCACACAAGGTACACAATGTCCATTCACTTTCATTGTATAAATGCCTGAAAAACGACTAAGTTCAAATTGCGAAAAAGTGTCAAAAATTAACCTGAGGATTATATCCAAACCACATGCACATCTTCAAAGCATGATGAAGACATCTGTAAAGTTTCAAAAGAATCTGAATTAAAAACTGAAGGAGGAGTTGCGCACACAAGGCACCCACTGTCCATTCACTTTCATTGTCAAAATACCGAAAAACGACTAAGTTCAATTTGCAAAAAAAGTGTCAAAAATTAATCTGAGGATTATATCCAAACCACATGCACATCTTCAAAGTATGATGAAGACATCTGTAAAGTTTCAAAATAATCGGAATAAAACTGTAGGAGGAGTTGCGCACACAAGGTACCCTTTGTCTATTCACTTTCATTATCAAAATACCCGAAAAATGACAAATTGCAAAAAAAGTGTCAAAAATTAATCTGAGGATTATATCCAAACCACATGCACATCTTCAAAGCATGATGAAGACATCTGTAAAGTTTCAAAAGAATCGGAATAAAACTGTAGGAGGAGTTGCGCACACAAGGTACATACTCCTATAGGGGGACGGAAGGAAGGACGGACGGAAGGACGGAAAGCCAAAAACTATGTCCCTCCGCTTTTCTTCGAAAAGGCGGGGGACAATAATATTTGTACCTTCACATGAGAAAACCAACAATTTGCATAGGCGAAAATAAAGACGCAGATCAACTTTGCGGTTGCCGCGAAGCTGATCAGCGCCTTTGTTTTTGCCACATGGATAGTACTATTCCTCTTCTACTTATATCCAAAGTTTCAAGCTTCTAGCTTTATGCTATGACTGTACAGCCTGTTTTGTGTCGGACCTGGTTACAACCCCAATTGTTTTTTTCTCACACACAGGCTCGTTTGTGTTCAGTTGTGTTCAGCACGAAACTCCTGATGGTTATTATTCAGCAGTAAGGCCACTTCAATGCCACATACTCAACTTGTTTACAAAATACCAGGCATGGCTTGACAGTAACCATATGAGCTGCGATGCAAGAAAACCGGTCTTTGGGGTTTTCAGATAGGTCTGACACAAACAGGCCTTTGCATCCACAGAAGATGGCTAGAAGATTGAAATTTCAGATTTAGAAAGTAAAGGAATTGTACTATCCGAGTAGCGATAACAAAGGCGCTGATCAGCTGTGCAGTTACTGCACAGCTGATCTGCATCTTTGTTTTCGCATAGGCAAAAATCTGGTTTTCTCATGACGCGGATCATATGATCAAAGTATGTGTATATTTCTTTAATAATACTTTGTGCATGTGAAATTCCAAATTTCGAATTGCAGATTTTCCAGTTGATATGTGTGAGGCTCAGTGACTGTACAGACTTCATGAAGCTGGCCATTTCAAGGTTCTTACAGAACTGTGGGAGACGGAAGGTTCCACCTTCACCAGAGGTATAGAGCTGTAGTTCATCTTTGTGTTGAAAACATGCCCATGTAATTTACAGATTTTTCTTAAGTCGTAAAAATTGAAAATTTTTAGTACTTTTTTTTTATTCTTATTTTTGCTCAGAACGTAGATTGTAGGTACTTGTTAGAACTGCCTCGCTGAGGCGGTTCTAACGAGTACCCACAATCTATGTTTTGGAGCAAAAGTAAGAAAAATTGGTATACCCCTCCATACCCCAGTTTTGCTATAAAAAAGCGGTGTTTAAGGGGGTATTACATTTCATGGACTTTCCTGATGTATGTATTAAACATAATTGTTTCAGTATATACTAGGCACTTATACATCGTTTGACAGAAATAGATTTCAAAATAAAGTCATATAGCACATGAACTTACTGTTTAATACTGTTTTATTATGCTGACTTTAACCAGCTTTATAGCTTTCCATGTAATTTAAGAGAAGTAATATAAAAAAAGGTACTAGTAGGCAATGATCAGGAAAAGGAGCAATCGGAGAGAAAATTCCCACTCCAAAAACCGAGGTGGGGAAAAAACTAAATTGGTTGGTTTGTTGAGTACATGTAGATAGATAACCAGAAGGTATGGCTTTTTACTAGTTGCAAACCAAATTAGGTTTTCAGATTACATCATTTGAGCCTCGTCACGCGATAACTGGGTTTTCGGCGCAGATCTGCGAAGCTGATCAGCACCTTTGTTTTCGCTACTCAGATTATACAATTTCTCTTCTTCCTAAATCCGAAATTTCAAGCTTCTATCCATCTTCCGTACTTGTACAGACCGGTTTATGTCAAACCTGGTCGGGAACCCCGAGGACCGGTTTTCTCACATTGCGGCTCATTTATCATTGCTTACAGCAGCCTCAGATATTCTCCAAGATCCCACAAGCCTATGACAAGGTTCTATGTGATAACAACGCAGTATTGCACACCAAGGCTGTGGAGTCATTTACACAGTTTGCAGAGACCACTCCACATGAAACATTGGTACCGGAGTGTATTGGCAACAAACCATTTCTTCAGGATATTGTTGTTGCATATCTCAGCAAGGTAAGATACAAGCCGCCTCGTGGGAAAACCAACTTTTATTTGTGGTTTCCGACCAGGTCTGACACAAACCAGACTGCACAGTAACAGACAACAGCTAGAAGCATGAAATTTCATATTTAGAAAGTAGAGGGATTGTACTATCATTGTAGCAAAAACAAAGGTGCTGATCAGCTTCGTGGCTACCGCGAAGCTGATCTGCGCTTTTGTTTTTGCATATGCAAATTGTTGGTTTTCCCATAAGACAGCTCATACTTTTGATTATTTGTGCTGTTTAAAAATGATTTTGCTTAATTCACTTAACATCACAAGATTTGAAACACTTTACTTGGCCAGATTCATATTTTATAAAAGGTGAATTCAAATTCACATCCTCATTTAAATATTTGCAGAGCTCTGCTTTGTGTCCTAGGACCTGGGTTTGATCTTTACTTGTGACACTTTGGTTTTAGCAAATGTTTGGACCCTTGATAACAGTATGCACCAGTCATTTGTAACCACTGCCCCCCACCTACGGGGAAGGGTGGTGGATAGCCGTGTTAAAGTATGGGGCAGTTACTTTCCAAGTATCCCCGCAGTGCAGGGGAATTGACAGGGTTTTGACATTATGATCCTTACCCCAGGGAGATTTTCTGTTGTGAAGGGAGGGGCAAAGAGCAAAGTTTTGACTTCCAGTTTGCCCCCTTGGAGTGGGGCAAACTGAAAACTGAAATAGGGCACTGAAAGCTGAAGTCATAATCCCTGCCCTTCCCTGTAGGTGGGGGAGCAGTGGTTACAAATGACTGGTGTATTAAGTGTATATTTCAGACCCCGTCTATATGTGAGGGATTCTCTGATGAGAGGTACATACAGAGTCAGAAGTTACAGCTAGTCAACATCAGTGAGGAACCTCCCGCTTCTGACACCATTATGTCAACCACAGTGACTTCATTGGCTCAGGTTTAAATAATTCCTATACCTCTCTTAAATCTTTCAATAAATGTTGGCATTTTAACATTTATTAGCAGGATAAAATACAGGCTTTGGTGATCTAAACCTCATGTCTCAATTTGTTCTAAATTTTTTCCTACATACAGGCCGACTTCGCTATCTCGAAATCAAGGGGAATTGAGAATTCACTTCGAGTTTTCCGAAGTTCGAGATAAACAAATTGTGACGAGACATGAAAATTGTCACGTACGATCTACGCTATAGAAATAGAATCAACGTTTCAACAACACATTGGAGCATGACTGTAGTAACGCTTTTTCTATTAAATTGGTAATGAAATAAAGACAACAAAAACAGTACACTTTGTTTTTATTTTTTCAATACATGTCATATAAAGGTTTAACACACATGAATAACAAATAAAATGCACAAACGAGAGCACAAAACACAAACATGCATTCGTAGTTATACGTGTAGCACATGTTACACAGTCAAATTTAGCACTCGTGATTTGTAAAACCAAACATGCATTCATCGCTATACATGTAGCGCATGTTACCTAGTCCATTTAGCACTAGCGATTTGTAAGTCCATTTTGCACTAGACAGCGTAGACATCATAAAGGTTTGAATATCGAAACCATACCATGGCGGCCTTTAAATAACAAAGTCTGACCTACTCAATTATGACACTAATTTTGAGACGATATTGTGACAGTTAAAGAATGCCCATGATAGCTAACATCAAACACCGCCGCTTAACAGTGTTCAAACAATTAAATTTCAAAGGCGCCGATAACTGCTTTATTGTCTAATCAAGCGCGCCGCTAGTGTGACGTATTACGAATCAAGGTCAATTGGTTTACACAAAGCGGCTGACCAAATCAATTAACCCCATTGTTGTGTGTAATTATCGGATACCGCATGGAAAAGTGAAAATGAAACTAAAATTTTGATGGATTAAATGACAAATTTCTGTGGATTAAAAACTCCATTAGAGGTAAATTTGTCTTTTTTTTTTATATTTTTTTCGGACTTTGTATCAATTTGCTAATGTGAAAAATGCAGTTCCGAAAATTGACAAAAATGACCATCGTCTTTTGATTTTCTACATCTTCCTTTTTCTTCTTCGCTGATCATGAAGTCAGACCGATAATTTTCGATTTCAAAGTTCGACACAGACAGGGTGAAACTAATAGATTTTTTTCTGTGGGGATCGAATTATCACTTCGACACAGCCGGGTTTTCGCCATAACTGAGTTCGACACAAGCAAGGTTGAAAAACAATAACATATAGGGAGAGACGCTCGGGAGTGGGAGATCACTTCGACATAAGTGGGGTATTCGAGACAACCGAGTTTGAGATAGCGAAGTCGGCCTGTATACAGGTCTTTTGACTGCTTTGTGAATGATCACTGTACAAAGTATATGCTAAGGTGCTTATTTGCAAATAACTAATTATTTTGTACCAGAAACACAAAAAACTGAAACAACGATACAGCTTGTCATTTTTTGCTGATCAGCACCTTTGTTTTCGCTACACAGATAGTAGAATCCCTCTTCTACTTAAATCCAAAATTTCGAGCTTCAAGCCAGACTCACCTGAGCCGAAGGCTCACAGGTGAGCTTAAAGTATACCCATGCTCCGTCATTCACACTTTTCAAACATCTTCTCCTCTGAAACCGCTTGGCCAATCAAAGCCAAACTTCATGTGGAGCATCCTTAGGAAGGGGGAACGAAAGTTTGTATAAATGGCCGCCATGGCTATAAATAGCAAAAACCTTCAATTATCTTCTCCAGAACCAGAAGGCCTATGATTTTAAAACTTGGCATGAAGCATCAGGCAATGGAGTTCTACAAAGTTAATCATGACCCTGGGATGACCTTGACCTATTTTAAGGCAAGGTCAACATAGGTCGCCGATGCATTTGGATGGGGAAAATTGTTAATATATGATTTGAGGGGCAAAATTTGCAGGAAATGGGCAAATAGACAGAATATTTATGTTTATGAAAAAGTTTTGTCCCTGGGGGGTTGTCTGCCCCTGCCCCAGGGCTATATACATGTACATGAACATGATATACAAACATCATCTGCTCTGACACCGCTTGCCAATCAAAGCCAAACTTTATGTGGAAGATCGTTAAGAAGGGGCAATGAAAATTTATATTAATGGTCAAGGTCAATGACCAAGATGGCTGCCATGGCTATAAATATCAAAAACATTTAAAAATCTTCTCCAGAACCAGAAGGCCTATGATTTTGAAACTTGGCATGAAGCATCAGGCAATGGAGCTCTACGAAGTTTATATAAATTGTGGCCCTTGGATGACCTTGACCTAATTTACGACAAGGTCAACTTAGGTCGCCTATGCATTTGAATGGGGAAAATTGTTAAAATGTCATTTGGAGGGCAAATTTTGCAGTAAATTGGCAAATGGACTGAAGTTTTATGATTTGAAAAGGAAATTGACTCCAGGGGTTGCTTGTCATTTTTTGCTGATCAGCACCTTTGTTTTCGCTACACAGATAGTAGAATCCCTCTTCTACTTAAATCCAAAATTTCGAGCTTCAAGCCAGACTCACCTGAGCCGAAGGCTCACAGGTGAGCTTAAAGTATACCCATGCTCCGTCATTCACACTTTTCAAACATCTTCTCCTCTGAAACCGCTTGGCCAATCAAAGCCAAACTTCATGTGGAGCATCCTTAGGAAGGGGGAACGAAAGTTTGTATAAATGGCCGCCATGGCTATAAATAGCAAAAACCTTCAATTATCTTCTCCAGAACCAGAAGGCCTATGATTTTAAAACTTGGCATGAAGCATCAGGCAATGGAGTTCTACAAAGTTAATCATGACCCTGGGATGACCTTGACCTATTTTAAGGCAAGGTCAACATAGGTCGCCGATGCATTTGGATGGGGAAAATTGTTAATATATGATTTGAGGGGCAAAATTTGCAGGAAATGGGCAAATAGACAGAATATTTATGTTTATGAAAAAGTTTTGTCCCTGGGGGGTTGTCTGCCCCTGCCCCAGGGCTATATACATGTACATGAACATGATATACAAACATCATCTGCTCTGACACCGCTTGCCAATCAAAGCCAAACTTTATGTGGAAGATCGTTAAGAAGGGGCAATGAAAATTTATATTAATGGTCAAGGTCAATGACCAAGATGGCTGCCATGGCTATAAATATCAAAAACATTTAAAAATCTTCTCCAGAACCAGAAGGCCTATGATTTTGAAACTTGGCATGAAGCATCAGGCAATGGAGCTCTACGAAGTTTATATAAATTGTGGCCCTTGGATGACCTTGACCTAATTTACGACAAGGTCAACTTAGGTCGCCTATGCATTTGAATGGGGAAAATTGTTAAAATGTCATTTGGAGGGCAAATTTTGCAGTAAATTGGCAAATGGACTGAAGTTTTATGATTTGAAAAGGAAATTGACTCCAGGGGTTGCTCTGACCTGGCCCTGGGGTTATATACTTGTATATTACCATTCTAGTCAAACAAGTTTATTGGTATATATCCCCAGTTTCAGGTGAGCGTTTACAGGAGCACTGGTCCTCTGGTTCTGTGACTGTACAGGCTTGTGCAAATTGTTGGTTTTCTCATGCAAAGGCTCACTTCTGTTTTGTACTTTACAGCCATCAACAAAAAGAAAAAGACTTCAGCAAGATGAGGTAATGATGCACTTTACATTTTTTCTTTTATTAAAAAATGATATCACTCTGTTTTAGAACATTTCATACCATAAACTATAATGTAAAGTCTGACCTCTGCTATTGAATCTTTAAAGATATTTTAATCTGAAAATAATTCCTATCTTGATATTATAAGACTCTTGCATGAGTGTCAGGTATGGATAGACAAATCTGTCCTTCGGGTCACAGTTTGTGACCCAAGGGATAGATTTGTCTATCTATACCTTACAGGCGTGATAGATTCTTTCTTTTTCTTGCATGCCTAATGTGGTGACACTTGATTTTCATAACAGTTGCATTGAAAAAAGACTGTCCGCCATTTTGAAATATACCGTTTCTGACGTCGTGACGTGTGGCCTTAACAACGACGTTATATGACGTCCTATACAACAAATGTTAAAAAGGAACACATACACACAGTTGCACCTAGGGTGAGATAACAAGGGTGAGAAAAGAATTTCCCACTCAGGGTCAAACGCAGGATTTCTCTATCTGGTGTGCAAGAAAAATAATTCCTATCTTGATATGAACAGTGTTTATTGTTGTCTCCCCTTGACCAGAATTGTCTCCCCTTGACCAGAATTGTCCCTTTTATAGTGCAAATACTTTGATCATGCCGGTTGACCTCTGACATAGATAAGCATTCGTTTATCGGCCTCAATCTGGGTATGCGAAAACAAAGACGCAGATCAGCTTTGCGGTAACCGCAAAGCTGATCAGCGCCTTTGTTTTCGCTACACGGATAATACACTTCCTCTTCTTTATAATTCCGAAATTTCAAGCTCCTGGCCTTCTGTGACTGTACAGTCTGATTTGTGTTAGACCCGTTGATAAACCACATTGTTGGTTTTCTCATGAGGCAGCTCATTTGTTTCATTACAGGCTGGTGATAAACTTGAAGACATATTGACAGTGCTAGAGACAAGTGTTCAGGACCTGGAGCAGTATAGTTTTAACACTTCTCTACCTAACACCTCCAGGGATAGACTTGCAACTATTGTTACAAGGATACAGAAAATTCTCGATGAAAATGGTTAATGTGGCAGCTTTTGTTTTTATTAGAAGTAGACCAAATAAAGAGGGTATTTAAGAACTAGATCAGCTCTAGCAGTGAATTGTTGAGTAATATATCACTGTTTGGAGGTGAGTTGTAAAGCAGAGCAAATCACAAGCGCGCAGCACGAGTGATTATTCTGCGTACAACTGACCGACACACAGTGATATATTACTCAACAATTCACACATTAGAGCTGATCTATTTCAATTCTAACACACAATAAACGGAATAAAATCATTTTAAACCTTCAGTTTCTCTAACTTTTCCACCATTGCACTGAAGTAATCCGGCCAAACTTTTGATTGCATCGCAAATGTTTACATATGTTTATTATACCCCCCGCAAAACGAAGTTTTAGGGGGGTATACTGTTTATACCCCCCGCAAAACGAAGTTTTAGGGGGGTATACTGTTTTCAGCCTGTCCGTGATTCCGTCATTCCGTCATTCTGTCATTCCGTGATTCCGTCATTCCGTCAACATTTTGACATCTTTGCTGAAAAACTTAAGTAGTTTTTGCTGGATGTTCTTCAAATTTTCAACACACCTGCACCATTAGACAACACATGTGTGATATGAATTTAGGGGCCAAAGGGTCAGTTTTGCAAGAGTTATGGGACTTTTTAAACCTATACATAGAATGTTTGCCATAGTGCTAATAGTGCATACTTTGTGAAATCAACTCCTCCTACAGCTTTCAATATTCTCTTTTGATACTTTGCAGACATGTTCCACACATATTGGAGATGTGCATGAAGAGGTATTGTGCTGAAAAAATGAATTTTGACAAATTTACAGCATTTTGAACTTAGCCAATTTTCGATAATTGCCATATTCAAAAATGGTTGGTAGTGCATAGTTTGTGAAATCAACTCCTCCTAGGGCTTTCAGTATTTCTTTTCAGTACTTTGCCGACATGTTCCACACATATTGAAGATGTGCATGAAGAATTATAATGCTGAAAAAATAATTTTTGACAAATTTACAGCATTTTTCAACATAGCCATTTTTTGACCATTGCTTATATACATAGAATGTTTGCCATAGTGCTAATAGTGCATACTTTGTGAAATCAACTCCTCCTACAGCTTTCAATATTCTCTTTTGATACTTTGCAGACATGTTCCACACATATTGAAGATGTGTATGAAGAAGTATTGTGCTGAAAAAATGAATTTTGACAAATTTACAGCATTTTGAACTTAGCCAATTTTCGATAATTGCCATTTTCAAAAATGGTTTGTGAAATCAACTCCTCCTAGGGCTTTCAGTATTTCTTTTCAATACTTTACAGACATGTTCCACACATATTGAAGATGTGCATGAAGAATTGTAATGCCGAAAAAATAATTTTTGACAAATTTACAGCATTTTTCAACGTAGCCATTTTTTGACCATTGCTTATATACAATAATGGTTGGTAGTTCATAGTTTGTGAAATCAACTTCTCCTAGGGCTTTCAGTATTTCTTTTCAATACTTTGCAGACATGTTCCACACATATTGAAGATGTGCATGAATAATTATGATGCTGAAAATATAATTTTTGTCAAATTTACAGCAATTTTTAACATAGCCATTTTTTGACCATTGCTTATACAATAATGGTTGGTAGTGCATATTTTGTGAAATCAACTCCTTCTAGGGCTTTCAGTATTTCTTTTCAATACTTTGCAGACATGTTCCACACATATTGATGATGTGCATGAAGAATTATAATGCTGAAAAAAATAATTTTTGACAAATTTACAGCATTTTTCAACATAGTCATTTTTGACCATTACTTATATACAATAATGGTTGGTAGTGCATCAGCTTCAGATAATTTTGCGGGGGGTATACTGAAAGCCTTGCTTGCAGCCAATTTCTAGTTTCAGCCTGTCTGTGATTCCGTGATTCCGTCATTCCGTCAACATTTTGACATCTTTGCTGAATAACTTAAGTAGTTCTTGCCTGATGTTCTTCAAATTTTCAACACACCTGCACCATAAGACAACACATATGTGATATGAATTTAGGGGCCAAAGGGTCAGTTTTGCAAGAGTTATGGGACTTTTTAAACCTATACATAGAATGTTTGCCATAGTGCTAATAGTGCATACTTTGTGAAATCAACTCCTCCTACAGCTTTCAATATTCTCTTTTGATACTTTGCAGATATGTGCCAGAGATATTGAAGATATGCATGAAGAAGTATTATGCTGAAAAAATGAATTTTGACAAATTTACAGCATTTTGCCAATTTTTCGATAATTGCCATATTCAACAATGGTTGGTAGTGCATAGTTTGTGAAATCAACTCCTCCTAGGGCTTTCAGTATTTCTTTTCAATACTTTGCAGACATGTTCCACACATATTCAAGATGTGCATGAAGAATTATAATGCTGAAAAAATAATTTTTGACAAATTTACAGCATTTTTTAACATAGCCATTTTTTACCATTGCTTATATACAATAATGGTTGGTAGTTCATAGTTTGTGAAATCAACTCCTCCTAGGGCTTTCAGTATTTCTTTTCAATACATTGCAGACATGCTCCACACATATTGAAGATGTGCATGAAGAATTATAATGCTGAAAAAATCATTTTTGACAAATTTACAGCATTTTTTAACATAGCCATTTTTTGACCATTGCTTTTATAATAATGGTTGGTAGTGCATATTTTGTGAAATCAACTCCTCCAAGGGCTTTCAGTATTTCTTTTCAATACTTTGCAGACATGTTCCACACACATTGAAGATGTGCATGAAGAATTATATTGATGAAAAAATAATTTTTGACAAATTTACAGCATTTTTCAACATAGCCATTTTTTGACCATTGCTTATATACAATAATGGTTGGTAGTGCATAGTTTGTGAAATCAACTTCTCTTAGGGCTTTCAGTATTTCTTTTCAATACTTTGCAGACATATTCAACACATATTGAAGATGTGCATGAATAATTATAATGCTGAAAAAATAATTTTTGACAAATTTACAGCAATTTTTAACATAGCCATTTTTGACCATTGCTTATACAATAATGGTTGGTAGTATATACTTTGTGAAATCAACTCCTGCTAGGGCTTTCAGTAATTCTTTTCAATACTTGGCAGACATGTTCTACACATATTGAAGATGTGCATGAAGAATTATAACGATGAAAAAATTATTTTTGACAAACTTAAAGCTTTTATTTAACTTAGACAATTTTTTACCATTTCTCATGATAAACAACATAGTGCATACAGTGAAATCAACCTCAAGCTTTCAATGTATTCTTTTAATATCTTATAAGATGTGACTGGCATACTGAGGATGTACATGAAGAATTATAATGCTGAAAATATATCTTTGACAAATTTTCTGCATGTTTGACTTAGGAAGTTATTGGCCAGCTTCAGATAATTTTGCGGGGGGTATACTGAAAGCCTTGCTTGCAGCCAATTTCTAGTTACGTTTGGAACACGTTGAAATGACGTTATACGGTCTAACGTCAAGGTAATGTGACTTTTGGGATAGCTGACGTCATAATTTAATCAAAATGGCGTCAAAAGGGCGCAAAGTAGCGTAACACTAATCATATCACTGCACTTTACCATTGGCTTCTATTGGCAGGGTGTGTTTGAATTAAAAATAATGTACTGACATCTCTAAAGTTGGGACAAAATGGTAAAATAATGTTTTCTCCAATCAACCTAACATTCAGGGACTTAACAGGATCTGTTAGCATGAAGTCTTGGAGAATAAGAAGAATTACTATTAGATTTTGATACCTTCTGTATTTTGTCTACTGGTTTTAAGACATATGTACATGATGTTTTGTTTTAGTTTTTTTATCTCAGCTTCATGATTATTAAAATGCTACAAGTTCTATTTTCTCTGCTTTTTTATTCAAAAGCCAAAGTTTGTGTTTTAGAAAGTAACATCACGACAACATGTCCGTGTAATGTACATGTATACCCCTTGAACCCTACTTTTATATAGCAAAACTGGAGTATATAGGAGTATACATATTTTTCATATTTTTGCTCAAAAACAGATTGTGGGTACTCATTAGAACCGCCTCGGTGTGGCGGTTCTTATGTGTACCCACAATCTATATTTTGAGCAAAAAATAATAAAAATTTCAAAAATTTTCAGCTGAAAATTTTCAATTTTTAAAGCTCAAAATATCTCTGTGTATTGCATGGGCAAGTTTTTGTAATGATTTTCACTTCAGTATATATGGTAAGTGACTAGGAGATGAATTTGCACGATAGCTAGACCAGAAGCGTGTCTTATTCATAACCATTTGGATCTGCAATCAATCCTTTTGCACATTTCTTTCATGAATATTTGATCATGAAAATATTTCCGTGGCAATTCTTTGTCTTCTGTATATTCAAGTCGTGAAGAACTTAATTTTTTTATATTCTGCATGTACATGTAACTGGACCAGAGGAATATGCTTAAATCATTTCAGCCTGGTGTCCTTTTTATGGGACATAGGCAAACAGTATAGCCCCAGATGTGACGCCGCAGAATGCGGCGTCCCATCTGGGGCTATTCTGTTTGCTTAACGAAAATTCATTGAAAAATAGGATAAAAATTAAAAATCACTCCTAACGCCCCTAACAATGAAAGTGGGCTCTTCCAAATGATGATGGGAAAATCCATTTGTCAAAAAAGGGTTAATAGAGCATGTCAACTTTGTGAGCAGCAAGCCCTAATTCTATCCTTGGGTATGGCATTTTCGTTAAGTTTTTCACTCCGAGTCTGTTAGTTACAAACTCTTAAAAGCAAGTTATCAGAGACTCACAAATGAATTTACTCCAGTACAGCAGAACTACGTATGGGAGGCTTATCCTAGAACAATTCTTAAATAATTCATAAAATGACCATCATTATCTTGAATGTAGAGCCAAAAAATGTTGATTTTGCAATCCCTATGGGCAATCTACTTTAAATAATTCTTGGTTTCTTCCTTTAAAGGTCCTTTTGTATAAACTTCATTACTTTTATTTTTGGTCTGCTAAAAGTTTGCATAAATGGGAGTTATGCATAAAAAGCTGCAATTTTGGGGATGCAAACATCTCTTAATTCTTTTATAAAATCTATCATGTAAATAGAGATAAAGTATACCAGTCTGGATAGAGCAAGCATAGTGATTGCTCTGAGGAGATCAGGACTCCATGCTGTGACACACTGAAGCAATTTATGTGCTATTTTCTCCCTATACAGTATTTAGATTTTGGATGCCGACATATTAGTATACGGTATACTGTATACCGTATTTGTTCTAATTAGCGCACATGCTCCAATAAGCGCACACCCTGGTCATTTCCAAAAATCATGTGCATAAGCGCACATTGCTTGACTAACATTGGCATTTTATACAATTCCCCGTGAACTGCATTAAAACTTAACATTAGCTGTTTAAACACTATTTTGCAACAATTGGAACATTAAATGACAACATCTTCAGTATTTTTGACATGAAAATTTCAGCAGTGTGTTGTTTTTATTCCTAGTGTGTGCTTATTAGAACAATATTTTGTTACCTTAACTTTTAAGTTATTTGAAAAGTTAAATGCACTGTGCCCTAATTAGAAGGAATACGGTATTGTGACGGGATGGTATCAGGAAAAGTGGCTAGAATCTGATGTTGAAGTGAACCAGAACCACACTGGTCTGTCTTCATTGGGGCAACAAGTTTTTCCGTACAGTAAATGAGCTTGCAACACAAATAAGAGAATGACTAAATTTAGAGAGGTTTGTTAGATTTGATTATTTATTAGCTCACCTGAGCTGGAGGCTCAGATGGCCATGATCCTGCGTCTGTCCGTCCTCGTCACATGACTAAGATGGCCGCCACGCCCATATATGGTTAAAAAACCTTCAAAAATCTCCAGAACCGATGGGCCGATTTCCACGAAACTTGGTATGTAGCATCATAGTTTGATCAAATGATGACCCTGAGACTTGAAAGTTGCTAGATGCAGACACCTAATGGAGTCAATGAAGGTACATGTATGTGATTAATTTTGGTCAAGGTCTATTCTTGACCTTGAAATGTCAAAAGATTAAATTTGAACAAACAAAAAGTGGTATACAGCTCAGAAGGAAAACTCGCTCTCAAATGAGCTTTGGTGCATATGCTTATGTTCTTTGATTAGTAACTTCAATAGTAAAATATGTGCATGCAATTGTTTTAGAGGAGCGGGATAGCGTAATGGTGGAGCATTTGACTCCGAATCAAGAGGTCCTGGGTTTGAACCCCACTGGTGGCACTGTGTTGTGTTTTGTTATGTTTTTTTTAGCTCACCTGAGCCGTCAGGCTCACAAGGTGAGCTTATAGTATACCCATGCTCCGTCGTCCATCCGTCGTCCGTCCGTCCGTCGTCCGTCGTCCACCATTTTCAAAGATCTTCTCTTCTGAAACCGCTTGGCCAATCAAAGCCAAATTTTACATGAAGCATCTATGGGAAGGGGGAACCAATGTGTATATAAATAATCCAGGTCACATGACCAAGATGGCCGCCATGCCCATATATGGTAAAAACCCTTCAAAAATCTTCTTCTCCAGAACCACTGGACCGATTTCATCCAAACTTGGCATGAAGCATTAATGGCTCAAGCACTACAATGTGTATATAAATCATGACCCTATGATGACCTTGACCTATTTTACGGCAAGGTCAACATAGGTCGCGAATGCATTTGAATGGGAAAAATTGTTAAATTGTCATTTAAAGAAAAAATCTTGCAGAAAATGAGCAGTAGGACAGAATATTAATGATTCTGAAAAAAATTGGGCACCAGGGGCTCATCCGCCCCCACCCCGGGGCAATATACATGTATATCTCCATAATATTCAAACATCTCCTCTGAAACCGCTTGGCCAATCAAAGGGAAATTTTATGTGAAGCATCAATAGGAAGGGGTAACAAATATGTATATAAAAAATCCAGGTCACATGACCAAGATGGCCGCCATGCCCATATATGGTAAAAACCATTCAAAAATCTTCTTCTCCAGAACCGGTGGATCAATTTCAAAGAAACTTGGCATGAAGCATTGATGGCTCAAGTACTACAATGTGTATATAAATCATGACCCTGTGATGACCTTGACCTTTTTTACGGGCAGGTCAACATAGGTCACCAATGCATTTGAATGGGGAAAACTTTTAAAATGTCATTTAAAGTGAAAGTCTTGCAGGAAATGGGCAGTAGGACTGGATATTAATATTTTGAAAAAAATTGGACCCCAGGGGCTCATGTGCCCCCACCCCGGGGCAATATACATGTATATTTCCATAATATTCAAACGTCTTCTCCTCTGAAACCGCTTAGCCAAACAAAGCCAAATTTTAAGTGAAGCATCTATAGAATGGGGGAATCAATGTGTATATAAATAATCTAGGTCACATGACCAAGATGGCCGCCATGCCCATATATGGTAAAAACCCATCAAAAATCATCTTCTCTGAAACCAATAGACTGATTTCAAGGAAACTTGGCGTGAGGCATCGATGGCTAAAGTACTCCAATGTATATATAAATCATGACCCTGTGATGACCTTGACCAAGCTCATGGCAAGGTCAACATGGGTTGCCTGTGCATCTGAATTGGAAAAACTGTTAAAATGTCATTTGAAGGAAAAAGCCAACAGGAAATTGGCAAATGGACAGAATATTGAAGATTCTGAAAAAAGAAAATGGCCCAAGGGCTTATCTGCCCCTGCACTGGAGTTAAATACCATAATATTCAAACATGTTTATTGGTATATGCAGCTGATCTCAGGTGAGCGTTTACAGGACCATTGGTCCTCTGGTTTTTGTTTTCCTGTTACTCCCATCAATCAATTTCTGATTATTCTTGGGAGGTGTACATTGTACACTCCGGTGTGTTTGCAGGATGAGCCTACATGCATGTGTAGGGATCTTTAACCTTCACAGGGGATGACTGTCCTTGCACAGGGGGCCTCTAGTTAACGTCCCGATCCGAAGGACGGTGCACTGTATCATGTCATTCCTGCAAATGACAGGAAGGGAAGGGTGTTTGGACCGGGACCTCTAGCACAAGAAGCCAGTGCACTAACCACTCGCTTCTATGCGCAAGGCACATCTGAATCTGAATCTGAATAGTTTACTGGTGACACGCCAAATGACATTATTTCACCAGGGGGTTCGGATGGGGGAGAGATTAGTCCCTTGAACGCACGAGTGAAGCGAACTTGGACACACAGTCATCAGACATTTCAGCAGAGGAGATAAGTGAATCAGGGAGGTCATTCCAGTCCCTGATAGTCTGTGGAAAGAAACTACTTTTGTATGCTTCTTTGCTAGCTGAAGGTATCTGAAAAGCCAAAGAGTGTTGATTTCTACAACGCCTATTCTTTGAGATAAGGTCATCTGTGGGTATTCTGGCTTTACCCTTTAGACCTTTGTATAAACTCCCATTAACTCCCCAGACTGTTGGTAAATACCCAGGAAGCGGTGGCTCCATCCCGACACGACAGAAAAAATGTTGACTGGGACGCTAAACCTCGAAATAGACCTGAACAAACAAAGGTACCGGGTTTTAGTATCACATGCGACGCCGCTCATGAATGGAAACACAAAACAAGTGCAACTAGTAAACAAATATGGCGGAAATCAACCGAGGAAATTATCCGCCTCCCGATATTTCCAGTCTTCAGCTAGAAAGTAGAGATGCCATCGCCGAAGGAATGGTTGATTTACTTCGACCAGCTGTTGAAGAAATTGATGAAAGAGTCAAAACTGTCCGGTGAGTCGAATAATAAGTTTTAAAAGCAAATGCAATGGGTTTTCGCGATTGCAATATTTATATTCCATTTAACTGAATAACTCCCCACCCCAGTTAAGCTGCCTAAAATGTCCGCGAGGGCGTATGGCAGTATATAGAGACAAATAGATAAATTTATTTAGGACCTTTCTGGATTAAAGACTATTTTAAACAGTCGGAAATTATTTGGTGTAGTCAGACCTGTCAACCCCCTCACAGAATTGTACAATGACTCAAGAGTCAGTTTGGGTCAAATTTTTTTGCAAATAAGACAACTAACTTTGTGGCTAGCTGGTATCGACCACCTGTCGATGGTCATTTACCAGTATCGGACAAACCCTCCCCTTAGTTCATGTTTTAGGTGAGTTTAACTTTAGAGATATTGTATGGCCTGACAGACTCAACAAATCTGGGTCATTGTCAGGCGGAGGGTCAGATTTTGATTGATATCATGTTAGAGTTAACTTACTCTAACTCATTTAAGTTATTTCTAAAAATGTTTCATTTAAAAATAAAAGACAACATTAACTTGAATGCATCATCATTTTTGCTACCCGACTAGTCTTTAAACCATGTGCGTACCAGTTTCTAGACAATGCGTACCTAGAATTTTTATTATAATTGACAAATTAAAGGAATATCTTCCAAGGAAAATTGTCGTGACATGGCAAAATTCCGATAAGATGGGGATACATGTTTTAAAATGAATTTCACATTTCTGAGGCCCAAAATCGCACACAAAAAAGAAGTTTACCAACCTTGCAACGCTGTTCAGTGACTGTCCACCATATTGGAATAAAACTGTAGTCTTGAGGTATCCTGTGAGAACGTTTTCATGACGCAAAACTATGAATTTCAAATAAATGAAAGAAACAGTCAGATTTTGAACGATTCCGGAGAAAAGAGAAATAACGTGATTTTTTTTTTGGTAACCTGTTTAGGTTACACCCCTGACTGCTGAAGGGGATGTTAAACTGTCATATTAAACCAAACCAAACTAAAACATTTTCCTTTTGCATTTCAGAGAAAGTCAAGTTGAACTGAGACAGCAGATAGACAGTCTTGCTGAAGGTTTGTTTTCTTAATCTAAGCCAGTAAGGGTGGTATGTATAATAATTTTGGATGTTTTAAATGTCAGTTTAACCAGAGCCGTAGCTGACCAGATGAGCTCATGGTATACCCATGACCAATTGTCCAACCACAGTTTCAAAGATCTTCTCTGAAACCCCTTGGCTGATGGAAACCAAATTTTATATGAAGCCTCCATGGTTGATGCACCAGTCATTTGTAACCACTGTTCTCCCAAATGGGGAAGGACTGGGATTATGACTTTTCAGCTTTCAGTGCCCTGCTATGCCCCACCCCCAGGGGGCAAACTGGAGGTCAAAACCTCGCTCTTTTCCCCTCCCTTCCCAATAGAAAATCTCCCTGGGGTAAGGATCCTAATGTCAAAACCCTGTCATTTCCCCTGCACTGAGAGGACAATCAAAAAGCAATTGCACTGCACTTCAGCCCGGCTATCCCCCACCCTTCCCTGTAGGGGGGGGGGGGGGGGGGGGGGGGCAGTGGTTACAAATGACTGGTGCCTAAGGGGAACAAAAGTTTGCAAAAACTGGGATACAAGCTCAACATAGCCACCATACTCAAAATTTCAAAAATTATGAAATGCGTTGACTAGATTTTTATGAAACTATTTAATAGCATTTGAGACTCCTGCCCATCTCAGTTTTTTCAAATGATGACGCGGGGATGACCTTGACCTATTGTATGGCATATGATGAAAGGTATTAAATAGGAGCTGCAGTAAAAATACCAGAAAAGGGTCTTTTGTAGGCACTGACAAGGCTAGACACAAAATAGACACTGCTATAGGAGATTGCTGTATTAAGCTTATAATTTTAGATTTATGAAGTAGTTGTGCACTATCCGCTGAATTGATAAAACTAAAGTGCTTCTGTGTCTGTTTGTTTTCAGATTTAAAAGTGATTGCAGAGAACCAAGCTGTACCAGTTGACTTGGAATCTTACGTGAAGAAACTGAACAACTCCAGAAGAAGAGTAATGCTCGTTAACAATATTTTACAAAATGTTCAGGTAGGTAGCAATATCTGCAGATAGGTGCCAGTTTTGGACTTGATTATCGTACAAATAGATTGTAACATTCAGACTCCTCTTTAATAAACATGTAATCTCCATCTTCGTCTTAAGTTGACACTAGCAAAATGGCTTCCTTGCTGGGAAAGAGCTAGTCATCTTACTCTTCATACATGTATCATTCGACAAATAGGTTACTGTATGGGCGGCACCTTGTAAATACTTTATTAGACCTATACTACTTTTGACGTAGTTAAAAGCTAGAGGTATACAGTTAAAAGATTCAACTCACCGGTAAAATTACGTTAGAAAATGAAAATCAAATAGGGATTTGCGTAATTCGCTTGATTGGACAACATACAGGTAGCTGATTTCTAACGGAAAATATGCATTAGAGATCTGTGCTGAGTTCACCTTTTCTATAATCTCCCCACTTGAACAGATGAACTAGCCGACCACCCAGATATGAATATTAAAGTTGCCACCTATATAGTAACCTATTTGCCAAATAATACGTTAAAATTCGTATGATGCCTTGTTGAGTTGTCCCTAGCATGCTTGTGCCTAAGCAGGCTAGGTCATTGCTAATCAAGTTTTATACCCCAACGGAAGGTTTCCTAATATCTTTTCTGTATCATTTCAGGAGAGGTTAAATAAACTGTATAACAATGTGTCTAAGGAAACAGCCAAACGGAAAGCTTTGTTGGACCCTCCACAGTCTGGTGCTAGGAAGTGATGAGCCTTCGCATGAGAAAACTAACAATTTGCATATACGAAAACAAAGACGCAGATCAGCTTCGCAGTAACTGCGAAGCTGATCAGCGCCTTTGTTTTCGCTACATGGATAGCACAATCCATCTTCTTCTTAAATCCAAAATTTCAAGCTTCTAGCCTGCTCGTGTGACTGTACAGGCTGGTCGGAAACCCAAATTGTTGGTTTTCACATGCACAGGCTCATATTATAGTGAAACAAATTGTTTTTAACTGGCAATATAGGAGTCTTGTGTTGTGAGATGATTTCTGGCTGGAGACTGATGCTGTACAACAGCGCCACAAAGCCCACCAAGAAACTCCTTAAATAGCTTCATTGTGCAATGATATATCAATGCAATGATAAAGGGGTATTGCATCCTTTTCAGTGAATGTTTCAAGAAAATTTCATATCCAAGCTAACATCAAGATTTACTGCAAAACTGCATTATTCCTATAATTACTGTACATTCGAAAATGTTCGCGAGAACTTAATTTTCGCTTATATTCGTGAATCCTTTGCCTCGCGAATTCAATATTTTCGCTAATAAAGAATTACAATAAGCTTTATAGATTACAGGAATGCTCAAACACAAATTCAAGAACTGCTGATAATTCAAACATAGAAAAATCAGGAAATAAAAAGTCACGCGAAAATTTTCGAACTTACAGTATAATATAGTAGTGTTCTATCAGAATAATATAGTGTTCTATCAGAATATTTTGTGCCATTTCCAATGTTTATTTAACTTCATCAGACATACATGTATGTCTAGCTCTTTCAATAAATCTAAACATTTCTTCAAGCAGTCAGAAGCCTCCATTGCATTCTGCTTGTAAACCAGGTGTTGTAGGTTCAAAACGACCTCTACAGTCAACTGGATGACATTAAATAGAGGTCCCTTCTCTGGTTGACCTTTGCTTTTGGCTTAATGTTGAACCCAAGATTAAATGAGCCGCGACATGAGACAACGGGATTATTGCCTATGCCAAAACAAAAACGCAGATCAGCTGTGCAGTAAATGCACAGCTGATCAGCGCCTTTGTTTTCACTGCTCATATAGTACAATCCCTCTTCTTCCAAAATCCGAATTTTCAAGCTTCTAGCTATCTTCTGTGGCTGTACAGGCCGGTTTGTGTCGCATCTGGTCGGAACTCCTGAAGATCAATATCTACTTATGTTTTAAAGTTTGGGACCAAAGTAACAACATCATTCTCTTGTTGGATATTTTATTCACATTTAAGATATCTCTTATGGCTTTACAGGGATTGTAACTCATTATGACTGTTACTGAATGAGCATTTACTTCTGTAAATTCCTCCAGACAACTTGCATGCTTTGTGCAACACTGATAGTCAAATATTTCTTTCATGTCAAGATGGAGACAAGGCTTTCTAGGTACTCGAGTACTGTTGAGAGTCGATGTATCTTGCTCAACGACACAACCCAGTTGAGGCAGTTAGTAGAATTGGAACCCAAGACCTCTTGATTTGGAGTCCAACACTCTTTAACTAGGTCACCATGCTTCTCCATCTAGATATTTACTCTTTTAACTAGGTCACCATGCTTCTCCATCCAGATATTTACTCTTTAACTAGGTCACCATGCTTCTCCATCCAGATATTTTTTTTTTTTTTTTTTTTTTTTTTTTTGAGGCATAACGTCCCAGTTAACAATTTTTCAGTCATGTCAGGACGGAGCTAACACTTCCTGGGTTTAACCAGTACTATAGGCAGCTAATGTGTCTTGCTCAATGACACAACACTGTGTTGCCTGTGGGAGTTGAAAACACAGAACCTCTCAATTTGGAGTCCAATGCTCTACCACTACACCATCGCGCTTCCTCATCCAGATAATTATTCCCCTTGACAAGTTGGTAGTATTTGTCAGGTCTCTTCATGTTTCTGTTGTTGTATGATATTACAGAGTTGTTGGAATGTGTTCTCAGCCAGTGCTTGTCTGATACTGTTGAAATACTGGAAATAATGATGGTTGTTATGTCTGTAAAAAAAAAAAAGAAATTTGAGCCATCTCGTGATAAAACCAACAATGTGGCTTCCGAACAGGTCTGACACAAATCAGGCTGTACAGTCACAGAAGCAGGCTAGAAGCTTGAAATTCCGGATTTATGAAGAAGAAGAAGTGCACTATCCGTGTAGCGAAAACAAAGGCGCTGATCAGCTTCGCGGTTACCACGAAGCTGATCTGCGTCTTTGTTTTCGCTTATGCAGATTGTTGGTTTTCCCATGAGGCGGCTCATTTGTTATACAAGTATTTAGTAGTTTTCATTTCTAACCATTCACATGATTTGTATCAAAAGTACAAATCTGGTATTGGAAAATGAGCAGCGACGCGAGAAAACCGGTCTTCGGGGCTTCCGACCAGGTCCGACACAGACCGCCCTGTACAGTCCCAGAAAAGGGCTAAAAGCTTGAAATATCGGATTTAGGAAGAAGAGTTGTACTATCTGTGTAGCGAAAACAAAGGCGCTGATCAGCTGTGCAGTTACTGCACAGCTGATCTGCGCCTTTGTTTTCATAATTGCACAGCTGATCAGCGCCTTTGTTTTCGCATAGGCAATAATCTGGTTTTCTCTGAAGCCGCTCAAATGTGCCTGGACTTTAAAAGCAAACAACTTTAGTGAAAGTACATGAAGGTACAACATGACAAAGCCATGGCAGGGGACATGGGAAGGCTCATTTGAACTATACACATGTAAATAAGTTAGGGAACACTTTAAGCTCTTGGGGAAAGTTTGAAAAAAATTCACTTTCCTTTTTAGCTCACCTGAGCAAAAGGCTCACAGGTGAGCTTATAGGATAGGCAGGCATCCGTCGTCCGTCCGTCCGTCGTCCGTCCACAATTTCAAAGAAGAATATTTCTGAAGCTAGTGTGGCGATTTCAGAATCTAACCCCATGGTTTTGCAAAAGTATGTCCTAGTGTTGTGGTTGTATTTATCTTTTTCGGTTGAAAACGAAAGTAGAAATCTAATTTTTGATCAATTTCCCGTTTGCTAGACGCTTACAGTTGGAAGACGCTCATTACTAGGTATATGGACCGTTGTGCAAGGAACGTCCGTTTGCACACGACGCCGCTAGAGGGCGCGTGATCCACCACTATAAAAGCGCGAGTTTGCACAGTTTTTGGTTACTTGAAAGCTGACCACCAAAGAAGCAAGATCAAAATTAAATAATTGTGTAGGGAATAACTGGAGTCAACAGATAGGACTTTAGGCCAAAATATATAAGTATTAAAACTGTTCATGACCATAGGTGCTAGATCGCCAGGTGGAGTGAACAGTAAATACAAAAATATTAGCTGCCTGGGTCGTATCTGTTCTGGGTATTCCCAAGTGTAGTGAACTGGATAGTGGTCCAGTAAAAGCTGAAATAGTGTTTTCAGCAACTGAGATAGTGTTCTCAGTACTATTGCAACTTGGGTGGTCTGAGGCTTGACAGCTTTGTTGGATAAACCTGGGTGGTTCTGGATGATACAAGGAAGTATCATACTCGTATAGCAGACTGAGAAGTGATCTAACATTTGGATTCATTGATCAATAATTAACAATTTGAGATAATTTGTTGTGATTATATATGTCCAAAATCATTTTTGTAATCATTGGTATTTAAATCACTCGGCAAAGCAGCCCATCGCAAAATTTTATGTCTGAACGTTTATATTGTCCAATGAATTGATTGTCTGATTCGGAACACGCTACACTAGTAGGCCGATCTTGATCAAATTTAATGTGAACCATAATTGGGTTGGGGGATTGATGGCATTAGGTTTTGGAGCAGATTGTATCAAAATTGTGGTTTCCATGGCAACAAATAGGTCCCATAGACTTACAATGGGAAAAACTAAAAAAATCTTCTTCTCTGAAACCACTAGGCCCACAGCTTTGATATCTGGTATGTAACAATGGCTAATGGTCCTCTACATAAATTGTGCCATTCATGCCCCTGGGGTCAAATTTGGCCACGCCCCGGGGGGTCGATAGTCTCCATAGACTTACTATGGGAAAAAAAATAAAAAATCTTCTTCTCTGAAACCACAGGGTCCACAGCTTTGATATTTGGTATGTGGCAATGGCTAATAATCCTCTACATAAATTGTGCCAGCCATGCCCCTGGGGTCAAATTTGGCCACGCCCCGGGGGTAGATAGTCTCCATAGACTTACAATTGGAAAAACTAAAAAAATCTTCTTCTCTGAAACCACTAGGCCCACAGTTTTGATATTTGGTATGTAGCAATGGCTAATGGTCCTCTACATAAATTGTGCCATTCATGCCCCTGGGGTCAAACTTGGCCACGCCCCGGGAGTTGATAGTCTCCATAGACTTACTATGGGAAAAAAATTAAAAAATCTTCTTCTCTGAAACCACAGGGCCCACAGCTTTGATATTTTGTAGGTGGCAATGGCTAATGGTCCTCTACATAAATTGTGCCAATCATGCCCCTGGGGTCAAATTTGGCCACACCCCGGGGGTCGATAGTCTCCATAGACCTACAATAGGGAAAAAACTAAAAAAATCTTCTTCTCTGAAACCACTAGGCCAACAGCTTTGATATTTGGTATGTAGCAATGGCTAATGGTCCTCTACATAAATTGCGCCATTCATGCCCCTGGGGTCAAATTTGGCCACGCCCCGGGGGTTGATAGTCTCCATAGACTTTCTATGGGAAAAAAATTCAAAAACCTTCTTCTCTGAAACCACAGGGCCCACAGCTTTGATATTTTGTATGTGGCAATGGCTAATGGTCCTCTACATAAATTGTGCCAATCATGTCCCTGGGGTCAAATTTGGCCACGCCCCGGGGGTCGATAGTCTCCATAGACCTACAATAGAAAAAAAATAAAAAAAAAAACTTCTTCTCTGAAACCACTAGGCCCACAGCTTTGATATTTGGTATGTAGCAATGGCTAATGGTCCTCTACATAAATTGTGCCATTCATGTCCCTGGGGTCAAATTTGGCCAGGCCCGGAGGTTGATAGTCTCCATAGACTTACAATTGGAAAAACTAAAAAAATCTTCTTCTCTGAAACCACTAGGCCCACAGCTTTGATATTTGGTATGTAGCATTGGCTAATGATCCTCTACATAAATTGTGCCATTCATGCCCCTGGGGTCAAATTTGGCCAGGCCCCAGAGGTTGATAGTCTCAATAGACTTGCTATGGGAAAAAAATTCAAAAATCTTCTTCTCTGAAACCACAGGGCACACAGCTTTGATATTTTGTATGTGGCACTGGCTAATGGTCCTCTACACTGAAAAAAAGTTATAAGAGGCCACTTTTCAAACTCATTTTTTGTTTCTAAGCCATGTTCAAAATTGCACGATTGTTTGCCGAAAGACGTGTCTTTCAAGTAAGTAAAGTTCCAAAGTGTTAAGAAATAATTTTCTTTCACTAAAAGCGTTTTTGGAGTAAAAATGCAAAAATCAATGTTTTTAAATAAAAAAACTGGATACAGCACACCATTTATTGAAAGTAGGAACGGGTGTCATCAAAGGGGTTGTTACGGCTCGGAAAAACATCAAACATTCGAATTTTCTCTACTGGTAGAATTTTTATGCATTTTTAAAAATCACCAATTTTGAGATTTTTTGGAAAATTCATAAATGTGCCTCTTAAACATGTTGACCCCTGTTAAATTCACTTGATGAGGCCTGGAAATGAGAGATATAACTCGACTGAACTGTTTGAGACCATTTTCGAGGACCAACATGTCAAGGCTGCCGCACACTTCCGGTTTCAATGCCAATTTTTAACGAACAAAATAACAAAATTTGTGGACGATTTTTTGAATTTTCAAAGTTTATCAGAGTCTAGTATTTGACCTAAATAATCGCTGAAAATTTCAATGCCATGCTCCTGATAATAACGCAACTGGAGAAGAACAAAGTTGGTATGCAAATTGCATACATAAGCTGAATTCCTGTTATTCAGGTTGTTGTCTTCTTGCATGTACAAAACAGAAACGAAGATTCTTATTGCAGCAACACTTTTGACTTAACTTTATCTTGCATCATGGCAGTCAGTAGCACTTTCAAATAAATTAAAATGTAAAAACACAACGTCATAATATGACATTTAATTTGATGTTAATAAAGTGTGACTTTTTGAAATGAGGGTACCTTTACACATGCTTCGTCTGTGTGAGAAGTATCACGCATTTTGGAATGCAGAAACCTACAGAGCCACTGTTAGACATTGGTTTATTCATATGATCATGAATTTTAATTGATCATATTTTACTTTCTGAACTAAAAGAAAAAATATGAGGTGGCCTCTTATAACTTTTTTTCAGTGTACATAAATTGTGCCAGCCATGCCCCTGGGGTCAAATTTGGCCACGCCCCGGGGGTAGATAGTCTCCATAGACTTACAATGGGAAAAACTAAAAAAATCTTCTTCTCTGAAACCAAAAGGCCCAGAGCTTCTATATTTTGTATGTAGCAATGTTTGGTAGACCCCATTATAAATTGTGCCAGTCATGCCCCAGGGTCAAATTTGGCAATGCCCCGGGGGTCAATAGTGTCCATGCATAGACTTTCATTGGTCGATTCTCAATTAATTTAAATCTCATTAGCTTACATTGTGATAATCTCTCAGGTGAGCTACAGAACCAATGGTCCTCTAGTTTCTGGTGCTACTAAAATTTTTATCACGTATATTTCATACCTTGGCCTAGCTACAGACCAATTTATGGAAATTTACAACTTTTTGTCTTGGTACTATGGAGGATACAATATACCATAAGTGAAAAACTCCACTTTTACGGAATACAAGTTTGCCGTTTTGCTTCTGCACTCCACAAAACTCAATTTTTGAAAGCAAAACAGGAATAAAATATTGAATCTGATTGTTCTGAATGCATAAACGACTTCGGACCTAAAACTTCATGCGTCATCTCTAAACCAGCTAATCATACAAAATCTACTGTTTGCATTGATTTCTATGGAAAGCAAAATTCTTGGATATTTTGCAAATAAAGCCGTAAAAGAATTATTCCGCTAGGACACTATAACCAGAACGTGCATGTTTAGATTCCAAAATGGTCATATGAAATATCTGACCCAACATTTACAACCTGCAAAATGTATACCCAAAGAACAAAACGTCATCAAAAAACCTACCCCCGGGAAAGTATGGACCTACCGCCGATAGTCGGTCAGAAAGTAAACGAGAGGACCATTGGTCCTGAGAATGCTCACCTGAAGCCTGATCTTGGAGTATTAAGTCATCATGAAATGACCTTGACCTTGAATACTCACACACCTTTATTGACTTCATAAGTTGTCTGCATCTGCAAAGTTTCAGGTCTCATGATCAGGCTGCAATAGTTTCCAAACCAAGTGATTTTTGAGAAAACCATAATTTTGATTTTGATATTTAAATGACCTTGGGTCAAGGTCAAGAAATGACCTTGGCCTTCATTAATAACTTACCTTCATTGACTCCATTAGTTGTCTCCATCTAGCAACTTTCAGGTCTCAGGCTGCAACAGTTTCCAAAATATCCATTGTTTTCGCCTTTTCCCATGTAAAAACCTATGTTTCCAAATTGACCTTGCCATAAAATATTAGGTCAAGGTCATCCTATGTTCATCATTTCAACAAAGTATGATGGGCTGGAGTCCCAAATGCTTCATACCAAGTTTTGCCTAAATCGGCCAGCCGGCTCTGGAGAAGAAGTTTTTGAGTGGTTTTTACCATAGTTGGGCATGGTGGCCATCTTGGTCATGTGACCCGAATTTCGCGATCCAACCTTTGTTCCCCCTAACCATGGACGCTCCACATAAAATTTCACTTTGATTGGCCAAGCAGTTTCAGAGAAGAAGATCTTTAAAAAGTGTGTACGGACGACAGACTGGCCAAGGTCAAGAGATGACCTTGACCTAAATTTATCACATACCTTCATCTACTCCATTAGTTGTTTGCATCTACCACTTTTTAGGTCCCAGGCTGCAACAGTTTCCAAAAAATCCATAGTTTTCATTTTTCCCATGTAAAAGCCTATGTTTCCAAAATTGAATTTGCCGTAAAATAGGTCAAGGTCATCCTAGGGTCATCATTTGATCAACAATGATGGGCTGGAGTCCTAAATGCTCCATATCAAGTTTCATGAAAATCGGCCTGCCGGTTCTGGAGAAGAAGATTTTTGAGTGTTTTTTTACCATATATGGGTGTGGCGGCCATCTTGGTCATGTGACCTTGATTTTGCGATCAAACTTTCATTATCTCTACCCATGGATGCTCCACATAAAATTTCAGTTTGATTGCAGTTTCCGAGAAGATCTTTGAAAAGTGTGTATGGACAACAGACTGGTCAAGGTCAAAAGATGACCTTGACCTAAATTAATCACATACTTTCATTAGTTGTTTTGCATCTATCACTTTTCAGGCCTCAGGCTGCAATAGTTTTCGAAAAATCCATAATTTTCACTTTTTCCCATGTAAAAGCCTATGTTTACAAAATTGACCTTGACGTAAAATAGGTCATGGTCATCCTAGGGTCATCATTTGATCAAACTATGATGGGCTGTAGTCCCAAATGCTACATACCAAGTTTCGTGAAAATCGGCCTTCCCGTTCATGAGAAGAAGATTTTTGAGTGGTTTTTACCATATATGGGCATGGCCGCCATCTTGGTCATGTGACCTGGATTCGGCGATCAAACATTCGTCACCCCTACCCATGGATGCTCCACATAAAATTTCAGTTTGATTGGCCAAGCGGTTTCAGAGGAGAAGATCTTTGAAAAGTGTGTATGGACGACAGACTGGCCAAGGTCAAGAGATGACCTTGACCTAAATTAATCACATACCTTCATCTACTCCATTAGTTGTTTTCATCTACCACTTTTCAGGCCTCAGGCTCCAATAGTTTTCAAAAAAATCCATAGTTTTCACTTTTTCCCATGTAAAAGCCTATGTTTCCAAAATTGACTTTGCCGTAAAATAGGTCAAGGTCAACCCAGGGTCATAATTTTAGCAAACTATGATGGGGTGGAGTCCCAGATGCTACATACCAAGTTTGGTGGAAATCGGCCCACCGGTTCTGGAGAAAATTTTTGAAGGGTTTTTACCATATATGGGTGCGGCGGCCATCTTGGTCATGTGATCAAGTTCCCATGAACAAACTTTCATTTCTCCTACCCATGGAGGCGCCACATAAAATTTCAACTTGATCAGCCAAGCGGTTTCAGAGAAGAAGATCTTTGAAATTGTGGACGCCGACGACGGACGACGACGACGGACGGATGGACGCCGGAGCATAGGTATACTATAAGCTCACCTGTGAGCCTTTGGCTCAGGTGAGCTAAAAATTTGTGATCAGAGTTCAACAAGCAATGTCTCAGCTTTATGCTTGCGAAAAATTACGACAATGCGAGTTCAAATAATGAAGTTATCGCAACTACTAGCAGTGCGTTTCTTAAATTTAGCAAAAAAATTCTAAATCAAAGATGGCCGCTGTCCGCCACAGATAATGTTTGATGCTAACAATTTTCACACAGGAGCAACTTTGGATATTACAGATTCTGACAAGTTGTCAAAAAATTCTTTCATATTTTTTACAAAGAAGGATATATACAGTCCAAAGGTGGTAGTCACATTATTACAGGTGTTCCCTAACTTATTTCCATGTGTATATTAAGCATACACAGGACTAGTAGGTTCATAGAAAAACTATGATGCCTGTGTTTTACTCAAGGAAATAAACTTAGTGCTTGTTAGATTTGAACTAAGCTATAGTCCAAATAGTTCTCATTTATGTATTGAAACAGAATTTGAGTACTTGGTATTAAAGTCTGATTTTAAAGAGATGTTTTGAGCAGATATATGATGCATATTACAATTTTTTCTTCATATAATGCCTAAAATCATTTTAAAGACCATGTACTCGTATGTTGCATAGTAGTTAATAACCCCGCTAATTTGTACGTATAGAATGACCAGGAATGTCATGTCAATTAAAGAGGAATTCTGTACAAATGGTTGGGTGGCCTAAGTAGTTTAATGAAGAAAAATAACCAGCATAATGAAGAAAAATAACCTGTAAACTTACATCATAAGCAATGTGGATCCCAGTAACTCTGAAGTATTGAACAGGTGATTGATGTAAGCTCTCGTGAAGTTTTTACAGGTATAACATGTACAATCTTTCAATAGTGGTGAAAAGTCTTCGGAATACCTGTACAAAAATAAGCATTAATGCTGGACAGCACAAGACGGTGGCCTTTGGTAGGATTCTAACACATGACCAGCGACACGATAAAGCCGGTCTTCGAGGTTTCTGACCAGGTCTGACACAAACCGACCTGTACAGTCATATAAGCAGTCTAGAAGCTTGAAGTTTCAGATTTAGGAAGAAGAGAAATTGTACTATTCGTGAAGCGAAAACAAAGGCGCTGATCAGCTTCGCAGTTACTGTGAAGTTGATCTGCGCCTTTGTTTTCGTATAGACAAAATCTGTTTTTTTTTCATGACAAGGCTCACATGATCTATTGATATAGAATCCAATGCTCTTCCAATGAGCTAAATTAAAATGAATACCCACCAATTAAGGATAGAAATTCAATCCATATATGGTATTCACTCCATAATGCTATTTTGTAAACATGTGGCAAAGGTCATGTGGGTTCCTTTTTCCATTAACTAAACAGTTAAAATGGAACAATGCTGGTCGGTGAGGTGACAATAAACAATGCGGCCACTTTAGTCACTCTAGGATACTATCAATTGAGCCAGGACGCGAGAAAACCGGTCCTTGGGGTTTCCAACCAGGTCCGACACAAACCAGTCTGTGCAGCCATGGAAGATGGCTAGAGGCTTGAAATTTTGGCTATAAGTAAAAGAGGAATTGCACTATCTGAGTAGCGAAAACAAAGGCGCTGATCAAGGGTGCAGTTACTGCACAGCTAATCTGCGTCTTTGTTTTCGCATAGGCAAAAATTCTCTGTACCTCTTATCATTCATATCTATACTGTATCCCTGTGGAAGCATCTCATTATCAGAACACTTGTGGACAAACACCAAGGCGTGACCTTTCTCTGTCATGATATATGGGTATGAGGAGTCGAAGATATCTATCCCGCTGTTTATTGCATCTAGAACTGTGTCTGGTCTCCACACACTGTACATTACTCGTGGTTTGTCAGGAGGTAGCTGTTTCTAAAACAAAATTTAAGAAGCCGTTAAAATTTGCTATCTTTTAATCAAACGCATGGGTTGAGTTTTCTCTACATGCTCTCTCTTTGTATTACTTACTCTGTGTGAAAGCTTTAAGCTTGTACCGATTACAGTTTATGCAGTTTGAGATTTTGACCATTAAGAAAACATGCCCATGCAATATACAGAGATTTTTTTCAGTATCAAAAATGCAAATTTCTTTGGAAAAATTTTGAAATTCACAATTTTTGCCCAAAACATGGATTGTGGGTACACATTAGAACTGCCTCGCCGAGGCTGTTCTAACGGGTACCCACAATCTATGTTTTGGACCAAAAATAAGTAAATTAGGTATACCTCTGCATCCCCCAGTTTTGCTATATAAAAGTGGGGTTTAAGGAGGTATTCATGGCACGGGCATGTTTTCCTGATGACTACGTTGATGTTAGATGTTTGACATATTCTTGACATACAATTTTCATTCTCCAAGAGCCTTCACTAAACATTCCAAAGACTTTGCTTTGATAAGGAGTACTTACAACAATATTATTCAGAATAGGCTTCACCTCCTCAAAGTTGAATGTTTCTGACTTTGGTCCCATGTTGTGAAATCCTGTCAGCACAAATCCTGAATAAAATATTGACATGAGAAAACTTGGATTTTTGCCTACGCGAAAACAAAGGCGCAGATCAGCTTCGCAGTAACTGCGAAGCTAATCAGCACCTTTGTTTTTGCTACTCTGTTAATACATTTTCTCTTCTTCCTAAACCCGAAAGTTCAAGCTTCTAGCCATCTTCGGTGACTGTACAGCTCGGTTTGTGTCAGACCTCGTAGGAAACCCCGAAGACCGGTTTTCTCATTTTATAGTTATTTGAACCTTGATATTGAAATGCATTCCTTGTTGTGATTTATTAAGAAACGAACCAGAAATGAGCCGCTGCATAAGAAAACCAACAATCTGTATATGCGAAAACAAAGATACAGACCAGCTTAGCGGTAACCGCGAAGCTGATCAGCGCCTTTGTTTACTCTACATGGATAGTTCAATCCCTCTTCTTCCTTCATCCAAAATTTCAAGCTTCTAGCTATCTTCTGTGACTGTACAGGCCAGTTTGTGTCGACCTGGTCGAAAACCCAAATTGTTCATTATCTCAGGCACAGGCTCAAATATCAGCCAAGACCTTGAACTTTTGATGCTGAAAACTGATACAATAATACTTTCCCAGTGGACATAAAGGCAAAAGTGTTGACTTAGAGTATATGGAAGCAAAAGACCTCTTCTTACAATCCAATTGTTAAGAAGTCAGTTTACATGATTTTATCATATGCTAAGTCATGAAATATCGAGAAATATTTATCAAATATAACATATATTTGAAGTATTATATTTTCACGTGAAAAAAGGTTATATTTAATATTTTCACATGAAAATATAACATTTTTGGATTGCCTCTGCCTTTTCCATTTACTTACTGCACATCACTTCAGAATTTCAAAGGCGCATAACTTTTTTATTTGTGAACGAAAACATAAAGTGTGGGTATTCATTTTGGTACCAACATTAACTAGGTTTGCTAAAATTTTCTTCTTTTTTTTCATATTTTGCACCTCCCCACTTCAGTGCGTTCTTTTCAGTAAGAAGTCTACGTTATGTGACATCATCAAACTTTTAACAGACGTCACTTGTCATACAAATTTGCCACTAGTATTTTAACTAAATTTACAGTCATTTGACCTCGCCACTCATGAAAAATAAATATTTTCACTTCTTGAGTGAATTTAAAACCATATTAAACAGAAACATTTGAATATCCTCTGTGTATTTTTCTCTAGTGCCTAAATCTTACCATCTACCGGTTTAGCCACAGTTTCTCTAGTACATTCTTCTCTCTGACGTTCATCATATCCTCCCACCAGTGCCCCAAATATACAACTTTTTCTCAGGCTCTGGAAAATACATGAGCCAATGCATGAGAAAACCAACAATTTGCATAGGTGAAAACAAAGACGCAGATCAGCTTCGCGTTAACCGCGAAGCTAATCAGCGCCCTTGTTTTCGCCACATGGATAGTACTATTCCTCTTTTACTTATATTCAAAGTTTAAAGCTTCTAGCTTTATGCTGTGACTGTACAGCCTGGTTTGTGTCGGTCCTGGGCAGAAACACAAACTGTTGGTTTTCTCATACACAGGCTCACATGTGTTTATTCTATAACTCCTCATACAAAAATCTTGTATAAACGCTCAAAAATCGACTTTGTAAAACATTGCTATGACTTAAAGTTAAACTGTTTGGTCTTTAACTTGACAATTTCTTCTTAACATGTAAAATCAAATTTTATAAATGAAATAAGGCTTTCAAGTTTTTGTGCCACACATTTCAGGACAAAATCTTTATTCCCTGCTGCAGCTTGACACAAACTGGTTCCTCTTAGAACACAAAAAGCAAACATTTCAGAAAAACTGTTTTATCAGGCAAATCATTTGAAAGACTAATCCCATCAGGAAAACATGTCCGTGAAATGTATACCCCCTAAAACCCCACTTTGATATAGAAAAAACTGGGGTTTACAAGGGTATACCTATTTTTCTTATTCTTGATCCTAAACATTCATTGTGGGTACTCTTTAGAACCGCCTCTGCGAGGCGGTTCTAATGTGTATCCACAATGTATGTTTTGAGCAAAAATGTTAAAAACATCAAAATTTTTCCAACGAAATTTTCATTTTTTACAGCTGGAAAAAATCTGTATATTACATGGGCAAGTTATCGTAATGTATAACTGGCTCAAAGACTTGCCTCCGATTTTGAATGTCTTTCTAGCACCTGGTCCAGATATGTAAGTGTTCTATTCACTGACTTTGTTATTCTCTTCTTACTACTGGCTCTATTGGTATCAGAGTCACACAGGCACTCGTACCAGTCAGGCAGAACTGCTTCTTGTAGTTCAATAAATGAGTCGACATCTAACTGAAAATAAAGACTTACATGTAGAACTTTGAAAAGAGATGCTAAAAGGTCTTATCTTTCACAAAACAATTAATAAGTCAACACCTCTGGTAATATTGGGACTTTGTCTCTTCTACATTGTATTTTACAGGATTTGTCCCCAAGATTAGTATGTCATAATCATGAAATCATCAAAGTAAACAGAAGAAGAAGTTAACACAACTAAGGTATTTATGTAAGGATGGTATGACTTTACCATGTAGCACCTATTTTGGGCAGTCTGCGGAGCTCGGTCAGTCGGTTTTAAGTTTTGACTGGAGGCACAAGCAGCCAGGCCAGTCGGTTGTAAGCTTTGACTGGAGGCACAAGCAGCCATGCCAGTCGGTTGTCAGCTTTGACTGGAGGCATAAGCAGCCATGCCAGTCAGCAGTAAGTTTTGACTGGAGGTACAAGCAGCCAGGCCAGTCAGCTTTGACTGGAGGCACAGTCAGCCAATCTAACTCACAGCCCCAAGTACATGTAGTTACAATTTTAGCATTTTTATAGAAAGCTATGATATATGCTGTCATATGGAAAAGGATTACCAAACAATGAAGATGTGATCCGATAATTTTTTATGAACAGTATCATCTAGGTCTGACACCTTAATTGTTGCCATCACATGCTTTTAAGCTAAGAAATATTTCAAAACATACAGACTAATGGAACAAGTGCACACATAGACTTAATTGCTCTTTTAGGAGCAACCTAATTTGGGTCTACAGGTGCCTTGTTGTCCTTGCCTACTATCATGAAAACTCTTGAAAATAATGGCGTACAGTGTACCTTTCTTTTTCCAGATTTTCCCCACACGCCAACACCAGCCCTGTCATTGTAGCCCTGCTTTACTTCAGCTGATGGATCATGTATTGAGGTATACACAAGGTGATCCTACGAAGGAGGGAAATACTTCATCAACTTAAGCCAGAAAGTTAATATTCATAGCCTATTAGATTCGCATCCATTTACTGGAAAATTTTATGGTGTTTTATTTTTATTTTTAGCTCACCTGAGCCGAAGGCTCATAGGTGAGCTTATAGGATAGGCAGGCATTTGTCATCCGTCCATCATCCGTCATCATCATCATCGGTCAAAATTTTCAAAGATCTTCTTCTCTAAAACCCCTTGGCCAATCAAAGCCAAATTTGACATGATGCATCTATGGGAAGTGGTCTGCCCCCACCCGTGTGCAATATACATGTAGATAACCATAAAAGTCAAATATTCCTCTCTGAAACTGCCTGGCCAATCAAAGTCAAATTTTATAGGAAGCATCTGTATAAAGGGGGAACCATTGTGTTTATTAATAATCCACGTCACATGAACAAGATGGCCGCCATGACCATTTATGGTAAAAACCCTTCATGAATCTTTTCCAGAAGTGCTGAACCTATTGCAACGAAACTTGACATGAAGCAATTGGGACTAGAGTACTACAATGTGTTTATAAATCATGACTTGGTAATGACCTTGACAGATTTTATTATGGCAAGGGTCAGCTTAGGTCACATATGAAATGTCACTGAAGGGAAGAACTTTCAAGAACTCTTTTCCAACCCAAATAAAAAGTAAAGAGCAGGAGGGATAAGAAGCTAAAATTTGATTTTCTCCGTTTTTTTTTTTTTTTTTTTTTTCATTTTATTTTTTTTTAGTCTTACATCCCTTTTAAGATTATTTCAGCTCATATGAGATATGCAAATTTGTGGATTGAGCTAAAAAAGGGGAGAACTGCCGCTTGGATTGCCTCACATGTGTCCCATGCAAGGACGGGGCTCGATCTTGCAACAGACTCTGCCAAGAGATGATCAAATGATTTAGCCCATTAATGAAATCAGCAGTCCTAACCACTCAGCCATGGGGGCCACGTTATAAGATATAATCATCAAACAATCCATTTACTTTTACATTTCATAACATTCAGAAATCTGAATTCAGAAGTTCTACCATGATTAAGGCCTAAGGAAGAATTAATTCATGTAACTCTGACATTGGCTATGTTAAACAAAACTATACGCAAAACAAGGAGGCTCCACATAAAACATTCAACTTGATCGGCCAAGCTGTTTCAGATCAGATCTTTGAACCTATGGACGACGGACAGACGACAGATCATGGCCATCCTATAAGCTCACCTTGAGAGCCCAGGTGAGCTAAAAATGCAACAAATAATACTGAGACTGATCTGATATCCAAGTATCTCATTCTAACAATTCAAGATCATCAACATGATCTACATGTACTTACTTTTAGCCCTCCAAACTTTGCCATTCCCTGTTTGTATGCTTTAATTGTTTCTATATTCTCAGCACTGTAAGAAGTTACAAAAGTTTCTGTGAAATTGGATGTTATAATGTTTAAAGTCAACAAATGTCCCTTTGTAATTTGTATTTAAATCATCAGTAAAACATGTCCGTGCAATATGTACCCCTGTAAACCCCACTTTTATATAGCAAAACTGGGGTATGCAGGGGTATACCTGTTTTTCTTATTTTTGCTCCAAAACATAGATTGTGGGTACTCGTTAGAATTGCCTCGCCGAGGCAGTACCCACAATCTATGTTTTCAGAACAAATAAGAAACATATCAAAATTTTCAATTTTTACAGCTGAATAAAATCTTTGTATATTGCATGGGCAAGTTTTCGTAATGTATATGTAAAATACAATACAATGTCAGTGGCAGATTTAGAGGTGTTCAAGGATCTTTCTTGAACCCCTTTTAGGTTCCAAAGTATTTCATTATCACTGAATATTTAAAGAAATATTAGCTTTGGTGAGACAGTTCTAACATGTACCCACAACCTATGTTTTAAGCAAAAATAAGAAAAAAAAAATAAATAGAACAAATTCACATAAAAAATTTCCAGTTTTACAGAGACCAGAGGACCAATGGTCCCGTAAACGCTCACCTAAGATCAGAGATATATACCCATAAATTTGTTTGAATATAATGTTTATATACATATATGTATATAGCCCCAGGACAAGGTCAGCACCAGGACAGGGTCAGAATAACCCCTGTGGTCATTTTCTTTTTCAAAAAAATCATAAATATTCTGTCCATTTGCCCATCTCCTAAATGTTCTCTTCAAAAACATTTTAACAGTTTTTTTCATATGTGACCTAAGTTGACCTTACCATAAAAACAGTCAAGTCATCAAAGAGTCATGAATTGTTCCGCTTCCTACAGATGCTTCATGTAAAATTTGGCTTGGATTGGCCAAGGGGTTTCGGAGATGGAGATCTCTGAAAATGGTTGTCGACGACAAACGATGGCTGGACGCCAGGTGCCTGCCTATCCTTTAAGCTCATGTGAGCCTTTGGCTCCAGTAAGCTAAATAAAATCTCTACATTGCAATGGTGACTTTTCATAAGCATCAGGAAAACATGTTCGTGAAGTGTATACCCCCTTATGCTCTACTTTTATCTAGAAAAACTGGGGTTTGCAAGGATATACCTAGCTTTCTTATTTTTGATTCAAAACATACATTGTGGGTACTCATTAGAACCGTCTTGCCGAGGCAGTTCTAACGTGTACCCACAATGTATGTTTTGAGCTAAAATATTTAAAAAATCAAAATTTTTCCAATGAATTTTTCAATTTTTACAGATGAAAAAAATCTGTTTATTGCATGGGCAAGTTTTTGTAATGAGGTGACTTACAGCTGGTTTAAAGGTATGTGAGCAACAGATGGTACATCAGCCAGCTTCTTCACCATGTCACATGACAAATATGGCACACTGCCTGCAACAAAAAACATTGTTTGACAAAATTTAATGTAGCCGTGACACTACCTAAATAAATGTTTATTTTATACTTTACAGACAGTGAAAACCAATGTATATCAAAACTTGATAAAATTGGTATTTTCATTGATATGAAATTTCACTGATATCAAATCTCACTAGTGACTGATATCAGCCTATATCTTCACTGTAGATTTTGGATTACTTCTGACGTTTCCATTTACTTGACGTCATTAAATGTGTCTCACTTCAGAAATCAAACGCCTATAACTCCGTTATTTATGAACGAAAACATAAAGTGTGGGTATTCATTTTCTTAGTTAGAATATAAGGAAGAATGTGGTACCAAAATTATTTGTGTTTTCAAAAATTTTTGGGTTTTGCATTTTCACTGCCTGCCTTGTGAATTGGAAAATGCCCACGTATTGTATAAAATAAAAAGAAAATTTGCTTTTTTTTTCGGTGAATACCAAATATATTTCATCTCTTGAGTTGAAAACATAAAAATTTTCACTCGTGCTGCGCACTCATGAAAAATTCTGATGTTTTCAACTCACTCGATGAAATATATTTGGTATCCACCTCGAGAAAGCAAATATCCTCTATTTATGTGATTCAAGACCTCTCTCAATAACAATGGTCTTACAATATAAAGGCATTTTGTTTCTGAAAACTCCAAACCTTAGTTCTATGTCAAAATAAGAAAAATTGGAAACAGGCCATGTTATAAGAAAAATAAAGTTATTATGTGATAACTTACAACAGACATAGCAAAATAATCATTTTGGGAGCCATGACATGGTGGTGTTGAAAATGGCATTGTAATGAGACATGCTATAATGAGGTTGAACTGTAATGCATGTATATGAAAATGGTTGGAAATTAAAAATTATTGCGCAGTTATAGGCCTAGCCAATATACATAAGAAGATGTTTCCAACCAGGTAAAACATACAGTACTTATAAGGGATAGCATAAGCCAGTGAAATGTTTCTGTCTACCCACTTAGAGGGTCAGATCGATAGCAATGTACAGTTTTGATTGACCCAATGATAAGAAAAAAAAACAAAACATTTGAGCTGCAACATGAAAAAAACAATATTTTGCATAAGCTAAAACAAAGGTGCAGATCAGCTTTGCAGTAGCTGTGAAGCTGATCAGTGCTTTTGTTTATGCTACACATATAGTACAATTCCTCTACTCTCTAAATCCGAAATTTCCAGCCTCTATTTATCTTCTGTGCTTGTACAGCTCAATTTGGGTCAGACCTGTTTGGAAACCACATTGTTGGTTTTCCCATTACACAGCTCATTTCTCATACTGAGACCCCAGTGCTTTACCTCCTCTGGTAAATAACAAACACATAGGTGTTTCTATGGTGATGTTACCATGGCAACCCACTTCCAACAGCCGTCCTAGCCTTGCTCCTTCTCCCCTGGTCTGTTCTAGGACAAACTTCATTGTATGTTGTAACATTCAACTGCAATGATGTACAGTGTGATAGAAACTATATTAGGGGTTCCAACCAGGTCTGACACAAACCGGCCTGTGCAGCTACAGAAGAAGGCTAGAAGCTTGAAATTTCGGATTTAAGAAGAAAGGAAGAATTGTACCATCCCTGCAGTGAAAACAAAGGGGCTGATCAACCTCGGGGTTACAGTGAACCTGATCTACGCCTTTGTTTTTGCCAAGGCAAAAATCCAGGTTTCTCACGATGCGGCTTATATGTATGCAAAAAACTATGCATGTGGAATTATAAAACATGATATTGGCCACAACACAAGAAAAAGTACCTTCGGACATTATTTGTTGATAAAGAAAACAATCATGCAATTAATGTATAATGTTTCTACTATTAGAGTCTAATAGTCTTTATTTGACAGGCTTATTTATGTAATTTTGTCTGATGACATATTTATTTACTATATGAACCTTACAAACATAATTATCCTGAAAAATTATGTCAAAGTTGAATAATACATTACTGCATGACAAATCTCGATTCATTCGCTTAAAATTGTTTAAGCATTGGCCAGAACAAATATAGTTGTCTCAACTTAGTCTTAGTTTCATAATTTTGGACATAAGAATATCATTACAAAAATGACTCAAAAATGACACTGTGTATATGAATTGACCATTAACTTATCAAAAGATTTGATAATTTCTACACACTGACTACTGATTATTACTAAATGCACTCTCTTTGAGATATGTACCTCATAAGAATCTACATTATAGTATAGATTATATAGAGTATTATGAGGTATATATCTCAAATAGAGAGTGCATTCAGTAATGGTCAGTAGCCAGTGGTGTGACAATATCACTTTTTGAGTAAATAGCGGAGGAGGCGTGAGATCAAATTAAGGTGCGTGATTATTGCGTAGCGTGAAAAAGAATACCCTGTCTGTAATAGTGATAGTAGGATACCTAATTTGGCATTTAAAAGTATACCTTCGGATCTGGTATAAGTTTTCAGTTTTGTCAGTAGATTTGTTCAGTTCAGAGCTTGGAAAGAAAAACAGGACCTTTAGATTAGCAAGAAAAAGATCATCATGATGCAATGAAACCGAAAGTAGAACATAAGGGCGTGCTTCTTTAGCCACTTACTGAGAATCGACTAATTGTCGGTATCCACTTTGACACTGGCTATCCGCACGACGGTCGTGCCGATAACACCGCTTATCGGCACGACCGTCGTGCGGATAAGCGGCGTTATCCGCACGACAGGGAAATCGATATCCAAATGTTAAAAATGTCTAGAAACGGATACATTTTAAGTTGATAAATATACTACACTGGCTTCAAAACTGAAACAGAATATTACACATGCAGGAATTTTTTTTTTACTTTTTATTAACAAAATTGTAATTTTGCTGAAATTGGCTTACCTGTGAATTTACCTGTAAAAATCAGCCATGCGTATGCGTAAATGAGAAAGAAATTATGTCAATTATCGTAACCTAAATATTCAAAAAAAAAAATGTGGTAATCCAAAAGAATAAACAGCCTTTGATTTTAACAATGAAGTATGGAAACATTTCAGTAACACAATTAAAATAATTGCAATGGTTATATTTTTCTCCGTCTGCTGTGATTCAGTTTACATCAGCTGGATAAATCAAATCAAACTAGTTTTCTTAGTCATAATTAACAAAAATGTTAATTTTGAATGTATTTCTATATAGTTAAAACCCGGGTTAAAACCATAATTTATTTATTTAATGACAAATTAATAGTTTAATGCATTCGTAAGCTTGTAAGAAAATCTTATACTCCCGTCGTGCCGATAGCCAATACCTGTAGCATTGGCTATCCGCACGACGGTCGGGCCGAAAACGCCGCTTATCGGCACGACCGTCGTGCGGATAACGCCGCTTATCGGCACGACCGTCGTGCGGATAGCCTCAGCCATCTACTTTAGGTACCGGATCACTAGGATTTACGGTACGGGGTCAATTCGTACTCCAGTCAATTCGTACTCCAATCAATTCGTACACATTTTGGTCGATTCTTACTCAGTTTTTGGTCAATTCGTACTCATCTAACTAGGAACTATACATATGAAAAAGGTAGTATGACTGACATCCTTAAAAAACTAAAATGGGAATCCCTGCAGAAAAGAAGGAAGGATAATAGAATTATATTGCTTTACAAAGGTCTAAAAGGGAGAGCAAAATACCCACGGATGACCTTATCTCCAAAAATAGGCGTTGTAGGAATCAACACTCATTGGCATTTCAGATACCTTCAGCAAGTACAAATGCCTATTTACACAGTCCCCCCCCTCCCAGACTATTAGAGATTGGAATGAACTCCCTGATTCTCTGATCTCCTCGGCTGAATTGTCAGATGATTGTGTGTCTAAATTTACTTCTCTTGTGAGAGCTCGGGACTAATCCCCTCCGGTCTAGCCACCCCCCCCCCACCCCCTGGTGTGGTATTGTCAGTTTGACGTTTCACCGGTAAACTATTCTGATTCTGATCTTGAAAAATTTAGTCAACTCGTACTCATTTTGGTCAATTCGTACTCATTTAAACACGAGTACGAATTGATCAAAATAAGTACGAATCGACCAAAATGAGTACGAATTGACCAGACCATGAGTACGAATTGACCAAATGAGTACGAATTGACCAAACTTTTGAGTACGAATTGACCAAAATGAGTACGAATTGACTTGAGTACGAATTGACTTGAGTACGAATTGACCCGGAACCTGATTAACCTCAACGCCTTATCTATCTCCTGATACTGAGTCTATCGATTTTCCATAACAATAAATCGGCCTTGACAATATCGGCCCATAACCATTTCGGCCTATACCATGTCGGTCCATAACAATTTTGCCCCATAATCTTTATTTTTATTGATTTATATGTGCATTTTGGGTTTTCTATTGTACGTATGCTATATGCTGGTTTGTAGACAATAGCAAATTTCACTCCGAGTTTTCCCGAAATATGCAATGTCCGAACAAAACTTTGTTGACCAATCAAAGTAGTTGCCCGAAGATATATAAAGGTACAACTAGGCAATGATCAGGAAAGGGCACAGTCAGAAAGAAATTCCCACTCCAAAAACCGAGGTGGGGAAAAAACTAAAATGTCAATTAGGTACTTATACTTAACCGTAAGTCGAGTAAGCAGCTGTTTCACAATAGGCGACCACTTAGTTACCGGAACTTAACTAAAACTATGAAAACGTACGTAAGGTTCAAACAGCACAAAAATTCGACCCCAAAAACATAAAACAAATAGAATCACAAAAGACGCATCGCCTTGGAACGATCAGTAAAATAAAATTACTAGTGGAGGGGGGGGGGGGTAAATCGATTTGACAGGGCCCTAACCTCACCCTCATTCACATCATATAGTTAGTTGTTCGGTCCTCGTGGTGAATCTCTAATTAGTCATCGAATCATCAAGGACAAACAAACAAATCATGATAACCACCATGGTGAATAAAAATAAAGAGGACTCACAGATACAGTAAGCTGCCTGACGATGGATATCCCTGGGCGCCGAATAACTTATTGAAATCCGGAGCAAAAGAAAAACATGTTGAACCCCGATGGACCAAGCAACGGACACAAAGCTCCGGTCCCAACCAACAAAAATGAATAGCTTTATGTATCGTCCATCATAGAGTCCAACCCACCGGCGTGAAATTAAAGAAGGCAGCATAGTTATTAATCATGATTGGGTATAAAACTAAGCATGTAGACTGTCGCATAACATTTGTTATATTCTACACGTTTGTAACGTGTAATCATTTTTTTAAACTGAAAAGAAAAATCATGCCTTTCTATAAGTTCACTAATTTGTAAACCAAGTCGTCATAAATTCCTGGTTCCGAAAAGCTCGCAAGTAAAAGCGTCTTTAGCACATTAAATTTGGAAATCAATTCATAGTGTCCGTGACAGGTTGGCTCCCGTCGTATGTTCATTATGTTTTATCTCTATACTGTTTACAAAGAAAATAACCAGAATATTATTTCTGCCAGAGAGTTATCTTTCTTATCTCTTCAAGAATTATGAAATTGAAAACGTCCCTTAATGATTTAGCGGCTAAACAGTATGCTTTCTTATCTTAGTTCTCTACCTATTGCTGTATTACGTTCCTTGGACACAGAGGCTCACAGATTTTACGATAGAAATCATCAAATGTACAATGCTGCACTGCTGACAAGATGTTATACTCAACATACTCTTCGTCCATTTATCGATTCCGAATCTAATCATATACGGCATTTCATTACAATTCCTTTCATTAATAAAGGAATTGACTTTATTGATTTACCAAGTATATTCCAGGATAAATCAGTGTCACAGTCTATACCTACGTATTCACAAAATACTAATCGTTTACTGCCTAAACCCAAATCATCCTTTAGGTATTTGAAGCAGGGTATCCAAGAATTCCATTGAAAGTATGTCTTGGTTCCAGCAGACAAGGCCGCAAACAATGTAGTTGTTGTTTGTAGGCTTCACTATATTAACACCTTAAAACAGGAGCTTGATGGTACCCGGGCTTATAAGGAGAAAGATAGTGATGAAATATCTGTAGTTAATGCTCACTTAAACGAAATACCTGTTAAGTTTTCTGTGTGTGTCAGTGAAGGCCAAGACAAACTTCCTACGATGTATTGGTTACCTAAGCTTCACAAAAAACCGTTTAAGGCTAGATTTATTGCTAATTCTAGTTCTTGTACTATCACTGAACTTTCTAAATTGTTACCTTCCCGTGGTCTTACTGCTATCAAATCTCATGTCATAAGATACTGTGAGACGGTGTATGAAACTTCAAATAAAAACTGGTTTTGGTCAATAAAAATTCTGGCGATGTGCTCAGTAAACTGAAGTGTAGAGGTTCCGTGCGACGAACTTGTCCACATACGATTTTTCTACTCTGTATAGCACATTGCCTGACATATAGGAAAAACTTCACGATTTGATAGGGTGGACCTTCAAACAGCATTAAAAAACTATGGTTCACTTTATTTGGCCAGATCGAATAAATTTTATGTCATGTGGTTCGATAACCGATAATAAAAGGTGCGGTTTTGGCGAAGGTACGAGTCAACTCGCACCTAAGTCAACTCGTACCCATTTTGGTCAACTCCTATTCCTACATTTTGGTCAACTCGTACGGTCAACTCGTATATATTTTTGGTCAACTCGTACCCAGTTTGGTTAACCCGTACACATTTTGGATAACTCGTACCTATTTTGGTCAACTCGTACCTATATCAGATAATAAATAGATAGGTAGGTAGGTAGGTAGGTAGGTAGGTAGGTAGGTAGGTAGGTAGGTAGGCAGGCAGGCAGGCAGGAAGGCAGGCAGGCAGGTGAGGTGAGGTGAGATGAGATGAGGTGAGGATAACCGTTTTATGTCTATCATTGTTTTTCAGTAATATGATATATGATGCACCTTCTTCTTACATTCTTCTTAATCTTTATCTAAAGTCACTTCCATGTAATACATATTTACATATTCATCTGTGAAAATTGACTTCCTAAAGGCCACAAACGATGCCCCTGCCGAGGATCGAATCGAGGACCTCTCAGCCCAAAGCACCGGCTAGAATAGATGTTAAGAACTTGGTCAGTAATCTAAAATTTAGATTTCAATTCACAAATACATGAATAAATATTATAGGATTCGATATGGATTCACGGCATTGTCATATTTCTGTCTCATAAAAATGGGTAATTTCTTTTAATCAGTTTAAAATATTAAACAGAAATCAGTGGCTAGGGATACGGTACCGTGTGCTAGGGATACGGTACCGTATCCCTAGCCTGGCGGCTAGAGATACGGTACCGTATCTGTAGCCTATATATCGGAAATGGCTAAAGGTACGGTATAGATCAAAAATCGATAATATAATATTTTCAGGTGAGTTTTAAGTTGAATCATTGCAACTATCCTAATGAATCATAAAAGTAAACATTTACGGGTGTCTTACTTTTCTCACAGTTTCATGGTTGGTCTGGACAAGCTCTCGGCATATGCACAATAATCTTAACAGTATTAGCGTTAATTGTTGTTAATTGCTTGGGAAATTATGCACATATATAACAACTAAAAAGCGGTTTGCATGTTTTTCAAACATTTTTGGAGTATCTTTGGCTAGTTTGGTCATTAGATCTGGTATGAAAATGTTATAGTTCGATTGCATTTAAGGCAATTTTATTACCTAATTTTAATGGAAAATCGCATGTAAAACTCCTCGGACAAATGAACATTCATGTATCTCGATCATTTCTACAAAAAAAAAAAAAATCGATCGACGTCTTAAGTTAAACAGTAATTGCCAAAAATCACAACATGATTTCCAATTTAAAAATTTAAAATAAGCGCATAAAGAACAATCACGAGAACGGCAGAAAACGTGTAAACCAAGCGTAAAATCATATCATAAATCACGGAAAAAATTTTAAGTACGTGCACTGACGTGGAGAGCCGCAATTCAAATTTACACCGTGTCTTTATCTGCAGCGCTTTGATGTTTTGCATGTATGTAACCCAAGTTGATAGATAGATAGATAGATAGATAGATAGATAGATAGATAGATAGATAGATAGATAGATAGATAGATAGATAGATAGATAGATAGATAGATAGATAGATAGATAGATAGATAGATAGATAGATAGATAGATAGATAGATAGATAGATAGATAGATAGATAGATAGATAGATAGATAGATAGATAGATAGATAGATAGATAGATAGATAGATAGATAGATAGATAGATAGATAGATAGATAGATAGATAGATAGATAGATAGATAGATAGATAGATAGATAGATAGATAGATAGATAGATAGATAGATAGATAGATAGATAGATAGATAGATAGATAGATAGATAGATAGATAGATAGATAGATAGATAGATAGATAGATAGACAGACAGACAGACAGACAGACAGACAGACAGATAGATAGATAGATAGATAGATAGATACCTTTATTCTACCACTCCTGTCCCTCGACACTAAGTTCTTTTCGCCGTGAATACACCTGAATGTAACCTCACAGTATTTTAGTCTTTCGTTCAACTGGTACGAAATACGCACGTGCGCCTTTTCTACACTTCTAGAATCATTATCTCTCTTATAGAACTGAACGCTAGCGCTCAATAGCACTTTCAAATGCTTGAAAGTTTTCAACTTTTTGTCCGATGTGAAGTATACGAGCCATTCTGACGGTATGAATCAAGATTTGCATGCATGTTTTGCAATTGTACGACGATTGAATTGAGTAATAGCTTAATTGTTTTATTTTGCAGTTACTTACTTAACCATAACAAAAGTTAAAAGCATTCGCCGAATAATAATTGGCAAATTAAACAATGCCAATGTCTTACTTCAGGTGTTTAGCGGTAGGACAAAATAAATCAACACTTCATTACTGTTTTGATTGTTGTTCGCACATTGAGGCGCGGACATCGTATTGGTGGTTAAGCAACTAATCGAGGATAATATTATCTTATTATTATCTTCACGCATCGTTAGAAACTGTCATACTGCGAGTTGGTTTTATATCCTTTGATGTCGGTCAAATAATTGTAGATAATATCCATAAATATATCCATAAATACACTGTGGTAATATTGCAGAAACACACACTCAAATATAACAATTGAAAATTTCGTTCCACGGGGTAAGAAACAAAATTGAAATCTCTAGACTTTATACATTAACATTGTTTTCTTAAATCTTTATCTCCAGTCTTCCGCACCTTTAGCCATTTATGATACTTGCAATGATTCAACTTAAACCTCACCTGAAAATATTACATTATCGATTTTAATCTATACCGTACCTTTAGCCATTTCCGATATATAGGCTACAGATACGATACCGTATCTCTAGCCGCCAGGCTAAGGATACGGTACCGTATCCCTAGCCCACAGGCTAAAGATACGGTACCGTATCCCTAGCCACTGCCTAAACGGAAACTACTGATTTTATACAGCTCACCATTTTTGCATTATCCGCTGGTTCCTAGCTATGTTTTATTACCTTGTATATAGAAACGGCCTGTTTGCATATCTGTTTAATTCATACCATGAGGCTCAACTTTAGTTCTTTAAATTGAGATAATTTTCCACGGTATACATCTAATTCTTGTAATACTCGATGTCATACCTTTAAATAACTTTATAAGTTAGTCAAGCAAAGTATGATTAAAATACGAAGAAACGAGTTGACTTGGGTACGAGTTAACTCGGGTACGAGTTTACCAAAATGGGTACGAGTTGACTCGGGTACGAGTTGACCAGTTACCAGAACGATATGACCGGCTCATACGAAATTCAAAACAAAGCGACCGTGATGCTGTGAACAGTTTTCTTCATTTTTACTTAAAGTCCTCACATAATCACCTATTGCAATGGTGTATATAAATTTTCCATCGTCACTTACAGAGGAAGAGGAAATCTTACGACAAAAGTATGCTAAACTGAGGAAAAAGGTGATTATGCTGTGTTAATATGCACGGGCAAGGGGGGGGGGGCGGATTGGGGGGAGGGGGGGTGGGCACAAAGCGGAGCTGGAAACATCAGGATTTTAAGATAACCCTGTAATTCCGGATACAAGAATCAGTGTCGGGGAAACAAAGTCTGTGTATGCTATCATTTTTGTGTATGCGTCATACGACATAATTTCGGAAATCGCGCGTTGCTATTGTCACATTAAAGAAAAATGTTTTACACATATCCTATCATATGCAACATATCATTATCACTAATTAACAATATTTTCTTTCTTTGAAATAATTATTGTCAGCATTTAGAACACTTCGGAACTTTCAAGTTTCCGAAGTGTTCTCAGAGACCAGATGATGAACTATGAAAGTTTTTACAGTTATACCACCAAAAACAGACAGGCGACTTTCTCCAATTTGACTTATCTAGAGCTCTACACTTCTCTGCAAGAGTGTTTTGATAAACTGGTCATATATCATGAAATCCGCAGTGATTTGTTTATATGTAACTACATGATAGTAAAAGAGTGATGTTAAAAGCAGCAGACTGGCTGGAGATTACAATCTACATCCGTAAATGAAAATCATGTTGCGTCACAACTTCTCGAATGTGTCAGAGACTGTTTTATGTATCAACATGTTGCAGAACCAACCAGATTTCGAATAGGAGAAATTTCCTCTATATTAGATTTAATATTCACAAATGAAGAGAATATGATTTCTGAATTGAAATATATGGCAGGCTTGGGAAAAAGTGACCATTTACAGCTGACATTTAATTTTAACTGTTACATTGAAGTGAAAAGACACTTTTTTAAAAAGCACAATTTCTTCAAAGGAAAGTACACAGAACTGGCAAATGACCTAAGTACAATAGATTGGGATGGTGTTTTCAACGGGCTCGACTTGTCTGACTCATGGGATATCCTTACAGATAAAATTACCGGATTGATAGAAAAATATATACCAGAGAGTAGGGTCTCCTCTAGGCAGTGCAAGACAGGGCTGGGGTCGATTACATTGCAATTGTAATCGATTAAATTACAGATTACTTAGTCAAAAAAATGTAATCGATTACAACTGATTACTTTAGATTTTGAATGTAATCAATTAAATTACAATTACTTTGACAAAGTAATCAGATTACTTTGGATTACTTCAGTTAGATGACAATTAATATCTCTTCTAAACTGGCTTCTTTTATGCAAGTGTTTGCTTCTCACTGGTGGAAAAAATAGCAACTCACTAAAAGTAGAATTTGAACTCAATTCTATTAATTTAGAATTATCATATTATTTTCCTGGAAGCTGAGCCGAACATGATTGGGTAAACCAGACACAATTCCAGATTTTAAACCAAGGTCCCACCTCCATGACCTTAGTTGTTTGATAAACCACCACATTCTCACCGCTGTGCCTGGTGTGGGTTCGAGCCCCACATAGGGCAGATGTGAGACAAGCCAAGTTCTGCTTGGGGTGTGCCAGGTGGTTTTTCTCTGGGGTTCTCCCGTTTTCGCCCCACCTACTGATTGGCCCGTCTCATATGAGCTGAAATAATCTTAAAAGGGATGTTTAAAAAAAGCCGCCACAAATACTGCTCAACTAAGTTTTGTCCTTCATTGAGTTGTTGTTATTTTGCTGAATTTTATCCTTGAAAACCAAACTGCAAGAAGCTAAAATTTTGGTTAACTTCACTAACTTAATGATCTTTGGTTAACTTAACATGTCCCATTTGTAAAGAAAATATAGTTGTCTCATATAATTCATATCTTGATTGTTAAGTTTGTACAGGTGTGGTCACAAGTAACTCTCCCATTTGTCTGACTCAAATGCATAATCAAATTAATTCATCAGCATACAACAAAAGAAATTGTTCACACCCTGAACAACCTTTGTACAAGCCAATTAAAGTGACACAGCCATTAAACCTAATTGGTGCATTAGACTGAGCTTTAGAAGAATTATTAAGTTGTATGCTGTTGAAATGCTTGAACATTGCTGCCTGTGATTCCTGTATTAAAATGATTTGTAGCTTAAGGTGTTAGAAAATGTATATTTTCAGTAACTATGCAGTTTCAATATCAGACTGCAAAAGACATCAAAAGACATCAAAATATATATCAAATAAGTTTGTGATGTTCATTTCATTTTAAAACTGTAAAAGAAAGGCAGGTTTTGTGAATTATTTCCTTTTTTGTGGGGGTTTGGATTTTGCCTATATTCATGTATACCATTGCTGCACATTAACATTTAGCATAAAACCTGTCAAAATCTATCTAATTGTAATCAGATGTAATCAGAAAGTAATCATGATTACAAGCCAGTTTTTCAATTGTAATTGATTAAATTAAATTACTTGTAATCAGAAAAATGGCTGATTACTGATTACAACTGATTACTTCAAAATCTGTAATCGATTACAGCTGATTACGATTACAAATTACGATTACCCCAGCCCTGGTGCAAGAAAAATCCCATTGTAAACAATGACTGTATTGAGGCTATAAAGCGTAAACACACAAAGTGGAAAAAATATCAGTACTGTAAAACGGAACAGAACTATGAGCTATATAAAAATGCCAGAAACAATGTAAAAACAGAAATGAGGAAATCAAAATATTCCTATGAAAAAGACCTTGCTTCCAAGATAAAGACTGATCCAAAATTATTCTGGAGTTATGTCAGATCAAAAATGAAAACAAAATCCAGTTTAAGCCAACTGAAGTCACCTTGTGGGACTCTTACAAATGACAACACAGAAAAAGCAGGACTTTTAAATAAGTTTTTCGCTAGTGTCTTTGAAACAGAGGGGACTGAGGCCTTACCAGACTTTCCAGACAGAGAATTTGCTGATATTATAACAACAGTGGAAATAACTGAAAATACTATAATGAAAGCCATATCAAAACTTAAGCCATCAAAAGCTCAAGGACCAGACAACATACATCCAAAATTGATAAAAGAATGCTCACATCAGCTGCTGACACCACTGAAAACTATATTTGTGAAATCCTTAGAAGAATCAAAAATACCTGAAGTATGGAGAAAAGCTAATGTTACAGCAATACACAAATCTGGAGACAAGACCAACCCTGAAAATTATCGCCCTATCTCGCTGACTTCCGTACCCTGTAAACTCATGGAGAGACTTGTACGCGATACAATAATGGACCACATGGAACAAAATAATCTTTTTAGTCCATATCAACACGGCTTCATTCCAGGAAAATCCTGTATCACACAGTTGCTAGAAATCCTAGAAGAAATAACCGATGCTCTAGACCAGGGATATGATATTGACATAATTATGTCGATTATACCAAGGCATTCGATAAAATTCAGCATAATCGGCTGCTAAAGAAACTCTGGGGATATGGAATAAGAGGAAAGATCCACGCCTGGGTCAAAGAATTTCTAAGTAACAGAACGCAAAGAGTTGCAGTAAACGGAAGCTATTCCAGTTATGAAAATGTCACTTCTGGAGTACCTCAGGGGTCGGTACTGGGACCAATACTTTTCGTTATCTATATAAACGACCTACCTGATGTGATAAAAGTGATGATGAGAATGTACGCAGATGACTCCAAATTTTTGAGGCGAATAAAAACAACTGAACATGAAAATCAAGTACAGCTGAGTGTGAATAACTCTGTAACTTGGGCAAATGAATGGCATATGTTTTACCATTTCAAAAAATGTCACCATCTGCACATTGGGAATAATGTTGAAAGTACAGAGTACACAATGGAAACACCAAATGGGAATGCAACCATAGATAAAGTGGAAAGTGAAAAGGACCTGGGTGTTATATTTGACAGCAAGTTGAACTTTACAGAACATATTAGTACCAAAGTCTCAAAAGCAAACCAGATAGTTGGCCTTATTTTTAGAACCTTCACATTTATAGACAGAGAAATGTTTTTGAACCTATTTAAAAGCTTGATCAGGCCGATTTTGGAGTATGCAACAACAATATGGTCACCAATGTACAAAAAGGATGCAATTCAAATTGAAAATGTTCAACGGCGCGCAACCAGACTAGTTAAAGGATTGAAAGAAATGTCATACCCAGAACGCCTGAAAATTCTAGGTCTTCCCACTTTGGAATATCGGCGTGACAGAGCAGATATGGTACAAGTGTACAAGATTCTTCACGGTCTTGATAAGGCAGACAAAGATTCACTGTTCAAAATGGCTACATATCAACAAACTAGAGGACATCCACTGAAACTCTTCAAAAAAAGATATCGTCTTAGAGTAAGGGGACACTTCTTCTGCAACAGAGTCGTCGATGGATGGAACGAGCTGCCACCAGACGTCGTTAATGCACCCTCTCTAAATTCTTTCAAATCAAGACTAAACAAGTGTTGGAAAGGGCACCCATACAAGTTCGATCCATGGTGTTACACTCCGGGCGAGAAAATTCAACGGAGAATCAACCAGAATGCGTCTACAGAGGTCTTCGGGCCTGGAAGGACGTCGACTACGTAAGAAACGTAAGAAATGTAATACTTCCTGTCTTATAAGTAGATAAGTAGATTTAAACTGAAGGTAATTAAACTGCAAGAGCTGTTGAGATAAAACAAAATCAGAGAGATTTGAGAACCCCAAAATTGGGGGAGATTTGTGGAGAAAGTCGCCAGTGTGAAAAACGTGTGCTGCATATGATAGGATATTTAAAATGTTTAACAAATAACTTACACAAACAGCAAACAAATTTTCTTAACTTGGGTTTAGTCGGAACTGTTAAAATTCTCTGTGACGTCACTTTTATGTGTGCAAATGATAGGCTTTGATAGCTTAATTACACGGAGTTTGTTTCCCGACAGTGAGAATGACAGTGAGAATGAGACTTTCACAATATGTTCTTCAAGCTTTTCTTCTATATATTTTCTTGTTAGGGGTGGATCTAATTACCACAGACCACCACAGACTACCACAGACCACCACAGACTACCACAGACCACCACAGACCATTACAGACTACCACAGACCATACCATAGACCACTTTAAAAATGTTTTTGACTCTTTTTTTCACAAGAAAAAAATAAAGTACTATACAACTTGTGACAATTTTTCTTCTCTTTGGTATAGGCTTTTGAAAAGCAGTGGTTATAATAAATGTTTGTTGTTGTTGTTGTTGTTTTTTTCTCAAAGGTTTTGGAAAAGAAAACTTGTAATGAATTTTTTTAGAGTTTTATAATACCAAAGCAAAAAACTATATAAAAAGTAAGTAGAAATAACATTTTTCAATTTAAAATTATGAAGAAATATTTATTTTTCAAATTTTTAACCCTTCCTCTTCTTTAGGGAAGCAACTTTCAATCAATGTTTTTTTGTTGTTGTTTTTCAGACAAGATGCATCTGATCAGTTGTATGGAAAATGTCAGTCAAATTGAAATGTGATGTCTGTCTGAAATTTGAGGGCTGATTCTGTTGTTATAACTGCATGTGCTTTAATCTTGATTTTTTTCTTTTGCTTTTGAAGTTCAAAGTTCAACAAAGAAATAATTTGATTTTTTAGATTGTTGCTAAGATTGATTTTAGAATTTTGTGACATGTTGACCTTTATTACTTTTATCATTATTTTGATTAGAATAAAGTCTCAAAGGAGAATATATTATATGTTTATGTTAGATAAGATGAGTTACAAGACAAGACAAGATTTATTTTGAGTGGGCAAGACATATGAACATCCACTCTGAGATGCTTAATTTGAACCAACTTGGTCTGTCGATTTTTTTGTTCAAAAAGTTTCAAATGTTGGAGTTATAAGTTTAACTCCCACCCTGGTTACCTTTATTTTTTTTCTTTTCTTTTTTACCCATTCAGGGATATATGTATCTGTAATAAAGTGGCTGCTGTGAAAATAGTTATTTTTGAAAAAGGATAAACATTATAAATAATTATTTATGTTGAATTTAAATATATTAAAATGTTGAAATTGGCATGGTTGTGTCTTTGGGCAAGACATATTAACTCTCCTCAGTACATTATACTGGTTAAACAACTTTTATACCGTAGCTTTCTATGGTAATCTTACTAGTAAAGGTCTCTTGAAAATGTTAAAATAAATCGATTTTCAAATTAAACTGCTTTGGAAAGAATTAACACATTTCGATTGATAATTTACTTCATTTAAATATACATGTATCTGGTTTACTGATTGTTCATTTTCAGTACTTGTAATAAATGAGAGAAAAAAATAATTGTTGTGAGGTTACATATTTCACAGAAAGTTAAATTCAAAGTTCATGTGGAACTGGCCAAATAAAAAAGTCTGATTTTATTTTATTATCAGATATGTGCTGGCATGCAGTAATTAATCTCATGGTATTATCAGCTAGGTTGTTGGTACATTTATGATGTGCTAATTAGAAGATAATTATTGGAAACATTGGATGATGATCTCTATGGCTAATTTGCATGTCAGCATCATAAACTCATGAACCATTTCACATTTCCATCCTATGTAAAAACTTAAAGATCTTGAAAAAGAAAAAAAAAATATGAAAAAAAAGATAATTAGGATATTTTGTTGGTTTCTGTTCTTAACATGTGCCCTGATAATTTCACAAAAAATCTGATTCTGCTATAATGTCTACATGCACTTAAATTTTTTATAGGGATTGTTCTGGTTTAAATCAATACAAAATGGTCCTTTGAACGCTTACCTGAAATTTGGTCTTTGAAAGATGACCTTGGCCATGGTCAAAAATAATCTTGACCTTGAATCTACCAATTTTCAAGTCACAGGCAAAAACCTTTCTGAAAAATCCATTGCTTACACTGTCTTTCCCGTTGAAAAGCTTATATGAACAAATTTGTCCATATCAGAAAACAGGTCGAGGTCAACTCAAGGCTATTTTTTTTTTCGTTCCCCCTACCAATGGAGGCTCCACATAAAATTTCAACTTGGTCGGCCAAGCAGTTTCAGTGAAGAAGATCTTTGAAAATGTGGACGTAAGACCGACGGCAACGGATGACAGACGGACAACGGATCATGGCTATACTATAAGCTCACCTTAAAAAAGGTTATGACTTAATTAAACCAATGAGATGTTTTTTGTTTCCTTTTTAATTACTGCAGAGTCAATTCATCAGTACCCGTAACTATAGAAATTGTAACTGTAGAAAACATTGTAACTATAGAAATTATAAATTATAAACATATCTACAAGGCTTCAGCTTAATCTCCATTATGGTTTTTATGGTGATTCTTGGGGGTGGTGCCATTTTCATCACCATTGCCACAAATTAAACATTAATATTCATACTTTTAGGTATTGACAATTCCAAATCATTGTTACTAATATAAGCAGTATTATAAGATATCAAAATTTACACATACTGATATGTCACCATCAAACACCCCTTTCTTTGGGTGTAATAAGAAGTAATTTGCTGTTCAGAGGTCTTTGACTGTCCATGTTTTCTCAGGAAAGCAACAAAATGCACCCATATTGATCAAAATTTAAAACAAAGTTGGTATGGGAAGTAATTTTTTTCATTCTTATAAAGTTATTAGGGTAGGAGGAAAAAATAAAAATAAAATTCCAGAGCATCACTTTTTTTTTTTTCCACTTTTCAGAAAATTAGAGTAGGCTCAGTTCGTAAATCAATAAATAAAAAAATTCTGGCCTAAAATATCTGAGTACCATGTCACTATGACTCTTATAATATATTTCTACAGTTAAAATTTCAGACCATGATTCAGGGCTTCTGGACATAGCAAAAAAAAAAATGACAATAAAATCAAGATTAAAGAATACATTTAGAATTTTATAGCAAGAAGCTAACATAAATGTATTGTCATTTGCAATTCACCATTCTCTCAACTGAATTTTTGAAAGCTCATAAAGTCTTGCCAATTTTGTCAAAATTTGAGATGTGGTACACATTGTTCCGTCTGTACACATGTAGTTGGCAGTCATTACACTGGGGTGGCTGTCTTGTCTTCATGGAGAAACTTAAAGCTGAGGTTACAAAAGCTCAGCTGTCAAGTTTGACATTACTTCTAGATTATGATCTCTTTCAGCTCATATGGATTTCAATGAACTAGTCATTTTTGTACCCCAACCACCCACTTTACCCTTTGAATACACTATATGAAATATTCACATCTATAGGTTAAATTTTTAATGGTATTTTTCATTTTTAATTGATGTACCTTTTCATTTTCTAATTTTCAGATGGAAAACAATAACATAGCAAAAAAAGTTTATGTTGTCAATCTGATCAATATTTGCCCTGAAATCCCCCCCCCCCCCCCCCCCCCAAAAAAAAAAAAAAAAAAAAAAAAATAAAACGAAAATAGTTAAGACTGGAATTTATTTTATTTCATCTTTTTTTTTCTGTCATAATTATGTCCTTATTTTTATTTTTTATGAATTTATTTTTTTTATTTTGTTTTTGGTTGTAGGGGGATACAAAACAGTCTTCTGAACATGATGCCTAACATTTGCTGGTTATGAGAGAACCTTAATTAATATAACTTTTATGGCTACCAGACACCAACTAGATAACAAATTAAGTGGTATTAACATCTAGGTGTTAATTACAGTCACACTAGAAATATTGCTGAAGCTGATTATTCAACTTATTCTCATTTGCATGGTCTGCTAAATTTTCATATCCTCTTTTTAAAAAGAAACTGTCATGATTTTGCATTTTATGGGTAAAATTTAACCCATGTTCATAAGATTTTAATTTGGATTTACTCAGTTCTACAGTTATAATTTATTACCGCCGTTGATAAATATCGATCAAAGGAATACTTAAAAATGAGATTGAAAAAAAGGCATTTGAAAAAAAAAATGACAAAACAAAAATATACATTTTTTCCTCTCTGTCTCTCTCTCTCTCTCTGTCTCCCTCTCTCTCTTTCATGGAATAAGTGTCTACCAAACAGTATACACATATACAATATTTAAGTTCTGATACACCACTCAGTAAGATATTTAAAAATGAGACTGAATAGACAATTAGTTTATATTTGCATTTCTTCTTTTTTTTTTATTTCAAACTGTGTATATGCATCGGTACTCAAGTAACTGTTTTATTAAAGCATGTTTTGCCTCATATATATTATTTCCTTTCTAAAATTCCATATAAAAACTTTTTTTTTTTTCAAGTTCAGTTAAGTTCATCATTTTCAAGTACAAGGTGCATTTTTATAACCAAAGAATTAATTCAAAGAGTTGAAAGCATTTTTCAAAGTGTCTATGGTATGGACTGTGGTAGTCTGTAATGGTCTGTGGTAGTCTGTAATGGTCTGTGGTAGTCTGTGGTGGTCTGTGGTAGTCTGTGGTAATTAGATCCACCCCTTGTTAGCCATCGTTGTTGTTGTAGTTTCGTAGAGTCCCGCAAGAGCCTTATCAGAGCACCTGAATAAACCGGTAAAATTTGTTCTCTAATAATCACAAAGAACAATCTAATAATCAAGAAATATAGATGGTCCTTCTCATCATATAGAGAGAGACGAATGACTTTCTTGTGAATAGGGACACAATTGGATATATTGTATTAGTTATAGAATGTTTTTTTGTTGTTTTTTTTTGTTTTTTGTTGTTTTTTTTTCTTCCTGTTGTTCAGAGGAAACAGCTGGCAGCACTGAAAGCTGTGAAGCCTGAAAAAGAACCAGTAAAAGAGAAACCAGTCAAACGACGTAAGTGTTTTGCCTCTGCACGTATGTTAACATGCCTGTAGACAGGGCAGTGGAAATATTACAAAAAATCACTTGTACAGGGACAAAATGTGCTTATGCTTGCCTTTTGAAACCAAAATGTTTGTGAAAACATGTCAGAAACTTTGAATATGCACTTTAAAAATAGTGATTATTTTAGCTATTATGAATATTTCACTTGTCCAAGGACAAGCAGATCTTAAAGATCCACTTGTCCTGGGTTTTCTAGTACCAGGTCGGACAAGTCAGGCATGCTATTTCCATAGACCTGCTGTAGATCTGAAATCAATGAAAATTTAAATATCTGTTTTGAATAATAATAATGTAATATGTTTCTCACTCAATTCAAGACTGACAAGACATAAAATTTTGATACTTATTTCACATTATATGATAAATATATTTAGCATGTATGATGTTTAGGGAGTGACACTTAATATTTACCTGTAATCTGATCATGCATGAGCTTAATATGAATATCTTTGTACTAATTATAGCTGCCGAATCCGCAGAAGATGCCAAGGAACAAGCGAAGAAATTGCTTATGTCAGGTGTAAGTGAAGTTGCTTCTATAAAATGAGCCTTAGCATGAGAAATCCAACAATCTGGGATTCTGACTAGGTCCAACTTAAACCAGCCTGTAAAGACACAGAAGCAGGTTAGAATTTAAGAGGAAGAGGAATTGTACTATCCCTGTAGGGAAAACAAAGGCACTGATTAGCTCTGCAGTTACTGCGAAGCTGATCTGCAGCTTTGTTTTCGTATTTGCAGATTGTTTTTTATGTCTGAATCCTTGAGATGTTAGCAACAGCCTAGAAAATTGTTAGAAGCAAATGGAATGTCGAACAGTTCTATAACTGAATGATTAGTTTGCTCCTTCAGGGCCAGTATACTGTGCCAGTATACTATCTTAGACTGGCTACAATCTGAAACATGCTTATTATACCCCCGGCATTTATGCCGACGGATATATAGTTTTCGCTTTTCCGTTTGTCCGTTCGTCCGTTCGTATGTTCGTTAGTTCTTTCGTTCGTTAGTTCAGTAGAATTTGCGTCAAAGTTTTGGTTAAAGTTTCTCTAGTGGTGTATATCTCATGCAGTTATAGTCAGAAACCATTCATATTTGGACCATAGGTACCCTATAGGGTTTGCCTTGTTTCCATGAGGTCGAACCCCAGGGTCCATGCCCGGGGTTGGGGCTAGAGATCAAAATCTAGGTCACCTTTAATTTGCGACAAAGTTTTGGCTAAAGTTTCTCTAGTGGTGTATATCTCAAGAACCATTTATCAGAAATCATTCATATTTGGACTTTAGGTACCGTATAGGGTTAGCTTTGATTCCAAGAGTTCGGACCCCAGAGTCCATGCCTGGGGGTGGGGCTAGAGTTCAAAGTCTAGGTCACCTTTAATTTGCGTCAAAGTTTTGGTTAAAGTTTCTCTAATGGTGTATATCTCATGAGCCAATTTTCAGAAATCATTCATATTTGGACTTTAGGTACCCTATAAGGTTTGCTTTGTTTCCGTGAGTTCAGACCTGAGGGTCCATGCTCGGGAGGTGGGGCTAGAGTTCAAAATCTAGGTCACCTTGAAAATGTGCTATTTACTTAGTGTTTTTTTCATATATTAACAAAGACTCCTGTTTGGATCATAGATACCCTTTAGGGTTGAATTAAATTCCATGGCACCAAACTCTAGGGGTGGGGCTGGAGGTCAAAATCTAGGACACATTTTTAAAATACAGAATATTTACCAAGATTAATATTCTGTAGGTCTATATCTTGACAACCATTTGTCAGAAAGCATTCATACTTACAACATAGGTACCACATAAGGGTTAGACCCAAGGGTCCATGCATGGGGGTGGGGGTGGGATGGACCCAAGGGTCCATGCATGGGTTGGGGGTGGGACTTGAGGTCAAGGTCTGGGGCATTTTTTTTTTTTTTTTTTTTTTTTTTTAAGAATGACACTCTATTTTCATTCCAATCTAGGACTGAGGACCTGACCCATAATGTCCGTGGATTATGTCCTAGATTGAGTATACACGTCAGCTCTGTATACTGCTCTAAAATAGATCTGTCATTCTAAAACACCACTCCCCCATGTTTGTATGTAATGTGCTTTACAGTGCTTATTTCTAAAGTGTACTTGATAAGGGTACTGTCTTTCATTGGGGTTTGAGGTTCAATGTCAGGGGTGAGCATGTGCAGGGTTGTATAGGTAGGGGGTAGGGAGGGGGCTTTGTGGCTACCAGCCGGGGGTATACGTGCCTCTCAAGGCACTTTTTCTAGTGTTTGAATATGTAATTCATATAATTCATGATATATGAGCCACCTCGTGGGAAAACCAACAATGTGGTTTTCGAACAGGTCCAACACAAACCGGCCTGTACAGCTACAGAAGCAGGCTAGAAGCTTGAACTTTTGGGGTTAAGTAGAGGAGGAATTGTACTATCCGATTAGCGAAAACAAAGGCGCTGATCAGCTTCGCGGTTACCGCGAAGCTGATCTGCGTCTTTGTTTTCGCATATGCAGATTGTTGGTTTTCCCATGAGGCGGCTCATATATGTTCATCCCTAGTAAAATTGCCCCTGCCTTTTGACAAATTCTACCTTCTTCTGATCCAGTTAAAACAGAGCCATCAGTCAGAACAAGACAAGCTTCAAATATAAGACTAAGACTCATTGATGAAAAACATGTTTTAAGGACTTGAGCTGCTCTTCTTGTATGTCTAGACTAAAAAACTTCATTGTGATATAAATGGGTATACACTATGTATGTATTATGTATCATTACAGTATACATGTAAGAACCAGATTAGACTAAAGATGTAAACAGTATGTATTAAAGAACCAAATTAGACTATGTAAACAGTATGTAAGAACCAGATTAGACTATGTAAACAGTATGTAAGAACCAGATTGATTAGACTATGTAAACAGTATGTAAGAACCGGATTAGACTATGTAAACAGTATGTAAGAACCAGATTAGACTATGTAAGCAGTATGTAAGAACCAGATAAGACTATGTAAGCAGTATGTAAGAACCAGATTAGACTATGTAAACAGTATGTAAGAACCAGATTAAACTACATTTGTTCGCTTGTCAAGAAGATGTGGCTAAATATTAAGCTTTTATTTTCAAGTTAAAGAATATGACAATAATGAAATGGTTCTGGTATTCTTATTTTGCAGGCAATCAAGATCTCTGACAAGAATCAAGAAAAGAAAGGGTTTAAAAAGTCCAGAAACTTAGAGAAGAAACTTCTGGTAATTTATATACATGTATTATAAATTACATGTAACATTGTATGTTTATTTGTTTATAATGTATATTTTTTGCAATTTTCTATCTTCAATCTTTCTTGAAGTTTTCATTGACTTTGGCTTCTGAGATTATATTCTCATGGAATGGACAGTTAAAAACTGAGCAAAGAGGTTTTCATTGTTGTAAATCTTACTGGATTGTATTCGAAAAATGCCACCATATTATATGAAAAGTGAAGCCAATGGGTGGTATATGAAGGAAAATTTTGGTCAGTTTCTATGAAAACATGTATAGGTGTACGTGGTACATGTAATTTGTAAAGTGGGACATTGGTACTTATATGAGCAAGTAACACAAATATACATATTTGGTTTGATATAATTTCCTACTTACACCTTCAGGATCCAGAAAAAGTCCCAGCCCCTGTGGGTTTCCAGCCATTTTCCTCCTCACATACAGATGATGACAGAGATGATAGGGAAGACAGAGGGGTAGGTAACAGAGAACTCCCCAACAGCTTTATCACTGTAGTAGAAATTCCGTCAATATAGGGATCAAACATGATTTTCCATTCATTAACATTCGCTAGGTCCCCTCACGACCTAGCGAATGTTAATGAATGACAAAATCATTTTTGATCACTATTATTGCATTAAATTGTGCTGAAACGAAAGAAATAATGGTGCACTATATTTTACAGCCTCAATCACATTTTCATACGCGTAAAAGCTTTCGTTTTTATGCTCGTTCCTGGCGGACTTCAGTTTCTCATTATAAGCATGTGCTTTGTGTGGCGCCTGGTAACGAGCATAAGTAAAAGCCATGTATAAAAAGCATGTGTGCATGTGAATTGCAGTATTAATGCATGGCTTAATCTTCTTTAATAAACGGCTGTTAATATCATGTGACACGGGTATTTATGCAATAATGGGGTATTCTAACAGGCCCAACACAAGCTAGGCACAAGAAATGATTATAGGTTTGAAGTTTTGGATTTAGGTTGCACTGACTGTTGTGAAAATCAAGGCATTGGAGCAGCAACACTATTAATTGAGCCACTCCATCAGAAAACCAACAATCTGCATATGCTAAAAGATGCAGATCAGCTTCGCAGTAACTGTGAAGCTGATCAGCTTCTTTTTTTTTTGCTGCACAGATAGTACAACCCCTCTTCTTCTTAAACCCGAAATTTCAAGCTTCTAGCCTACTTCTATGGCTGTACAGCCCAGTTTCTGTCGCACCTGGTCCGAAACCAAATTGTTGGTTCTCTCATGCAAAGGCTCAATTTATTTTGAAATGGCCTACTTATGAGAAAACCTTTAAGCATATAGACAGCACAATCAGCCTATCCACAAACACAATCTGATCAGTTTGTCTTTATTTTTCAATCTGTTTACTGTATAGCAGTATGTCTCTGATTTTCTATTATATATGCCTTCTACCTCATGCTTTTAAACAGGCTGGTTTGTATTTTACCAGGTCTGAAACCTAGATTGAGGACTGACCTTTTACTGTAAATGTTCTACCATTGACATTTCAGAAAGGTCGACCTAGAGGAAGACCACTGTCAGACAACTTTGTCAGGGGAGACAGATTATCAGGTAAAGCTCTTAATACTTATTTAAGCCTGGCGTCCCTTTTATGGGACATAGGCAAACAGAATAGCCCCAGATGGGACGCCGCATTCTGCGGCGTCCCATCTGGGGCTATTCTGTTTGCTCAGAGGAATTTCATCAAAAAATGAGATAAAAATTAAAAATCACTCCTAACACCCCTAAAAGTGTAAGTGAACTCATCCAATTGATAATGATGTGAAAATCCATTCGTCAAATATGGGTTAATTATCATAAATTATGAAATAAATCTATGGATGATTGGATGATTTCATGTGTTACATCCCACTCGACAGCTACTCATACTTGGATGAAGCCCAGGATTGTTGTTTGTTTGTATTGAGGCTTAACGTCCCAGTCAACAATTTTTCAGTCATGTCTGGATGGAGCCAACGCTTCCTGTGTTTAACCAGTACTGTAGGGAGTTAATGTGTCTTGCTCAACACAACATGGTGCCACTTGTGGGGATTGAATCAAGGATCTCTGGATTCGTAATCCAACGCTCTACCGCTATGTCACCGGGCTCCCTCCAAGAGTCTTGGTTTTAAAGGCAAATGGCTGACATTTTGTAGATGAAACATTGGACATGAAAAAATAAATTATCCACAGAAAGTACTGTGGTGGTGGCAAATTTTAAAGTGTCCATCTGCGGAATGGTGACTTAGCTGTTGATTAGATAAACAAAATGGTGGAAAGCTTAATTCTCACATTGGTTGAGTTATTTTTTTTTTCTCAAAATGTTTTGAGTTTCATTGCATTATAAAGTGAATAACAATCCAGTGACAAAAACTACAGGAGTTTATCAGGCTAAGATTGTAAAATGGTAAAATGGTTAGGTAGAACCACGCCATTTCATCAATTAACATAGCTTGACATTATTCGCACATTTAATTTTGGTCAATGGGGAGTTATTTTAAAACTATTTGAGCGGCTGCATCGGAAAATCAGCAATCTGCATATGTGAAAATAAAGGCAGAGATCAGCTTTGCGGTGATCAGCGCCTTTGTTTTCGCTACACAGATAGAACAATCCCTCTTCTTCTTAAATCCAAAATTTCAAGCTTCTTGCCTGCTTCTGCATGGGCGGATCCAGAGGGGGGGGGGGGGGACGGGGTTGCCAAATTATTAATTTTTGCCATGTTGAAATTTTCCGTCAGACCTCTTCTGGGAATTTGGACCCCCCCCTCCCCGGAGAAAATTTTCTGGATCCGCGCATGTTCTGTGATTGTACAGGCTGGTTTGTGTCAGACCTGGTCGGAACCCCAAATTGTTGGTTTTCTCATTCAAAGGCTCATTTAATATACAACTGCAAGAATTACTGTCTATTGCTTAGATAAGCTAATGATTTAACATTCTTCAGATCGAGATGATGACAGGCGTCGAGAGGACCGAGACAGAGGTGGGAGGGGTGAGAGAGGGGACAGAGAACCCATCCCTAAGAAGGGCAACACCGTCTATGTATATGGCCACAGTGTTACAGAGGAAACCCTCAGAAAGGCTTTCTCCAACTTTGGAACCATAATCAACATAACCATGGAAGCTGAAAGACAGTATGTATTTGTTTCGGCATACCGGTATGCTCATCAATTTTGGACTGAAAATATAGATAAATTATGTAGATATTTCATATAGGCTATCACACAGTATATGGCAGAGGTGCACCATGCCGGGGATTTTTGTAGACATATATTTTCTGAAAGCCAGTACCCTGAGCTACTAAATGCCGCTTGTTAGCACTCTGACTGCTGGGGCTTTATCGTGCCAGAGCGTGTTACGTACGTTACCGATGTATGATTTTTAAATTCAAGCTGCTAAGGGGATCACCAAGATTTATGACAAAAAGCAAATATTTGACAAGAACTTTACCTTGAAATATGTAGCAGAGATGTAACCTAACCTAACAGGACCAAATTCAATAATATTTTGATTTCATGACTACTGGTACAACAGAAGTAACGTAAATAACCCATGTAATTTGGCATATCCACCGTGTTTCGTTTCTCATAGAATATAGCTTAGACCAAATACCAAAATACAATTTCTATTATAGTTATTTACAGTCCTTGCCCTTTAAAATGACATATAGTAGAGCTCTCTGTGACCTTCCATCACTCCACAGATGCTGATTGTCTTCCCCTATTCCCATTTAAATAGTATGCCCATTAATAACCATGTCCCACCAGAAACAGAACAAAGACACTTCCTTTCCTGAACAACATCCCAGTTTTCGAAGTGAAACTTCCATAGGAATTAATAGAACTTGAAAAAGTCAACTACAGACTATGCTTCATGATAATGGTAACATATTTTTCGTACTGTCATGGTAACGTATGTAACAATTTTGTATTTTCACTATAGAATCATATACTTCAATGATTAATTGCAGATTATCATTTTTCTCTCACAGTTATTTCAATCATGAAATTAAATCTATTGAATATCTGTCCTAAAATGTATTTAAAGCACACAAAAATCAACTACAGACCATGCTTCATGATAACGGTAACATATTTTACGTAATGGCATGGTAAGGTACGTTACAATTTTGTATTTTATCTATAGAATTAAATACTTATAATTCATAGCAGATTATCATTCTTCTCCCATAATTATTTCATTTAGTAAATTAAATTTACTGAATATCTGTCCTAAAAATGAAAGAAATGAGAGCCAAAAGGGCAACACTCGCTCGCCTGATAACAATTAAGTCTGAAAAGTCTGGAATAAAATTTATTTATTGCGGTTCTATTCTGCTAAAATATAAATTTGCGCATTCACATATTTGTATAGTTCTATTATGATCGTAGACTCACGTCACATATTTACCGTTATAAAACTGAATGACTCGCCTGTTGCGATTGGTCAAATACATTCACTTCCTTCATAATGTTAATGGTAAAGCTGTGACGTCAGTCTACTACGATCGGTATAATATATCATACGTATCAAATGGACCATAAAGTGAAGGCTCTAAAGAACATTATATTAGCTGAGTGAACAGCCATTGCACTAAAGGTGGCCATACAACTACATGTACCTGAACTTAACTACTTTCGTGTGACTTCAGAAATCGACACAAAAACCTAAAACAAAAACATGTAGGACCACAAAAGAAATACAACCTTGGGACGTTTGTGAAGCAATGTAAAATTGTGTATTTATGTGCATTTGCTCATAAAATGCATTCATGCTTTGAAATTCACAATAAAACTAAAACTACACCACAGATACAGCCTGTATATGCTTTCTAAGTATGAGTGCCTAATTGTCAATTTAGTTTTTTTCCCACCTCGGTTTTTGAAGTGAGAATTTCTTTCTGATTGCGCCTTTTCCTGTCCATTGCCTACGTGTACCTATTTTGGATCACAGGTAACACAACTGAAACTACTGACTGACTGACCATCTGATTACTAGTTAACCGCTCAGGTCTGAGCCTGTCCAGAAAAAGTGGTTAAGTCGAGCCATTCATACGTATAAGTCTCAATGGTTTAGTTGGGTGGTTATATTTGAAGCGATTTTTTGATGTCATAACGTCTTTATTTTGGGTATACATGTAAGTCCAATAAAATGGAGGCACCGTCCCGACATGACCATAGCTGTTGACTGGGACGCCGAGCATCAATTCAAACAAACAAAGAATTTTTGGAGCAAACAATCTGCCATATGAACCTCAGCAGACTGAGTAAGACACACGAAGGGTCTGCTCCAGCCCAGCCTACTTAAACAATATTTCCAGACACGCCAGTAATGTGAATTTTCATCCCTGACATGTACTTCTTACAGAAGTTTAAATAAGATACTGTATTGAAGGTGCTATAGAATAGCCACACTTACAACCATTTTACGTGTAACATGTTCTGTCTTGTTCTCAAGGGCAGCTTATGCCGTAGTTCAAAGGAGATGCGATCAAAGATATAACCGCTAGAGTGACCATAGTACTTTCACCCATTAATATTATACATTTTCATGGAAACAAGAGTTCTGTTCTGATCTGGTTCTTTCTTATGCATTTAAACTACAGAACTGTATCCGTCTAAATAAAGTACATGTAGCTTGCGGTATCGCAGACAGTAAATGCGCAAAATGAAAAATTTTCGTGATAAAGAGGGCAGCTATTAAGTGTTTTCTGTCCCATAACCACCATTAATGCTTGCTACTGATTATTTTAAAGTGATTCTTACTTGATGTTAGATGGAGTAGATATAATATTGTTCCTTTGTTGCCGTTTTTGTTTTTGACCGGATACTTGTAGAAAATTCACGGTAAAGAAAGTTTTGAACAACCAAGTTCTCACTGCTGTGCTCGACACTGTACAACTAGGTCCCCACGCTCCCCACTATGTATCTTGGTTTAGAATTAAGTAGTGACTACATTAGTGACTACATTATCATCATTAGCAACCTAATTATGTTGGGTTTTGCAGATTTCATACAAGTATCCATCTTTCACTAACCATTTAATGCATGTAAGGTGTATAACCAATCAAAAGAGGAACACAGCCTCAAGGAGTCTCGCTTAATGTTGCTCCCAATGGAGAAGAACGCTCGTTTAGCATTGACACTCTCTGTCTTACCACATCGGTCCTGTATAATTACATGTATAATCATTTATAATTTTACTAACAAAGTACATTTTTTCAGCGGTCACATTTAAGCAAACATATGCGAGTTTCAGTTTTGTGTAATACAAAACACACGATGGTCTAACATTACAACATCATGTGTAGTTTCCGGCAGAAAATAAATACCAATTTAGAACGCAATAGTTTTAACATAATAGAAGTCAATAAAGATATCTTGCCAACCCCACAAAAATCCACCATTTTGTCGATCCCTTGGATTATGGTATGACGTTTGAATTAGCTATAGCAAACTCACTCAAAAGCCTTGATGACACCAATCTTGACGTCAAAAGACATATCTGCGAGGCTCATTTTTATGTAGTTTAATAAGTTTAGCCCTATAGTGCCTTGTTACACACCAGCTGTAAGGCTATGTCACATAACCATGGCTAAAGTTAATCAATCCACATTCACATTTTGCTTGCATAAAAATGACGAAGACTGATTGTTGCATTGTAATATCTAGTGAATTTCTTGATTAAAGGACTTATTAGAATATATAATGTTGACAAAACACTGAAACTATTTAAGAGCCAAATTCTGAAATCTAAGATGTGTTTTATTTTTGTACAGATTCATAAGCGTTTAGGAATCTCAGCCCTTTTTGTATAGGAGAAAATGACTTTACGACACTTACCGTTATCTACGTTACCATATAACAAGACACTAGGCGACATGCATTAAGGTGGCGCTGTGTTAGTATTAAGTTTGTAACCATTAAAACAATGGCGAATTTAAACTGAAAATGCGCCATTGAATTGAGTTTTTCCCCCAATGACCCCTCAAGAAAGTATATTATGTATTTTCAAATATGTATATGTCAAATACATGTATGTAGTCGAGCAATAACGGCACAAGTTTCACTCAGTGGCTTACAGTTGCGAACAAAGTCCATACATTGTTTGTTAAATAATTTGGACAGCAGACTTACTTGCAAACACTAAATTCATTATTTCGAAGCAAATCCTCACAACTTATTTCACCTCAGCCCTCTGTATGCAGGGAATGTTCATACGGTATCTTGCCGTTATCTGCGTTACCAATGACAAACCACTCGGTAACAATCAATAGATGTCATTGGTTTATGATAAGTGTACCATTTAGGCAATGTCAAGTTTAAACTAGAATGTATCGCTGAATTGTACTATTCCCCAGTGTCCCTTTGGGAATGACTAAGTATGATTTAGTTTTACACGTTAATATATGTATACTGGCAAGTAGGGACGACACAAGTTTCAATAAATGACATGTAGCTGCAAACAAAGTACAAACTTTTGAGTGAACTAATTCGGATAACAGACTTTATTCAAAAATATTTCCACACCATCAGTTTGTTTATATGCGTTAGGAATTCGATGTACTGTTTTTCATATGGAACGTCTACTGCAAATTTTGTTACATACGTTACCATACATGGTACAATGAATTATGCTCATAGCAAAGCATCTGTTTTTGCATATTTTTCTATTTGCTTATTTTCGTGTTTGTTTTAACACAAAACTTCATAAAAATATACCAAATGTTGATTTTATGACGATTCTCATGAAATTGGCAACATGTCACGTACGTAACGCATTCAAAATGCTGCTACGTCCAAACGCCCCAACGGTCAGAGTGCTAACAAGTGTCATTTTGAAGGGAATTGGATGGGCTTTCAGAAAATTATACCCTACAAAAATCCCCGGCATGGTGCACCAGGGTCTATTGGCTCCTGAACGTCTAATAGTCTTATATCAGAATGTTGTAAACTTTTTTCCATTTATTATGAGGATGAGTGCAGTAAGTTTTTTTGTTTTTTTACATTTAGTTCATGTTTGAGCCTTTGCGTGACAAAGCCAACAATTTGGGTTTCTGACCAGGTCAGACACAAACCGACCTGTACTGTCACAGAAGCAGGCTAGAAACTTGAAATTTCGGATTTAAGAAGAAGAGGGATTGTACTATCTGATTAGTGAAAACAGAGGCACTGATCAGCTTCGCGGTGACCGCGAAGCTGGTCTGCGCCTTTGTTTTCGCATATCCAAATTGTTTGTTTTCTCATGTGGGGACTCATTTTGTTTTTCAGTTGTGGTTTTGTTACATTTGAACAGATGGAATCTTCTGAAACAGCTATTCAGGAGGTAGGGCTAGAACTAAGTATTTTATGTATTAATAGAGCCTTCACCACATGATTAAACCAACAATTTGGGTTTCCGATCAGGTCTGACTCAAACCGGCCTGTGCACCTACAGGAGATGGCTAGAATCATGAAATTTCAGATTTAGGAAAAAGAGGAAATGTACTATCCATGTAGTGAAAGCAAAGACGCTGATCAGCTGTGCAGTTACTGCACAGCTGATCTGCTTCTTTGTTTTCGCATATGCAGATTGTTGGTTTTCTGGTACGGCAGCTCAACATGTGCGGCATGATTCTACAAACCACTGAACTGCCCTCTTCTAGTAAAACAATTTTGGAATGAACTGGATGTAAAATGTATGGTGCAGGATGATTTCAGGGAGTTGACTTTCTTCAGCTGTTCTTTGCCATGAGGTTCACAAGTGGAGCTTTCAGCATAGCCATGGTCTGGTTGCACCCATCATACATTGTCAAAAGGCTTCTCCTCTGAAACTGCTTGGCCAATCAAAGTCAAATTTTATGTAAGGCCCTTTGGGAAAGGTGGAATGACAGTTCATATAAATGGTGCAGGTTATATGTAGCATTTGGGGATTAAGTCCATCTTAATTTGTTGAAATTATGACCTTAGGTTAACTTTGAAAATGACAAGGTGACATTTTTTAACTTTTAAAAAGATTTTATAGAGGAGAATATAGAGATGACACATACCCGTACAATGGAGACACGATTTTCATGTTAAAGAGAAAACACTGTATGCCTCTGACATAGTAATTGATAAAATAAAATAGCAGCAAACTTTTGAGTTCATGTAGGCATACCATTAATTTAAAGGGGGGATGCAATAGTCAACAACAATACCTTTAAAAGTAAAGATCTAATCAAAGCAGACATTTTGGTACAAATTGTGTTTAAATTGGTCAAGGAATAAGGGAGATATTGACATTTGATATTTTTGGAACGAAATGACTTTTAGCCGCCATTTTGAATATTTAATTAGAAACTGTAAAATTCAAAATGTATGTATTTTATATTTCAATACTTATATGGCAAAATATGACCGAAATTAATAGTAAACTTCCAGAAGAAAACATAAAAACAAAAATTAACAGATAAATATTAACAGTGTTTCATTAATCTTGATTATGCATATTTAATTGGGGCTTTATGACGCCATAAAGCCTCTTGAATATCCAAGATGGCCGCCTCCTTAAACAGAAAACAGGGAATATTCAAACCAACTTAACTTTCTTGATTTTCATCCGATTTTGATAAAACTTGTACCATATTGTTTAGTGAGGTGAGTACTTTCATTTAAAATTCATTGTGCTTCAACATTGCCTTTCCCTTTAAGATCTAGACTGAACATAATTCAACAATACTTTTAAAGACCAAACTATTAGAACCATTGTTGTTTTTTTAGACAAAATACAAATGTAACTGCTTTCAAACCAAAGCTGCTAAAATATAATTTTCCATACTTGCCAAATTTCTCTGGCATCTCAATCTATTAGAAAGAATCCTACACGTCAGTCATGCCATCAACAGCATTATACTAACATCACCCATATCACCCGGCACATACTGGCCTATAAACCCACAGAAGAAAGCTAGAATCTTGAAATTTCGGATATAAGTAGAGGAGTAATTGTACTATGCATGTAGCAAAACCAAAGGCGCTGATCAGTTATGCAGTTACTGCACAGCTGATCTGCACCTTTGTTTTCGCATTGGCAAAGATCCGGTTTTCTCTTGATGAAGCATTTGAAAAAAAAAGACATTAACTTCAGAGAAATGCTTTGGTAAAATGAATTGCAAATAAGGAAGACCCCTCCTTGGTTTTCTATGAGGTACCTGTCCTAAACTATAAGAGCTGTGTCATGAGAAAAACAGATTTTTGACTATGCGAAAACAAAGACGCAGATCAGCTTCGCAGTTACACTGCGAAGCTGATCAGCGCCTTTGTTTTCGCTACTGAGATAGTACACTTCCTCTTCTTCTTAAATCCGAAATTTCAAGCTTCTAGCATGCTTCTGTGCTTGTACAGCTCCGTTTCTGTTGAACCTGTTTGGAAACCACATTGTTGGTTTTCTCACGAGACGGCTCATTTTTTCTCCAGGTTGATGGTGCAATGATAGACGGTGTACAGCTCCGGGTGTCCATGGCGCGGAGACAGCCGTCTTTTGAACAGCCATCAGATGCCTCTACCTCTTCATGGGAACAGATAGGTATAACATTCGAGTTGTGTCATCAGTCATCATTTCTCTATAAAACCAACTCCTGTTTTAGGAGTCGTTCCCAATGGCAAAAAGTATCTGTTTTTCCCAAATGCATGGTTCAGAATTCCCAATCTGAGATAGTTTCCAAATCATTGTTCAAGAAACGGTTTCTGTCTTATAAAATTGTAACTATTTCTATTGTCATCCTTGTTGAATGAAGTTACCACTTGACCTTTCAAATTTGCCAGAATCACAGAATTGTATTTGTTTATCGTGGGAAATGTCATAGCAACAGAAATCATTAATTTGATATTGTTTTCTTCTGTATTTCAGCCTCCAGTAATTCTCAGAAAGGATCTCATAAAGATAAGAGAAACATTGTTACATATGGAGAGGATGATATTTTCTGAATGTGAGATGTTTGTGAAAAAGACAGAGTAGTGCAATATGGTCTCAATGTGGCACTGGAGTGCATAATCATTTTGGGAGCCATGACATGGCAGTGTTATATTGAAAACAGTGAGGTGCGTTATAATGAGGTTGAACTGTAATGCTTTTTTTTATGAAATTGAAGATTGTATTGCATTGAAAAATAAAGATTAACCCATATTTGGTGAATGGATTCTCCCAACATTATTAATTGGGTGAGTCTACTTTCATTTTTAGGGGCTTCAGGTAGTAGTATTTTCAAATTTTATTCCATTTCTTTATGAAATTCCTCTAAGCAAACAGAATAGCCCCAGATGGGATGCCACGTTCTGCGCGTCACATCTGGGGCTATACTGTTTGCCTATGTCCCATAAAAGGGACGCCAGACTTAAATGAGTTAAATGTTATAATCTCATGTAGGTGGAGAAACAGATTGCATAGCATGTGAGCCGCATCATGAGAAAACTGGCTTTTTGCCTATGCAAAAACAAAGATGCAGATCAGCTTCTCAGTAACTGCACAGCTAATCAGTGCCTTTGTTTTCGCTACAAGGATAGTACAATTCCTTCTCTTCCTAAATCCAAAATTTCAAGCTTTTAGTCATCTCCTGTAGCTGCACAAGAGGCCGGTTTGTGTCTTACCTGGTCGGAAACCCTGAGACTGGTTTTCTCGTGGACTGTACTCATTTGATCTTTGGCAAAGAACTTTGTTCATGTGAACCTAAGTATAGTGTATAGGGTCAAACTGTGCCATGAGGGTGATGTGTATGAACCTGTTAAGGCCTGGTTTCCACGGACAATTTTTCTTTGACAAAGTAGGTTTGTCGCGGAAAAGTTTGCTTGTGTAAACTCAATTCTGTGGCGAAGTGTCAGTCAAATATCTGTGACAAAGGCGTGCGAGCTAAGTAATATAAGTAATCTTTGCTGTGTGGGAACGCAAACTCTTTGCCAAAGTTTCTGTGACAAATAATCCTCGTCAAAGAAAAATTGTCAGTGGAAACCAGGCTTATCATATTTGACAGTAGGTACAAAGGTGTTCAGATAGTAAAAGTGATATGAATAAACATTTAAACTGTTTGTTCTACATTTTACTTTTATCACCCCTCTCGGACCCTCTTCAAAAGTGGGTATTTAGTAAGCCTGTCTGTGACATCTTCATACTATAGGGTTGTCAATGACATTAGCCTGTGTGTGAGAAAACCAACAATTTGGGTTCCAACCAGGTCCTGCACAAACCGGGCTGTACAGTCACAGAAGAAGGTTAGAAGCTTGAAATTTCGGATTTAAGAAGAGGAATTGTACTATCCGTGTAGCGAAAACAAAGGTGCTGATCAGCTCCGCGGTTACCGCGAAGCCAATCTGCGCCTTTGTTTTCACATATGCAAATAGTTGGTTTTCTCAAGCAGTAGCTCATTTGTCCTCTAAGATAAAGCTGTTGGTATAGCAATGGCCTCATCTCGGTTTTTAGTAACATTTCAGACATGATTTGTTTACAGTAAACATTGATCTGTAGGCTGCGTGCAGTGATATTTGGCCTTGCAAAATCAGCTGATAATGAAGGGCTTATATGTAACCTGATCTTTTGTTGTTGTTTTTTTATGCCCCCTACTTCGAAGAAGTTGAGGGGGCATATTGGTTTGGGTCTATCCGTGCAGTCAGTCAGTCAGTCTGTCAGTCAGTCTGTGATGCATGAGCACTAGGTCAGGAACCGTTAGAGCTAGGATCTTGAAATTTAGTATGTAGTTTGTATATGAAAATTAAGAGGACCCGTATTTTTTCTTTCAGGTAAATTCAAGGGGCTAGGGGCCCATTCTGTGAGAGTTATTTCCCTTTTTAATTCTGAATAGTTAGTGGTTACCTTGTGTGCGCAACTCCTACAGTTTTATTCCGATTCTCTTGAAACTTTACAGATGTTGTGACCATGCTTTGAAGATAGGCATATGGTTTGGATATAATTCTCGATTAATTTTTGTCACTTTTTTCGCAATTTGAACTTAGCCATTTTTCAGGGATTTTCACAATGAAAGTGAATGGGCAGTGGGTACCTTGTGTGCGCAACTCCTCCTACAGTTTCCTGCCAATTCATTTAAAACTTTACATGTGTTATGGGCATGGTCTGAAGATATGCATGTGGTTTGGATATAATCTTAGGATTATTTTTTGTCATTTTTTCACAATTTGAACTTAGTCATTATTTCGGGCATTAGAGGGTACCTTGTGAGCGCAACTCCTCCTACAATGTTATACTGACTTTTGAAACTTTGCAGACATTGTGACCATGCTTTGAAGATATGCATGTGCTTGGGATATACTCCTCAGATTAATTTTTTTCACTTTTCTACAATTTGAACTTAGTCATTTTTTTGGACATTTTTACATCTTGAAAGTGACTTAGTTGGGGGCATAGTGTTTCATAAACACATTTTCTAGTTGTTTTTTTTTACAAACAAAAGATCAGCGACCCCGTTGCAGAGCGGTTAAGAGCGCTGTTTCTTAATCACTCAATCATCTCACCACTGTGTCTGGTATGGGTTCGAGTCCCGCTTTAGCCACGTGAGACAAGCCAAGTTCTGTTTGCGGGTGGGCCACAGGGTAGCTGATCTTTTGTTTGTCCATCAGTATATTTTGACCTCACAAGAAGTGCCAATAGTATTGACTGATATGTTGCCTTTTAGAGACAGTCCCAACATGACTTAAATATTGTTGACTTAAATCAAGATCTAACCCAAACATTTGGCCTCACAATGTGAGCTTACAGTGTAATTCTGAATTGCTGAATGCATGACATTTGGCCAAAAGGATTATCTATACTGACTGACAAAAGAAACGCAACAGATATAATACAGTTTTTATACATTAAGAAATTCATTTTACCTACCATATTTACGAGTATTTCATAACAAATTTCAATAAGCTGACAAAAGATAATCTTTTAATCTACAACATGAATAGGAAGTCGATATCATTGTCAGCTTTTGAAAAATAGCGTCCGGCGCCACACTACACTTATTTCGATTTTCACAAGAATCTGTATATGGGTAAAGCATCCTTTTTCATCATCAACACATTTAGACATTGCGTCTAGCGTATTTTAGTCGGTTGATTGACGAACTCGGAATACGCGAATGTGCTACGAATTTTTCTTTAAGGCACCTCACAAGTCTTTCAATGTCTGCGGCTGTTGTGTCTAACCAGAGATCCCATATGTGCTCTATTGGTGACAGATTTGGCGACAGGGCTGGTTAGGGTTACACCTAGAGTAACATTAATGTTTCGCCCGAGGAAGCCCGTATTGTAACCTATGACGTGAGTGACGTTGTGATTTGGCCTCCGTGGACGTAATAGTTAGAGCCCCAGCCATCAGAAAAATGGTGATAGGTGGTCGGAAAGTAGCACAAATTTCATTCATACCCTCTTGTAGAGGAACCCACTGGAAGCTTGAAAACCAATGTTTGGTCAATTTTAAGTCTTGCAAAAGTGTTGAAATTATTGGATGTATACTGCTACACATGACATTCTATAATGTGATTCTCGAAAATGAGGGTGTACATACAAAATTAGTCATATCTCTGCTGTTACTTATCCTACATCACTGTTCCTGGTCTCATTTTAAAGCTTAGACATAGCCCTTTTATCCTATGATAAGTAATGCAAGTCATCTAATCTGTATATTCATGAATTTTAATGAAAACATTAAAATGACAGAAAAACATTAAAAATCCATAAATAAACTAATTTGAGGCCCAAACTATCTCTGTGACACTTTGTTATTGAGCCAGTAATATCATATGACAAGTGTATTGATGTCAAGGGCCTAAATAAAAATTATTTCCTTTGGATATTCATGAATTTTAATGAAAATGTCAAAAATCAAGGAAAAACAAGGGAAAAACTATAGCCATTGCAAGGTTTTGGATAGGTTATAAGATCTATCTTGCATCCCTGGGACCATACTATAATTGGTCTGATAGTGATGCATGGACCTAGCAATTTAACCTTGATAAATAATATTCAAATCATTGGATATGCTTATTCATGAAAATTAAAAAAAATACCCCGTAAGAAATCGGAAACAAATCATGTATAATAAGGGGTGTTAGTACAAAATCACTTGTTCCAGAGCTGTTAATAAACCCAGGATACTGGAACAGGTATCAAATAACTGCTTTGGCAATGTACTATGATCCTAAAGTATGATATAGGAATAATCTGATTTTCAATTTCATGAATTTTAATGAAAACTTTAAAAATTGGAGAGAAAAAGAGAAAAGATTAAACGGGTAAACCTACAAAATAACTTGTATCTCGGCAATCAAAAGCCCTAAAGTGCTGAAAATGGCATTAAATTGTTGCTAGAGCAATATTATACCATCGTGTACTACAATATATAAGTCATTTGATTTTTAGTTTTAAGAATATTAGCAAAACCTTCAGAATTTAGAGAAAAATATACGGAAGATAAGGAGGTATACATAGAAAGACGCATATATCTAGGCTACTGATAGACTTAGATAGCTATAATTGGTTGCTAGGACTATGTTATGCTCATATATCAATAATAAGCTATTTTTGTTGTATGGTTGCCAATGAGATCTTTATAAATAAGACAAAAAGCAACGAAAAGTGAAGGGGTACACAAACAAAATCGTGTATATCATGACTGCCAAGAGCTGTAGAAAACTTAAAATGGCAGCAATTTATTGGTAGGACACAGTTTTATTGCCATGTGTTTAGATATATAAAACATGCTTGCTGGCAATCAAGATTTAATAAATTTTGTTGGAGCACAATCTTCAATTTTCTGTCATTTCCACAATTTTTAAAAAATTTGTGTAACTTATGCTTAAGCTATCAGACCACATGGCAATAGTGCATTGTCCCAGCATTCGATTGGTACCATTTTCAATTATCTAAGGATATTGGCAGCTGAGATACAAGCGATTTTGTGGTGTACCCCCTCGTTTTTTATTGATTTTTCTCTTATTCATAAAGAACCTTTTAATATCTACACAACAAAAATAGCTGATTATTTATTTATCAGATTACATTGTTATAGAACATTGTCCTAGCAATCATTTGACACCAATTATAGCTCTCTAGGTCTATCAGTAGCCAAGATAATGCGATTTTCTTTGTATACCGCCCTAACTTTTCCGTAATTTTCCTCTAAATTCGAAAGGTTTTGTTAATATTCATAAAGCAAAAAATCAAATGACTCGTATATTGTAGTACAGGACGGCATAGTTTTGCCCTAGCAACAATTTGATGCCATTTTCAGCATGTTAGGGATTTTGGTTGCCGATATACAAGTCATTTTGTATGTTTACCGGTTTCAGTTTTCCTTTTTACATTCCTGTTTCTAGAGTTTTCATTATAATTCATGAAACTGGAAATCAGACCATTGTTATATAATACTTAAAGGACATAGCACATTGCCAAAGCATTCAGATGATACTTTTTTCAGCACCCTGAGTTTGTTACCAGCTCTGGTACAAGTGATTTTGTATGTCTATCACTATTTTATTTTACATACTTCTTATGTATTTTATTTTTTCATGAATAAGCAAACGCAACCATTTGAATGATTGGTATTAAGGTAAAATTGCTTGGTCCATGCATCTCTATCAGACCAGTTATAGTATTCTAGAGCACCCTACTTTTAAGTACCCTATTCATTAGAATCACACTAGGGGTAGGAGTGGAAACTATGTAATTTTACATCATGTAAATGCATTCATTGTTGAGAACAATATTTTATGGCATTTAGGTGATACCTCTGACTACACTGGCAGCCATGAGAATTGGTCCCAGTGATGCAAGATAGATCTTATAACCCGTCCAAAACCTTGCAATGGCTACAGTTTTTCCCTTGTTTTCCTCGATTTTTTTACTTTTTCATTAATATTCATGAATATGCAAAAGAGATCATTTTTATTTAGGCCCATGACATCAATACATTTGTCGTATGATATTACTGGCTCAATAACAAAGTGTCACATTGATAGTTTGGTCCTGAAACTAGTTTATTAATGGTTTCTCAATGTTTCTTCTGTCATTTTAATGTTTTCATTAAAATTCATGAATATGCAAATTAGATAACTTGCATTACTTGCCATAGGTTGAAAGTGCTATGTCTTAAGCTTTAAAATGAGACCAGGTTCAATGGTCTAGGATGAGTAACAGCGGGAATATGACCAATCCTGTATATACACCCCCATGTGCGAGAATCATGTTAATGGTTGCCATGGAAACCATGCATTTTTCATAGAACAAAAGAGTTTATCTTTGACAACAAAGATGATTTGCATTTCTGGGGTCCCAATGAATGATTTGGCACCCTTGAAAGATTCTCCTGGGAGGGGATGTACAAGGTAGACCAAATTAGCCGCCGGGTTACCCAGAAATAAATGTCCTTAATGTCGCGGATCAAACAAGCTAGGATACTTCATTTTCACCCGGAATAAAAGTACTTTTGCAAGACCGAAAAAAATTAAAACATTGGTTTTCATACTTCTTAAAGACAGTACTAAACAACTATACCAAGGAAATTTGTGCTAAACAGGTGGCCACCAAAAGTGATTTTTTGATGGCTTTTCTCAGTCTGGGGCTTTAGCTATAAACCAATTGCAGCAAGTTGACGGAAAACTATTCAGGAACTATTCCGATGACGAAAGGGCCTAACTGCAGCAATTGTTACATTGTTTTAGCATTTGCAAACCTATTCCTTATATGATATTATCGAATGTTGCTATCATGCCCTGTGACGTAATGCATAACCTCTGAGATCTTGGTTGGTTGCCGGTGTTCAAAGTCGTTTTTTGCTGGCCTGTACGAAAGTACAGGAAGAGCTATTTCAGTCACCCCGGTGTTAGCGTTAGCGTCGGCGTTAGCGTCGACGTTGCTCAAAATGTTAAAGTTTTTGGTTAAATTTTTTATGAGTCTATATCTCTTGAAGTTGTGGATGGATCAAGTTGATACTTTGCATGTTGGTAGATATTGGTCTAAAGTTTTATGCTGTACCATCATGACCCACCTGGGTGACCTTGAGGTCAAGGTCACGGATTTAGAAACTTTGTGTTAAAGTTTTTGGTTAAAGTTTTTATAAGTCTATATCTCTTGAAGTTCTTGATGGATCAAGTTGATACTTTGCATGTTGGTAGATATTGGTCTGATGTTTTATGCTGTACCATCATGACCCACCTGGAAGACCTTGAGGTCAAGGTTACGGACTTAGAAATTTTGTGTTAAAGTTTTTATAAGTCTTTATCGCTTGGATATGTAGATGAATCAAATTGATACTCTGCATGTTGGTAGATATTGGTCTGAAGTTTTATGTTGTACTATCATGACCCACCTGGGTGACCTTGAGTTCAAGGTCACAGACTTTTTTTTGCTTAAAGTGCTTTGAACTGTATATTGCTGGAACAGATGGATGAATCTAGTTGGTACTTTGCTGTTAGATATTATTCTCAAGTTTTATGCTGTAGCATCTTAACTCACCAGTGGTCAAGGTCACAGACTTAGAGATTTTATGTTATAAGTCTATATCAAATATGTAGATAGATCAAGTTGAGCTTGGTAGATATTGGTCTGAAGTTTTATGCTGTACCATCACGACCCACCTGAGTGACATTGAGGTCAATGTCTTTGGTCATAGATTTAATAGATTTAGTGGCAAAGCACAAGTCGGATGAGCTACGCTGTCCCGCGACAGCTCTTAATTCAATTTGCATACAAGCCGATTTGTTGCGGTTTGGTGCATACCAAAGCGTATGTCTGTCCAACCTTGGGAAATCCCAGCATTAAGCTCACAAATGGCTTGCTACAAGCTGACTTTGTTGAGGCATTTTAGCAATATGCAAAAAAATTGGGGTGTTTTTGTTGAACACTGAATACCCCAGGGCCTAATTTGACTTACCTTGCATACCCCAGGACAAATTTTCATGGGTGCCAAATCGTTCATTGGGACCCCAGAAATGCAAATAATTTTTGTCCTCAAAGATAAACTTATTTGCACGATGAAAAAATGCATGGTTTCCATGGCAACCGTTAATTTTATTCTTAAGCATCCATGGGGATGTACATACAAAATTGGTCCTATCTCCACTGTTGATTATCCTAGACCACTGAACCTCATCATGTTAAAGCTAAAGACATTGCCCTTTCATCCTATGGGAAGTAGTGTGTTATCTAATTTGCCTATTTATCATTTTATGAAAACATTAAAAATGACAAAAATTGTTAAAAATCCATAAATAAACTAATTTCAGGCCTAAACTATCACTGGGACACTTTGTTATTGAACCAGTAATACCATATGACAAATATATTGATGTCATGGGCCTAAATGAAAATTATCTCATTTGCATATTCATGAATATTAATAACCAGAGGACCAATGGTCCTGTAAACGCTCACCTGACATCTGCTGCATATACCAATAAACATGTTTGAATATTATCATGGTATTTAACCCCAGCAAAGGGGCAGATGAAGCCCTTGGGCCATTTTCATTTTTCAGAATAATAAATATTCTGTCCATTTGCCAATTTCCTGCTGGCTTTTCCCTTCAAATGACATTTTAACAGTTTTCCCCATTCAAATGCATATTGCCATAAACTTGATCAAGGTCATCACAGGGTCATGATTTATATATATATTGGAGTACTTTAGCCATCGATGCTTCACGCCAAGTTTCCTTGAAATCAGTCTATTGGTTTCAGAGAAGAAGATTTTTTAAGGTTTTTACCATATATGGGCATGGCAGCCATCTTGGTCATGTGACCTAAATTATTAATATAAACATTGGTTCCCCCATCCTATGGATGCTTCACATAACATTTGGCTTTAATTGGCCAAGCGGTTTCAGAGGAGAAGATGTTTGAATATTATGGTAATATACATGTATATTGCCCCGGGGTGGGGCCATACAAGCCCTTGGATCAAACTTTTTTCAGAATCATTAATATTCAGTCCTACTAACCAGTTCCTGCAAGATTTTCACCTCAAATGACTTGTAAAAAGTTTTCCCCATTCAAATGCATAGGCAACCTAAATTGACCTTGTCGTAAAATAGGTCAAGGTCACAACAGGGTCATGATTTATATACACATTGTAGTACTTTAGCCATCGATGCTTCATGCCAAGTTTCTTTGAAATCGGTCCACCAGTTCCTGAGAAGAAGATTTTTGAAGGGTTTTTACCGTATATGGGCATGGGGGCCATCTTGGTCATGTGACCTAGATTATTTATATACACATTGATTCCCCCATTCTATAGATGCTTCACATAAAATTTAGCTTTGATTGGCCAAGCCGTTTCAGAGGAGAAGACGTTTGAATATTATGGAGATATACATGTATATTGCCCCGGGGTGGGGGTACATGAGCCCCTGGGGTCCAATTTTTTTTTCAAAATCATTAATATTCAGTCCTACTGCCAATTTCCTGCAAGACTTTCACTTTAAATGACATTTTAAAAGTTTTCCCCATTCAAATACATTGGCGACCTATGTTGACCTTGCCGTAAAATAGGTCAAGGTCATCACAGGGTCATGATTTGTATACTCATTGTAGTGCTTGAGCCATCAATGCTTCATGCCAAGTTTCATTGAAATCGGTCCAACGGTTCTGGAGAAGAAGAATTTTGAAGGGTTTTTACCATATATGGGCATGGCGGCCATCTTGGTCATGTGACCTGGATTTCTTATATAAACATTGGTTCCCCCTTCCTATAGATGCTTTATATAAAATTTGGCTTTGATTGGCCGAGCGGTTTCAGAGAAGAAGATCTTTGAAAATGGTGGACGACGGACGGACGGACGACGACGGACGGACGCCGGAGCATTGGTATACTATAAGCTCACCTGTGAGCCTTCGGCTCAGGTGAGCTAAAAATGTCGAAAATCGAGGGAAAACTATAGCCATTGGAAGGTTTTGGATGGGTTATAAGAGTTATCTTGCATACTTGAAACCAATTCTCATGGCTGCCAGTGTGGTCAGAGGGACCCCCAAAATGCCACAAAATATAGTTCTCAGTAATGAACTTATTTGCATGATATTACATAGTTTCCACACCCACCCCTAATGTGATTTTAATGAATAGGGTGAACTCACAAAAATATTCATATATCAACAATAGCGTGCTCTAGAATACTATAATTGGTCTGATAGTGGTGCATGTTCCTAGCAATTCAACCTTAATACCTATTATTCAAGTCATTGAATTTGCTTATTCATGAAAATTAATAAAACACACACAAGAACTCGGGAGAAAAATCTTAGAAAAAATAGGCGGTATACATACAAAATCACTCGTACCAGAACTGTTAACAAACCCAGAATGCTGATAGAAGTATCAAATGAATGCTGTGGCAATGTACTAAGACCCTTGAGTCTGATATAAGAATGGTCCGATTTTCAATTTCATAAATTTTAATGAAAACTTCATAAATATGAATTAAAAAGTGGAAAAATTAAACAGGTATTAGATACTTGCACTACTTCCCATAGGATGAAAGGGCAATGTCTAAGCTTTAAAATTAGAACACATTCAGTGGTCAAGGATAAGTAACAGTGGAGATATGACCAATTTAGTATGTACACCCCTGTGCTCAAGAATCATGTTAACGGTTACCATGGAAACCATGCATTTTTTTTGTCATAGTGCAAAAGAGTTTATCTTTAAGGACAAAAATTCTTTGCATTTCTGGGGCCCCAATGAACGATTTGGCACCCATGAAAAATTGTCCTGGGTGAGGGGGGTTGCAAGGTAGGTCAGATTTGTCCCCAAGGTAATATAGATAATATCAAACAAATACAACAAACTGAAATGTATGTTATCTTGGACAGAATAATGTACACCATACAAACACTGTAATGGAAACTTCATGGACATGCGTACCCTTTCTTGCTTCTAGTTAGTAAAATTAGAATTTTCTAATGCCTATGTTTGCGAAAATGATATTATTTGTGCAAACAATTTTTCAAAGTCTAGCCTAGTGCTCCCCATATTTAACGACTGATGAATGTAGATGTTTGGGAAAGATAAAGTTAATCCGATGCGCATGGCACCTTCTTGAGTTGTCGCGGTAACGGGTTTTCTTAGGTTATATGGGATAACTTTAACTTAAAGGAAAATAAAATGACAGTTCCTACTTTGCTTTCTGTAATTTTTTTCCTCATTGTGAATGGTGTATCTGGAAATGGTAGGGATCTGGCTAACGAGAAAGGTACCGCTGGCGCAGAGGTAAGATGATTATTCATTACGAAAACACGCCCATGCAATAAACAGAGATTTTTTAGCTTTAAAAATTGAAAAATTTTCAGCTGAAAAGTTTTGATATTTTTTTTCTTATTTTTGCTCAAAACATAGATTGTGGGTACACGTTAGAACCACCTCAACGAGGCGGTTCTAACGAGTACCCACAATCTATGTTTTGGCGCAAAAATAAAAAAAATAGGTAAACCCCTGTTTTCGTGATGTCTACGATATATTCCACACTTGGTACGAATCTTTCAATTCTAGGGTACAAATATAGAAAGAACGTAAGTACGAGATTGTAAAATTGTTAAAGCGCTTCAAAATAAGTTTGAAAGTACAAATACATGTACTAGAATATATGGTCAAAAACATTTTTAATCATATGGATTACCTGTATAAAAGCCTCATGGAAGGGAGGTAAATATGTTCCAGCAAAAAGTTTAAATTCTTAGTATTGTATCATGATTACTCAAAATCATCATAAAATGAGACAAATCACATACCGAGACGAAATCTGCATGATCAAGTAAAGCATTTCGAAAAAAACTACGCATTTTCGTTAGCATCGATTATCTCCCTTGCCAATGCAAAATCCCTATTCAAAATTCATTTTGGCTAAGATCCAATAAACACCGATTTTCAAAACTTTGGCAGGTCTCACATGTACTAGGACAAACTAAGATCAAGATTTTGACATGAAAATAGTTTTCCTATCGTTCCCCATACAAAAAGTTTCTGCGAAAAACCATTATCATAGGCAAGGTTTTAGTCTTTAGCTCTTTCCCAGCGAGGTAGCCATCCTGCTAGCATAAACCTAAAACAAAGATGGCGAGCATAACATAAAGATAGACGACCCTACAGGCAACGCAGATAAATCACAGCAGAATTAACCGCATTGGAACAGTCAGTAAAGAAATAACTGGAGACCTATACATGGCCTTGGTATTGTCAAAAATTAACCAAGAAAGTGAAGATGATTTAGGAAGATTTCAAGCGATCATTGACTTCAACGATATTGACAAGAGGAAATTGAAAATATGTTTTCTAAGAAAATGAAGCCATAGATTATGAAAAAAAAGAGTTTATACCAGCTGTCCAAAGAACAGCAGGTCATTTGCAACATTCATATGATTGCTTGTGACAGGATATTTCCCATCACAAACACGAAGGGACATGATGGATACCTGCAAAATTTACTGCGACTTTTTTTCGTTCATTTAATGTTTAAATAGAGGGTAGGTATCCTATGAACTATTCTCTTTTTTCATGTCGACCTTCCATGGTATCATTAATTTTGTCTAGGTTGTTGACCACGTGACTGACGCCATAAGTCAGTCATGCCTACTGGACAACAGGTTGTTCCTTCGACGTATGGCGTACGTAGAAACGAGAGATGGTACGAATCCCTCAACATACCGAGCAGGATACCACGGTGGGATATGGAACGTAAGTTTACAACCTGTGGGATTGTCTTGTCACCCTGACGAATTTTATTTAAGTTTGTCGTTTATGAAATTCACAAATTTTCCTCCTAGAATTTTAACCGTTGCATGCCACAAAAATAGTTTAGGTTAGACCTAGTTGAAAACGAAGGATTATAGAACTGTGCTCTTGCTACAAATCGTTATTTCCCAAGATAAAGTGTGTTGTTATGGATAAACGAGCGTCCCGACATGACACCACTGTTTTATCGTTGACATTAAAATAATCTTACAAGCTTTAAATTTTTATATCTCTTAACATGATTTCCTTATTGCTTGTTGTCCCCCGCCTTTTCGAAGAAAAGCGGAGGGACATAGTTTTTGGCTTTCCGTCCTTCCGTCTGTCCTTCCGTCCGTCCGTCCTTCCGTCCTTCCGTCCTCCTATAGGAGTATGTACCTTGTGTGCGCAACTCCTCCTACAGTTTTATTCCGATTCTTTTGAAACTTTACAGATGTCTTCATCATGCTTTGAAGATGTGCATGTGGTTTTGATATAATCCTCAGATTAATTTTTGACACTTTTTTCGCAATTTGAACTTAGTCATTTTTCGGGCATTTTGATAATGAAAGTGAATAGACAGTGGGTACCTTGTGTGCGCAACTCGTCCTACAGTTTTATTCCAACTCTTTTGAAACTTTACAGCTTTGAAGATGTGCATGTGGTTTGGATATAATCCTCAGATTAATTTTTGACACTTTTTTTGCAATTTGAACTTAGTCATTTTTCGGGCATTTTGATAATGAAAGTGAATAGACAAAGGGTACCTTGTGTGCGCAACTCCTCCTACAGTTTTATTCCGATTATTTTGAAACTTTACATATGTCTTCATCATACTTTGAAGATGTGCATGTGGTTTGGATATAATCCTCAGATTAATTTTTGACACTTTTTTGCAAATTGAACTTAGTCGTTTTTCGGTATTTTGACAATGAAAGTGAATGGACAGTGGGTGCCTTGTGTGCGCAACTCCTCCTTCAGTTTTTAATTCAGATTCTTTTGAAACTTTACAGATGTCTTGATGATGCTTTGAAGATATGCATGTGCTTTGGATATAATCCTCAGGTTAATTTTTGACACTTTTTCGCAATTTGAACTTAGTTGTTTTTCAGGCATTTATACAATGAAAGTGAATGGACATTGTGACGGTACCTTGTGTGCAAACTCCTCCCTCAGTTTTATTCTGATTCTTTTCAAACTGTACAGATGTCCTGACCATGATTTGAAGATTTGCATGTGGTTTGAATATAATCCTCAGATTAATGTTTGACACTGTGACATGAAGTAAATACATGTGATTTGGATATACATTATTGTCAGATATATTTGTGTAACTAAACAATTAAGGCGGGGGACATAAATTCTCTGAATTTGCTTGTTTATAAGTGTGTTAGCCACTGCAGGTTATGGCCATGTAAAATCGATTTATACATAAGCCCGCCAGTGATTTTATGTTACTGATCGTTCCAAGGCGATACTTCTGTGGTGGTTCGTTTTGTTTTATGTCTTGGTGTTTAAATTTTTTGTGCTGTTGGCGCCTTATGTATGTTTTCATATTTTAGTTAATATTGGGAAAACAGCTGCTCATTCGGCTTTATACAATATGTTTTCATGGTATAAGTACCTAATTGTTGATTTAGTTTTTCCCCCACCACGGTTTTTGGAGTGGGAATCTTTTTCTGATTGCGCCTTTTCCTGATCTTTGCCTACTTGTACCTTTTTATCCTATTCAGATCGACGAGAGGATGCTCAAACAAACCCAGAACCAATCAAGTCTTCAGTCGGAATATGACGTTATCAAGAAGAAACTCAACATTGATTGGTCAGCAGTAAAGTGGGAGGAGCTACGGGAGCCACTAAAATCTGGCATTGCTGCTGCTTTGTATGTGAGGTCTTTGGGTATTCGGTCACTCCCGGATGATGTACAGGTTCAAGCTGCTGTGTGGAGCAGTCTCAAACCTTACAATCAAGCTTACACGTTTTTCCTGGAAGCCAGGAACATAAACGCAAGTAAGTACACTTGTTGTAGCCATAGCGGATCTGAAGATGATCCGGATCAAAATAATTTTCAAAAGAATTTTACAAAAACACAAAACAAGATTTTTTTAAAACGCACTTGGCCATTTGACTCTTGATTCAACTATGTTTCATTCCATCGGTCAATGATCGTGGATAATGACGTCAACATCTTGTTCACGTCAATGGTTCCCGGCTCATATACAGAAACACGATGGAAAAAGCTTTCTTTTACACACGGCGGTTCGCCGAATTTCTCGAAAATGAAAGGTACCATGTAAGTTATCTTTCAATATTGGTTGCTAATATTTTTCCCAATTATTTTCTGTCATTTTGACGAAGTTTCCGTCCAAAAATCGAATATTACGACATATTTAATTGGAAACGTTGAAATAGTATCATTGTAGTTACTCCGAATCACGTTTAACCGCATACTGTCATTTTATGCTCTCAAAGGACTTGTATTGTTTGATGTTTGTAACTAAAGGTATATTTTTACATTCTAGGTATTTATATTATAACATTAAGTGTAGACTATGAAATAATCTGCGTTTTAACAAGCATCATAAACTATTCCGACGTTATTCAGATCACCCATGGAAAATCGTGTGTTCGGTGGGGGTGGGGTTGAGCAAACATGGCTATGGGAAAATGACGCCGAAAAAGGCACATGTTCTGGTCCTCGGAATATTTTATAAGGTTCACTGTATGACTACATGCAAAGAATTTGAAGAATAAACCCATCGGTGGTGATATATAGTCCATGATTCGGATTACCTCCAACTGATCCGCATTGACTTCAATCATGCATATACTTTCACGCTCCAGTAGTCACAGTCGCGTGCTTGATCAAAAATGAAAAGTATTACAGATGATGAGGAACAAAATTGGCTTCAAGATAATACTAAGTTAATTATACTCAAATCATTCATATGCGCATGCGCAGCAATTTTCATGAACTTGATCCGGAATGGGTAGAATAATTGTAACGCATTTATTTTCGAGTATCTCAATGCTTTACACAAACTTACAGCAGTGTACCTGAAATAAGAATTGTTTCACCTCGGTATACTGGCCTGTACAAAAATAGTTTAAGTCCGTAGGTTTTTATGAAAAGTGACTATGGGTTCCATGAATATTTCGAATGTTTGTTGTAGGATGCACTACCGGTGACGAGCTTGATATGATTATTGCCATGGACTTCGCCAACCTCCCTCCAGTTGATCTCGCCAAATTACAGCTTTTCCTCGAGTCTTTACTGAAATCGTTTAAATTGTCATTGAACGCAACGAGGGTTGGCCTTGTTACAAAGAAATTGATGCCCAAAGCTGGTTGGTATCTCAACAGTGGCAATCCAGGGTTTACCATACTGGATGCTTTAAAGGTAACAGAAAAACAGACAGACAGACAGGCAGACTCAATTCAGAACGCTACGAACAGCCCAAGGACCACGATCAGGCTTGGGGTCAATTATTTTGAAAAGTAATTAATTGAATTACAATTACATTGGCATTTGTTCAATTAAATTACAATTATAATTACTAGGCATTTCACTAAAGTAATTCATTACATACAATTACTTAGCCCAATGTAATTCATTACATGCAATTACTTTGCACAGACCGTTTATGTGCATGAAATTTCGAAGTCCCAAAATGTTGATAAATGGAATCAAAATTTGACAGGAACCTTTTATACCAAGCGTCTTCCTTGAGAGTAATCATATTCTTTCTCACAGGTAACATAAATCCACAACTCTGAGTCTTAGCTGAAATTCCAACGTCCATAATGTACACTGAAACAAAGTTATAAGAGGCCACCTCATATTTTTTCTTCTAGTTCAGAAAGTAAAATACGATCAATTAAAATTCATGATCATATGAATAAACCAATGTCTAACAGTGGCTCTGTGAGTTTCTGCATTCCAAAATGCATGATACTTCTCACACAGACGAAGCATGTGTAAAGGTACCCTATTTCAAAAAGTCACACTTTATTAACATCAAATTAAATGTCATATTATGACGTTGTGTTTTTACATTTTAATTTATTTGAAAGTGCTACTGACTGCCATGAAGCAAAATAAAATTAAGTCAAAAGTGTTGCTGCAATAAGAATCTTCGTTTCTGTTTTGTACATGCAAGAAGACAACAACCTGAATAACAGGAATTCAGCTTTTGTATGCAATTTGCATACCAACTTTGTTCTTCTCCAGTTGCGTTATTATCAGCAGCACGGCATTGAAATTTTCAGCGATTATTTAGGTCAAATACTAGACTCTGATAAACTTTGAAAATTAAAAAAATCGTCCACAAATTTTGTTATTTTGTTCGTTAAAAATTGGCATTGAAACCGGAAGTGTGCGGCAGCCTTGACCTGTTGGTCCTCGAAAATGGTCTAAAACAGTTCAGTCGAGTTATATCTCTCATTTCCAGGCCTCATCAAGTGAATTTAATAGGGGTCAACATGTTTAAGAGGCACATTTATGAATTTTCCAAAAAATCTCAAAATTGGCGATTTTTAAAAATGCATAAAAATTCTACCAGTAGAGAAAATTCGAATGTTTGATGTTTTTCCGAGCCGTAACGACCCCTTTGATAACACCCGTTCCTAATTTCAACAAATGGTGTGCTGTATCCAATTTTTTATTTAAAAACATTGATTTTTGCATTTTTACTCCAAAAACGCCTTTAGTAAAAGAAAATTATTTCTTAACACTTTGGAACTTTACTTACTTGAAAGACACGTCTTTTGGCAAAAAATCGTGCAATTTTGAACATGGCTTAGAAACAAAAAATGAGTTTAAAAGTGGCCTCTTTATAACTTTGTTTCAGTGTAGAACAGAATATTAATACATGTACTGTATGTAATTAGGCGGGGGTCTGGGGGCCGCATAGGCCCCAGAAGCTCTAGAGTACATACCTTTGTCTTCTGTGATCTCAGCCTTTCCTGGGATCAATTGTACACTATACAGTTGCATCAATTTACCACAAAATTAAGGCAAAGGAAGAAAGAAAATAGATAAAAAAAGACACAATATAAAAACATGACAACTTCATGGAAACTAGGATATATAATTTATTACCGGTAATTGTTATGAAAATAGGACATGCTTTGGACTTAAAAGTTTCCCTGACTAAGGAGTGACATAATGACCATTTAAGTTTATGAACTTTTTAATAAACAGTATAAATATGATTTTATTTTAAAAAAAATAAAGAATGAAAAATAAAGAGGCAAAAGGCAGTATCAGAGCACTACTATTTACTAGATATTCATCGGCAACAATTTTTCCTAAAAATATAGGAAATATTTTCAAAATATAGGAGAACTTATAGGAATATAGGAGGTGCTTAAAAATATAGGATTTGGACCCAAAATATAGGAGTTTAATAGGAATATAGGAATCAGTTGACAGCCTGCTACTGTTGTAACTGATGTCTATAAGAAAATATTTTTATTTGAGTGCTGTATGATTGACCAGATACTTTAATTAGATGTGCAAAAAAATACACAACAGAATAATCTGTAGTGCACTCTTACAATATTAATCTTTAAATATATCTCACAGATATTTTTCTTTAAAGTAATTGAAAGTAATTCAAAAGTAATTGTTAATTACACCCCTTTTTGACACTGTAAGTCATTACATTTCAATTATTGTAATTAAAGTAAAGACTGAATTACAATTATTTTCAATTATTTTGAAAAATGTAATTAAATTGCAATTAATTACAATTACAATTTTATTTACCCCAACCCTGACCACGATCTATGGCTCATAAGTACTTCCGTTGTAAAACAATTTTAGTTTAAGCAATGCTATCGACAAAAAGTTACATTCTCTTGTTCTAAAACTTCAAAAATACATCCCTGTCCTAAACAGATCTAGCTTACAAATGAACGTCCCCAGTAGTATGGACACTGTTACATTGACCTTCTTCACCTCTCTCTAACTTTAAAGGTCAAAGTGTCCTCAAGCGATCGTCTATACTACTTTTTCTTCTCAGCATAAATTGCACTTGAAACTGTTTCTCAAAAAGAGACTGTTTTCATCAGGAAAACATGTCCGTGAAATAAATACCCCCTTATACCCCACTTTTATATAGTAAAACTGGGGTATGCAGGGGTATACCTATATTTCTTATTTTTGCTTCAAAACATAGATTGTGGATATTCGTCAGAACCACGACAGGCGGTTCTAACATGTATCCACAATCTATGTTTTGAGCCAAAATAAGAAATATATATCCAAATTTTTCTACCAAAATTTTTCATTTTTTTACAACTTTAAAATTCTCTGTATATTGAATGGGCGTGTTTTCGTAATGAATCCGTCTACTTTCAGGCTTTAACATACACCCCAGGTCCAACCTTTACCGGCGACATGCTAGAGTTTGTTCGCACCACGATGTTCAAGAGCACGCTAGGTGCCCGACCCACCGCGGCACGGGCGGTAGTATTCCTGACGGACGGCATCACCCAGTACTCCTATGCAAGGGATGAAGCTGAGAAACTTGAGCGAGCTGGCAGTTCGTTATTTTTCATCGAAATTGACAAGTATGGAAACTCCACGAGCAAAGACGAGTTAAGCCAGTTGAATGAGCTGCCGGGATGTGATAGTGTTTTGGTAGTCCGGGACTTCGCTGACATTGAGAAGAAATCAGAAGAAATCAAACACTCACTATGCAATGGTAAATGGGCACTTCCTCATTCGTTTTGAATTTCAAAATTGTTGCAAACGTACTTGACACAATACATACTAAAAGTTACTACTGTACCAGGTTCTAACAAAGCACGATCGTCATCAGTTTTCCAAACTTCAATGCTCAGCAGCGTTGAGCTTCAAAGAACATTTTATAGTCTCTGGACCTTTTAGTCGAAATATCTAAATCTATGACCCTATGTATGTTATCTTTGTTTCCAATCACAGTACCAGTGCAACTGGACGCCGGTATATATACCTACCCCTGCTCTCAGACTGTCCACATGAAGATACGAGACCCTTCCCAGTCTTACAGCATTCAGGTACAAAACTTAATTGAACTTGCTAACATATTATGCTTAACATGCAGTGTTCCAATTGATACTGTCGCTGAAAGATCGACGCTGCTGTTTTCATCGATGTTTCAATTTTCAAATAAACTGATCAGCATTCATTTTATCTATGTCGTTAAAATGCATTATATAGGGAAATGATGCTTATATGTATGCATGTGCAACTGGCGTTCCTGTACTTTATTTGCGATACTAACTGGCGTCAAGGTGCTACATGTGGCTACATTGACTGTGTGCCCAAGTTCGCATCTCTTGTGAGAGCCAGGGACTAATTTCCCTCCTGGCGCTACCCCCCCCCCCCCCTCTTCGCATAGACAAAAATTCGGTTTTCTCATGACGCGGCTCATATCAGATGTAGCTATTGTGTCTCTTGTAGGTACTAACATCAAGCGGTTCCATCAACATGTTTGCGTCAAAATCATACACCAGACCAGATATGTCTGGCCGTGACGTAACGCTGACGTCAACTCCACAGTCTAGTCCTGTTCTGTACATCCGGGGAATGGATCCTGTATATATTACTGTTCAGGCATCAAACTGCAATGGGAATTTCTCTCACAGCTTTGAAATTGTCATAAAGAAAGGGGAAACATTTGCAGGTACCCTTATTATTGTTTACAAAATTTCTGTAACTTTCATCATGTTTATACAATGTCTATGATTGCACACATTGTAATGAAACGAAGTGAAATAAATAAATAAATAAATAAACAAAAATGTGCACGACATTCATAACATTTTGCTTTCATAACAGGGCTAAAAAGGAAACCATTCCATTTTTTTTTCAACCGTTTAGGCAACTTTAGTATGACGCTTAACCAATCAGCAACTGCGGTACAAAATCCCAAGAAATAAAGAATGTGATCCTTACAATAATAATTAGGTATTGCTGTTATTCATTAATAAAAATCTACATTATATTTCCATAGTTCTGGCAGGTGTAAATGGGACATGCTTTATTGGCGGTGTGGTGAGAGACTGCAACACATTCGATATGATAGCAGCAACGCACGATGTTGTTCTTTTAAGAGGTAATGCATGTTAAATGCGTAACGTACGACATAACATTTAAAGCCACAAAGACTGCTTTACATCGCAAAAATACTAGATGTCACATGTAGCCACTTCTGTTATTAAGCGGTCAACATGTTACAATGATCTTAGCCTGGCTTTGTGGGTTCGGTTGGCATGCACCATTGTCATTTTGTTATCCCATAGTATGGTTGATCAATATAGGCTGTGCTGAATAGTTTTTCCTTTTTCTTTCTAGATTCGTCTGTCCCTAGCTTATGCGCCTTTGGCTCGCATACACTGAAATATTTCCCGCATCCAACGGATCTTACTAAATTCATCATGTGTGATCAGAACCGGAAGCAGTACATCGGCCTCTGTCCCGTGAACCAATCAAATTGTGTCCAGTTTACTTCCGGTTGCAAGTATTCTAACCCATGCTCTCCAGACGCCATATTGGACAACAAACAGTATTTTGGTGATCCATGCGGTGATCCTGAATCCTATATTCGCTGTAGTCAGTTTGGAGTTGCAGAAGTTCTAAGCTGTGGCGGGAATAAGTTTTGGAACCAGGACAGGAAGACATGTGTTTTCAAATACGTTCATAATGTGTTGCTCGGTACAGATGACCCCACTTTAAGTAACCCATGTCTTCACAATCATGAGGTACACGCGTATTTTCCCTACCCAAATGATCCGGCAAAGTACATATTTTGTGATGCAGATGGAAATGCTTTTGAAAGCAAATGTCACACTGGATTGTGGAATGAACAGACTAGAACCTGCGTAGAAAAGGCACCTCAAACGCATCCAGTCGGCTAAACAGAGTTATACAAGAATTTATCTTAGAATTGTGGTAGTTTTCAGTTCTTATGACTTCGAGCATTAAAGGAAATCGCATTTGGGTATCACGAATTTTCATTTGCCATCATATTACATACAAATGATTATAACATACCACATACAGTATATATGCATAATGCCCGGCTGTATTTCATGATTTGATACAAAAGTTGAAGCATTTGTTTAATTACTCAATTTCAAACAAACAAAGTGCCATATACTGTCAGATATGAGAATGCACGTTTTATGTCAAACATCCTTCTGATCTGGTGCCAGTATATTGAAAACAAAACATGATATATAATAATAGGTACATTTTCGGAAAAGAAACATCACCTACTGGCATGCCAGGTAAGTAGAGACATGTGTATTATACTTAGTAAAACAATTGAGGGATATGGATTTTATTTCGATTTTATTGCAAAAGGTACATTTTTTCTACCCAAATAATTAATAGATATGTAGCAGAACCATCACTGTGCAAACATTTCATAAATTTTTCGCGTTGCCTGGAAACGTTTCTCGCAGACTTGCAGAAACGATTGAACACCTCTAAAATTAAAGTTATCACAGCTCCCTACACTATCCAAATCTCTCATTCACACCCTCTTACTGGTTCCTTCAAATGCAGAACTGTTTTGATAATCGAAATGTCGACACTTTTATGTCTAAAATGCACTTTGGGAAAAGACACTGAGGGGAGTGTATTCTTCTTGGTAGTTTCTACTGACCGTTCCATGACAGTACTCGGTTTCTAGTCAATTAGTTTCAGTGCTGTATTGAACCATTTGAATTGTTCTTTAAGTAGTTTTACTTGGGTATGAATTGTTTTTCCCCAGTATTGTGAAAACCCCAGGAAAATCCTATCGTGTTAGGGAGTTTTGTTAACAATCTTAACGATATAAATTGAGCCATCGCATGGGAAAACCAACAATTTGCATATGCGAAAACAAAGACGCAGATTAGCTGTGCAGTAACTGCGCTGATCAGCGCCTTTGTTTTGCCACACGGATAGTATTATTCCTCTTCCACTTATATACAAAGTTTCAAACTTTTAGCTAAAATATGCTGTGGCTGTACAGCCTGTTTTGTGTCGGACCTGGTCAGAAACCCAAATTGTTGGTTTTCTCATGCACAGGCTCAATTGTGAAGCATTCCTTGAAAACTGGCTTAATACTGATAATTTGCCATGTAGGACAAATATGTCATGCAGTTTTAATAATATCTTGAGATAAAAGTATTTGCATAAACTTATATATTAATGTCGATATCACCCATGGACGAAAAAGCAAGATTATGACCATACTTATTTTTCCCTGGTTATGTATGGAGACCCCAAGGTGTCGTCTAGGTATAGCCCAAATGATCCTTCTGTGACAAAGTAGTGAATGCAAAAAGATTAATAGTATGCAGCGAAAAAAAAAAAGGTATGCAGCGATCAGTTTTAAAGTTTTTAAAAGATACATGACGGGTAGTTCGACATTTTAAAACATCGCGCATTAATCTTATCATTCCGATTTAAATCACAGTGTTTCAAAATTTCGTCTCTTTCATTTTCCCGAAGAGCAATTGACTGTCCTGAAAACGACACAATTAAATTAATGTTGCCGAACAACAAAGACAGACCAACCAAAACTCGATGCCAAAATAAACTGATAATAATCTGTTTTTGCTTTTCAAGTCAAGGTTTGCAAACCATATTCATCATTCGGTTTTTCCACAGATGCGGATATTGAAATTAAAAAAAGCGACTGGAGTAGTGAATTCAAACAGCGGCTCCTACTTAGTCAATGCTCATGTCTGAGCCTGTCCAGGAAAAAAGGTTCAAGTCAAACCATCCATGCACATATGCCCTTATGACTTATTTGGGTGGTTATAATTTGGAGTACGTTTTGGATGTCAAGACATCATAATTTTGGGTAAACGTCCCACAAAACGGAGGTAACGTCCCGACATGACCATACCTGTTGACTGGAACGTTAAGCATCAATTCAAACTAACAAACAAACAATGCTCAGTCAATGCATGTAAGACTGAAAATGTAAACGTTTTCACGTACCATTCTAACACAGAAAGTATGCACGTACGGACCAAGATGGGCTTCTGTAATTTTCAAGTGTAACCCGGAAGAAAACATCAAACATTATATAATCACTAGGGAGTTAGGGTTCGATATTATTCTCGTTCAAACCCTCGCGATGTTACCTCGCGCCTTCCTAGCTTGTCTGCTCGTGGGCGTCTCCCTGTCGGCAGATCTCACGCGCGTGGAGAGATCGTCTGGACCGGAAGTTGTGGAAGCAGTGGTCAACATCATCCGGGAATCCTGCTTGTTTGCAGACGATAAACGATTCTTGCGTCGTCTGGCGTATGTTGAGTCAGGAGATGGCAGGGAACCTAATGCTTACAGACCGGGCTATTATGGTGGGATCTGGCAGGTAAGTTGATCTTGATCTGCTTGTTTTGTCTTATAATTGATGATGATTTTGCAGGGGTTTTGCTAACTATCAACATGCCGCTGGCCCGGAGGGCCAACTGGTCGCAAAATCTACTGGCCCTCTGAATTTTCAACTGGCCCAACTATTCTTTCCAGGTCGAAGTTGTTTTGGATACAGAGGTCAGCGCATTGCAAGACAAATATAGCACAAACAAATTATGATCAGTTGGCCATAACAGCACATAAATTATTTGCACTGCTACTAATGTAGCCAGTCATTGCAGCAATTACAAGTCAACAGCTTTCCAACACTACATTCAGTTTGTTAAACTATTTACATCACACTTGCCAAGCAGCACCATTTCGAGCAAACGCTTTTTTTTTTCTGAAAAATTCAGCTGGCCCAGAGGACCAGCTGCACCACATTTGAACTGCCCCCTCTTAAAAAAGCCCTGTTTTGCCGTTGGATACTCTGTACTTTTCGCGCAAACAGTCCTATTGCATTTAGATACACCGTCATAACGCTAAAAGTAAATTTGACAAAATGAGATAATTTTTTGACCTGATAGTTACAACCCATACATATTTAGACATTTTGGCAGATCCTCTTTAATATTTAAGCATTGACTGAGCAGCAGCAGGCTCATTGTAGATAGATGACCCATTTGTATTTCCAGGTGGACGAAGCGGCCTTCAAACGAACACAAAATCAGCCCAGTCTCTCTGCCCAGTACCACATCATCCGCAGCCGGATAGGCATCAACTGGTCCCTGGTTAGATGGAGTGATCTGATAAAACCCCTGTACTCCGGAGTTGCGGCGGCACTGTATACCCTACTAGAGGGTCACGGGAGTAACGCGATCACGTGGAAGGTTGAGGATCAAGGCACTTTCTGGTCGGCTCATTTCCACAGCGGAAGATCAGCAACTAACTTTACATACTATGCGAATTTATTAGACCTTGGTTCGTATCTTTCCAACCTCCTCATACTAATAGGTATCAGTAAAATTGAGCGATATTAACTTTGTCTTATTCTATTCGCAGAAATAAATACTTACTTTGGAAATTGGCCGGGAAGGATTGTTCTTATTACGCCACTCTATTTGAATCATGGTATTTGAACCCCGTTATCATAGTCCTGGCAAGTTTCATTGTCCTTGTCGACAGGTTGTCATGTTAACCAACGACTGGACCTGGTTTTTATTGTGGACAGTTCCTCCAGCCTGTCCCAGGACGATTTCGACCGAGCCCTCTACTTCGTTGACCAGGTCGCCAGTGGGTTCAGAATTTCCACTACCGACACACGGGTGGCTCTCATAACATACTCGACCTCCGTCAGGGTGGAGTTTTACCTCAACACATACAGGTTGGAATATCTCTTTTCTCTCTCTCTCTCTCTCTCTCTCTCTCTCTCTCTCTCACACACACACAGACAGACACACACACACATACACACACACACACACACACACACACACACACACACACACACACACACACACACACACACACACAGTGTTTCTGCCAATATCATCATTTTACTTGGTTGATTCATTATCATGTTTTTTTTTTCTTTTCTAGCTGTCCTTACGTTGCAAAGCAAGGACGCCATGAACACATATAGCGAGTGTTCGGGGTTCTCCCAACGGTATCATTGGTTGGTAAGATTTTGTATCAATGCCATTAATATGTATATTTACCATTTGCCCCGATTCGATCATTACCTTTGTCGCCATTGGTAATGAAAATTATGCAAATGGTACAAATGTTAACAACCTATGGTACCATTGGAGAACCCTGTACTCATGCTAATTTAGTATGAGTAACGTTAATCCGTATTTCAGGAGCCAGTCCGCACTTTCCAGTGCAATTCTTAGAGCGCAGTATCATACTGGGTCAACACAAACCGCCAAAGCAATTGACAAAGCAGTGAATGATGTGTTCAGCTCATCAAATGGTGCCAGGTCAGGCGTTGTTAAGGTATGATTGGCCGAAATTGGGAAAGATTTATTTCTCGCCTACATGTTACTACACTGTATATATCGAACAACGCTGTATTCATATACTACAAAAAGCATATCATATCTTGCATTAGTATTCAAAGTGTCATTCCATCATAAAGCATCGGTTGGCTCTAAAACGAAAACAAAGGTGGGAAGTCAAAACAAACGCATTCAGTTTAAGAATACATTCATACAACTTTATACATTAATTGTTGTCCGCAACAGTACACTCTGTCGTACATGTGTGTCACAGGGTATAGTATATAACACACTTTTTACTGCCTTGCAGTACAAGCCAGCTTTGCTTAGCAAGCGGGAGAACCTGGTTCGGTCCCCGTCAGGGAAGAAATAATTTTTCTTCGCCTAGCTGTTACATTTGGCGCGCAACGTAAATTAATCCTATCGGACCCTTGCAGTAATTCCCTGAGTTTGTTTCTACGATAAACTCTATGGCCTGGGACTTCGGGGACGAAGCCCAATTTGGTGGGGGAGAATGTCACAGGGTATAGATAGGTACATGTACATGTATACACTTGTACTGCCTTGCGGCACAAGCCGGCTTTTATAGCGACGTGACAGAGTGTTAGCACGCGGGAGAACCTGGTTCGATCCCGTCAGGGAAGAAAGATTTTTTTTGTGTATAATCTCTACAGGTTCTGGTGGTGATAACAGACGGCGACTCGGACGACCCTATCAACACCCGCCATGCTGCCGAACACGCACAGGCCAACTCCATTGTAGTGTTCTCTGTAGGGGTTGGCAGCAAGATTCACATCAATGAACTCAATACTGTAGCAACCGACCCGGACTGTACGCACACATATCAGGTAGGCATTATAGAGGGGTGAAACAAATTCTATGTACTGGGGGCTAACATTTGCATTCAAAATTTGTCCATGCAATAAAGAGATTTTTGAGCTTTAAATTGAAAAATTTTCAGCTGAAAAAGAAAAATAGGTATACAAATAAAATATAAAAGTCTGATCCTTTGGAAGCAGTGAAAACGTTGTAGCATGAGCCATATTGCGCAATTTCGGGTACTTCAAACCCCCGTCAGTGACCCTTTATGAACTAGCTACGATAGCCAGGTGCATCCAAATACACTGCAACTTCAAAATTTTATCCCTGCATACCCAAGTTTTACTATATAGAAGTGGGGCTCAGGGGTGTATACATTACACGGACATGTTTTCGTGATGGTAGATCTATACTCGAAGTATTTGTGACCTCTCACTTGGTAATCAGTTGGTCTAAAGTTGATCCTGACTGGGAAATAGAACTAGCATTTATAAGGAAGGAAGGGAAAAAAATAAAACAATACACGCTTATAGATCATGTATATGAAAATGATATTATTCTAGACTTCAACAATGTCATGTGCAGACGTCTGTGAATAAAACCACATCGTAACTTGATCATAAACACGTCCACCAACTTGAAACTGTTTTACTGATGCCTGTCTCGAAGTATAGATCTGCCTTTAAAGTTTGATTTATAAGAATAACCTTTTTGTGATGAAGTGATCTAAATATTGTCGGTTAGGTTATTTCTTTTTGATAGACGGTTGTGTAGCCATGCATGGTTTTCGATTGGTTCCATATTTTAAAAGTATTCACAAAATTAAGTTTAACTCATTTAAGCCTGGCGTCTTTTTTGTGGGACATAGGCAAACAACATAGCTCCATGTGTGACGCCGCAGAACTCGGAGTGCCACCTGGGGCTATTCTGTTTGCATGTAGAGAAATTTCATCGAAAACTGAGATTAAAAAAAATCACTCCTAACATCTCTATAAAAATGAAAGTGGACTTACCCAATTGAAATTCAAATATGGGCTAAACGTAAAGTTAGGAATTGGGTTGACTAAAGTAAAGTTCATGCTATTGCTACATGAAAATAGATACATGAGCATGTGCGTGAGAAAACCAACAATTTGGGTTCCGACCAGGTCAGACACAAACCGGGCTTTACAGTCACAGAAGATGGTTACAGGCGGGAAATTTTGGAATTAGAAAGTAGAAGAATTGTATTATCCGTGTAGCGAAAACAAAAGCACTGATAAGCTTCGCAGTTACTGCGAAACTGATCTGTGCCTTTGTTTTCGCATATGCAGATTGTTGGTATTCTCATGTGGCGACTCACATATTTTTGCAACAATTTTCTCTAGACTTCTTTCAAATCCACAGGTGAAAAGCTACGAAGAGATTCGTTTTATGACAGAAGAAATACAGCACACAACTTGCATAGGTAGGCGCAACAAAAAATGCTCACATCTCCATTGAATTCCACAGTACTTGTCCCGAGGTTAAACTTTTTTCATGCTCAACTCAGCTGAGCATAAAATTCAAACTGCTCATGAATGATGAAAAAGCCCGAATAAATTGGAATTTCAGGTTTAGATTAGCAAAGCTTGTAAATCCTGCTAATAAATGTTAAAAGCCAACCATTGTTGGCATTTTAACATTTATGAGCCGGTTAAATTTTAGTCTCAACTGAGCTGAGCATGAATAAAGTTTTATAACCTCAGGGCCTGGTAGTCTGGTACTGCTACATACTCCTTCCTTTTCATTATTTGTCTGTCATGGCTGCGGCAGACAAATTTAAGTATTCATTTTAGTATTTAGATAAAATATACATAACATATAAAATATACAATAATCCATCAACACCAAGCCCAAGCTGTACAGACCGGTTTACATAATTTATGTACATGTATGTCGGTCCTTGATCTGAAAACGCGAGCAAATGAGTGATGGTGTGGGTATATACAGGGTCGAGTATACCGGCCCGAACTGTTGTACTCCAGATGATGTATTACGGTGTAGTCCGGTAACATTGCGCACCTATGGTGTTTAATGCCTGATCTGACGTGAAATATAAACACTGACTATCATGACTTACCATGAGACTTTTAAGTGATTCAATAATTATAATATCATAACATAAAATTTAAGCAATTTCCATCAGCTATAGAAATATCATGGCTGAAACAAATGAACCCCCCTGGAAAACTTAGAGGCAATTTGTCCCCTAACATTGCGCACTTCCAAATCAAATGTATATTTTATAGCAACCTGCAATTTATTCACCGTAGTTGCATTACTGTCAACAAATTTGAAAGTCATGTGACAAATTACAAACAAGAAGATAAAGAACAAAACCACGCTGTCTATGATGGGACAAAAATGTCACCACAAAGTATTTCAAAATTAAAGAAAATCACATAATGGTACTAAATTGTTCAATCAGAACGGAAGGAAAATCATTTTTGTCTTCAAATTAATCTTGTACACTCTTGTTGATGTAACAAATGAGAAAATAACACTGGTAGTCCAATAGTGTTTGAAATCTGGTTGACATTCCAGGTGCGCAATGTTGCGGGCCGCGCAATGTTAGGGGACTAGACTGTATGTCACGTCAACCCTAAAACAAATTAATAATGCTATCCAATCGCTTATTTTTTACGGGCAGTTTTTTTTTTTTTTTTTTTTTTTTTTTTTTTTTTTCAATGCACCAGTTACCAAGACACTTTTTTGACATAATCATTGTTTAAAAGATGATTTAATTGCGAAATCATGCATAATTGATAATAAAAATGTTTACCGTTATCTATAATATTTAAAACAAATGGTTTTTACCGACTTACAAATGTCAGCGAAACAAAAACTATCCTACTTATCGTAAACGAATTTCCTTTAAAGGTTAACAATGAATTATGCAATAACTTGTCAAGGCTACAACTTGTATGATCTGTTTTTGACAAGGCTAAAACTGCATACATTTATACATTTTTTTTTTCATAAAGGAGGTATTTGTATCAAACACTTGTGTATAACGGAAGTATTGGGGCATCTGGCCTTCTTTGTGGCTAGTTACATCACAAACCACACAATATTCTAATGATATGCAAATGTCACCGAATGAATCTTTGTAAAATAATATTTGACGGTGTATGTTTAAACGATGTTTCTTTTCCTCGTAAAACTACAAGATTTTGTCGTCTAGCTTAACCGCTCGTAGGTCTGAGTCTGTTCAAATTAAACCATCTATAAGTACAAGCTTAGTTACGCGTTTGATTATATTTTCAAGCTCATTTTGGATGTCATGACAACCTAATCTTTGGTTAAAATCTCATAAAATGGAGGCAACGTGCCGACATGACCATAGCTGTTCTATGAGACATTAATTAAGCCATAAGAACAAAAAACAAAGAATGTTTGCTGCTTGTTATAATTGCGCAATTTCGATGCTATTTGAATTAAACTTTAAGAAAATTGTCGAATTGATTATGACGGCACAACGTGCCTCAGGATCAGTAATTAGCCGTCAAATGATGACGTTATCATCTTCTCTTTAGACTTGTTGTAAATGATAAATTTCAGCCCCTCTGTTCATCAACAAGACATACAGTTGTGAGATCAGTCGTTGTCCACCAATAGCAGTGATCATGCCACCTGGAGGAATGACTATAGAGGTATCAACAGACATTTTTATTTGAGCCTGTGCGTGAGAAAACCAACAATTTGGGTTCCGACCAGGTCCGACACAAACCGACATGTACATTCACAGAAGCAGGAAAATAGCTTCAGATTTCGAGGATTGTACTATCCGTGAAGCGAAAACAAAGGCGCTGATCAGCTTCGCAGTTACTGCGAAGCTGATCTGCGCCTTTGTTTTCGCCTATGCATATGGGAATACTGACATGACTTATTCGGCATGAAAGTATGTGTATAAAATGATCTAAATATGTCTATGATAGATACGAAAATAAAGGGATGGAAATTTAGGAACATACATTTATGCATAATAATATAGCATGAAACTATAGGCATTAAAATTCAGGCATGAAAATAATGGCATGAAATACAGACATGAAAACATGATGGAAATACAGGCCCAAAATTTTAGGCATGGAGATCTGGGCATGAAATTCTAGGCATAAAAGTACAGGCATGACAGTTATATAGACATGACAATGTAGGCATGAAAATATAGGTATGAAAATTAAGGCATGAAAATGTATGCATGAAAATCCAGATAAAATATACATGAAATTATATGCATGAAAATATAGGAATGATATCGTAGGTTTCAAATTAAAGCAATAAAATTCAGGTCTGACAATTTAGACATTGAACTATAGCCATACAACTTAGGCATGAAAACACAGCATGAAAACATAATCATGATAATAATTAAGGCATGGGATTTAAAGCATGTATAAAAGACAAGCAGTACAGGGCAAAAATTGCTCACCTGAGTCTTTTAAAAATGATTAAAGAACCGGCTTAAATGAGCTAATAAGCACGAGATTATAAACAATTTTGCTCTTGTACCATTAGGAGTATGATTAACCTAATCGTTTCAGACCAATATATCTTGCGGCGGTATGACAGTTTACTCAGCCTTCAGTAACCCTTACCCCAGCAAAGCTCAGTACGAGACTATGGGGACCTCCAGTAGCACGGACATATATCAACAGTTCTATAACACAACTGGGGGTCAAACACTATATATGAACCTGAAGGACAACCAAGGACCAATGAGAAACGGGAGCACTGGTTGCATAGCAACGGTGACTCCTTACCATGGAGACCGGACTGATAAAAGTAAGTGATTCTTACTTGCTTCTTAAAGATAAAGTATAAAATGACGCTGTATCATCCAGTGTTCTAAGTTCATTTATGATTGACATAGTTTAAAGTTAATAGGATGAAAATTATACATATAATATGAGACATTTCATACACCATATGACAGCATCTTCCCACGTTTTTAGCAATTTCATTATTTGTATAATTTAAAGATGAAATAAATCATGTTTATGTTGGAATGTCTGACTTAAATGTTTGGAAATAAAACGCGTTTAAGATAGGACCAAGCGTCACTATACTAAATTACTTGGCTTAAAACAAGTAAAAACACTGTGCGTACTGTTCAGTGATCATAGTACTGCATGCATTTAGCATTTCTTGCAATCCCAAAATAACTGATTTTTAGGGTTTAAGATTTTCTGAATATTTATCTTTTATATGCCAATGATTGCATACAAATGAAGAGCACACACACTTCTCTCATACACACACTTCTCAACTTGGTATCTTCACTGTCTCTAGTTTACACACTTCTCAACTTGGTATCTTCACTGTCTCTAGTTTACACACTTCTCAACTTGGTATCTTCACTGTCTCTAGTTTACACACTTCTCAACTTGGTATCTTCACTGTCTCTAGTTTAACTTCATGTATATAGAGACCAGAATGCCATCCCTTCAACGTATTCGAAATATTAACATTTTGTGAATGACTTAATGACTAACATGCTTTAACAAATAAAACGTGATTAAACTTTAACAGACCTGTCAGCCTTTAAAATATCGTAACAATTAGAGATGAGACTGAAGGTATTATAAATAAACGGTCATTGTCAAAGAATTTATATAGTTTATAAATGATGAGTTTATTTAATTGAGGCACATTTAGTACAGCTGTGAAGATTCTTAAGATTAAATCTCATGAATGCATCATGCAACTGAAGAAAAAGCGTCAACGAAAGCATTGGAATAGCCATTCACGCTCCAAACATCATGCTGAAGCATGCCATCACACATCCCTGTTTGACCCCATTTGTCAACGGAAAAGGTTCATAGCATGCCATGAAATTGTCGCACCATTGCTATGAATCTGGATGAACAGCCAAACTAGGTCATGATTTTTCAGAGTACATCACGACGTGTCGAAAGCTTTGCTGGGGTCGATGGGATCTGTTCTTGGCATTTCTCTATGTGTCTTGTTGTGAGAAGTTCATGTCTATTGTCCATAGATCTGTCTTCCCCGTTCTCGGTCTCTTAGGGGCATTCTTTCCTCGAGATCGCATCGCAGGCTGAATTCTGAGGTTGGGTTTGCTGACAACCAGTCAGTGGTCTGTCCAGCAGTCTGCACCACACACAGTCTGTGTCACTCTGTCATCCTGTAGTCTGTTCTCCGCACTATCACATAGTCTTTGAGATGCCACTGAGACGAGTGTTTGGATCGGCGATGCAACCAGGATGTTTTGTTCCGGTTAGGCAGTCGGAAGACTATGTTGATGATTAGTGAATCGTGTTCAGCACACTTCCTTAGAAGCAAGATACCATTGTTGTTGCACTTTCCAGCACCTTCTGGACCTAGAACTTCTTCCCAGGTCTGCTGGTCTGCATTAAAGTCCACAAGAAGGACAAAAGTGTGTGAATGGGGTATTGCAGAAATAACGTCGTAGAAGTCATGACAGAACTTGCCCTTAACCTCGATCTGGATTGGCCATCGTAGGTGCATAAGCACTGACAATAGCTGTATGGTTGTTGCCTGACAGAGGATGCTTCAATGTCATTAGGCGGTCAGTTATGCATTATGGCAATCTTGAAAGATTACAAACAAGTTCTGTTTTAATGGCAAAGCCAACTCCTGCTTCACGCCTCTCTTCACTTTTGCGTCCATTCCAGAAGAAGATGTACTCAGCATCAACTTCTTTTATCTCCCCAACTTCTGCAAACAGAGTCTCCGTGCAGCTATCCGCATACCATACCTCCCAAGTTGGCCGTTCTATGCTGTGGCACTGTCCATCAATGTTCGCACATTCCATGTGCCAATCCTCAAAGGGATCACCTTTGTCATTCTCTTTTGATTTGGACCACTAAGAGGGATCCCCGTTGATCGCGGTTAGTGTGGTTGAAAGGTACAAATACGGGGGTGAATAGGGCACCTTTTCTAGCCCTTTCCACAGGCTACACTGTGAGTAGTGCGGTACTGGATTGGTCTGCTCAGCCTCGCTCAGCCGACTGCCGAATTCTTCTCCACACGGAAAACGGCCATTTTATATATCAGACAAACAAACCTCTGACACTTCTGAAACAGTTGTTGTTTTACAAAATAAAGCAAAAAATAACTGTGGTTACCATTCAGATTTGGACTCCGGCTTTAGGTGCTGGATTTTATATTGTTGGGTTAAAAAGTGGAGGATGGTGAAGTATAAGTACGGTGATGCAAGATTCCGTATTTTTGTGTCAGAAAATGGGGGGGGGGGGTATCAATGGTTATTTTTGATAGGTACATAATAAGACGTGAGATCTGATATTGGATTAACATGATTAAAGTGACGAAGAGGTGCACAGCGTCAATCTCACTAACTCGTCCTCACCCAAATGCGCCCAGAGGTCAAGATGCGTGGGGTAGGGTTTGGATGCATTGGAACTTACGTAACATTTTTCTTGTCTGTTTACGCTCTGCATGTTCCACAAAAAGTTGCTGCATCGCTTTCCAAACCGCTTTCCGAAACAATTTGCCTATCTGTACTATGTATATCCAGACACACAGATTTTAGTTTGGAATAACCTTATCCTGGATGGCTTGCTGGTCACAGCTGAAGAGCTCCATCCACTCTTCTCCAGGCTTTGTTTAGAGACATGAAGGAGGGCCCAAGAGAACTGTCGGCCAAAACTATTGAGACCGCCCTGGCCAGCTAGATATTGTGTAAAGATCTAGCAAACTCTTAGAAGTTGCTATCGAGTCCCATTTGCCGGCATGGTAACTGGTAGTCATGATTACATGGTGCATTAGCAGGAACCTGAATCACAAAATAGTGCGTACATGTTTAGCTAAGAGCGCGTTGCTCATTTATTCACTATATTCCTAGTACGTGTTCACAAGGCAGTGTTTTTTGTTATGGACGTGTTGCACATTTCAATAGAACCACAATCACCGGATTCCTGACGTTTATGGACTAATGAAGGCCACATGTTCAAATGAAACGGCAAAATGATTAGCAGGTTTATTGTCAAATGCACCTGCAGGTAACGTGTGCGCCACTATTTTAAAGCAGCCGCAGTCGACACGCCTAAACGTCAATGCCAAATACAAGGAAACCACACGACAAGGGGACGTGCAAATATTGTATAACAAGACCTCTTATTCCTTACAGGAAAATTGCTGGTTTATATTAGTATATGATCATTGTGTAATATTAAAATACGACCTGCTTGTCATTTTCAGCCGTGCACGTCAAATGCTTCCAAAACAATGTCGAGATACCGTGCAAGCCATCATACTTCAACTGTACAGGTAAGCTATTGTAGACCTGACAGAAATTTATTCTGTACACTTTTTATAAACGAAACAAAGGGGAAAAAATGGAAGAAAAAGATTTTGATAACCCCGTTTTCCTATACGACAGAGGCATGTCACTCACATGTCATAACTTTTCTGCTATTGTTCGCCAGCCTGGATGCAATTATACCAGACCAAAGATCAGGTCCTGAGGTTTTAAAACTTTTTTCATGCTCAATTCAGCTGAGCATGAAATTTAAACTGCTCATAATTACTGAAATAACCAAACTTTGTTGAAATTTCGGATTATTAAAATTGTCAAAGCCTTTAATTTATCCTGCTAATAAATGTTAAAATGCCAACAGTTGTTGGCATTTTAACATGTATGAGCAGGATAAATTTTAGTCTCAACTGATTTGAGCATGAAAAAAAGTTTTATAACCTCAGGCCGAGGTTGTTGTCTTGCTACACCAACATTGAAGACAATTCAATCTTGTTTGCCGTTACACAATTCTTTCTGTGAACCTCGTTAAAGTGGTAGAGCGTTATGTTCTTGTCTTTTGAAATGTAGTGTGGCCCTGATTTGATCTACAAAGAACAGTCCGTGATTTATACCACGATTTGCCTTTGTCAAACAGGTACCAGTAAATTGACACTGTCACGGTAAAATTGGCAAAATACAAGGAGTGCATTAATTTTTGTAAGTTTAAAACGAACGAACACGTTTGTTTAGATTGAATTTTGACTTCGATAAATTTTCGATCATCTATCATTTGAGCCGCCGCATGGGAAAACCAACAATATGCATAGGCGAAAACAAAGGCGCAGATCAGCTTCGCAGTAACTGCGAAGCTGATCTGATCAGCGCCTTTGTTTTCGCTACACAGATAGTACAATTCCCCTACTATCTAAATCCAAAATTTCAAGCTTCTAGATGTCTTCTGTGACTGTACAGTGCAGTTTGTGCCGGACATGGTCGGAACCCAAATCGTTGGTTTTCTCACGCACAGGCTCATTTTCCATTGCTTCCAGATACCCAAAGTTTTGCCTCCTACTGTACCCGGGAGAACCTGCTGAAGTGTAAATACAGGTTCCCCCACCCCACTGACCCCAGCAAGTTTATCATGTGTGATAAAGCTGGGAAAGATTATGTGGTGTCCTGTCCTGCTGGCCAGGTGGGTATATCATAACCAGGCCCCGAGGTTATAAAACTTTTTTCATGCTTAGCTCAGCTTAGACTACAATTTATCCTCCTCATAAATGTTAAAATGCCAACAATTGTTGGCATTTTAACATTTATGATCAGACTAAATTACTAGTTTGGGTATTTGAACCTGAATTTTCCACTAATTTTGACAATTTCAGCATTTATGAGCAGTTGAAATTTCATGCTCAGCTGAGCTGAGCTTGAAAAAAGTTGTATAACCTCAAGGCCAGTACACATTGTTTTGATATAGCAGAGAGGGTTGAATCAATTTAAAAGACCTAAATTCCACAGTTGCAAATGTAGTACCACTGTGATTTGTTTTATGACCCTGCTGACAGTCATACATGTAGGCTACTAGGAAGTCTTGAATGATCTTTTCATCATATCTCTGATAAAAGAAAAATATTTTTTGGGAGAATCATCATGCAGTATATAATCATATGTTAAGATTATGGATGTGAAAGTCGATCATTTAAATGCATCTTTTGAAAAAAAGAGACCTTATTAGTTCTTCTCTTCCCGTTAAATTATGGTGATCTTCTCTTATAAAAGAAGATCTTTCTGACTCTTCCGACCTTGTAAGCAATGTTCAGTTGCTTATTAATTGGACGATATAATGATGGGCAATGTCACTCTGGGCCCAGTTGTTCAAAATTAACGACATTGTTAGTTAACGATTCGTTAAAATTTCAAACATTATAAATGTTACAAATACACTGTTATTTTTTGTTGATAAAATGTGAGAATCCTTTGCATGTTGATAAAATGTGAGAATCCTTTGCATGTTGATAAAATGTGAGAATCCTTAGACGTTACGCACAATGTCGGCGTCCGCCCCATAGGCATACGCTTTTATCATTGTGGATTTTCTTTTAATTATCAATATGAGAGTGTTATACAATAGCATGCTCAGGGGATTTTTACCTTCATATCATGCCCAATCTTGTGTCTTTTATTTCACGTCACCAACGCTTTAATTGAACAAAAATAGCTGAAATGTCACAGAAACTATCGTGTAAGGTGTAACAATTTTCGATCTATTACAAGCGTATTTTGCGATTTTTACCCATTTTCATGGCGCCTTTTCCCATAAAACGTGATGCATGATATGACGCGATGTCATTGAATGTGCTGAGAAAGAAAGAAGGAAAACAATGAAGAAATAAAGAAAATAACTTTGGTGGAACACATGCGGCGAAAACGTAAGATTTTAGATGTCGGTTTGGGGCGCTTATGCGTTTTTAATGTAGCGCAGGGACTTTAGCATGTTTTTTTGAAAAAGATCTTTACAGGAAAAATGTCCATTTAATTCTTAAAAAATGTGAATGTATCATTGAATCTCTGCGAGTTTATCAATTGTAATTTTAACAATTTAAAATGTCTAGCCACGATGTCACAGAGCGTAAAAATTGACAAACAGCAGTTAAGTCGACTGTAATGCGCATGCTCTTTGAAAAATATATATTTCAATGTCAGCCCGTAGAAGTTCTTTGAAAAAGCTGTCTGATGATGTATAGCTTATTGTTTTGTGATGCGTAGCTGATTTAGAGCAGAAAGCCACGATGTCACACGTGCAAAAACGACGTCGGTGACGTCCCAGGTCGATCTCCGTTAACTGGTCTGAGAAAACATTTTTCTTCATGCCGCGTCTTAATTGCGCCAGGTTTCCAGCAAAATTATTGTGAGTTCAGTACAAAACCAGCAAATTCAGGTAATTTATGTCCCCCGCCTTGATTGTTTAGTTAAACAAATATAATCTGAGAATAACGTACGATATCCAAACCACACCAGCTTTCTCTGTGTAAACGCCCCAAAACGACTAGGTTCAAATTGCGGAAAAGTTATTAAAATTAAACTGAGGATTATATCCAAACCACATGCATATCTTCAAAGGATGGCAAAGACATTTATAATGTTTCAAAAGAATCGAAATAAAACTGTAAGAGGAGTTGCGCACACAAGGTACATACTTGTACTCCTATAAGGGGACGGAAGGACGGAGAGACGGAAAGCCGAAAACTATGTCCCTCCGCTTTTCTTCGTAAAGGCGGGGGACCATAAAATTTGGATTTGTGAAGTGTATAAGCTTTTTTACGTAACCACTAACGTCGCGTCTGAAGCCGAAGAATGGTAAAAACTTCGGTGTGACAATTTTTGCTAAATTGACGTCTTTTTGACGTTACGCAGATGTACGCAACATCGGACGTCAAGTCTTTGCATTTGCAATGCAAAGGATTCTCTCATTTTATCAACAAAAATTACAGTGTATTTGCTTTAACGTAGTCAGCATTTACTTATACTGCTCTCCCATATACCGAATTTCCCTTGCGAATGCCCTTCCGAATGCAATTTTGAGCAAATTCGCATTAATCGCAAGAAATTCGGTAGCATTTGTAAGCATTCGGAAGCATTCGGTGAAAATTTCAAGTCGTTGCGAAAATTAGGAACATGCTCCTAAAATTCGCAAGGAAATCATATTCTTAACATATTCGTAAAGAATTCGTAAACAATTCGGATTGATTGCAAGACATTTGTAACACTCGCGAGCCATTTGCAAGGATTCGGTAGCATTAAATTCTATTGAGTTTTGATGTCCGTTAAGAATCGCTAGTGAATCGCAACATTTTCACATTCACGACTCAGTTTTAAGCATATTAATTTATTTATTCTGGCCATATCCTTCAAGTAAAGGCCATAATTTATGGTGTTTAGCCTTAAGCTATCCATCAATGATAGACAAACTATAGTCCCGTGAAATTGTTGATTGTCTTTTTATTGTGTACATCGCAATTTGAGAGAAGCAACAAGTGGTGTGTGTTTCAAGAGAAGACTAGGATCAATAATGACATATTTTTTTCATGCCCCTTCGCATTGTGGGTGATTTCATTTTACATTGATATTATTGGCTACAATGTTTGCGAATGTGTAAAAAATGAAAAGAATTCAGCAAGCATTCGCTTCATTTGTAAGGTGTTTGCAAGACGTTCGTATTATTTGTAACGGCATTTGTAAGCGTTCGGAACATTCGTAAGACATTTTCAAGAATTCGGTAGTGTGGATGGCAATCAATCGCAACATTCTTAAAAGACATTTGTAAGAATCCGCAAGCATTCTTAACGCTTTCGCAAAGACATCGTTTTATACAAGCCCCGCCCCGTCCATTCGCATCATATTCGGTAATTTCAGCGCGAATTTCAAATTTTAGCTTTCGCAAGGGATATTCGGTATATGGGAGAGCAGCATTAACGAGTTGAGATCTTAACGATGATGTTAAGCTAATGACGTTTTGAACAACTGGCCCCAGGTTCTTTGTTTATATTGAAGGTGTTTCAAGCTGACTGCAGCACGTGCCTTGGTGCCGGAGATGTTTCTACAGCCAACTGCCATACACCACTGAACTCTTGTGACAATAACACGAACAACCCGTGCACAGCAGCCAATATCCTTGCGAGTAAGTTAGCTTTTGTAATTGTAGGCAGGCATATTTCTCTGTTTTTTTCCCGTTGATTGTTATTTTAATGTAAGCTTTGGCCAATTATTTCCGGAATGTCTGTGTTACCTCGTTCTAACAAACATTTTTTCGTATGGCCTAATACATTATTCAGCTTCTGCCCAGTGTTGTTTATTATCACCTATAATTGCATAAATGCACGTGCCACACGATATTAACAGCCATATTTTAACGAAGAAAAAAACCGTATATTAATGTGGCAGTTCACGTGCGCACGTGCTGTTAATACAACCTCATTTATTTATGCTCATTACTGGGTGCCACGCAAAAACACGTGCTAATAATGAGTAACTGAAGTGCGCCCGAAACAAGCATAAGAATGAAAGCTTTATACGCGTATGAAAATGTGACGAGGCTGTAAAATATGGTGCACCACTATTGTTTTTCGTTTGTGCAGAATTTATGCAATAATAGCGATCAAAATGATTTTGTCATTCATTAACATTCGCTAGGTCCCTCGGGGAGCGTTCGCCCTCGGTTTCAACTCTCTTGGGACCTAGCGAATGTTAATGAATAGAATATCATGTTTGATCCCTATAATTTCCAGCTATCCATTATGGGTCAATATTCTCTTTGTCGTTTCAGGAAAGTTTTATTTTACATATCCTGGAGATATACACAAGTATATCCAATGCGACATCTGGGGTCATCCGTGGGTCAGGGACTGCAGACAGGGGATGGAGTGGAAACAGTCAGAAGAAACCTGTGTCAAAAACAACACTGACCCCTTATGTCCATATCATCCTGCCTCTGGTCCAAGACTTCACCCACATTCATGTGACCCGCACAAATATATACAATGTGACAATTTCGGCGAGTCGTTCGAGATGAACTGTCAACCGAACTACCTTTTCTTGCCCAGCTCCTTGACCTGCGCACCGATAGGATTCCCCGGTACCGAGACTCTGGTCTATACATGCAACGGCGCTCATCATACATACGTAACGGGAACCGCTCCACCGGTCTTCACCGGAACAGCACGGCAGTATACTTTAGGAACCGGAACACCCAGTGCAGGCTACGCCCTCTCCCATAATCAGTATGACCCTCCGTGTACCAAGGCAAACATTGACGCAGGGCACCTCTACTTCCCATCCTCTTTAGACCAACACCATTATATCCAGTGCGATCTTACTGGGCACCAGTATTTGCAGCGTTGTTCAAGCGCTGGGCAGGATTGGTTTAATCCGCTCAGTTCAACATGTGTTGATGGTCCGGTAATTTCGGGCTTTGGCTAATGTCGAGTTGTAACTGATATAACATATCTACTAAGTACTATTTAATTTGACAGAATCATTAATCAGAATAGTTGAATTTTATGCATATATTTGATAAGACAAACATTCCAGACATGTATGTAGCAAAATATCTTTGTGTCGAAAAGAGCTACCCAGATATTACATAGGGAGCCAGACTGCGGTTTTGAATGAGATGTTAAAGTCAACATATAAGAACTATCGTTTCAAATTCAAACTTATGTGTGTTCAGTATAAAAAGAACATTAACTTTTGAATGGAGGACTTTATGAATTGGGCTATATACGTGAGGAAACACGCAATAAAATCACCATCAATAACTATTACATTTTCCTAGTGTTTTATTCATGTTTGTTGTTGTAATAAAAGAGTAAGAAGTTATTAATTAATACGAAAAAATGACAGTCATTGGTACAAGCATGTACTAATACTAACGTGTTTGAAAAACGAATGTGGCACTGACAGCTGTTTACCCAATCAATAATGATGACTAAAACCGACAAATTATGAGCTTGGTAACGAATCGACCAAGGGCAATGTGTGCTAAAAAGAGCGAAGTATAAGCAACTGGTTTATGTATGATAGGAGCACGTCAGTATGAGTTTTTTTTTTTTTTTTTTTTTTTTTTTTTTTTTTTTTTTTTTTTTTTTTTTTGCTGAATTCACACACCTTGGGTAAATCTAACTTAGATTTAGTGACGTGAACCCATTTTAGCTATAATGCTGAACACGTCCAACACAAACTACCCTTTGTTTCCGCCTATGCAGAGTGTTGCTTTTCCCATGCGGCGGCTCAAATAGCAAGTTCATATGACACAAAATCTAAAACAACGATAAAATTATTAATTGGTCACAATACAATCTACATTATTTTGAGGTCAAATGTCATGCTGAACCTGTGTTGACTTTAGGCTTTCTTGTATGTAATTCCCTCAACAATAATACATGCCTTTAGTTTTGCAGATCTTTATCTATGACTGGAAAATTTAGATCAACTGGCTTCCCCGCACTCCGTTACATTTTGTGACTTCGCTTCACTTCCGTGTGGATAGCCTTCACGGAACACTGGCTGGAACATTCTGTGGAAATGGACACCTGATTTATGCGAGATCTGATTTAGCGTAAGGAGTTACGCTTAACTGGGTTTTACTGTTTTGGGGTAGGCAACACCCTAGGTTCACTTGGTTGGGAACATCTACATCAACGCCTTGTCATGGATAAAGTCTATGTTTTCTGGACATCCCCGTTTACCTATTTGCAATTATTCATAATAATTGTTCAAACATTATGCAACCGCCGCTTTAAGAAAGCGTGTCAAATATTTTCTTGAGAGACAATGCATCATTTACCTCAATAACGAGAAATGATTGATTTGATAATGAATAATTCAATAAATTAAGAATGTTGATATTTCATCCCGCCTTCCTTTTATCTTCATTAGTAGAAAGTGCGTTATTTGTTGTGGTTGCTTATTTTGTTCGCAATGGAACTTTTCGTCGTTTTCGTATTGATTCTGATACTGCCTGTTAACGCCCAGGACCCGTTCGCCAGGAGTTTTCGTAGACGACCAAGTGACAGGCGGAGACAACCTTCAGATGCGAACAGATTTCGGGACCAACCGCCACCTGTCATTAACGTACCGAGACAAGGTGACCGACAAGTGGATTTTGTACCCCTTGAACGGGGACCATTTGACCGGAGGCGGCCACGGAGTCAAGGACAAATCAGTTCATCTGATCGTACTCAAATGGACGCCGGTGGTCAGGGAGAGATGATGATAGAAGGTGAAATTCCCATTCCAAAGCGAATGCTAGACGCTGCTCGTCAGTTCCAGAGCGGATTTAATGAGCCTCGCAGGGGCTCGTTTGATGGTGGTCTACGAAGAGGTTTCGATAGCAGGCGAGACGGTCGATTTGACCGAAATCCACCGCCACCACCAGATACATTCGGTGGTTCACAGAGAGATCCACAGCGTACAGGACCAGCCGATAGACGACAGGACCGGTTTGATGGTGCCCGAGATAGACGGCGAGACAGTCCAGCACGTGACTGGAATACCGGTGGCACAGACCCCAGGGGCTTCGATAGGCGGATGGATCCAGGTAGAGACTTCGGACCAGAGCCTGGAAGAGATCGGATGGGTAGAGGACAACTAGAGACATCTAATCAAGGCTCTCTTGATATGGGTGCTTCTGGAAATCTCGGTCTAGACGTACAACTTGAAGGGCCAGCGGCAATATTAGACCCAACAGGCTCCGGTCAGTTTGATGCGCCAAGAGACCGACAGGGGCAATTCGACAGGGCACGGCCAGATCGACTACCTTCAGATAGAGGTAATCTCAGAGATACACGTCAGGGACGATTCGACCGAACTAACGACCCAAGATTTGATGCTTCAAACCAGATTGAACCGTCGAGATCTGGAAGTTCCTCACAGGATGGTAGATTCTTTGGTCCTGGTGGTGGTAGTTTTGAGCCAGCTGTTGGTAGTGGTCCAGGGCGGTTCGATGACCCTAGACAGAACCAGTCACGACGTGACAGAGGGTTTAATCCGAGCCTAGACGGTGCTGGTGGCCAACAAGTAGGTGGACTGAGTGACAGAGGACTTGGTTCTCCGAGGCAAGAGGGAATTGCGACTTTCCCGCAAGGACCAGTAGATATGCAAGGAGGCAGAAGACCGGATACATCCGCCCCTGTGGATTCATCCCGACTCGGTCCAGATCTTGGAGCCGGGAGTCGTCCTGGTGGACGTTTCGCACAAGGACAGATGGAAGCAACAAATCAAGCACAGTTAGATGCTGCAGGATCGGGGGAAGTGTTGATTGAAGGGGAATTGCAAATACCGACGAAAGTAATTAAAGCAGCAGTCAAAGATGTCATTGCAGAGCAAGGGTTGCTCGGTAATGGTACGATTCCAGATAATTCGAGTGGATCTTTAAGCGACGCTAGACAAGGACTTCCCAGTATTAACCAGCCGAACCAAAATAGACAAGAATTGCCACCACCAGGAAATGCTGACGCTTGGGTACCTGGTGGATTTGGTAATTCACCGCAGGACCAAGGTGGTGTAAACATCAACGGCCAGGGTTCGGGAAGACAGGACGGATCACAACAAAGTCAAGGTGGTTTTGATTCTTCAGGGAACGTTGGAGGACAAGGAACGGGGCGTTTTGATGGCTTGGGAAACGTCGACAGGCAGGGAACCGGGCGATTTGACGGTCCGCAACAAGGTCAAGGCGGTTTTGATGCACGAGGCAATATTGATAGACAAGGAACGGGCCGGTTTGACGGTCCGCAGCAAGGGGGATTCGATGGTGCAGGAAATATTGACAGGCGAGGGTCAGGAAGGATAGATGGAGCCCGACAGGATCAAGGGGCGTTCCGCGGACAAGGGACAGGGAGATTTGACGGACGGCGACAAGGTGGAGGTGGCTTTGATGGCACTGGAAACGTTGACAGGCAGGGAACTGTAGGGTTTGATGGATCTCAGCGAGGAAATGACTCCGCTGGAGGTCCAAATGACAATTGGACTGGCGCTACACAAGGATCAGCAGTACCCGGACGTCTGGATAGACCTTTATACGACCCAATTAAGGACCCCTTAACCTCGTTGCTAGGTAAGCGTTTTTACGTAATGATTTTTCCAACTCCATAATTCTGTAAGTGAGATGCATGGCATTCAGATATGATTATACTAGTAATATGCTATACGGTATTAATCGTTTCGCCCATTCGGGCTGTAAAAACAGATTGTCTGCTTATGCCTCCAGGTAAAGCTAATTATGGACTGACTTACCATAATGTTACTGGACAACCGCTTAGAAGGTCTGAACCTGCCAAGGAAAAGTGGTTAAGTCAATCCTGCATTACAATCGTAGTTGTTTACTTTTGTGGTTATATTGTAGCATACGACCATAGCTGTTGAATGGGACGTAAAGCAACAATCAAACAAACAAATAAACACTTTAAGGCTTAATAACCCTCAGCGAATACAGCACATAAGATGCATCAAAATATGTTAAAAAATGTACAAAAAGGAGAACAAAGATTGAAATAATGCAGAAGAAACAAACAGTTTCTGGTTTCTACTGCTTGTTGGTTGATTATAGCATGTAATTGTTGTCTCTTAAAGCGATTTGGACATAACCCATTAAAACCGTGAATCTTCACAAAGTTTTAGGGATTTCTCATATGAATCCCTCAGCATACCATTTCTACAGAAATTGACAGGGACAAAATATTATGAATCTCAGTTGTAATGTAGCTGTTTGAAAGCAAAATCTAACTATGTTATACAGGTATCCCATGCATTTTGTTACAGTCGCCATTATTGGTGACTTTTGAAGGGTGACCCCTGGTTGTATTGTTTGAATGTCAAGATTTCGTGGCGGAGCGTTGTTGTAAGTTTGGGAATCCTCCATACTTGTCGCAAAGCAGTTATCACGCCAGCTCATTGCTGAAATTAACCAAACACATAATGTATAACCAATCTTGCTGAGTAGTGATACATATCGATTCAACATATGGCATACTTTATGACAATTTAGGTAAACTACATTAATGAAATAGCCCTTTAAGTAATATTCTAACATACATTTTTATGTATTTTAACTTTCAAGTTATTGGAATGGCATAAGTTTTTAGACCCTGTTTTTTTTTTTTTTTTTTTTTTTTTTTTTTTTTTGTTTTTTTTTGTTTTTTTTTTTTTTTTTTTTTGTTAAATAAAAAATGATGATATTGTCTGATTAGAATTCCATAGCCAATTATAATGACTGCCACAGAAAGTTTCACTCTCTGGCCACTAGAGTAGATTTATACATTTCATTCAGTGTCCTGTCATATTAAGCCAGTTAAATAACACTTTAACCCAAGGTACCGTCTGATTTCCATCTGATCTCATTCTTGGACTGAAATTGTGATAATATAAAGTGTGTCGTATGGACGTTTATATTTAGCGGTTCCTTTTCCGCGTCTAAGACACTAAAATTAAACATAAATTTTGAACAGCACAGCTTTATCTTGTTCTAATACGTACAGATAAAATTAAAACTGAGATCCTTTAAGAGCAGTGAACACATTAATGAGAAAAAGGATGGGCCATACCGCGGTTTCGACTATTAAAGTCTCGCCAGTGACCCTTTAGATTTGGCAACATGGAGCCAAAGAGAATTAATGAAATTTTGCAACTTTCAACATGGTAGTCGTTACAAAGACTAAAATCATCTAAATGGGACCAAATATGTAAACATTGGTTAGAAAATGAATCTTAACCGATAATAAATTTCTGATTTCTCAGAATATACTCGCTGATCTCAAAGGACCAAAAAGAAAATATAACCTGCACTATGGATGATGTACGGGGAGACTTTTTAGGGCCGCCACACGGCACAACACCAGCTGCAGTAATAGCAAATTTCTGATTTCTCAGAATATACTCGCTGATCTCAAAGGACCAAAAAGAAAATAAAACCTGCACTATGGATGATGTACGGGGAGACTTTTTAGAGGCGATCATTATCAAGTAACCGCATTTAATATCAGTCGCATCACGAGAAAACCATTGTGCGTCACCCTTTCTGTACCACGTGAGGTTAATTAGATTGTTTAGTTTTCTCCTACACAGCGTTTCTTCTACTGAATGATAGATATAATACATGTAGGTGCAGTCAATACAGAAATTGAACATTTATTGAAAGAAAGTGACATCAGAAATCCCGGTTATTATGTTTTTGTTATTGTGTTGGAATTACTGTATGTTCATGTGGCGGAAGTGTTTGCGAAAACCAAATAACCTGGATTCCTTTTGTTACTTTCATTCAATAAATGTTCAATTTCTGCATTGACTGTACCTATCTATCAGTCAAAAGAGTAAACGCTATGGGGGTAACTTGTTGCAAAGCTATTTCGCTAAACGGTAAAATATTATCATGCCAGCTCATTTCTGAAATTAACCAAACACATAATGTATAATCAATCTTGATGAGTATTGATACATGTAGATTCAACATATGGCATACTTTATGACATTTTAGGTAAACTAAATTAATGGAATTTCAGATGTAGCCCTTTAAGTAATATTCTATCAGACATGTTATTGGAATGGCATAAGTCTTTAGACCCTGCCTTTTTTCATATAAAATAATTATATTCTCTGGTTAGTATTCCATAGCCAATAATGAAAGATTCACTATTAGCATCTTTAACTTCCAGTAACGTTATTTTATTTCATTCAGTGCCCTGTCAAATAACAGTTAAATAACACTTTAACCCAAGGTACCATCTGATTTCCATCTGATCTCATTCTTGGGCTGAAATTGTGATAATATAAAGTATGGCGTATGGGCGTTTGTAAAGTGGTTTCTTTTCCGCGTCTAAGACACTCAAATTAAACATAAATTTTGAACAGGACAGCTTTATTCTGTTCTAGTAGCACGTACAGAGGCGATCGCTATCAAATAAACCGCATTTAATATCAGTCGCATCATGAGAAAACCAACAATGTGGTTTCCTAACAGTTTCGACACAAACCTAGCTGTACAAGCACAGGAGAGGCTGCAAATTTTGGATTGACGAACAAGAGGAATTGTACTATCCGTTTAGCGAAAACAAAGGCGCTGATCAGCTGTGCAGTTACTGCACAGCTGATCTGCGGCTTTGTTTTCGCATATGAAGATTGTTGGTTTTCTCTTGCAGCGACTCGTTTAATATCAGTTTCTGTCATTGTGGCGATATAAGATGTTGGCATTTACGTCTCGACAGCTTGATAGGCTTAAAAATCAAGAACCTGAAATGATGAATTATTCAAGACGTTCATAAACTGTTCTTAGGCTACATTGTCATAATAGTTCACCATTTGCACAATGAAATGTTTTGGACAGTTTATTTTTTTATGAATTATTCAATAAAATTACGTACAACAAAAAGATGTAATTGAGCCGCGGCATGAAACCACCAGATTCTGTCCATATACGAAATATAAAGCCGTACTCACTAAGATGGTCAGCAAATTGTTCGTTGATGTCCAAGTAGTATACTTTGTTTAGCTTATTCATCAACAACGTGTAGCATTTAGCTTATATTTCTAAATGTGAACAACTCCATTTTGAGGCTAACTTGTCAGAAGCCCCGACTGTATATTTTCTTGGAACGGGATACTTATGGTATAAATATATAATATCTTGAAATAAAAGAACTTCCTTCAGTATTAATGTGAGATTCACAATGTGGATATTCACAATGGACGGACTCGGACTGTTATGTCTGATTGCTATATGTGTCAGTGCGGTTCAGTCGCAACCACAGGATGTTAACGCGCTGCTCAGACAACGGCAGGGATTTCCGGCACAAGTAGAGAGAAGTTTCTTCGATCCTGCAAATGATCCAAGACGATTTGGTGCGCCTGACGGAGGAATGTTCACAATAGACAGACATTTAGAAGTTCCTCAAAACGCCATTCGGCGTGGTCATTCAAGCTTTCAAATGGGTGGCTCCAGACAAAGTAGGACCGAGTCAACTCAAATAGGTCAATTTAATGCAGCCGGAATCCATCCTGGTATGACAGGTGCAATGGATCATGGTGGGCAGACTGGTGTCGCATCTCAAGGTCAGATGGAAGCAAGCAGACAGGCGGAACTGGGTGCCTCTGGTCAGACGGAAGTTACAGTAGAAGGTGAAGCTTTGGTGCCCACTCGTTTATTGGCCGGAGGTCAAAGCGGAGTAGTCGCTGCTGGCAATCAAATGGCTCTGGCATCGGCTGGACAAGACATGTTTGCAGGCCAAGCAGCAACTATTGATAACGTTAATCGACAGCTTAACCAAGGACAACTAGAAGCTTCAAGTCAAACGGAGTTGGCTGCGGGCGGTCAGGGCGAAGTCACTGTAGAAGGAGAGGTAGCGGTGCCAACACAGGTTCTGGAAGCAGCGCAGCGTGTTCAGGGCGGAATAGGGACTGGGGTTAATGCGGGTGCAGTTGGAACACAAGGTGGGGACATCACTGGAACACAGGCAGTCGACATGAGTCTTGCTAGAAGAGGTGAAATGGCTGGTGTGGGAGCAGTAAGTGGAGTTGGAGCAAGTGGAGTCAGCGGATCTGGTGAAGTAAGTGCTGAATTCAGTGGTTCTAGAGCAGGTCAAATAACTGGTGAAATAAGCCGTGAAGGTCAGCTTGGTGCCCAAACAGGTGACTTTGGTGGACTCCAGCAAGGTGAATTAAGCGGCACCAGAACAGGTCAAATAACTGGAGAAATAAGTCGTGAAGGTCAGCTTGGTGTTCAAACTGGGGGCCAGATTGATCAACCACTTGTAGGACCGAGTACACTTGATCAGAGCGGTCTTGCTGCAGGAGGAGCAGTCGCGATGTCTAATCAAGCGGATGTCAGAGCAGGAGGACAGGGGGAAGTAACAATAGAAGGAGAGGTAGCTGTACCTACACAGATGTTAGACAGAACTGGTGGGACGTTTATTCAGGGAAGCGGGGGACTCGCAGGATCTCGTGATGTAGCAGGCGCTCAACAATTTGAAACGACTCGCCAAGGAATGACAGGAGTACAGGACGTCACAGGGATACAGGATCAAGGCAGAACACTGGGCGGTAGGACTCTAGATTTCTCGGGCATTGGTATGTCACGTGAAGGTCAGTTTAGTGGATCACGTGATGCTAGGTTGGGGCTATCGGGAGAAACAACAATAACGGGTCCGAGAGGTGGGCAGATAGAAACGTCTCGCAGAGCAGGATTGGGGATTTCAGGGGATGCACAATTTGACGCTACGAGAGACAGTCGTATTGGCCAGTCAGGAGACTTGAGTGCATCACGCGACCGTGACCTTGGGCTTGGAGTTTCCCGGGATACAACAATAACTGGACCTCGTGGGGGACAGATTGAAACTTCCCGCAGAGCGGGGTTAGGTATATCAAGAGATTCACAACTCGATGCATCCAGAGATCAGCAACTAGGCAGCGGCCAAACGGGTTCGTTGACAGGGTCTCGAGAGCGTGATTTAAGACTGGGATTGTCTCGAGATACCACGATAACTGGGTCTCGCGGAGGACAGATTGAAACGTCTCGCAGAACAGGATTAGGCGTATCAAGAGATTCACAGATTGACATGTCCGGAGGAAGAGACCAATCTCTTGGTCTGTTGCGAGAAGGACAAATGACCGCCTCCAATCAAGTCGACATGTCTGCTGGGGGCCAAGGGGAATTCACTATGGAAGGTGAAATACCTGTTCCTAACCAGTTTTCCGGAGCGGCTGGGCAGATGTTTGATCGTGGTTCACGACGAGATGGTGTTGATTTTGTGGGAAGCGGTCAAACCGGATCATTAAGTGGGTCTCGAGATCGGGATTTAAGACTAGGATTGTCTCGAGATGCCACCATAACAGGGTCTCGTGGTGGACAGATTGAAACGTCTCGCAGAGCGGGGTTAGGATTATCAACAGAAGCACAGCTCGACGCATCCAGAGACAGACAATTAGGGACTGCTCAAACGGGATCTTTGAGTGGCTCTCGAGATCGGGATCTAAGGCTCGGACTGTCCCGAGATACCACAATAACTGGGCCTCGCGGCGGACAGATTGAAACTTCTAGAAATACAGGGTTAGGGTTATCAAGTGATGCACAAGTCGACGCATCCAGAGACCATCAATTTGGGAGTGGCCAAAGCGGATCTTTAAGCGGATCACGAGACCAAGATTTAAGGCTGGGGACCTCTCGAGATACAACGATAACTGGTCCTCGTGGTGGACAGATTGAAACATCTCGAAACACAGGATTAGGCTTATCAAGAGATTCGCAATTCGACGTGTCCAGAGGAAGAGATCTTTCGACTGGTCAACTCCCAGCTGGTGGTATGCGAGAAGGGCAGTTGTCCGCCTCTAATCAAGTCGACGTGTCAGCAGGTGGTCAGGGAGAAGTTACCGTCGAAGGCGAGATAGCTGTTCCGCGACAGTTTGCCGGTGCTGCTGGACAGGTGCTCGGTGGGGGTTCGAGACAAGACAGAGTTGATTTCGGTGGAAACCGCCGGCTTGATTTATCAGGTTCTAGACAAACCGATGTTTCAGGACAATTCGATAGACGGACAGACTTAACCGGACAACAGACAGTGGATGGCTTAGCAGGGAGAAATATTGACCTGACCGCTTTAGGTCGGACTGATCAAGGACTCAGTACATCTACTGGTGGCTCCATTGATCTGAGTGGACGAGGAGAACAGACTACAAGGCGTAGTGGATCGGGGCAAACCGATTGGTTTCGTACGAGAAATATGGGTCGACGAATGGGAAAAGGCAGGGCCTTTCAGATCTCACACGTCTGTAAGTAGCCTCTTAACGGGATCTTCCCTGGCATTTTAAAAAATGTATTTCGGATATTGAGTTTGTAATCAACACGTGACGTCATAACTATGTCAGCAAAATACAGATTAGTTTTAATTTTGAATCTGATTTTTCTACAGTTTCTGTCATAGGTTGAAATGTTTACTTCATAAACTGTGGTAAATGTTCCTGTTTAGTTTCAATATTACCCTGTGCGTGACATTGGGTGTCAACGGGACAGTTCCATGAAGCAACAGTAGGATGAAGGTTAGCTTATATGCTGCGGAGCGTGCACCTCTGGACTGATTCATGTCAATGGATAAACAGTTTTGCATCGCTGTTGCCAGCAAGCAATAGAATATAAACTATCAACAAAATCACGTTTATTTGCGGGGGTGCCATTGTCAAAGGATAATAGGGGTTTCTCTGTGAATCACGCTCCGCAGCATAAGCTAACATTCATCCTTTATTGCAATTGCAAAATTAACCTTATCAAATGTATGGGTGTTGGCATTTTGCATGTATGAACTCTATATTAGTGCATATAGTTATTTTGATCACTCAATGAGGATGACATTTATATTTTATGAGGCAGACAATTTGATTGAACGTCTTGTGTAATGTGAGTTCCGCCAATCAAATGAGGCACCTCGTGGGAAAACCAACAATGTGGTTTCCGAACAGGTTCGACACAAACCGGCCTGTACAAGCACAGAAAAGAGCTAGAAGCTTGAAATTTCGGATTTAAAAGACAGGGTTTCTGTGCCAGGGGGTCAAAATACAGGTAAAACACAGGTAATCAATTATTGATTTTTTGGTGACAGGAATAAGCCAATCACATTACTGTGTTTAGGACTATATATCATCTATTGGCTGAAATTTGATGTGAATGGTCTGAAGTCTAGTGAGAAAATGACAACTGAATGCTAATCCCCTTTATATAGTCCAGCCCTGCCTTTAAGTAGAAGAGGAATTGTACTATCTGAGTCGCTGATCAGCTTCGCGGTTACCGCGAAGCTGATCTGCGTCTTTTTTTTTCGCCTATGCAGATTGTTGGTTTTCCCATGAGGCGGCTCAAATGATACAACAATACAGTATGTTTTTGGCTGAGGTTACAGATAATATGATTCATCAAACCATACCTAGCAGTTTTTTCGGCAAAAAAATGGTGTTATTTCCCAGTCAGTGACAACTCCGCAATTGTTTACATTAAAACTTGTATCATTAATTTTATAGACAACAGGCCATGGCATTGTCTAAAAAAAAATAACAGTAATTCCACGGAGACATGTCATTAATCAATGTAAATATTAGGGCCAATATCAGCCCAAATGCCTGCATGGATTATGTGAATTCAGTAATTCTCCCCAAGGTCTATTAAGTATGCCAAAAGCAACTTTGAGACCATAAAACGCTAAACAATAGATCGGCGCCAAAACCGTGATCCACATACACACTCAAGAACGTAGAATTTTGTTGTTCAGCAATGGACTGGTTGACCCGGGAACAACCCTGATGAACATTATATGTGACTTTGATGAAAATTTTATTTACAGCGCTTTCATATGACAAGTACGAACACATATACTGTAATATTCATGGTTTATTGTGGTCATTATATAGCTAACATAAAGTTATCTTTCCTATAATTATGATACTTTAACCTATTAATCAAAGAAACTTAAAAAAATGTTAACATCTTGTCTCATTGCTGTCAAAATCCACGTCGTTTTAAATGGTGTTTGGAGTGCAGGAAAATGTCAAATATAGATATTTGTTCAATCCACTGGGTGGTCAATGGGAGATAATTTGTGCTGTGTAGATTCAAATGAAATCGTGTTATCGAACCTGGTACCTGTGTCTGTATTAAATTGTGCTGACAGTGTTAAAATGTGTACCTAGCCAAAATACTTACATATCTGATGCATTATTTTAAGTGATAGGACTGAAAACAATGTACAATAATGTTAAAAGCATATATGTATGCACCCATCTAAAAGTAAAAGTTATTATTGGCAAGTTATTATTATTATCATCATTATGTATTATTATTATTTTATTGATAGATGTTTTGGTATTGATTCCAAATTGCCTGCTGCATTTTTCTGATTGCAATGCTTTTTAAAAATGTGACGGTCACAAGAAATCTAATAGCATAGCCTACGATCAACATGATCAAACTGAGCATCAAACTGTCGTAGTATTTTAATACTTAAAAGGTTGAGTATCTACAATCTAGGTAACAGATGCTTCCTTTCAAAACTTTTTGAAACATTGACAGTGATGGTTTCATTAAGGTATGGAAATGACAGAGCGCCATGACATCGAAAAAAGTAATCTACTTACAGGTTCGTTTCATTAATAACATACCCCTGCAATGTTGCAAAATAAATTGACCCCGCACCCTACATTGCATGGCTCATTGCTGGATGGTTATTAGTCTGGCCTGGATGAAACTTCTACAATTTGTGTATATATTTATGTGTGTTAAACTGGTAGTTTGTTTATATTGATCGTGAGCAGTCCGATTGGACAGGAAGTTGCTTTCGACGTGTACCAAAATTCTGCTAGATTAAATGTAAAGTTTTCAACTTTTGGCGATTGGTATTTTGTAAGTACTGTGAATATTGCCAGTTTCTGACATGAATGTTGTTCATTGGCATCTATTGTAGATACCTTAAAACTTACATCACATTCGCTGAAGTACTGAAGTAGAAATGGAATATCTAACTATACCTACTACCCTGTATAATGCTACCATGAAAATGCATGTTTTCAGCACATAAATTGTCTGAAAGTTTATCAAATTTAAAAACTGGACATCTGAGAATATCATTAACAGTTGACATGATTATTTAAAGAGAGTAACGATGCCTTGTATCTAATGCAATGTGTACCTGCCTATGACAATGTTTTAAGTTATGTAATGACATTCTTAAACATATATTCATTAAGGACATTTGATGGTTTTTGAAAACAATTGATTGAAAAAGTGTGACTGGCGATTTTAACAAGACGGCTTATATTAGTAATCATCCAAGAGAAACTTCAACGAATCAAATATTAAACGCGCGAGAGCACACTAAGATGGAAGTAGACATTAAGAGCAGTTTTGCTTCCTTGAAATATGTCTGTAATGAAGGAAATAGCGTCTATTTAATCATTATTTCTGAACTTTATATGTATTGCGAATGCGGTACAAGTTTTAATGTATATCAAATAGATGTCAATGAATAACATTCAGGTCAGAAAGTGGCAGTATTCACAGTACTTACATAATACCAATCGCCGAAAGTGGAAAACTTAACATTAATTCTGTCAGAATTTTGGTACATACCGAAAACAGCTTCCTGTCCAATCGGACTGCTCACGATCAATATAAACAAACTACCAGTTTAAAACACACAAATGTATACACAAATTGTAGAAGTTTCATCCAGGCCAGACTAATAACCATCCAGCAATGAGCCATGCAATGTAGGGTGCGGGGTCAATTTATTTTGCGACATTGCAGGGGTATGTTATTAATGAAACGAACCTGTACATTTAACAAAGTCGATGTGATCTTATTTTGTTGTATTGCACCGCTGTTGTTGTGTCTTACCGTTGTATTAGATTCGAATTGGGGCATTGACAGTTCAGTGATATTCTAGTAAAGGCACTTAACAAGTAAATATTGACATAAATGACCACATAAACGTGTATAGTCACGCCAAAATAGGCCGTCGTTTAGAAAGAGCAACCATGTTCGTCTACCTGGCACCTAGTCTACTACATAATAAAACATATCCATTGTTCTTTAAGCATTAATTAGCTTGTCAAATTATAAAATGACATCTCTTTGACGGAAATAGGGCTTTAAACGCATTGAAATCTGATGGACATTATCATAACCTATTACACATGCGTTTATTTAGGCTATATTGTACCACGATTGAAACTATTTGTGAGATTAAATGGATTTCAAATTTACATTTTAAGCACTACTAATTAGTTTTCTTGTTTTGGCTCCAAATTGTTTATGACTGAACGCGTAGATCTTTTAAAATTCCTGTCAAGGACTAATCAATCATGATAATAATATGGAACTATTTGTATTCGAGTAGTGCGACGATGTTACCAATGCTTGTAACGCTACTGCTTGTAGTAGGACAAACTGACTCCGGCATCACCCCCGCAGATCTATCAGCTCCACACCGCCCACAACTTAGGAAGCTGTTCTCTTCTTCAATCCTGGCACACGTGCCATCACATGCTATTGCGAAGGCATTACTGACGGTTTTGAAGGATTCTACAACCTCTGATAAAAATGCTTTTCAAACTGCTACTGTTCGTAAGTTGCGTATCCATGACTTCGTTTATTTTGGATGTATCAAATTAAAGATCTTCAAAGCGTTGGGCTCGACGGCGGAAACGGCTTCATTTTCAATGATGTTTCGTATTAGACTATCGTGAAACTGAGAACATTTGTCATGCGCTGCAATTCTTTAGTGATGTATAAGGACTTTATGTGAGATGAGTAGAAACGTCTGTTTCAGCTAGGAGTATCCGGAGCAATGACGCCAATCCGTTGACAGACATTTTGTTTGCAGCGGCGAACTGTGCTTTACGTTTATATCTCCCCAGTATCCCTGTGAGAATCCGCTTCGAAGCTGTTCTGCTTAGAATCCTTTCCACCATCGCCATCTAAATCACCGTCACATTAAAAACCGGTTTCGTCCACCGGGGGATACTCAAACATTTCCAGGGACAGCACAATCCGTATCAATCGACTTTTTTGTTGTTGTTTATCAGGCTATAAACTGAATGTTTTCCCATTTATTTTCCAGCGGTGAACGTCCGATGTTATGCAGATCCGTTGAAAGGCCTCTCTTGTGGCGTGGAGTACCCAGATGACCAGTGCAAAGGTAGGATTTATTCAGAAATAAACCACTTGAAATCAAAAGTACACAGTGACGTGAGTCTTCTTTTACGTTCCGTTGAAATCATTTTGTACATAAGATCAGAACGTAAAATCGCACATACTTGATCACTTCAGAAATACACCAGTACACAGAACATGAGTCGTCTTTTGCGTTCCGTTGAAAATAAGTTCGTACATAAAACCAGTACGTAAAATCGCACATAAGAAGCTTATGTTTTGGCTGTTGTAGATTTTTTTTGGCTGTTGTAGATTTTTGTGTTCATTTTTAATGCAAGAACATAAGCACACACATCAGATTCTGTGCACTGATCGCGTCAGATGATTATTGGAGTGTCAAAACGTTTTCTCATTTCATGAAAATGGGAGGATAAATAATAATTTTGAAATGGGCATAATGTCACTCAGTATAAATAAAATGAGTTTCAGAAGCTATATATCTTAATGCTTTAAAAAGAACTTTGAAACCTTGGGAGGTTATTTTTTCAGCAAAAATTATTGATATTGTTCCAATGTGTTTGATCTTATGTTTCTGATCTAATCTGTCATTTATTCATGGATCATGAGTCTATGTGTGAATTGTTACTACCATTTGCTCACCTGTTTCCTTTCATTCATTTTAGAAAAATGGGACTTCCCCAACCCATGCACACGAGAAAATATGGATATGAATATCACTAAATTCGTTCACCCTTATGATAACTCGAAATTCCTTATGTGTGGTGAGATGGGCAAACTATACATTGTACAGTGTCCACGACTTGAGGTAAGCTTATAAAACATACAGCTTTTCATTTTCTTGGGAGGGCACTTGAATGAAAATACATATTCACCTAAACCAAATACTATTTGAAAACTGAAACACTCAGGGTTTGAAAATTAACGCCACGCATTTATGCATCAGCGATACCAAACATTCTGTCGTCGTAATAACATAAATTTGACGTGCATCATGCAAAAACTGTCAAAAAGTTTGTATTAGTCAAAATGTTACTATTTAGATTCACAAAGTTTCGCCGGTTTTGAAATTTGAATATTACAAGCACCCAATATGCCGCTAATACGTTGCACCGACGTATTTTTCCAAGGGAGTGTATTCCGTCACATTACTCCCCCCTCCGAGAAGACTCGCCCCGAGTCTTGGCCTTAGGACTACATGGGCCTGGCAATTGTCATTATCCCACCGCTGCCACCAAATGTAGCGAACAGCCGAGCCGAGCCACAGCAAACCCCGTCAGTGGAAAAGCATGCGTTATATACCAAACAAAACTATGATGATCATAGGGCATTGTGATTTTAGTTCTATAATAATAGTATGTGTTTGCATGGTATCAGATATTCTGGATAACCCCGTATAAACCTCCATACAGTAAACAGACAATGTGCCAAAGGTATAAGCATTAAAATTCAGGTATTGAGAAGAGACCATTTTCGTTAAGGGCGTGTACGTAAAATTTCTAGTACCTGTTACTTAAAAAACATGTTTTAGGTATAATCTGGAAAACAATTCATATATATATATATATATATATATATATATATATATATATATATATATATATATATATATATATTGTTGCGACCTAGCAACTTGCAGCGGAGAACTTCTCTTCTCTTCAGTACATGTATATTAGCAAGCTCGGGCTCAGGCTGACACTACAGCGAGAGGTCGGGCTGCCAATACGATGCTCTAGACTTCTAGTCAAGGCTTCGTTGTAGGGGCTTTGTGGTCTTCAGAAACTGAATATAACTTTAAAATCTAAGCTTAATGGGAATGAAATGAGACTAAAGACATGGCTTGGTGAAACAAGTTATGCAATTTTAATGATTAAATAAATTTTCAAATATGTAACAAATGATGTTTCTTTATGAACAATGTACTGAAATATTTAATTTACACGAACGGATGTTGACACGAAAAATGACAAAACAACGACTTGCATGCTATCAGTGATCAATCAAATGAAAATGGCCTTAATCTATGAAAAACAGTGATGTTTAATTTATTTAAGATGAAAAATGTGCTGAATACTTGATAAATAACTATTTATGACACTTTAAGAAAAGCCTTAACTTGTTATGAAATTTTAAGATAACTTTTGTGAAAAGCTCTACTTGTATTTTAGGAATGAAAATAAAAATCAAATTTAACTTGCAAAAGCAGAATTTTGTAATTCTGGATCCTAGACTAAACTATTCTAATGAAGAAAGAATTTATTTAATTAATTTCTATGCAATTTTGACCGAAATATAGCGAAAATAAGCCAAAATAAAAATCAGAAAATTGAGACAACGAAACGCACGTCTGTTCTCAACGAAAGAAAAATCTGAAGACCCTGGGAAAACTCAAGCGCTCGCTTTTATATCCCCAGATTCCCGAATCCCCGATCCCGGAGTGAAATCGCCTTGGATCCCAGATCCCGGGCCAAAACACTCAGGGATTCCCAGAACCCACGACAAAATCCGCTGGGGTCACCTGATCCCGGCCTAGAAAACCCTGGGAAGATGCCGCACATTTGACTTTGTCGATGTCCGCCATCTTGGATTTTGCCGAAAAATAAATACAGACACTCGACTTTATGCAGAAAATTAAAGGTCTTCCTGAATGAAGTTTACTATAAAAATGACACCAAAATGATCCTGAATAATTTATCTAAATGACTGATATGGTGAGAAAACTTGACTCTGTACCGATTAAGTAAAACTGGCTGTTTCAAAATTGACAAAGTAGAAATCACTGCTGACTATTTTGATTGATACGCCTGAACGAATACATAAATCAATACCCAAAATGCACTACTGACACAGCAACAAAAATGGAAGTAAAATGACATGTGAGGCTTTTGCTCTGCACAATTTTGGATAAATAACCAAGACAGACACAAAAATGATGGATTAAATTACAGCAAAACAGTGGGTAAGAACTTTGTCTGCACGAATGCCGAGTGTCATTGATGCAAACCAAGCACAAACCCGATTTTGAGCCATGCACATGAAAAATGAACGATCAGCTGATTTGTAAACAATCAAAACATACAGCTTGGAAGTTGGGTCATATCACTACCCCCCTCCAGGGTCGTTAAAGTTCCATCCAACGATCCTGAACAAAAAGCACTGACACTGATCCAACTTACAGGAACAATTAACATCAACATGACATTTATCTAAAATATCCTGGTAACGGCACCAAAAAGAATATAAGGTGTAGTGCCAAAAATTAACAATTTTCACAACATTCACTTGAAATGCCTTTACATTCAAATGACATGACTAGAAGTTAATAGTTAACTTCAATTAAATTGAGATCATTTAAATATATGAAAAAAATAATTCCTAAATGTGAACTTACTGATGAAAGACTTATACACTGAAATGCTTCACTTGAGACAAAAGTAAGACATTGAATGAAACTTGTCTCATATTCACTTTAGAATGAATTAACAATGGTTGATACTACATTAATATGACATGAGAAAAAAAAATGCACAAAAATGCTTCACTCCTAAAATGACTTAATGAATAATGATTTTGATATTTCAGACTAAATGGAAAATTGCTCAAATATTTAATGAATACCACTGAAGACATATTCATGACGTTTAAGTTAACTCAGTTTCACTTTCACATTTACTTAGCATAACAACTAATGAAACCTTCGTTTACAAATTCAGCCACACTGCATGACAATTGGCTTCCTGACGCGACTACGCGAACTCATGGTTTACTTAATACGAGTTAAATAGCAAAGATTGCAACTGACAAATTTCACCAAAATAATTAGAAGCCAGTTATCATCAGCGTACAATAGTATTACTTTCTTATTTTGAATCACTTATAAACACTTTTCACTATTGAAGTTCCTTGTAATCATGAATGTGTTCACTTATCACTTAACTTATAAGTTCATTGTCACAAGTTTTATGTATCATTACTTCACTGTCACTAGTTTTATGTATCATTACTTCACTGTCACTAGTCCTATCTTAAGTCACTTGTAGAATTAACGTTCCTCCTTTCCTATTTCTTTACAAAGTTCCAATGGTAGTTTGTTCTTCTAAATGTTTTGTTTTACATCTATATAGTCGTCATCCTTTAGATTGTATAGTACTGCTGCCTTCATCTATCCTCTTTCATCATCATCAAGGCTGTCAAAATTATGTGTGTTTCCGTCTGATATTGTGATTGTCCTGCTTACTTATGCATTTCCGTCATGAATCGTTTCTATTTAACCTTGCATAGCTTCAACTGTGCATAGTCCGAATTTAGTAAGCTTCTTTCTGCGGTAACTCCTTTACTCTATCAAAATCCGCGTCTAGAGAACGGCTCTAGTCTCTGGAGCTCCCCTCTCCTAACACTCATATTGATCATCTCTAATACTTTACCCCGCTTCATAGCTATTCTCACATCAAAACTGCCGAACTGTACCCCGTTCTATTGGAGGACCTACTCGTCACTCCTATCAGGTGTACTCTTCTGTACTTCAAATTCTACCTTACCCTCAATACCCCTTTTAGCTGCACCGTGCTGTGTTGGATTCCTGCTCCCATCTCTTACTATCCCGCTCTCTACGTCTAATTGAGTTTCATCTGAGTTACCTTCTCTGAAATGAGCCTTCTATCCTGTCACTATTGACCACACCATTTTCGCCTCTATGAGAGTCTCATCGACTACTGCAATATTGTGACATTCCACCCCCCTTTTAAGAAAATTTGCTCTGTTTTATCTCAATATCTAAATTCTGAAGTGTTGCCTTTTTATAACCCCCCAATTTACCCTTCTCTGATATGTCTTCTTTAGACACATCAGTTATTTCTTCTGAATTCTACTGTGACTTCGGGTGGCCTGAAAGCTTTCTCTTGGCTTTCATTATCCACCTTGGTGGGTTATCTCCCTCATATGGTTTCAGTTTGTTGTGGTGTACAGGTCTCTCTTTACCCGTACTGTCCAACTGGAGGACATAGTCCAGTTCTGATAACTTCTTCTTTATCAGAAAGGGGCCTTCGTATGTGTACTCCAGCTTGAAGGACACACCTACTGTTCTTACCTCCATTAGACACCAGACCACATCCCCTTCTTTGTATCGGTGAAAAGCTACTTTAACATCATAAAGTTCTTTACTTCTCTTAGCTGCTGTGGACATGTGCTTTCGAGCAACTTCATGTGCATGTTGCATCCTAGCTCTCAAAATGTCCACATAATCCCCATAGGTAGTTATGTCTTCCCCATCATATGTATTTGTGCTTCCGAAAACTAACTCAGCGGGCAGTCTTACCTCTCGTCCCATAGTTAGTAGATTTGGGGTGAGTCTTGTAGACTCATTTGGCGTCGCTCGGTAAGCACCAGCAAGACAGCCTAGGTGCAGGTCCCATTCTGTCTGCTCGCCACACAAATACGCTTTAATCATTCTCAACAGAGTACGATTAAATCGTTCAGCCTGTCCGTTACCTCTAGGATTTCTTGCACTAGTTCTTGTCTTCCTGATCTCTAACATTCTGCAAAGTTCTTTGAAAACTTTACTTTCGTAAGTCCTACCTTGATCACTATGGATCGATAGTGGACAGCCCCATCTTGAGATCACCTCATTTAGGAGCTTCTGAGCACAAACTTCTGCAGTCATATCAGCTACTGGCACTATCTCTACATTTTTAGAAAAATGATCTGTGAACAGGAGTATGTACCTGTGTCCCCTATCTGTGAGTGGCAGTGGTCCTAGGTAATCAGTTGCAATGCAATCTCCTGGTGCCCCTACTCTCAGACTCCCCAATGGTGCTCGTGGTACCTTAACTGGGCGCTTGTCAGCAGCACAGGTATCACACCTCTGAATATGCAAAGCAACATCATCCTTCAAGGAATACCAGTAAAACCTTTGCAATATCTTTGCCTTCGTCTTTTTACAGCCTAAGTGACCAGACACCAGCGAGTCATGCATTTGAAAGAGGACCTCTTTCCGCATGCACCGTGGAACCACAAACTGAGTATACTCACCAGAGCCGTCTCTCTTGTTGAATTTCTTTACTAGAATACCATCTTGGAGTTTCAGTGAATCCCATAGGATCCAGTAATGCCTCGTTGCTGGACTGCATGCAACCATATCTTGGCTTGAAGGCTTATTACCCATGAGTTTAGCCTCAAGAATGGGTCCTATGTCTGGATCTTCTGTCTGCATTCTGCACAGTTCTTCTTTCGAACTGGTACTTGCCCAGAATGACATTACCTGTTCTTGCTTTGACTCTGCACTACCCTGTGAAGTAGTAGCAACTTCAGAAACCTCTCTCAAACACTTTGCATCTACTGACTCACCTTTACGACTTTCTGACTCGGTCGACTGATCGCCCTGTTCTGCCATCAGCTCTCTATAAATGTCACTGTGTATCATGTCCTGAGCTCTCTTCAGGCATTTATTACATGGTCCACACTTGAGTGGTTCACTGGTATCCTGTTCTGGGCAGTCACACTCTCTAGGGTTCTCACATCTGGACAAAGCATCGCAGTGTCCTTGTTTATTTCCAGGCCGATATTCAACCGAAAAATCGTAATGGCTGAGGATTTCAATCCACCTAGCGATTTTCCCTCGTGGCTCTTTAAGCTTGAAAAGCCAAATGAGAGCCTGATGGTCAGTTCGAACTCTGAACTTTCTACCTAACAGGTATTGGCGGAAGTATTCAATAAAGAACCTCACGGCCAAAAGTTCTTTCTCAGTGATGCAGTAGTTGCGTTCAGCTCTATTAAGCGCCCTACTGGCATATGCAATGACCCTTTCTCTGCCTTCCTGTTCTTGGTGAAGAATGCCTCCGATACCTTCATCAGAAGCGTCCACATCCAGGATAAATTCCCCACCTTCATTGATTGGGTAACCCATTACATCTGAACTGACAAGGGCCTTCTTGACCATTTCAAAAGACCTTTCACATGCCTCAGTCCAAATGAATTTTCGCCCCTTTTTAGTGAGTTCGACCATAGGCCTGACCATGGTAGCAAAGTCCTTTACAAATCGCCTGTAATAGGAACCTAATGCCACAAACTGTCTGACCTGCTTTGCGGATTTCGGTCTGGGCCATTCGACTACTTTGGCAATGTTTGTTGGATTGGGTTTCACACCTTCACCTGAAACAATGTGTCCCAAGAAAAGAACAGAATCTTGAAACATGTTGCTCTTGTCTGCTTTAAGTTTTAGACCAGCTGCTTGGATTCTCTTGAGCACCTCTTCAACTCTTTTGATGTGCTCTTCAAAAGAGCGACCAAATACCACAATATCATCTATATAAATCAAGCAGATCACCCATTGCAAGCCCTGTAGCGCCAATTCCATAGTGCGCTGAAAAGTTCCAGCCGCATTATTTAGGCCAAAAGGCATTCGTGTCATCTCGTAGTGACCGTACTTACATACGAAGGCGCTCTTAGGGATGTCTTGGCTTTTCAGTGGTATTTGATAGTACCCACTGGTAAGGTCAAATGTGCTAAACCACTTAGATTCAGCCACGGCATCCAAGCAGTCCTGTACTCTTGGTAAAGGAAATCCATCTGGTTTCACTAGATTATTGACTTTTCGGTAATCAACGCACAGTCGTACACCACCGTCTTTCTTTGAAACTAGACAAATGGGACTTGCCCAGGGAGAAACGCTTTCTCTTATCACCCCCTTTGCCTTCATGTCTTCAATTGCCGCTTTTTCCTTGTCTGCATACGCAAGAGGTACACGTCTAGGTGGCTGCTTTATAGGAGATGCATCTCCAGTTTTGATTTCGTGTTCAGCTAGATTTGTCAATCCTATGTCCCATTCATCACGTGAGAACGTGTCTTGATAATTGCTCAGCAAATCTTCTACTTTGCCTTTTTGGCTTTCATCCAGATCCTTAGCTGACCTTTCAAACAAGTCTTGCAAATGCTGTGGGACAGGTGGCTTTATGTCTGTCTGAACTTCTCTTGCAGTAGCTGGCTCAGCATCTTGAAATCGTTCAACTCCTTCCTGTAGCAATTTGATACTTCTAGCTCTATGAAAATTTTCTTCTTCTTCTGCACTCTCTTTTGCAAAAATGACTTGTGGGCTACCCACTATGGGCTCCGCCTTTGCTATTACAGCGTCTTGTTTTATTGACATTGCTGTCGGGAAAGGATTGAGTACCCTTACTTTGCATGTACATGCTCTATTAATGTCTACTAAAGTGGATGCCATCTGTAGCGGATACTCCTCTTTAAAGTGATCTGTTGGCTCCACTATGTATTCCTTTTCTGAGGAAAAATCATCATACTCCTTTCGCTCAAGGTATACATCTATGACGCACTCGCTCTGAGCTGGTATCACAAAGTGATCCGCTGCAGTTACTTTCCTAACTCTATTTGACATTCCTACCTGTATTATGGGTATTTCTTTCTTGTTCAGTACAATCACTCCCTTGCTCATAAGAAGGTCAGCAGGACCATAACTCTCACTATTCTGCAAGATGTCTACTCCTAACAAACCATCGTCATCTATCTCAGCCACTATCGCTTCAATTTCCAGTTCTACAGAACCTAATTTTAGGTTGAAGGTACCCTTTCCTCTTTCTTTTATACTTACACCGCCTGCACCAACTAGCTTCGAAGTCTTCACCAGATTTGGTCTGTCTTCTGGTTTCATGGACTCGTAGACTTTATTTGATATGATTGTCTTTGAAGCCCCCGTATCAGTGGTTAACAAAAGTGGGTACCCCTGGACTGAACCACGAATATACACACCATCGGGCAACTTCCTTGTGCTTTTTATGGACTTGATAACATCATTGTTTACTGCTTCATTTTGTTGGCCGTCAGAAATTGAACAGGCTTCCCTGTGGCCACCAGAGACAGCCTGTCCTAGTTTAAAGGATTTTTACCTGCTTGACCTTGACCCTGATTTGTCAAAGGTTTATTGTCCTTTCTGATACCCTCACTAGAGCCTGACTGTCTAGTTCTTGTGGGGCAGTCTCTAGCAAAATGTCCTAACTCATAACATGCGTAGCACTGAATCTTCCTTTTATTCGAAAAGCCTGTGCTTATCTGCTGCTGGCTTTTCATACCTGTATTACTGCTTTCCTTCTTCGTCAGTTGACTTACTAATGTTTGAAGCAAGTCTCTTGTTTCAGTGATCATCTTCATGGAGTCACTCTGACCTGAAGCATCTGTTTTACCTTGTTCACCTTGTTGGTTACTTCTGTTGGGCTTCTTTGCTACATTCTTGTCAGTTTTGACAGGTACTCTATATGCTCTATTTACCTCATCATCAGATTCGAAGTTATCTTCTTCATCACTTTGATCAGCATGTTCCAGGTTTGTTCTCCTGGCATATTTCTTAAACCTTCTTTCATGGTTTTCATGTGAATTCTTACGTCTAGTATGAATAAAATTGACTGCATGATAAACAGCCTGATCTATGTCATCTGGTTCTTTATGGTACTCAATTTCGAAACGGGCTTCACCATCTTTCATACCGTCTAAGAATCTACGTACCAGATCTTCCTTTTTCGTTTTACTATCTCTATTCTTATATGCCTTGGCATACAAACGTTTAAGCTCGGCAGCAAATTCTTCTACCGTCTCATCAGCTCTTTGGCACCTCTGGCTAAACTTAGCCGCAAATGACTTTTCTGTTTCCACTACTCTAAACCTACTGTTTAATTCTGTGACCAATTCTCGGTAGCAACTAAGTGTGTCCTTGGATAGCTGCGAGAACACAAAATCACCTGCCTTACCTTGCAGTTTAGGCAAGATGTTGTCCAACCTGCTTTCCTCGTCCCAGCGTCTCCTATCTGCTATAGCCTCAAACCTATTGATCCAAGTCTTCCAGTCTTCCTTACCATTAAAAGGTGGTATTTTAAGGCCATACCATTCAGAGTTTCTATCTGTCTCAGACCTATATCTGGTTCTTCCCATGCTACGAGAATGGTTACCACCTGGTGTTTGTTCATATCTATAATCATCTATCGGTTCTGTGTTTCTTACATACCCTGGGGCATCGTCGAATGTTACCCTTGATCGACTTCTTTCGTTGTACATGTACTGACTATCATACCTTTGACTATCAATGTTTTGGGATTGGCTTGACCAACTGCCCTGTCCTGTACTATATTGGTTAGTAACGTACCCATCAGTTACCTCTCCATGGTAAGTATCAGCTTGCTCTGAGTGTGCCCAATAACCTTGGTCTCCTTCTACTTCGCTGGTTTGGGGGCCGTAGTACCCGCCTATACTACTAGTGCTACTTAAAGGTATGTTTCTAGAGTTCGCATCATTAAGGGTCACAGTGTGCCTGTCTGCACTTCTGCTGTTGTGCAAAGGTAAGTTTGCGGAGTGTTCACCATTTTGTGACGCCAAAGGCCTCTCTATACTACTAGAAATGCGTAAAGGTCGGTTTCTAGAGTTTGTATCATCTATGGACCTGGTGTGCCTGTCTGCACGAGAACTGCTATGTAAAGGTAAGTTTGTGTTGTTAACATCATTTGGCGCACCGTATTGTCGGTCTACACTGCTATATGTATGCAACGATAGTTGTGTTGAGTTATCATCATTTTGGAACTCATAGTGTCTCCCTGTAGTTCTATTTGTACCCGAGGATAGGTAAGTAGAACGCTCACTTTGTGTGTTATTGGTACTCATTTGACGTTCACCTGTTGAGCTGCTACCATCTTTTAGCTCTTGCAAGACGGAAAGGACCTGTGTTAATGTACCCGTAATGTTTTCTTGTCTTGCGTGCATGTTTAATTGCTCTTGCTGGAGCATACCAATGGCATTTGATAACCCTGCCATAGTGTTTTGCATGTTAATTTGTGAATACATGAATGCATTCGGTGTCCTATTTGTATTTTCCGGTAGCTGGGCCATGTTTCTATTGTTTAAACTTGAATTGCCATATGTCTGATCATCTTGATCACCAGACGCGGTGTTATTAGTATCTCTAGTATGTAACTGTAACAGAGTTGAGGCTGCAGCTTGCTGCATTATTGCCTCCCTTGATAACCTTGTAGGACCAGTGGTAGGGGCCTGTCCTTGATTTTGTTCTGAAGAGAAGTCAGTTTCATGACTATCACCATTGCCTTGGCCACCTTCTGTCATGGCTTCAGCCTGTAAATTCTCGCTGCTCATCTTGGTTCAGATCTCTCGAACTGATTAATGAATCAGATCGCACCGCCGGCCACCACTTTTTATGTTGCGACCTAGCAACTTGCAGCGGAGAACTTCTCTTCTCTTCAGTACATGTATATTAGCAAGCTCGGGCTCAGGCTGACACTACAGCGAGAGGTCGGGCTGCCAATACGATGCTCTAGACTTCTAGTCAAGGCTTCGTTGTAGGGGCTTTGTGGTCTTCAGAAACTGAATATAACTTTAAAATCTAAGCTTAATGGGAATGAAATGAGACTAAAGACATGGCTTGGTGAAACAAGTTATGCAATTTTAATGATTAAATAAATTTTCAAATATGTAACAAATGATGTTTCTTTATGAACAATGTACTGAAATATTTAATTTACACGAACGGATGTTGACACGAAAAATGACAAAACAACGACTTGCATGCTATCAGTGATCAATCAAATGAAAATGGCCTTAATCTATGAAAAACAGTGATGTTTAATTTATTTAAGATGAAAAATGTGCTGAATACTTGATAAATAACTATTTATGACACTTTAAGAAAAGCCTTAACTTGTTATGAAATTTTAAGATAACTTTTGTGAAAAGCTCTACTTGTATTTTAGGAATGAAAATAAAAATCAAATTTAACTTGCAAAAGCAGAATTTTGTAATTCTGGATCCTAGACTAAACTATTCTAATGAAGAAAGAATTTATTTAATTAATTTCTATGCAATTTTGACCGAAATATAGCGAAAATAAGCCAAAATAAAAATCAGAAAATTGAGACAACGAAACGCACGTCTGTTCTCAACGAAAGAAAAATCTGAAGACCCTGGGAAAACTCAAGCGCTCGCTTTTATATCCCCAGATTCCCGAATCCCCGATCCCGGAGTGAAATCGCCTTGGATCCCAGATCCCGGGCCAAAACACTCAGGGATTCCCAGAACCCACGACAAAATCCGCTGGGGTCACCTGATCCCGGCCTAGAAAACCCTGGGAAGATGCCGCACATTTGACTTTGTCGATGTCCGCCATCTTGGATTTTGCCGAAAAATAAATACAGACACTCGACTTTATGCAGAAAATTAAAGGTCTTCCTGAATGAAGTTTACTATAAAAATGACACCAAAATGATCCTGAATAATTTATCTAAATGACTGATATGGTGAGAAAACTTGACTCTGTACCGATTAAGTAAAACTGGCTGTTTCAAAATTGACAAAGTAGAAATCACTGCTGACTATTTTGATTGATACGCCTGAACGAATACATAAATCAATACCCAAAATGCACTACTGACACAGCAACAAAAATGGAAGTAAAATGACATGTGAGGCTTTTGCTCTGCACAATTTTGGATAAATAACCAAGACAGACACAAAAATGATGGATTAAATTACAGCAAAACAGTGGGTAAGAACTTTGTCTGCACGAATGCCGAGTGTCATTGATGCAAACCAAGCACAAACCCGATTTTGAGCCATGCACATGAAAAATGAACGATCAGCTGATTTGTAAACAATCAAAACATACAGCTTGGAAGTTGGGTCATATCAATATATATATATATATATATATATATATATATATATATATATATATATATATATATATATAATTCAAAAGTCAAAAAAGACACACTGGAACTTTCTTGTCTGGGGTAAACCATGGGTCAGATATTGTACAAGAGGCGAGGTATGGGACCAATGGCAGGTCGCATGTGTAAACCCGTCCCTCATCAATCCTTGCTCCCGACCGAATATAAATATATATATTTTTCTCCATAGGCATAATGTTAAATTCCCTAAGTTTAAATGTTTATTTCAAAAATTCAAAAAGCATTTGAAAACGCTTACCAAATGCAAATTAGACAGCAACATCTAAAGCATAAATGCACAAAGTCTGAAGTTGAAATACCGAATTGTCTTTCCATATGTGCTTCGTTATCCGAGAGTGTCCAGATTTTTGCCAATTTGACTATAGGAATAAAAGCCGGGAGCTTTTGCATGACAGCTTCTAAAACCTGTGTCACTCTATAGAAAACTTCATGAAATGATTGAAAATCAAGCCATCATTAAAATAATTGAAGCTTAATTGCTGAAAATTGCATGCAATTTACGTTTATTCCCTCAAAGGTTATAAAACAAAATTGGAGGTTTTTGCAGTAAGTATATGGAAAAAAATCAGCTGGAGCTTAACTTATTTTGACCAGTTTATTTCAATGTTGTCCCTACCATCGCCGCAGATGTGTGTTCGGATAAAATTGAATGACAAGATGTCTTTCTCTTCTTTAGATATTCCATGCTGGTTGTGGACAGTGCGTAGATGAAAATGTTGGACTGACAGCGTCCTGTGAAGAGCCGCTACCACCCCAGACTTCAAATCCATGTACCAGACAGAACATTATAGACAGTAAGTGTTTGGTTACTGCCAAGATGGAGGATATTTTTTCAAACTAGCTACTTTTGTCGGATATCCATCTTTTTGTTTATCTTCAATAATCTATGTTTTAGGTACCCTGAATGTTGTTGAACGCTGGTGTGCTTTGTTGAAAAGAGCGTATATATGTATAGTTAGAATTGTTAAGACAGTTTACAAAAGAAAAAAAAATGTCGATCGACCTTGGCATATAAAAATAACATTGGTTGGCAAAGACACTGGTACATGTTCACTTACTTTTATTCTTTTTAGATAAACTGTTCTTCGGATTTCCACGAAACATCTCCAAGTTCATCCACTGTGATGTCTGGGGTAAACCATGGGTCAGAGATTGTACAAGAGGCGAGGTATGGGACCAATGGCAGGTCGCGTGTGTAAACCCGTCCCTCATCAATCCTTGCTCCCGACCAAACGCCGACCTAGCCTTCCTCTACCCACACCCGTGTGATCCTAAACGATACCTGCGATGCGATCTTAAAGGAGACGCTTACGAGGAGATATGTGGTTACAATGAGGCGTTTAACGTGGCTACTCAGTACTGTGATCCTGTCGGCTCATTCTATGGCAGCGACGACCCACCATACTGTGCGGATTACATATTTGGATTCAAGAATCACAGAAATTATGAAGATCCAAGGCTTCGACAAGGTGGTTCGCAATCAGGGACCGATTTTGGAATAGGACAAGCTAGCACAAGAAACAGGGGACCAGAAAGAACCGACTTAGGACAAGGAATAAACGGCAAACCAGTGACAGCTAACGAAGGTGTGACGAATTTAGCAGGAACGATAACAATACATAGATCCAAACTAAGAACATACACGTACAGAAAAGGGGAGCAGTACGCCGAACCATGCATAACGGACAATATTAAGGAAGGAAGATATCATTTCCGAGTCACGGGTGACCCACATAGTTTCATTCAGTGCGATGACCATGGATTCGCACATATAATTGCGTGTCCTGCCGCCCGGGGTGGACGCAGAGACTACTTTGACCCATGGACAAATACATGTGTCGATGGCGCGGTTCACGTAGACAATCTAATTAGCCGATAACGATAACAAGAACCTGAATACGTGAATTACGTGGCATTACACAATAAGGCACTTTGTATAAAATCAAATAAGATGTGTATCAACCGTTATTGCTGTGTCAGTCACCCAGCAGGCACATGACGTCATAATGACGTCAGATCGACGTCGATGCAACGTCATCGACGTTGATATGACGTCATTCTGACGTCATTTGCCAGCTGGGCACCAACATCCAATATCATACGGAGCTAATGTCATACGGAGACATCAGCTAGTTTTAAAGTCTCATTCGAAAGATTGGAGAATATGTGGTCGACTTCGTTGTCGCTGATTTACAAGCATGTCGTTTCATGATTTATGTACACATCTCCCCTGTTCACCTTTTGAGTTTACACAAGTAATGCAAAATAACTTCATTTATAAAGATTGGACTGAAACGAAAACTCAACTGCCATAACAGTTACTATAAGATTTTGGTATATTTTGCATTTGAACCACGAAAAGGCGATTCTTAATATTGTAAGTGAAACGGGCTTAACATTCACCGTAAGACTATAAGACTATAAATCCATACATATACTGAATCCATTCTTAATGATGATAGAAATGGGGGGTATCTGGGCTATTTATATAATAGTGTTGTGCTTTGTGGTATCCGGTCCCCATTTGCAAGTGGCGAAATCCTACAAAGAAGAATACTCAAAGTTAGTCTTTTTAAAGTAAAATAAGTAAAGCTACAGTGATGGGTAACATTTCACAAAAAGACGAAATATAAAAGCTGGAGGCTAATCAAGAGATATCCCTGTTGCATACAGAAACTTTTCCTGAATGGAAACAAATACACGTGTAATTGAAATAGTTTGATCATTTGCTCTAGTAACTAAATTTTATGTACATGCACATGTATTATGCTCAACACACGTCATTTGCATCGGACAAAACGGCCGATCTGTAATTTCCCATGTGTGTATTTTAAATGTTACATGTATTTTGTGTCTCGGATTTAGAAACTGCAAATTTTGTTTAGAATCTGTTTACACGACACCCATTCGTAAGCGTCTTAACCTGCACGACACCAGTTCCAAAATTCTTAAAATTATTTATCATCTTTGACACCTCAAACGTTCCATGAATGTCACTTTGGGTAATTGTGACAATAATGATCTACTGCGGAACAAACTTGAGCCGCCGCATCAGAAAACCGACAATTTGCAAATCACACAGCTGATCGGCGCCTTTGTTTTCGCAACACGGATAGCACAATCCCTGACTTCTTAATTTGAAGTTTCCAGCCTTCTTCTGTGACTGTACATGCCTCGGAAGCCAAAATTGTTGGTTTGATGTTAATGCTCACTTGGCTTTTGACGATGCCTGTATCAGTTTCTCCAGAGCTTTCCTTTAAGAAATGAATTTCATTTTTCTGGTGTTCATGGAGCTATGAACCGCAGTGGGTCGCGTGCAAAGTGAATGAACCCCGAAGGGGTTCATGTAAGCTTTGCTAGCGACCCACTGCGGTTCATAGCTCCATGAACAACAGAAAATTAAACTCATTGCTTATATTTACATTCATTTCTCTCTGTCGTTTGTTGAAAAATCACCAAGGCGGTCACATTTACCAGCAAACAGAGAATCTACACACAGTGTGTGTTCAAACAGCGGAACGGCGTCGACGTTTACAACGTCCAATCAGACTGGCTAGATTCATGTTTTTTGACGTCAAGTTTGGATTACGTCACGTCGCGTGACACAATGTTGTTCATGGAAGTATGAACACAGATGAACATCTAATGGTTCATCTAAGGAGGTTTTAGAAAAATGTAAATATTCTTACATGACAACTGCTTTAGCCACTGTGCACTCAGTGAGTACTTTTAACTTCTAAACTTCATGAGCAAATAGTGAAGACCTTGATAAGACTAGGTGGTTGGTAATTTTATCTGAGCTGATAGCAAATATATACGGTTCCAACACCGGAAACATAAAGAATTTTTGCATCCAGTGCAATTATGGCCTGCCAGAATCTTGCCGAAAAGATATTACTCTTGTATAATTACATAATCGTAAAAGTTGGTCAAAGTGCGTTTTGTGAATAAAATAACAATTATGAACCTGAAATTGAAGAAATGTGTGTATGTATTTGAAATGTGTGTATGCATTTTGCAATAAAACAAGCTGACTAATAAACCTTTTGTTTTAATGAATTACCTAGAGCCGACGCTCTACCACTTTATCAATCGAGCTCTTCACATGAGTGTATTGTGTCTGTCCACGTTCGTTGTTCTCTAACATAAATGAGGAAACGTGGATGTTGTATTTCTGAATTTATAGATTTGGATACTCAGTTAAAACAGTTACTGATAGATACAAGTTACAAGATACAAGATCTTTATTACGAATTTTCGGCCCACGTATGGGGCATATAAAGACAAGGCATACAAGTTGGCTTCTTTAAAAAGAATCCAAAAGAAAGGTCTGCTGCTAGTTAATAGAGGTGGTTCATTAGTAAAACATTTTAGAGATTTTAGAGGAAACAAGGAAATGGCTTCAAGCATGGCTCACAGTATGCCCCCCGCAAGGTGATAACTTATAAACCCTGTTTGCTAGTTAAAAAGTATTTTTAAAAATGACGTCAAACTTCCTCATAGAGCTGCAGTTTATCCATATTCTTAACAATGATTTTTCTTCAATAAAAATCTTCAATGTATTAAAAGGATATACTGAAATCTTTAGGTGGAGTTGATTTCACAAAGATATCCCATTATAATTCAATATGTAAAGTAAACGAAAATTTGCTAAGTTACAAACACTGTAAAATTGTTCACAATACTTTTTTCATCAAGAAAAATCTTCATGCACATCTTTGACATGGCTGAAAGCCAATTGCAAAGCATTAAAAGGATACCATGAAAAGTCGAGGAGGAGTTGACTGCACAAAGTAGACACGATATGTCATAGTTCGATATGTAAAGTGAACGAAAATTTGCCAAGTTCAAAACGCTGTAACTTTGTTAAACATTATTTTTCATGCACATCTTCAATATGTCTGAAAGATAACTGCAAAACATTTAAAGGATATACTGTAAACTCTATGAGGAGTTGATTTCACAAAGTAGGTACTATATGCCATTGTTCAATATGTAATGAATGAAAATTGTTGAAAATTATTTTTTTTTTCACCAACAAAAAACTTCATGCACATCTTCAATATATCTGAAAGATAACTGCAAAGTATTAAAATGATATACTGAAAACTCTAGGAGGAGTTTTCACAAAGTATGTACTGTATGTACAATAGCATAAATCTAACATTAAGAATTACAAAGTGGCATAACTCTTGCAATATTGATCCTTCAGTCCCTGTATTTCTATCAAAAGGTACAAGTAGGCAAAGATCAGGAAAAGCCGCAATCAGAAAAAGATTCCCACTCCAAAAACCGAGGTGGGAAAAAACTCAATTAACAATCAGGTACTCATACCATGAAAACATATCGTAAGCCGAATGAGCAGCTATTTTCTCAATAGTTGGCCACTCAGTTACCTAACTTAACTAAAAATATGAGAACACACATAAGGTACCAACAGCACAAAAATTTTAAACACCAATACATCAAACAAAAAGAACCACCACAGAAGTATCGCATTGGAACGACCAGTAACACAAAATTACTGGCGGGCTTAAGCCGGTTTTACATGGCCATAACCTCACCCTCAGCTTCTGCAGTGGTTCATAACATTTAGTTAGTTCTTCGGTCCTCGCGGCGAATCAAACATGCATTATCTGATGGTTATGATGTGGTGCAAGTTTGAACGAGAATATTATTATGAACGAGTTATCCACTAGTCATTTGTAACCACGGCCCCCATCCCAGGGGAATAGCGGGGACTTTGACTTTTGATCCAGCAAATCCCCGCTAAAAGCCGCCCTGCGGGGACAACTTTTTAGTAAAACCACTGCTGTTTTCCCTCGCAGTCTGCTATGTTTTTATTTCACTGCCGTTTTGAATATATAATGCACACCCCCGCACTGCCGTGGCAAAAACATTGGTCAAAACTCAGATCATTTCCACGGCTATCCATCGCCCTCTCCCGGGATGACTGGTGCATTAGAAGAGCATGTTACGGCATATGATAAGCATGCGCATGGGCGTATCACTGCAATAGATAAACGACTCAGCAATGGATCCATCATAAGCAAAAAATGAAGAAAATAAAAACACTATCGTTATGTCTTTTCTTTGTTTTTTATACTGCAATATCTCCTTACGAAGACAACATGCATGTGGATTGCATCTTAGAGGCGCATTAAACTTTAAAATAGTGTACAGAAAGGAATAAAATGAGAGTTGATTGTGTTATTAGAAAACTTATAATGTGGCCCATACTTCCTCCCTTTGAACGTTCTCACTGCTTCCAAAGGATCAAACTTGTATATTTTGTTTAAATACAAGTATTCATTTGAGAAGACAAAAAACCGAGACTTTTAACTTTTGTTGTTTCAAACTCACTATGAATCTATCGGAAATGTATACACCGGGTCGGTGGTGTGGCTTGTTGGTGAACTGTCTTATCTCCATTGTTTATGTATTGCTGCGTATTGGATTCTGTACAGTGACGGGTTTCTTGTATCGATCTTTTTTCGACGTCAGCGATGGCCAATTTAGATGTAAAATAAATAGAACCAGCTCAAAATTTACTGCATTCAACCTCAACACAGTGGAAAGGTCTGAGGAGGCTTTCCAATAATGGCAAGAACATATTTAATCAAGGAAAGAATTCCAAATGACAGACTACTAATAACAAAAGATTGAGATATGTTTAAAAAAAAAACATAGAACTTTATCAAGGCAAGGCAATGTACCAGCACAGTTGCACTTAAACCACGGTTTCCCAACTCAAGTCTTGAACAATCAGGCAAAAGCAAACAAACAAGCAAATATCACGATGAACTTTAAAGGTGTATGTCACCTGCAAGATAGATATTGGTGTAGAAAGTTTCACTTTGGCCGCTGCATACAATTGTTTGTATTGTATACAAACATTTTTTTTTTTTTTTTTTTTTTTTTTTTTTTTTTTTTTTTTGCAATGTATGCGTATATTGTAGAGGATGTTTCATTCCTTTTTACCACCTTGACTATAATGTCAGTCTACTTCGCTATAAAAATCTGCTTTATTACCTGCTCGCTAATGCATGTAGATATGTGCGACATACGATATAGTTCAACCTCATTTCATCTATGTACTTTGAAATTTACTGATCCATAATAGTTGAAAATAAGTCGTATAAAATTTACATTTTTTTATTTTATTTTATACGTGGCAAAACCAGGCTCAGAAACCTGTGCGTGCAGTGTGCTCAAAAATACCTACATCTTGTATAGACACCGATGCAGTCAGTCAGGTACTCGTCGGGATACTCACATGTATTTACGTCGGTTATGTTACGAAGCGTCTCATGCCATGCCACATGAATGCATCAGAAGAGGCCAACAGGCCTAATTAGATGTCGACATAGGTATATATCAAGGTATATGTGAGATTCAAATTGTATCCAACAGAAAAATGCAATGATCTTTCTGCTTAGAACAATGCAATCATTAATGAGCCACCTCATGGGAAAACCAACAATTTGCATATGCGGTAACCGCGAAGCTGATCAGCGCCTTTGTTTTCGCTACTCGGATACTACAATTCCTCTTCTACTTAAATCCGAAATTTCAAGCTTCTAGCTCTTTTCTGTGCTTGTACAGGTCGGTTTGTGTCAGACCTGTTCGGAAACCACATTGTTGGTTTTTTTCCACGAGGTGGCTCATTTATCAGCCCAAGCATCTGGTCTGTAATCGCTGTATTAGAGGATAGTTTTCATCTTATGTCTGACGGGTTGTAGGCTATACCGAAGCTAATGCGTCTCCACTTTTGTGGGGGAGCGCGGTGGCGTAGTGGTAGAGCGTCGGACTCCGAATCAAGAGGTCCTTGGTTCGATCCCCACAGGCGGCACCGTGTTGAAGCGTGGGCTCCGTCCCGACATGACTGAAAAATAACCAAACTCCACTTTTGTGCAGACAGCCTTAATCAAAATAAGCTAGTTTTGTGTAGCTTCCTTCTTTTTGCCATTACATACATCATGGGTATTGTACATTCAGATACACGGGTTAGTCAGCGGAAACTGTGACAAAAAAGCTTCCTTTATGCGTATTTTTGTTTGAAATGAAGGTTCACAATATCTAATTGTAAAAGAGACTGAAAAAATAGTATAAAACAGTTTGTTACGACCAATACTATTAAAAACTAGAAGGAAGATAGAGTTTGAAAACATTGTAGTATCACCTGACGTATGAGCCGCGAAGCGAGAAACCCGGTCTTCGGTGTTTCCGACCAGATCTGACAAAACTGGCATATACAGTCACAGAAGAAGGCTAGAAGCTTTTGATTTAAGTAGGAGATGAGTTTTACTACTGTGTAGCGGAAACAAAGGCGCTGATCGATCTGCACCTTTGTTTTCGCATAGGTAAAAATCTTGATTTCGCATGATGTGGCTCGTTTTGTTTACGGTTTCCTTGAGATAGAGAAAAGTTTAACAATACTTTCACAAAATTTTAACATTATTGTCACTGAGAATGCGGAAGATAAGTGAGTTATCGAGGGAAAAGATCCATCAGGGACAGGAGATTCACTGACCGATCGTCCTAAAAAGGTAACAATTTAGCTATTATATCTAAAGCTATAAAATATTTATTGTTTGCTCTTATAGTTGTGCCCATTACAAAGGCTGTTATTTATGTTTCAATCGGAACATCAGTCTGCATGGTGTTTTCTTTCAATTTTCACCTAATTCAAGAAGAGCATTTGCAACTTTTTAGCTAATGATTGAAAACCGTTAGGCTTGCATTTGCATTTAATAACTTGACTTTATACCAAATAAACAGAGCTTCCTCGAGATGAGCGACAAACTGTAGAATTCAAATTGGAGAGATCATACAGTTCATTGCAAAAGACGAGGGCGGAGAATCGAATCTCCACCCTAATGTTTAGAGGACAAGCACGGTAAACCACTGCTTTACATGGTTTCTCTTTCTTTAAGCATCGTAATCAGAAAATCTGCATCATGCAAAACAATCAAGACTACGTCCAAAGTTCTAAACGTATATAGTAAAAAGCGTAAAAAGCGTATAAAAACGTTAGGGTGACATTATATTGACATTTAATTTGTTTATAAAACATACAAAATGATTTAAACAAAATGTCTAAACAAAAACAAATTGGTGAGCTTATTGTTTATAGCCCGCAAAGCAAAACAATAAATAAATAAATAAATAAATAAATAAATAAATAAATAAATAAATAAATAAATAAATAAATAAAAATAAAATAATAATAATAAAGCCAAACACATTTTGCATTTTGCCATATTTAGACGATAGCAATGCAAGGCTATTTAAAAAGGGAATGACCTTAAAACAAAATATACTAAAGTAACAAGTAGCCCAAGGGCAACGATCGCTCTCCTGAGAGTCAAGAAGTACAATAGGTCAAGGTCATCACAGGGTCAAGATTTATATAAACATTGTAGTACTAGAGTCATCGATGCTTCATGCCATGTTTCGTTGAAATCGGTCCATCGGTTCAGAAGAAGATTTTTGAAGGGTTTTTACCATATATAGTCCTACCCACAATACCAAAAACCAGCCTCATATTGAGGCTGCTGCTATAATTGGTGGAAGTTAATAATCACAGCAGGGAGAGAGAGATAGTGGCTACCAAGTGTGGGTGCTAATTAATAATGCATGGACTGAGGAAAGCAAACTGAAGATAACAATATAGATGTTCTCAACTAGCATTCATTGTATCATTTGAAATATGCATATAATTATATATATCAAAAGCAAAGGCATTACTGCATAGATCCACTTTTCTTTGTATTTCAATTTGAATATTGCATGCCTCTTTACATGATCACAAGTCCTAATGCTCATACTCATACTACTTGCTTACATGTAGATAATTTTTTAACTTTTAAAAGTCTTTTTTGTAACAAAATGTGCCGCATGATGAGAAAACCGGCGTTTTGCATGTGCATTTTAACAAAGACACAGATCAGTTGTACAGTAACTGCAAGGAGATCAGCCCCTTTGTTTTCGCCAAATAGATAGTTTGATGCCTTTTCTTTCTCAGTCTGAAATTTCAAGTTTTTTTTTTTTACTAATGACTGCAGCTGCACAGACTGGTCTGTGTAGGGCCTATTTTGAAATCCCACAGACCGGTTTTCTCGCATCGCGGCTCAGATATATATACAAACTAGCAAAATCATTAGACTTCAGCTTTTGAAATTTCGATTGATGTCATATCACCAACAGCCCCGTAAAACTGAATAAAATAAATTAAAGAAATTTGTTTTATTAAATCATGTTAGATCCCTTTTTACGTTTTATAACAGCATGTTTTCAGACAACCCATAGGTGAATGGCATGCACTTTAGATTTCAAAAGAAGAGCATGTCATTCGACAAGAGAAATGCATGACCGGCACATATGCACCTTTAATTTCATACAGGCTAAATATTTGAGCACTGATTTTCTCATATGATTGAGGTCTGACACCCCATATAATGCGCGGATCAGAATATATCATGTACATGTACAGTTTATTTAAAGCGAAACAAAGTTTTTTCAATCTATGGAAACACATGTATGCGTTTCCCCAGACAATTCAACATTTGAGTCGCGTCATGAAAACCCAATAATGTGGTTTCCGAACAGGTCCGACACAAACCGAGCTGTACAAGCACTGAAGATGGCAAGAGACTGGAATTTTTTTATTTAAAAGTAGAGGAATTGTACTATCCATGTAGCAAAAACAAAGGTGCTAGTCAGATTCGTAGTTACTGCGAAGCTGAGCTGCGCCTTTGTTTTCGCATATATGCAAAATGTTGGTTTTCTTATGACGTGGCTCATTTTATCATTTTATTTCACGCCTTACTGGATCATGCGAAGAACTTTGCTTCAGTGAATTTGATGACAAAAAGTTTGGATTCTCAGCTTCATATGACATGATACAGATGATATTATTTTCTGGCGTAAATATTTTTCTTTTATCTATTTGTTGCCCTGCCTAGAGTGGTTTGCTTTGAGCTTGGTCAGGGCCTCAGGCATAAATAAGGAGTGAGAGTAACACTATCTTTGTACCATATGGTAGGGGCCTCATGCTGTTCAAGGTTGGCACACTATAATTATCATATTGCCAGAAAATAAGTACATGCTGTGTTTTGATAGCCACTTAATTATCTTTTATGAACTGGAGGGTTTTTGGTTCTGATGCAATAATCTGGTACTGTGGGTAAGAGTGTATATGGGTATGGCGGCGTTTTTGGTCACGTGACCTGGATTACACATTGCTTTCCCCTTCCTATAGATGCTATACATGGTTTTCCCCTTCCTATACATAGACATTTCATAAAAAATGGCTTTGATTGGCCGAGTGGTTTCAGAGAAGAAGATGTTTGAATATTATGGTAATATACATGTATATTGCCCCGGGGTGGGGGCAGATGAGCCCTGTGTAATCATTGATATTTACTCCTACGACCGATTTCCTGCAAGGTCTTCCCTTTAAATGACATTTTAACAGTTTATCCCATTATTTTCATAGGCGACCTGTGTTGACCTTGCAGTAAAATAGGTCAATGTCATCGCAGGGTCATGATTTATATACACATTGTAGTACTTGAGCAATCGATGTTTCATGCAAGGTTTCGTTGAAATCGCTTCACCGATTCCGGAGAAGAAGATTTTTGGAGGGTTTTTATCATATATGGGCATGGCGGTCATGTTGGTCATGCGACCTGGATGTTTTGATACACATTGGTTCCCCCATCATATAGACGCTTCATATAAAATCTGGCTTTGGTTGGCCAAGCGGTTTCAGAGAAGATCTTTGAAAATGTGAACGCACGCACGGACGCATGGACGCCGGCTCCAGTCCCATCCCCATGAGCTGAAATATGGAACACCTTGTTACTGTCTCATTAATCTACGATGGGAAGTTTAAAACAATCCACACCACGTCCATGTCATGCATTCATATATGTTAACCAGATTCAATCATACATTTGATTATCAAGTTACAGTTTGGTTTATCTTTTCACTGTTGATGAATTATGATACTTATATTTGATTGAATATCTATGTTAACATAATACCGTTTAATGACTTTGCTAAAACAAAAACAAACAAAAAAAAATAATAATAATGTCTGGATCACAAAATCAGTTTATTTGCTATAATACTTTAAACAACAGGCTATAATTAATTTTTAAAAAAATAACAACACTATTAATAGTATTATACTCGGTACTTGGAACACTACATAAGGTATATGTTGTCGAACTTTCATCATACTCATTACTTTAGCCTAGTTTATATCTTTTTCATCTGCGTATAATATGCCATATCGGATGCATTTTAGCTATAAAGAATGTGTGATAATATCATACAACATCAGTTAAACATATAAATTATGCATTCAGCACCACTCATCTGTAAAAGTATGATCATTGAACTGCTACCTTAATCGGCAAGACAGCGTCTGCATTTTATGGGTTAAATTCTAATAAAACAAAAACACCAGGAAAAGCGTAAACACGTCAACGCTCAAATTGTCCCCAATTTCTAGAGTGGTCGATGACACAAAATTCTCTATTCCTTTTGCAAATTGTTCGTTCGTTAATAATTATCTGTCTAATATGGATATCAAAAAGGCAACGGGATTAGATTCTATAGGCCCACGGTTGCTCCATATGTTTTAGCCCCTTCCATTACTTACATTACGAAAACTTGCCCATGCAATATACAGGGAATTTTTTCAGCTGTAAAAATTGAAAATTTTGTCGGAATTTTTGTGATATTTTTTTTTTATTTTTGCTCAAAACATAGATTGTGGGTACACGTTAGAACCGCCTCGCCGAGGCGGTTCTAACGAGTACCCACAATCTATGTTTTGGAGCAAAAATAAGAAAAATAGGTACACCCCTCCATACCCCAGTTTTGCTATATAAAAGTGATTATAATTCATAGTACTATTGAGTCTGGTGTTTTCCCGTGTATTTGGAAAAATGCAAAAGTAAATCCAATGTTCAAATCTGGTGACAAGATAATGTTAATAATTACAGACCGATTTCGATCTTGCCTACTCTCTCTAAGATCATTGAAAAATGGATTGAAAAAAAAATATAATGCTTTATCTTGATAAATATACGCTCCTGCATAAAAATCAAAATGAGTGGTTTCCGAAAAAAATCACTCTACAGAATCGGCCCTTATTCTAATGACAGACACATGGTTAAAAGCAATTAATGAGGGCAAACTAGTTGGAAGTGCCATGATCGATTTTCGGAAAGCAAATGAGTCAAACTTCTCAGTCTGATGTATTTTATCATTGTAGGGGTCTTGCACCATCTGATCAGGATGGCCAGCGCAGTGGACCCCCTGCCCTGTTGTTGCACCAGTGGCAAGGTCGTAAACTCCTACTGCAAGAAGCATCCAAGAAACACTCAAACGTTGTGGGGCGAGATTCTCACTAAATGCGAAAGCTACAAATTGTTGTATGAAAAACAAAAGGTCAGAAAGGAAGAACATTACCAGAAAATGGACAGTATTGACAAGGAATTTCGAACGACAATATCCAAAATGAGATTAGAAATGATAAAACGAATAAATATAATTTGTAAGAATGCTTTAGAGCTGTCTGTTTCTGTCATGGCGCATAGGGTGGCGGCATCGAAATCGGACGTAGACACGCTTGATAACGCTCTCTGTAAATTGAATGCACTACAATTACTAGCTGAAAAGAACAGCCGAATGGATGAACATAATGGTGAATATATAACGGATCTTGAAAAAGCGCGTCAAGAACTTGCCGTCATAGAAAAAGTGTTCAAAGACTTGAAAGACACTAAAAAGGAGGTGTTGATACAGTTTGTCGTACCTCCGATCGTGTCCGATATTATGGAACACTTTAATTCTCTCGGGGACATTGTTGAAGAGGTAAAGGATGAGGGACGAACGAGTGTTTATATCTCAGACAAGCAACGAGTTGATGTTCGTTCCCGAGCGCACGTGGAACGTGCCCACAATCCATTCAAAGCTTTAAGATCCAATGTAGACGCCCCAGAATTCAAGGGTGAAGTTGCCGATGACGAAGATGATTTATTCGTTTTTCAAAAGGGTATTTATAACCAAGATGACAGGGATTTATATGCATATATAGATGGTTATAGATCAGGCGAGGTAGCGGTTAATGAAAGTAGGCCATCATCAAGTACTGAAATGGCCCCAAGTCTGCCCCCTTTGCCGGTAAAACCAGCAGCTTGTCCAGTGACACATGTACATGGATATGAATGTCCTGACGTGTTTCCAACCTCTAGTCCATTTGCAAACACAAATGAACATACCAATAACGGACTGACAGACAAGCCAGTACCAAAGCCTAGAACAAGTATTGGAAAAGATACAAGATTCAACGATATAACTGATCCGCATATGTCAAAAGATGAATATAAGACGAGGGACATTGGCGAAATTGGTGTACCAATAATCTTGAAAAACTCTGTTCGCTTATCAGCTTCGTCAGATGCATCTAACGTAAGCTCAAAAACAGCTAAGACGGACTCGGGAATAATCGTTCTTCCGGATGACAAACATCGATCTTATAGCCCATCACCAACCAATGAGTTGCACTCACTTAGGCCAGTACAGGTCAGAAATGAATTGTTTCGCTTTTTCCCAGGGCCTGAACTTAGGAGCTCTGACCCTGCTTTGAATGTGAAAAAGGACAAACTATCAGCCCCTCCACCCTTGCCAAGCAATTTATCAAAATCTACTGGCAGAATTCGATTTCACTCAGGAGAAAGGCGTCTTGTGGCATTAAACAATACTTATCCTAAGTATACGGTAACACTAAGTGGCCAACAAGATGATAATCATGGTAATGAGTCAGAAACTGACCCAGAAAATATTATTGGTGAATTAGAAAATGTTTTAAAAGTAGAAGATCCTGAAGACAAAATATCTGCTGGCTCAACAGCTAGCTCAAGCAGGAGTTTCACTACGCAGATGCCAAATGCAGCACTGTCCTCTATTGAACTCCAGAGCCATCAGAAAGACACCAAGGATGTGTGCGTTATTACCAGTATCGTGGTGACCGACAAACAACTACTGGTCGCGTGTGACTACTCTCACAACTGTATACAAATATACGACAGTGCTGGAAATCGTATTCAAGTGTACGGATTAGCAAAGCCATTCGGTCTTTGCCTCATTCGCGACAATAAAATTGCAGTCACATCTAGAAACAGAAGCTCTGTCAACATATTCAATCTTGCTGATGGATTGCTTCACTTTGAAAAGGAACATAGATTAGGAAATTTAGTATGTGTCTTTGGACTGTCATGTTCGAACGGTTTCATTTGTGCATGTTGTTTGACGCATCTTGTCTTGTTCACTGAAGATTTACGACCTTATAGTTCAGTTAAAGCTATAAATGGAATGGAATCAAAAGGAACTTTGCGAAGAAAGAAATCCGTAAAACCAGTTTTCTCTGGAGTAAAGTACTGTGCCATTGACTTTACTGAAAACAATAAATGTATATTCGTGAGTGACTTCAAGCAGGATAGAATCGTTCACATTAATGACGACGGGGATGTCTACTGGGTACTGTCAGTTAAAGCTCCTAAATCGGTAGCTCTGCATCAAGGTAAACTGTACGTTGCTGCGAAGAAGCAGATTGTCGTGATTGACGCTGTGAAAGGGGTGATACTAAGAGAGGTGCACGAGGGTGTTCCCAAGTACCCGTGGGCGCTGTTTGTGGATGACGTCAATGCGACAATGTTTATTACGAATGGATCAATTACTGACTCAGAGAGCAGAAAGATACAATCACTGCCCATCAAGATTCTTATGACTATTCTGGGATAGCCATAATCTACATTATATGTTTGTAACCGGGGCGCCACAAAATTGCGGATCACCGTAAATCACTAAAAGTCCCGACTCTCCAAAACATTTCCGCGCTTTTGATTACCAATCCCGACTCTCCAAAACATTTCCGCGCTTTTGTTTTAAGCGCGGAAATGTTTTGGAGAGTCGGGACTTTTAGTGATAAGCATGGTGTTTTTCATCCATTATAACCTATAGCGAATTTTCTCACTTAACATACTAAAATGGTTAATCCAAGAGATAATTAAACGCTGTTTCTGTTTACTCATGCCACACATCTAATACAGTCATACCGAAATCAACAAGACATCACCCCCATCCTGAAATTGTACTTTTCAATATTTCAACCACTAAATTTTTCACAATCTGTATTTTGTTGCTGCTTCCACCATGTCATGTTAAATGTATTATTGTATCATATCCTCATGATGTTTGTATCCACAGACCTTGAGTGAATAAAGTGTTTTGTTGTTGTTGTTTTGTTGTTGTTGTTGTTGTTGTTGTTGTTGTTGTTGTTGTTGTTGTTGCAATATTTATGGAACTAAAGGTTATTTAATATTTAGTAGTATTCCCCCGGTTGTAAACAATCATGTCTCTGATGGCGAGCCTTCAGTGGTCATGGCGACATTCAAAATGTGACAGTCTTCTAGGCTGTCATACGAGAACATAATCAAAACATTACGAAAACTTGCCCGTGCAATATACAGAGAATTTTAAAGTTGTAAAAAATGAAAATTTTCCGAAGAAAAATTTGGATATTTTTTCTTATTTTTGCTCAAACAAAAAATGTGGGTATACGTTAGAACCGCCTCGCCCGATCAAAAATAAGACAGTTATATATGTACCCCTGCATGCCCCAGTTTTTCTATATAAAAGTAGGATTTACATCACGGACATGTTTTCCTGATGAGTAACCTCAGTTTTTCTTCAATGTCCCTATAGATCACTATGATTTTAGACTTGGGTTTTTTCTACAATTCTGCTACATAATCACTGCGATGAAATTCCAAATCTTGACTAGTACATATACAGTAGGAATAAATGAACACTTCTGACATTATTCAGTTCTGCCGATTTTGTTGAACGACAGCCTTGAAAAATGGCCTTATAGTATTCTGTAAAAATGTGATTTACAAAACACAAGTAAGCAAGACCAACTGTATTGCCAAATGTTTTTTCTATGGTCATGAATATTTTGAGCTTTTCTGTTTTGATTTATCTTTAAGTTCATGTTTTTTTTGTTTTTTTTTTTGTTTTTTTTTTTTTGTTTTTTTTTTCTGTTTATTCTGTCTACCTCTCTGTTGTATACAGGTCTATAGTTCTTCCGCACTCGACCTAACAAAATGTACAATTTTGATACATATTCCTACACGGTAATACGCCCGTATACACACCCGAGTCTGATCTTTGATTGGACAAAGCAGTTCCGATTGTCATTGGTAAAGATGTCTTCCTCTAGAGCGACAGCTAAAAGAAATCCGACAGACATAATGTACGTACCCGTACAACTGGACACACGAAAACTCCCATTCATTACATTCATAGGCCCGAGCCTTAAAATACAAGGTGTCACCAAACTATTGAAGATTTTAAACCCATACAAAGCAGACGGCCCTGATACCATTCCAACATTTATTCTGAAAACTGCAGCTGAAGAAGAAGCACCACCTTTGACTAACATCTTTCAAATATCGCTGAATTCTGGCACAGTACCTGGCGATTGATGTCCCTATCTTCAAGAAAGGTGATAAACATCAAGCCGACAGCTATCGACACATCTCCTTGACGTCAGTGACATGCAAGAGCCTGGAACATATCGTCAACAGTAGCATCGTGGGCCACTTTGAAGCCAATAGTATCCTCTGTGGCCACCAACATGGATTTAGGAAACGTCGAAGCTGTGAAACCCACCCTCCATGGTATAGCCAGCAAGTTACACAATGGAGAAATCCAGGCGCATGTTATCCTCAAGTTCCACACCTGCGACTCTTACACAAGCTTGATTACTACGGAGTGAGGAACAATGTACTAAATTGGATCAATACTTTGATCAGGTAAATGCAGCAACAGGTCCTGTTTGATGGAGTTACATCATCCCAAGCAGAAGCGTTCCCATGAGCTCCACCGGGTATCGTCCTCGGGTCACTCCTCTTCCTAACATTCATCAATGATATGCTAGAAGTAAAAACGTTAGAGACTCATTTCTTTACCGACAATGGCCTCTTATGTAGGGAGATAAAGACAAAGAAAGATTCTGAAGAGCTCCAAAAAGATCTGAATGCGCTAGAAGATTGGGAGCAAAGATGCATTTCACTCTGAAAAGTGTAAGGTGTACAATCAAGAGATTCCGCAAGTATCCATCTACATCTACATCTACATTGTACGTCATCGCAGTCACTCTTGACTTTTATGTGACGGTGTTCGTGCTAGTCGAGAAACGAAAAAGAGAAAAAGTAAAGTTACAAGAACCGGTGATAGATAAAAGATAGAAGAATTGAAAAAGTTTGTCCCAGCCACATTTTCGTCCCTTCAACTCAGACCAACCAGATCTTCCTCCTATTCTGGAATTTTCATGTTTCAGGGCGTGTTCATGGTTGATGTCCACAAGGCAGCTGGCTGTTTTGTATTTCATACAGAGGTGTCAGGCTGTGGTCTTTCCTCTTCATCTGCAATGAACGCCATCCAAGATCCCTGACCATACCGGACACGCAACCAGGTATTTTGTCCCAATAGTTGTAACAAACGTATCTGGCACCTCTCCGTTGCACTTGATCAATGTATTTTATGTATGTCTCCAGGTATGGGTCCCAGGCTGCAGCTGCATAATTGAGGACAGATAGAACAAGAGCATTGTAGGTCCCTTCTCTTACTCTTTTGATGCAGTAATAAACGTTTCGCCTTAAGAATCTTGTGGTGCAGCTGTAATATCCATATGAGGTGTCTATGAGAGGTCTTCGCTGATTTGTACTCCAAGGTACTTCGCACTCTCTACGGTGGCTTCAAGTGTGCCCAAGCAGTTTGTACGTTGGATTCCAAGATACTGTCGTTACTAGGAATTCACTGCCACCAGCCGTTGCTGAGGCCCCTGACTTGGTATCTTTCAAGCAGGGGCTGTCCAATTGAAATTGCGCTCGGTACCAGCGACAAGAAGTACATAATGATTCCGAGAGCTATGCTGGTGGGACGCCCATACCCCTTAACAGGCTTTACCAATCTGCAGCAATATAATCTCATTCTACCCACGAACATCACAGCACGTCAGTGAAATTTTCACCGATGTCACTACTGTCTAGAGGTTTAATGTGGGCAGCGCCCTCTAGGAGCCACAGCCATATACATAGTTTTAACCTGCATATACAGACGATTTAAGTTCGCAACTTATTAGGTTTGCTAGAGTCTGCAATCATGTTGCGGACTCCAACGCGCGAAATAAATGTTTAACAGCCAAACTTCTCCAGCAGGGCTATCGGTATCATAAACTTTGAAAAACTTTTTCTAAATTTTATCGCAGAGACTATGAATTGATTTCCAAATGTAATGTTGGACTAAAGACGCTTTTACGTGAGGGCCTTTCGGAACCAGAATTTTATGGTTTACAAATTTAAGAAACTTATAGGAAGGAATGATTTTTCTTTTCAGTTCAGAAAAAAATCATTACAGGCGCATAGGTTATAACTTGGATGGTATGCGACAGTCTGCATTTCTTTTCTTTCTGTATATACTGCCTTAATGTTTTGTGCGAATTTTTCTGCGGAAGTAGCTTTTGTGGTCACATTTTGGATATGGTGGTTCCAGTTTAGTTTGTTACTAATGTCAAGGTCAAGATAATTTGCATGTTCTACTGCCTCTAGCACTTGACCATGTAGAACATATTGGGTTTTAATGCATGCTTAGTTTTGAACCCAAGCATGGTTGATAACTATGTTGCCTTCTTTAATTGCAGGCCGGTGGGTCGGGCGTCATCTGGACTCTATGATGGCCCCGACATAAAGCTATCCATTTTAGTTGGTTGGGGCCGGAGCTTCTTGTCTGCTGCTTGGGGGTTTAGCTGGTGTTTTTCTTTTGCTCCGGAAATCAGTAAGTTATTCGGCGCCCAGGGATCTCCATCGTCGGGCGGCTTACTGAATCTTTGATCCATCATGGGTTGATATCATTATTTATTTGTTTGTCGCTTGATGATTCATTGACTAGTCAGAGATTCACCACGAGAACCGAACAACTAACTAAATGTTGTGAACCCCTGCAGAAGGCGAGGTTAGACCTCTGTAAAATTGATTTAAGCCCCCCCCCCCCCAACCAACCAATTATTTTATATTACTGATCGTTCCAATGCCATACTTCTATTGTGGTTCTATTTGTTTGTGTTTTGGAGTCGAATTTTTGTTCTGTTTGAACCTAATGTGCGTTTTCATGGTTTTAGTTAAGTTCGGGTAGCTGAGTGGCCGCCTATTTGGAAATAGCTGCTCATTCGGCTTACGATATGTTTTCTATGTATTAGTACCTAATTGTCAATTTAGGTTTTTTCCCCCACCTCGTTATTTGGAGTGTGAATTTCTTTCTGATTGCGCCTTTTCCTGATCATTGCCTACTTGTACCCGGAATGATTAACCGGCTCAATGGTTAGCGCACTGGCCTCTGGTGCTAGAGGTCCCGGGTTCGATCCTCGCCAGCGACGAGGAAAATTTGGTGTCCGAACACGCCTCCCTTCGTGTCATTTGCAGGGATGGCATGAACACAGTGTGTCGTCCTTCGGATCGAGACGTTAACTGGAGGCCCTCTGTGCATGGACAGTCATCCCCTGTGCAGATTAAAGATCTCTACACAGGTTCTATCCCAATGCACGTAGGCTCATCCTGCACACCGGTGTGTACAATGTACACCTCCCAAGAATAATCAGAAATTTATTGATGGGAGTAACAAGAAAACAAACAAATCTGAAATTACCAAGTCTCCAAGATCCTCGCAGAGATTCGAGGCTGACGCTGATGTACAAGGTGGTGGAAAGGCATGTACCGGCAGTCAACAATGATCACTACATTCAACCCCAGAGACAAAAGCGGGCTATTCGTGCAACTAGATACACAGGTTTTGATCACAAAAACATCGTCGAAAACTACATTGCTAACAACTTCAAGTGCTTCAAACCAATTCCCTCAAAAACTGACAACTGAAACTCATTCTTTTTCAGAACAGTTTACGACTGGAACAAACTGGATGATAGCGTAGTTAATTCTGATCTTACAGCCGCGGTGGTGTAATGGATAGCGTATTCGCTTAGCAGTCAAGGGGTTGCATGTTCGAAACCCGGCTGTTACATATGCCTGTCATGTTTGTGACAAATGTTCACACTGACGTAATAAAGGCAAACCATCCATAGGGGTGTAACATACAACTGCTTCAGAAACAAACTTTCAACAACCCGATTTGACTAAATGCGCACTCTTCCCGTCGTGTAAAAGCCAGCAGTGTACGAAACACCATATACAGATACAGACGCCAAATGTGAAGTCGTTTGGTGCAAATTGAACATAATTGGATGTAGGACTTTGTATCTTGGTTCTTTTTATCGCCCTCCTAAACGCATTACAGAAGAATATCTTATGGAATTCAATAAATCCTTGACTAGGATAATGTCAAACAAATATGCTCATGAATGTCTTGGTGGGAGGTGACTTTAATTGTGGGGATATTGAGTGGAGCACCATGCAGGTACCCGAGGGGGTACCGCAAAGGCCAATACAGTGTCAACTTTTGGAAATTGCTCAAGATCACTGCCTTTCTCAAGTTGTGAATATTCACACCCGCAATGACAAGACCCTTGATCTGCTACTCACTAACTCTCCATCCCCAGTTAACCGCGTAAAAGGGATGCCCCCGATCGGTAAGGCAGATTATGACATAGTCTATGTAGAATATGATATTAAGGCCAAACGGATCCAGCAAGCTCCGCGAAAGATTTTTCTAGACAATCGAGCGGATATGGGAGGTCTACGCGACCATCTAGCACGATTTAGAGATTCCTTTCTTTCATCTGACCACAGTCACATGCCAGTCAATGACATGTGGGTCAGTTTTAAGTCCGAGGTTCTCGAGGCCATTGAAAGGTTTATTTCGACAAAAATGACCAAGACCAAATATAGTTTACCACGGATCGATATAGCTCGATCAAACGCCTCATTAGAAAACGTGACAAGCTGTACTTTCGTACTCGCAGGTCAAGTATCCCTGACATCAAAAACCATTACAAACGGTTTAGAGCACATGTCCAAAAGGCTATCAGATAATAAAAATAAAAATAAAACTGAGATCCTTTAAGAGCAGTGAACAGAGAATTACTGTTATTTTGCATCTTTGCACAAGATAGTCGATAAGACTATAATAATCAAAATGGGTCCAAATATATTAAACGATGGTTAGAAAATGAATCTTAACCAATAATTTTCTGATTTCTTAAAATACCCTCGCTGATCTCAAAGGACCAAAAGGAAAATATAATCTGCACTATGGATGATGTACGGGGAGACTTTTTAGGGCCGCCACACGGCACAACACCAGCTGCAGTAATAGCAAATAAAAATAAAACTGAGATCCTTTAAGAGCAGTGAACATATAAATGAGAAAGGGGATGGGCCATACCATGGTTTCGGCTACTTAAAGGTCGTAGCTTAAGGTTTGGGTTTTGTAAAACTGAAGTAAAAATTGATGAAAGGAACTGAATGCAGCAAACCTCACCAAATTATCACGACTAGTTCCGGAGAAAGCTTGATTTGAAAGTTTGCATTTTATCTCATGAATATTCATTAGTTCCACTATGACGTCATAGAAGCACATAGACATTTTTTGAATATTATCAAAACAAACAGCTAAAACAAATAATTTATCATTGGAAAACAATTAGAAATCATTTATACAACTTGTTTAAGTTTCAAAACTTCTCATGACCATTTAAGTGAATTATTTTGGTTTTTAATTTTTTCACCAAGGGAGACTACTCTCGCATGAAAAAAAAGCTGTTAGCAAAATATGGTCACATATCTTTTGAGCCGATGGAAATATGTGGGTTAAGTTTTCAATAAACAAGTCCCAAAAACAAATGGGATCAGCAGACAAAGAATAAAAAGGATCTAGAAGAACTTTTGTATGTCCCCTTTAAGCCTCTTCAGTGACCCTATAGATTTGGCAACATGAAGCCAAAGATTGCATCTTTCAACAAGATAGTCGATAAGACTATATAATAATCAAAATGGGTCCAATATATTAAACGATGGTTAGAAAATGAATTTTAACCAATAATTTTCTGATTTCTCAAAATACCCTCGCTGATCTCAAAGGACCAAAAGGAAAATATAATCTGCACTATGGATGATGTACGGGGAGACTTTTAGGGCCGCCACACGGCACAACACCAGCTGCAGTAATAAGCAAATAAAAATAAAACTGAGATCCTTTAAGAGCAGTGAACATATAAATGAGAAAGGGGATGGGCCATACCATGGTTTCGGCTACTTAAGCCTCTTCAGTGACCCTATAGATTTGGCAACATGAAGCCAAAGAGAATTACTGTAATTTTGCATCTTTCAACAAGGTAGTCGATAAGACTATAATTAATCAAAATGGGTCTAAATATATTAAACGATGGTTAGAAAATGAATCTGAACCAATAATTTTCTGATTTCTCAAAATACCCTCGCTGATCTCAAAGGACCAAAAGGAAAATATAATCTGCACTATGGATGATATACGGGGAGACTTTTTAGGGCCGCCACACGGCACAACACCAGCTGCAGTAATAGCAAATAAAAATAAAACTGAGATCCTTTAATAGCAGTGAACATATAAATGAGAAAGGGGAAGGGCCATACCATGGTTTCGGCTACTTAAGCCTCTTCAGTGACCCTATAGATTTGGCAATATGAAGCCAAAGAGAATTACTGTAATCAGAGATGCATATTGGAAACATATTTCCAATATTTTCACTCTCGATACAGACATCATTGATCCCGACAGCCCTAGGAAAAATGAAAAGGCGAAAAAGTTTTGGTCATTCGTTAAGTCGCTTAAAAAAGACGCGTTTGGGATCACTTCTCTCCGCGAAAATGGAATTCTTAAAACAGACACTGTTGATAAGGCAAACATCTGCAATAAGCAATTTCAGTCAGCTTTTACACGTGAAACTGACTCTGAAATTCCCTCTAAAGGCACTAGCCCATTCACCGCCATGGGTGAAATCACATTTGACCCTAAAGGGGTCCTCAAACTGTTAAATGGGCTTAAGGTACACAAGGCACCTGGGCCAGACGGCTTGAGTGCTAGGGTGTTAAAAGAATGTAGTTCTGAAATTGCTCCCATTCTAGCTTATATCTACAATGAGTCGCTTGCTCAGGGTAATGTGCCAGATGATTGGCGACAGGCAAATGTAGCCCCGGTATTTAAAAAAGGTGAGAAATATGACCCAGCAAATTATAGACCGGTTTCGCTATCTGTTGCAATACTCTTGAGCATATAATAGTCAGCAACATTAACAAGCATCTTTCCCTCGAGAATATTCTTGCTGACTGCCAGCATGGCTTCCGTAGTCAAAGGTCCTGCGAAACCCAGCTGGTTCAGTTCTTTCATGACATGGTTAGTAACCTGGACCGAGCTCAGAGCCGGGGTCACAGACAAACAGATGTGATCATTATGGATTTCGCAAATGCCTTTGACAAGGTACCGAACAGGAGACTACTCTACAAACTGCACTACTACGGGATTAGAGGATCTACTCACCAGTGGATCGCTTCATGGCTTTCTGAGCGCTTTCAAAAAGTGGTGTTAGATGGTAAAGCCTCAGGTCCAGTCCCTGTCCTATCTGGTGTCCCTCAAGGATCAGTCTTGGGACCGGTCCTTTTCTTGATCTTTATAAATGATCTTCCAGACAATATCAGGTCGTCCGTTCGCCTCTTTGCTGATGACTGTGTTTTGTATAGAAATATTAAAACCCTCACAGATTGCCAGAGATTACAGGATGACCTTAATAGCCTAGGACAATGGGAGACCGATTGGCAAATGAAATTCAATGTTGCCAAATGTCATTCAATGAGGGTGACTCGGCACCTCCCTAGCAATCAAATACACTTTAACTACTCGCTTCATCAACAAACATTGGAACAGGTTGAGTCCGACAAATACCTTGGAATTACTATTACTGACAACTTGGAATGGGGTCAACATGTTTCTGAAATTTCTTCTAAAGCAACTAAGATTTGGGTTTTCTTCGGCGCAATTTGGCTCTTGCACCTCAGCATATGAAGGAAGTTGCATACCTCCGATACTGCTCAGAGTGATACACAAAGCACTGATGGTATGAAGAAGTGGAAGGAGCAGCCATTGATACTTATGTCCAGTCACAGTGGCTGGCAGAGTGTAAGAAGTCCCTACAATACCTAAATGTTGAAGTCCTCGAGGTTGGAAAAATACACCCGTCCTTGGGATCCCTGCCAAATGATACTACAGCCGTGAAGAGGTCAATTCCTAAGTTACGCCTTCTCACTGGATCCTACATCTTGCACGAGAACCGTGCCAGATTCAACCAGTACAGTATAGATGCTACATGTACTCTCTGTGGGGTCGGGTGTGAATCACGCATGCATTTTATAGTGGAGTGCAGTAGGCTTCAGCCTGTACTTGGCATAAACACATCCTGAATTTGAAAAGTACACTAATGTCACGAAACCCAAGTGTATCAGTAGACTTGTACACAAATAACTCAGAGAAACTTACTCAAATAATACTTGACTGTTCAAAATATTAAAATTAAGTAAGGACTCCATCACAAAGATAGAACATATCTCAAGGAACTTATGTTATGATCTTCACAAGACTAGAAATGAAATGCTAGGTCTAAAACTTCCGAACAGAAATAAAAACTAAGTATAATACACTAAGTACCACTGTCACTTGTATATATCATGAACTGGTTGTAAATACAAGTAAGGACTGTAAATATGTTAATACTGTTTCTCTGCAGTACATAGTGAAGTATAAAGTTGAGTCATTACCTTATGCCTGCCTAATTTTTACAGTGAAACTTATGACCCTTAACTATTCACATAATAGATGATAAGCCTAATCTAAGGTGAAATCATATGCTCAGGATACAGTTTCATTCAACAACAGGAGATCTTTGATTGGATACCGACGTGACGACGCTGGATGTACACAGATACCAGAGACTAGAGAACCTGACGACGTTGGATTCCGTTTAAGTTTGGCCCTTGTTACTGGAATTTTAACCGTGGCTATTGACTTTTAAATTATACGCTTTTAACCAAGCCTGGGACTTATCTATCTTCTGATACTGAGTCGATCAATTTCTGATCATCACCTCAGGTGTGGGGTGGGTGGCTAAATTTAGAATTTAGTCAGGGGAAAATAAAACATTTGGGGTGGACCATTAAAACTATTTACAAGATATAGATGAGAGGCATACTAAAACGCATGCCTCTGGGCTAATGATTTAAATAGAAGCCTTAAATTCCTCAATGGTCTTAGATAGGACCACTGAAGAAGGGAGACTATTCCAAACCGGAATAGTTCTGGGGGAAAAGGAATTTTTCAGGGCATCACTATAGGCAAATGGTCTTGTGTATTGTGATTCATGTGATGCCCGAGTTTGCCTTAGATTGGGTGCCGGGGTCAGGTATTTGTCTTTATCAAGAGACACTGTACCAGAGTGTATCTTGTAGAAGAAGGTTAAGGAGGACCGCTCCCTGCGAGACTCCAGGGATGGCCACTCAAGTTCGTCTAGCATTTCACCGACGCTACTGGTGTTCCTCCATCGCCTGCAGGTCCACCGGGCAGCAGTCCTCTGCACCTTCTCCACCTTCTCAATCTGAGTTTCATGATAGGGATGCCAAATAGGAGCTGCATACTCAAGTTGAGGCCGAACCAATGTTTTGTATGCAACTTCCTTAGTATGCCTAGGTGCCAGTGCCAAATTGCGCCGAAGAAAACCCAAAGTCTTAGTTGCCTTGCATGTAATTTCAGAAATGTGTTGACCCCAATCAAGATCATCTGTGATAGTTAAACCGAGGTATTTAGCGGACTGAACCTGTTCTAATGTTTGCTGATGCAGTGTGTAATTGAAATCTATATGCCTGCTTGGATGTAGCCGCGTCACCCTCATTGAATGACATTTGCTAACATTGAATTTCATTTGCCAATCCATTTCCCATTTGGCCAAGCTATTCAGGTCATCTTGTAAAATTTGACAATCCAATGGTGACTTGACATTTCTGTATAAAACACAATCACCAGCAAATAGCCGAACAGATGACCTGATGTTGTCAGGAAGATCATTAATGAAAATAAGAAATAGGACCGGTCCTAAGACCGATCCTTGTGGGACACCAGAAAGAACCGGGACTGGGTCTGAGGCACGGCCATCTAATACCACTTTGAGAGCGCTCAGAGAGCCACGAGTCGATCCACTTATGTGTAGATCCTCTAATCCCGTAGAAGTCAAGTTTGTATAATAACCTTTTATGTGGGACCTTGTCAAAGGCCTTAGCGAAATCCATGACAATCACATCCGTCTGCCTGTGGCCACGACCCACTGCTCGGTCCAGATTACTAACCAAATCATGATAAAACTGAACTAACTGGGTTTCGCAAGACCTTTGACTTCGGAACCCATGCTGACAGTCAGCAAGGATGTTTTCAAGAGCCAAGTGTTTGTTTATGTTGCTGACTATTATATGCTCTAGAGTTTTGCAACAGATACAAGTAAGCGACACCGGTCGATAATTAGCTGCATCGTATTTCTCACCGTTCTTAAATACCGGGACTACATTTGCCTGTCGCCAATCGTCTGGTACAGCACCCTGAGCAAGCGACTCATTGAAGATATAGGTCAGTACAGGAGCAATTTCAGAACTACATTCCTTCAACACCCTAGCACTCAGGCCATCTGGCCCAGGCGCCTTATGTATATTCAAATTATTCAACAGTTTAATGACCCCATTGGGGTCAACTGTAATTTCACCCATAGCGGTGAAAGGACTTGTGCCTTTGGAGGGGATTTCATCATCTGATTCGCGAGTGAAGGCTGACTGAAACTGCCTATTACAAATATTAGCCTTATCCAAAGTGTCAGTCATCAAGATACCATTTTCTCTAAGAGTATTGATCCCAGACGCGTCTTTCTTAAGGGACTTGACAAATGACCAAAACTTTTTTGCCTTTTCATTTTTTCGGGGACAATCGGGATCAGGGTTATCATTTTCAAAGGAGAAGATATTGGTAACATGCTTCCAATATGCATCTCTAATGCTCTTTTGAACATGTGCTCTGAACCGTTTGTAATGGTTCTTAATGTCAGGGCTGCTTGACTTGCGAGCACGAAAGTAAAGTTTATCACGTTTCCTTATCAAGCGTTTGATCGAGCTATCGATCCATGGTAAGCTATATTTTGTCTTGGTCATTTTTGATGGAATAAACCTTTCAATAGCCGAGAGGACCTCCGACTTAAAACTGACCCACATGTCATTGACTGACACCTGACTATGGTCAGTTGAAAGGAACGAATCCCTATAGCTCGCTAGATGGTCATGGAGACCATCCATATCCACTCGTTTATATAGGACTTATTGTGGTTACAAAGTGACATTATATGTTATAAATATCGCCCAAGTCAGCATAAGCTGTTGAGACTGTATAGGCTGGATCCCTTCAACCAACCAACCGAAGGCTTTCTTCTGGTTTATGTTTTATATGTTTTTACTGTCATTGCTTATGAATTAACTACCTTTTGTTTTGTATCCTGTGCTGTCATGTTTTTTTTTATGTATTTTCTCATCTTTAATGTACTATTTCTGTTTTATTGTTCTAATTTTTCTAAATCAAATGTAATTTTTACTCTTTGTTCCTATTCTGTTTGTAAAACTGTTGTATGATGTATTGTTTTACATACACTTGTTGTAGCCATAGCGGATCTGTAGATGATCCGGATCAAAATAATTTTCAAAAGAATTTCACAAAAATATAAAACAAGATTTTTTTAAAACGAGCTTGGCCACTTGACTCTTGATTCAGCTATGTTTCATTCCATCGATCAATGATCGTGTATAATGACGTCAACATCTTGTTCACGTCAATGGTTCCCGGCTCATATACAGAAACACGATGGAAAAGGCTTTGTTTTACACATGGCGGTTCGCCGAATTTCCCGAAAATGAAAGGTATCATGTACGTTATCTTTCGATATTCGTTGCTAATATTTTTCCCAATAATTTTCTGTCATTTTGACGAAGTTTCCGTCCTAAAATCGAATAATACGACATATTTAATTAGAAACTTTGAAATGGTATCATTGTAGTTACTCCGAATCACGATTAATCGCATACTGTCATTTTATGCTCTCAAAGGACTTGGATTGTTTGATGTTTGTAGCTAAAGGTATATTTTTACATTCTGGGTGTTTATATTATAAAATTAAGTGTAAACAGTGAAATAATCTGCGTTTTTAACAAGCACAATATACTATTCAGACGGTATTTAGATCACCCATGGAAATTCGTGTGTTCGGTGGGGGTGGAGTTGAGCAAACATGGCTATGGGAAAATGTCACCGAAAAAAGGCACATGTTTTGGTCCTCGGAATATTTCATAAGGTTCACTGTATGACTACATGCAAAGAATTTGAAGAAAAAAACCCATCGGTGGTGATATATAGTCCATGATTCGGATTACCTCCAACTGATTCGCATTGACTTCAATTATGCATATACTTTCACGCTCCAGTGGTCACAGTCGCGTGCTTGATCAAAAATGAAAAGCATTACAGATGACGAGGTACAAAATTGGCTTCAAGATAATACTAAGTTTATTATACTTAAATCGTTTATATGCGCAGGCGCAGCAATTTTCATGAACTTGATCCGGAATGGGTAGAATAATTGTATAAAATAAGATCTCATGATGTATGTCTTATGTATGTCTCATTTTAAATTATTGCAAGTACATTTAATTTTGTGTGTTATTATTAACATATGTGCTGTTTTACATGTTCTGATATAAAAGATAAAGATAAAAGATAAAGATATCTTATCTTAGTGATACTGAGTCGATCAATTTCTGATCATCACCTCAGGTATTCGGAACGAAATGATTCGTTTCCAGTTGCACGATTGTCGTGTCAATAGTCCGAAATCGCGCATGCGCTGTATTTTGTCAACAAACTATCGAAAAATCTACAAAATGTGATATCTTCTAATTTTTGACTGATTCCACGATATTAAGCTTCAAACTTTGGAGGTAAAGCATTATCCAATTACTTTCATATTCATATTTGCCTGCAAGATTTCCTCCAACACCCATAATTGGTTGCGCATATGTAGAAAGTGGGTGGTCCCTAAATCAACTGGTGTCAAAAAAATTAATCAGGCTGACAGACATTGAAAATATCCTGTAAGGTAATTGAGTTCAGCCAACTGGTCCTAGTGGTGCGGTGACAATGACGTCATCGGTCATTAGGCGTAAATGAAATATATGTGTGGTTCCGGTTTCCCAACTGACCCTATTTTGAAAGGCAGTGGCTAGGGATACGGTACTGTATCTTTAGCCTGTGGGCTAGGGATACGGTACCGTATCCCTAGCCTGGCTGCTAGAGATACGGTACCGTATCTCTAGCCTATATATTGGAAATGGCTAAAGGTACGGTATAGATTAAAAATCGATAATATAATATTTTCATGAGTTTTAAGTTGAATCATTGCAAGTATCCTAAATGACTAAAGATACGGAAGACTAGAGACACAGACTAAAGAAAACAATGTTAATGTATAAAGTTGAGAGATTTCATTTTATTTTATACTTTACAGTGAAGACCAATGTATATCAAAACTTGATAAAATTTGTATTTTCATTGATATGAAATTTCACTGATATCAAATCTCACTGATATCAAAAGTCACTAATGACTGATATCAGCCTATATTTTCACTGTAGATTTTGGATTACTTCTGACGTTTCCATTTACTTGACGTCATTAAATGTGTCTCACTTCAGAAATTCAAACGCCTATAACTCTGTTATTCATGTGTCACAAGGGAAAAATAGTAAACTATGCTTTTTATGTAAAGTTGGTAAATCTATACTTTTCAGAAGAGACATGGTGGTACTAGTTGTTCAATATGACCAGAAGTAGTAAACAGATGTACAATAATTGTTTAAGTTGAACTCTAAAGATACCTAATTTATAACATATATGTGTTGAGCTATTAACAAAAGAAAACATATAAAAATACTAAATTAATTATAAGTTACAATCTGGGCAGTATGTCCATTCTCCAAACAAAAGAAATCTTTGTAAAGAAAGTTTTACTCTCTGCATCAAGATCAGTTCTATGCTAGATTTTGGAAAGGAAACATCTTATTTCAAAGTGGAGAAAATAAGAATACAAAAAATGTGACTTTAGAGAGAAATTAGAAAATGAAAGGGCTTCGGCCCTTGCCTAGAAAATATGTGGAAACAGGACATGTACAGCTACATTCAGATATGTGTTTCAAATGTTTTAAGATGAACCAAAGTTTTATCACATGTATAAAAATAATAAATGAAAACAGAAGAGAGACTTGCTACTCAATTCAACCTCAACAAAATAACAACAAAAACAAGAACTATGCAAAAACTCTTTTATAAATTTTGGTGGATGAACCGTGGTCGAAAGACTTTTTAGCTCTTTCAACGATTCCGGGACAGCTCTACAAAAGGATAATCAAAATTTCTAATTCCCCAGGACTCAAAATTTTAAATGGTATTATGATAGAACTCAACAAAGGTACGGAACTAACTCACATGGAGAACTTGACAGAAATTTTAAATGATGGTGATGAGCTAAGCTATTTTGGGATCAAGGATTCACTTTATTCGAGACAGGACATTTAAATCTAAAATTGATGGAGTACCTATAAACATTCTTGGACAAAATATATGTGAGCTTTTTCGAGAGGAAATTCTATTTTAAAGTGACATTTCCTTGGATGCTACTGATGAGAAAAATCTAAGAAACAATTAAGAAACTGTTTAATACCTATACTGAAACATTTCATTCATAAATCTGATTATCTTGAGGACTTACATTTGCAATTGTTTTACCATTTTCACACATGTATGCTTTATATCTTGTATGTTATGTATGTTTTATGACTATGTTTTCATTTGTATTTGTACATGTCCTCAATGCCATATTGGAATATATTTGAAGTCAAAATAAAAAAGCAAACTTCTAAAATCAAGTAATTCTAATTTAACAAAACTAAATTTTTAACATGAATTAGTGAAATGCAGAATATATTAATAAGAAATGACAATATGTAAACTTCATGATATGTAGTTTTAGGTTTTGAATGTGGTATAAGGTGATTTCAGCATATTTTTTCATACCGGAGTGAAATAATTATGTTGTTATCTGAAATTTGGTTTGTAGAGGACTGATCATCCTGTCTATAAACTAAAATCAGTCCACCTTCATATCATGCGCAATAATTACATATATCGCAGAAACATCTTTTTAATATGTAATTTAAAGAACTGGGATAGTTGTGTCACACGGCGAAGAGTCGCTCTGTGGCTTACTTGTAATGGCCACATGTCTATTTCGAGGTCACTGTGTGAACGCACTCGCTTGGCAGATTTTGGGGAATTAAGCTCAAGCTGATTGGTAGCACACAGGACCCGAATTACACTGAAGCTTAACGACCACCGTGTGAACAGTTTAAATGTCTTGGCTTACAGCCTAATCGCAGAAATAAAACTTCAAGATAGATATGTAGTTTTCTAAATTTTAATTATTATTTTCTAAAATATAAAAACGCGACTGATGCAGATATTTTATTTTGTCAATGTCCTAAATTGTTCCTTAAGCACTTTTCACAACGTCCTAAAACACTATGCACTTTTGTTCACTTTTTGTCCTGAAGTCCTACACTATGAATTTCCAAAATGTTCCTGTTGTTACGCGAAATACTTAAATTTGTATTGTACTAAACCCGATATCACCAGCATATATTTTCTCAAAATCAATAGTTCATCAAAGTTCACTGTTCATTTCAAATTTCTAAATGTACTCCTCAGCTTCTTATATTCTATTTCTATATGTAAATTCTTTTCAATGTCCCATACTAATTCTTATTGCCTTAGTTACTGTACGTTTACAAGTTCTTATTTGCACATCACATTTCCAAACTGAAACCTAAGATTTTAGCAAAGATTTGAAAGTCCTTGCACAAAGCCAATAATTGTCAAATGGAATATACAAAGTCTACATTGCAAAATCATGTTTTCAGTTTAGTATCCAGATCAGAACTGAATCTCCAAAACTAAAATTTTTGTGTTCCTAAAAATTTGCACCTTTTCGATCAACCAATAAATTGTTCCCTTAGATCCGACCAATCCTAAACATTTTTGCAAAACCCAATGAAATTCCCTGTACTAAGTTTCATCTCAAGGTGCCAAATTGTCCCTTAGAGTAAATTAAGCCAAATTGTCAAAAATACAAAACAATCTGCTCTATCCAAACAATCTCCCTTTTTGAGTGACAAACTGATTTCCTATCACTTGTTTAATTGTTTAAGCATCTTGCTAGAAGCCAAGTCTGACATGAGTTACCTAAGTTAAATGCCCAATGCTTTGTTTGTTAAGAAGTGCTAAAAGTTTCAAAGTGTTATCCAAGCTCAACCTATCTGCCAAAAGAGCTTAATTACTTATATGGTGATAACTTGTTAAACCTTCAAAGCTGTCCTATTTCCTTGTGAACACAATTTTACCAAACTGCCAAAATGCATTTGATGAACAGAAATCTTGAGAAATGTTAAATTCCTAAATTCAAAAATTATGAAAATGTAAAATTAACTTTTTTTTTTTATCTTATTTCTGTTGAAAAAATATCCTCTCATACCATCCATCCATTATCTATTTACACCACACATAAAAATTGAAAAACCTTTCTCACATTATGTTCTTGAATTTATTTACTTTATTTCATGTCTTACTATTCTTACTTACTATGCATTTTTATTCATAAAGCAAATGTACCTAAATTTTCACTGGTGACATATTCCCCCGCGGTCCATTTAGTTTGTCCCCAAACTAAACTGCTTTTGCAATGTTTATTTCTTCTTTTTTTTTTTTTGTATTTTTCTGATTATTATGACTATATACACATAACACAATTATATAAACACAAGTATGATGAAATTATCTATGTACATGCTCGAGCAATATATACTGAAACGATTTGTAAATTACAATGCGCGTCTGCATCACAGTTCATATTTCACTTTTGTTTGAATGTAATTTTCTCCGCTGAATTGTCCTTTATGAATAGGAGATGATTTCCCGGCTGGAGGGTCTATTGTAGGGTCTGTCGTAGATGTAACCTCATTGTAGGTTCCGTTTGTAGTTTTCTACGGCAAAGGTCCCTTCAGCTCTGAAACTTGAAGAAATAGATTAGAACTGGTTAAAATGCAGTCTTCATAACTTCATCTGAGTTGCTTGAAAATGGATTTCGCTATCGGACAATGCTAAGGCATGGATGGTGTATATGATGCGCATTCATAATACACTCTAGCACTATAAACATCTGTAAACATATTGATGTAGACAGACAGAAAATTTATGCCATAACAAACTCCAAGAAGATCTAAACTTGCTAACCTAGTATTGTTTGAATGATTACCCTTTTTTTTTTTTTTTTTTTTTTTCACTTGTTCACTTCTCCAAAATTAAAATGTTTGGTTTATTTCTTTATTGTTAAATTAACCTTTACTTCTGCCTAATATCTCAATTTTCCTATGGCTCTGTGATAATCATTCTTGAGGTCTTGAATTAAGTCATGAATGCTATATCCAGATAAACAGTCGAAAGGAACCCATCTTGGAGGCAGCTCAAGCTTACAGAATGACATGAGGAACTCCCAAGATTCATCTTTTCCTATCCTAATTTCACAAACTTTGTCAGCCCAACTATGACTTAGTGGATCAAATGGACGTGGTGCATGTTTGTTTTGAATTGACCAGATCTTTTGTTCAGTGCTCACATCTCTGTCCATTTGCATAAGCATTGTTATGAATTCCTTAGCTTCAAAATGAACCATACTGGCTGGTAGACATTCTGTTTCTTGATTTGACCTTTGTACTATGTAATATGGTTTTCCTTTCAAGAATTTGACCCCTACTATTCTTTTGCTTATATTACTATATTTTTGGTTTGCTTGTTCTGATTCAACATTTGCAGATGCAGACGACACATGATTTTCTGAATCTTCATTTCCTTTATTTCTTGTTCCCTGTTGTGTTTGTTCATTTTTATCTTGACTTACTCTACTTACATTTTCACCTGAATTTTCTGTTCTCTCAAAGAACTTATGCTTGCCCTTCAAGGGACGCCTTCTCTTCTTGCCTGACATTGTGCGAGAAGCATGAAATTCCCTAATCAGCACCTGAGGAATTGAAGAAGCATACTCCCAGGTGGTACCAGAACCTGGCTGCTTCCACTTAACTCGGTAATAAAGAATACCATTACTTCTCTGGGATGAGAGGAGCTTGTCAATGCTTTCGACGGAAAACATTTTATGACTTACTGCCTCGTCTCTTACCTGACCGTCCAGCTTTTCACGGTGTGAAACAGATTCATCTGTTTCATGCGACCCACCTGGAAGTGGTTCAGAAGCCCTAGTCGGCTGAAGACCAGACTGTCTTACCTCCCTTTGACCAGTCTGTGACTGTGATGATTGCCTTTGCTGCAACTCATCCTTTTTCCCTAAAGGTTTCTTACCTTTACCTTTGTATGGTTTAGACTTCTCCTGAGTCTCTGTATTTACTCTAACATTTTCATTGTGCACATTTTCTTGATTTGTTTGCTTAACATTGATTTGTTTACTTTGTAACTGACTTTTCTTTGTACCACATTTCTTTGTATTCTCCTTTGTTTTCACTGTTTCACCACTTTGTTTTGTATCTGGCTTCCTCTGAGCCTCTCTGTTTTGTACTCTATTTTCTACATTTTTCTGTACCTGATTTCTGTTTTTACCTGTATTTGCTCCTTTCTGAGCCTGATTTTGTTGTTCTCTATTATTACCTGTACCTGCCCCATCTTGGGCTCTGTGTTGATCTAACTGTACCCTATTTTGCTCTAACTGTACCCCATTTTCTACCTGCTGCAGAACCTGATCTGCTATTTCTTCAGCATTTAACTCTTCTTCCCCGTTTTCGAAACCTACAGGAGGATTTGTTGACCTATTCTCTGGATCATAATATGGCTTGAGTCGAACCCCATTGATCAGTGATTTCACCTCTTTGTTTGTTGCACAGTTTCTTACCTTGTACGTGTGATTCGGACCTAGCAGTGTAATATAATATGGACCTGCCCATTTTCTGTGGAGCTTTGGAGCTTTACCTGGAGCTACCTTAGTACAGTACAGCCATACTCTGTCTGCTGGCTGAAATTTGGGCTCTTGTGACCTTTTGTCAAACTGATACTTGTATTTTACCTGCGCAGCTTTAATGTTTTCAGTGGCAATTTTGCGTGTGGTCTCAAGTTGACGCAACACATTATTTAGATGGATTTTATGATCCTGAGCTAAATTGTCTTTAGGAAGGAGAGCAGTGTCAATTGGCAAATGCATTTCTCTGCCAAAAAGGAGGAAAAATGGTGACTCTTGAGACGATTGAGTACACGGGGTCATACGGTGCGCCATCATGACTGAAGGCAAAATTTCGGGCCAGTCATCTTGCTTATCTTTACAATAGATCCTGAAAGCTTGCAGTATAATAGAGTTAGCTCTTTCGACATGACTATTGGATTGTGGGTGGTAACTGGAGCAATAATGCCGTGTAATTTGAAAAAGCTCACACATAGCTGCCGTCAGTTTTGACATAAAGGTTTGGCCACGGTCCGAGACCAAAGTCCTCGGCGCTCCATAGCGAGTAATGACTTCTCGGTATAGAACAGCCGCTACTTCAGTTGCTTCTTGTGTCCTAAGCGGATGTGCCTCCATCCATTTTGAGTAAGAATCAACAACTACCAGTATATGCTTGTACTTATCCTTTGTAGTAGGTAAGCCACTAAGAATGTCAATGTGCCATCGACCAAAAAGATCAGCCACAGGCAATGGCTGAAGAGGCGGTGGTTTCGCATGCACTGGTCGCTTTACCTGTTGACATAGTTCACATGATTGTACATATTTGCCTATCTGATCATACATTTTCGGCCAATAATATTTCAGTCTTATTGCCGCAAAAGTTCGCTCGTGACCTTGGTGTCCTCCACCAGCTAAAGAATCATGGTATGACCTCAGTATGTCATCTCTCATGATCCTTGGTACAGCTAATTGTTTTACCAACCTTTCTTCTCTAGGTACTCCTCTTGATCTGGGTGTGTAGAAGTGATATAAAAGACCATTTTGTATTTCAAACTGTGAAGCCTCCGCTACTAGAGTTCTAGCCTGCTTTTCATCCTCAGGCACCTCACCTGTTACCTTATACTTGTAAATGGTTTGAAAGTCTGGACAGTTTCGTTGCAGACGCTGCAGATTCGGACAACTGTTACCCTTTTCTGAGCTCTTTTTAGCAGGCTCTGTAGCAACAGATTGCACCTTCACATCACTTGGGTCATTTGAATAACAAAAAGTTACCTCATAGCCTACTGTACAAACCTCTGGATCTTCTGTTTCCTCCTCTGGGAGGGGCGGATACGTCCGTCTAGAGAGACCATCAGCATTTGCATTATTTCGGCTACTTTTCTGGATAATCTCCATGTTATACCCTTGTAATAAAAGTGCCCATCTACCAAGCCTACCTTGACAATTTTTAATCTGCTGCAGCCATTTTACAGACACATTGTCAGTGTAAACTGTGAACGGCATACTAGCAAGATATGGTCTGAACTGTCTTACTGCTTCTACTAAAGCGAGTCCCTCTTTGTCTGTGATGTGCCTTCTTAATTCTTCGTTTCTTAATGCCCTACCTCCGTAAGCAATTGGGTGTTCCTTACCCTCAGAATCTAACTGACTAAGTACAAAACCTATTGATTCATCACTTGCATCTACAGCTAAAATAAATGGTTTGTCAAATTGAGCAAAAGCAAGCACAGGTGCTGTAATTAATGCCTTTTTGAGAGTCAGAAAAGCTTGATTGCATTCTTCAGTCCATTCAAATTTAACATCTTTTCTTAACAGTTTGTTTAGAGGCAAAGCTATCTGTGCAAATGATTTAATGTATTTTCTATAGAATTGGGCTAAACCTAGAAAAGCTCTAACATTTTTGGCGTTTTTCGGCACTGGATAAGTCTCAATAGCACTGTACTTGCTTGGATCTACCTTAATTCCTTTAGGTGAAAGTATATGACCTAAGTATTTGACTTCTCTAGCAGCAAATTTACACTTGCCTGGATGGATTCGAAGATTTGCTGCGCGCAAATTTTGGAAAACCTGACCTAAATGGTCTAAGTGTTGATCAAAATTTTGGCTAAAAATCAAAATATCGTCTATATAAACTAAAGCAATCTTCCAATTTAAGTCTTTAAGACATCTTGACATCAAATTTTGAAAACAGCTAGGACTATTTCGGAGACCAAAGGCTAGACGATTTGGCGTGAATATTCCTTGATGAGTAATAAAACTAGCTTTCTCGGCCGTTGACGGACATAACGGGACCTGATGAAATCCCGAGCGCAGGTCGCACAAACTAAAAATCTGAGGATTAGAGTCTGCTAAAGTGTCAAATACTTCATCCAATGTAGGAATTGGAAATGAAATAGGCTCTGTTATTTTATTTAGCTCCCTATAATCTATAGCAAATCTGTACTCACCATTGGGTTTCTTAACTAGCACTACAGGTGAATGCCAAGGGCTATTTGATTCTCTAATGATACCATTTTGCAACATTTCATTGGTTAATCGCTCTGTTTCAGCACGCATTTTAGGTGTCTGTCTATAGGGTGGTTTACTTACAGGCTTTTCTGTTTTTGTATGAATTACATGACTATGAAATTTTGCTTCTCCTAATTCAGAAGAATCTTTTGCAAAAATGTCCCTATTTCGGCCCAAAAATGTGTAAAGTTTGCGCTTTTGCTCATCAGACAATTCCGAATGATCCAAATTTAAGCCTAAATCTTTTGCAATATTTTCATAATGCATTTCAGAATCATTTTCCAAAGATGGATCTGTTAAATTTACAGAAGGTATGTCATCATGATCAGTGACTTGTGTGATATTTTCTTCATCAATCAAATGTGATGTTGATATTACAAAATTTTCTTTCAAATAGACTGGAAAATTTGTTGGATTTAGCACCCTATATGCTCCAGATCCCTCACCTATAGCACTTAAACATTTCCCTCCTACTAAGCCTTCCTGGTTAAGACTAGATGAAGGTTCTAAAAGAACAGCACTGTCAACTAATGAGCCTGAATTTGATGATAAAGCAATTTTGACAGGCAGTGTGCATTCAGCCTGTGGTTCTAAGACCACTGAAGACACTGTCCTCACCAAACCTACACATGTTTTTGTGTTTTGACCCATAGAAATATAACAAACAGTTGGCTCTTCATCTTCACATGCTGTACTTTTTGTACTTTTGCTTGTTTTGAAACTTACAGTGCCTTGCTCTAAGTCAATTTTAGCCTTATTTTGCTTTAAAAAGTCCATTCCTAAAATAAGTGGCTGATGTAATTTTTCAAACAGATGAAAAGTATGCTCTAAAACAACACCATCAATCCTAAATGGTAATGTTACCTGTCCAAGAACCTTGTGGACTTCCCCACAAACACCTACAATATGAGCTAATGAGCTTGGCATGATCTCTACATTTTTGAATGATCGCCTGTAAATGTGTTCACTCACGCAACTTATGGTTGCGCCGGAATCTATCAGCCCTGAACATGTCTGCTTGCCTATATTTACTTGAATTAAGTTATTTTCTAGAGGTGCTATTAAAGCTACCTTACATGCACTCCGGTCAGTGCTAGCAGAATTCACACTGCAAGATTTCTTTGAACAGTGCCAGTTTAGCTTGTTCTTGTACTGAGGCATTTTGCTTATATCTAATCTTAAATTTACACAATAAATAAAATAAAAATAGTATGGAAAGTACCGACAGTTTAACTTATCTGTATTCTTGGTTCTGTGGTATCTAGTCGGTCCTCATCTGCGTTGGATGGTTGACATCAGTTGACTCTTGTTGGCAAGTCAGTCGTCTATCTTGAAGAGTTGAGAGGTTCTTGTACCCGTTGGAGTCTTCACCACATCTGTCACACGGCGAAGAGTCGCTCTGTGGCTTACTTGTAATGGCCAAATGTCTATTTCGAGGTCACTGTGTGAACGCACTCGCTTGGCAGATTTTGGGGAATTAAGCTCAAGCTGATTGGTAGCACACAGGACCCGAATTACACTGAAGCTTAACGACCACCGTGTGAACAGTTTAAATGTCTTGGCTTACAGCCTAATCGCAGAAATAAAACTTCAAGATAGATATGTAGTTTTCTAAATTTTAATTATTATTTTCTAAAATATAAAAACGCGACTGATGCAGATATTTTATTTTGTCAATGTCCTAAATTGTTCCTTAAGCACTTTTCACAACGTCCTAAAACACTATGCACTTTTGTTCACTTTTTGTCCTGAAGTCCTACACTATGAATTTCCAAAATGTTCCTGTTGTTACGCGAAATACTTAAATTTGTATTGTACTAAACCCGATATCACCAGCATATATTTTCTCAAAATCAATAGTTCATCAAAGTTCACTGTTCATTTCAAATTTCTAAATGTACTCCTCAGCTTCTTATATTCTATTTCTATATGTAAATTCTTTTCAATGTCCCATACTAATTCTTATTGCCTTAGTTACTGTACGTTTACAAGTTCTTATTTGCACAACACATTTCCAAACTGAAACCTAAGATTTTAGCAAAGATTTGAAAGTCCTTGCACAAAGCCAATAATTGTCAAATGGAATATACAAAGTCTACATTGCAAAATCATGTTTTCAGTTTAGTATCCAGATCAGAACTGAATCTCCAAAACTAAAATTTTTGTGTTCCTAAAAATTTGCACCTTTTCGATCAACCAATAAATTGTTCCCTTAGATCCGACCAATCCTAAACATTTTTGCAAAACCCAATGAAATTCCCTGTACTAAGTTTCATCTCAAGGTGCCAAATTGTCCCTTAGAGTAAATTAAGCCAAATTGTCAAAAATACAAAACAATCTGCTCTATCCAAACAATCTCCCTTTTTGAGTGACAAACTGATTTCCTATCACTTGTTTAATTGTTTAAGCATCTTGCTAGAAGCCAAGTCTGACATGAGTTACCTAAGTTAAATGCCCAATGCTTTGTTTGTTAAGAAGTGCTAAAAGTTTCAAAGTGTTATCCAAGCTCAACCTATCTGCCAAAAGAGCTTAATTACTTATATGGTGATAACTTGTTAAACCTTCAAAGCTGTCCTATTTCCTTGTGAACACAATTTTACCAAACTGCCAAAATGCATTTGATGAACAGAAATCTTGAGAAATGTTAAATTCCTAAATTCAAAAATTATGAAAATGTAAAATTAACTTTTTTTTTTTATCTTATTTCTGTTGAAAAAATATCCTCTCATACCATCCATCCATTATCTATTTACACCACACATAAAAATTGAAAAACCTTTCTCACATTATGTTCTTGAATTTATTTACTTTATTTCATGTCTTACTATTCTTACTTACTATGCATTTTTATTCATAAAGCAAATGTACCTAAATTTTCACTGGTGACAGTTGTCTCATAATTTTTGTATATTTTATGAAATGTGATGTTCAAAACAATGAAGGGTGAACTTTACAGTAAAATTAAAGATGATGCCATTAATGCATTAGACCAAAGATATTACATAAAAATTAAAAAGTAATGGTTTGTAATGCAGAGGATGAGCAGTCATGGGTTGATTAAAGGTGGCACTGCCGAGAAATGCCTTTAATATAAAATAAAAATAATGAAAATATAATGAAGATCACTGAAAGTTACCCTGAATGTTTTGCAACGATACTATATCACAGACAATATAAAAGACTATCCCTTCTAACAAAATGCATAAAATGTATGTTTTGTGAAAAATATAAACAAATATATTTAATTACATGTTGTTTTGAGGACAAAACATTTTCAAAAGGGGCGGGAAATTTGTCACAAGGGAAAAATAGTAAACTATGCTTTTTATGTAAAGTTGGTAAATCTATACTTTTCAGAAGAGACATGGTGGTACTAGTTGTTCAATATGACCAGAAGTAGTAAACAGATGTACAATAATTGTTTAAGTTGAACTCTAAAGATACCTAATTTATAACATATATGTGTTGAGCTATTAACAAAAGAAAACATATAAAAATACTAAATTAATTATAAGTTACAATCTGGGCAGTATGTCCATTCTCCAAACAAAAGAAATCTTTGTAAAGAAAGTTTTACTCTCTGCATCAAGATCAGTTCTATGCTAGATTTTGGAAAGGAAACATCTTATTTCAAAGTGGAGAAAATAAGAATACAAAAAATGTGACTTTAGAGAGAAATTAGAAAATGAAAGGGCTTCGGCCCTTGCCTAGAAAATATGTGGAAACAGGACATGTACAGCTACATTCAGATATGTGTTTCAAATGTTTTAAGATGAACCAAAGTTTTATCACATGTATAAAAATAATAAATGAAAACAGAAGAGAGACTTGCTACTCAATTCAACCTCAACAAAATAACAACAAAAACAAGAACTATGCAAAAACTCTTTTATACATGAACGAAAACATAAAGTGTGGGTATTCATTTTCTTAGTTAGAACGTAAGGAACAATGTGGTACCAAAATTAATTGAGTTTTCAAAAATTTTTGGTTTTTGCATTTTCACCGCCTGCCTTGTGAATTGGAAAATGCCCGTGTATTGTATAAAATAAAAAGAAAATTTGCTTTTTTTTCGGTGAATACCAAATATATTTCATCTTGTGAGTTGAAAACATAAAAATTTTCACTCGTGCTGCGCACTCGTGAAAATTCTGATGTTTTCAACTCACTCGATGAAATATATTTGGTATTCACCGAAAAAAAGCAAATATCCTCTATTTATTTCTAACCCCATGGAACAAAATTTTCAATTGTTTTATTTGAGTGTGTGTTTGTGCAATATCACCATTATCTACAATTATTTGACCGACATCAAAGGATATAAAGCCAACTCGCAGTATGAAAGTTTCTAACAATGCGTGAAGATTATAACAAGATAATATTAGCCTCAATTAGTACCTTAACCATCAATACGATGTCCGCGCCTCAATGTGCGAACAACAAACAAAGCAGTAATGAAGTGTTGATTTATTTTGTCCTACCGCTAAACCCCTGAAGTTAGCTATTGGCATTGTTTAATTTGCCAATTATTAATTTATTCGGCAAATGCTATATGGTTAAGTAAGTAACTGCAATATAAAACAATTAAGCTATTACTCAATTCAATCGCCGTACAATTTTAAAACATGCATGCAAATCTTGATTCATACCGTCAGAATGGCTCGTATACTTAACATCGGGCAAAAACTTGAAAACTCTCAAGCATTTGAAAGTGCTATTGAGCGCTATCAGAATGCCGAAAGTGTTTAGTTCTATAAGAGAGATAGAAGTGTAGAAAAGGCGCAAGAGTTGAACGAAAGCCTAAAATACTATGAGGTTACATTCAGGTGTATTCACAGCAGCAAGAACTTCAAGTCTCGAGAGACAGGAGTGAGAGAACCTACCTACCTACCTACCTACCTAGTCTTTACCTACCTACCTACCTACCTACCTACCTACCTAGTCTTTATCATCTTTATCAAATGGCTGCAGACGCGGATGCGGCGTAAATTTTAATTGCGGCTCTCCACGTCATTGCATTATTGCATTTACTTATTTACTTGAAAATTTAAAACAAAGTAATTTGACATTTTCTAAGACTTGCGCTTTCTTAGTTAGAATTTGCAGTTGAATAAATTGTCTATCAAAGAACTCTTTCCGTGATTTATGATATAATTTTACTCTGGTTGCTATGGCAACTGAAAGTTTCCATAGACTTATAATGGGAAAAGTGGAAATCGGCTATTTTTCCGCTAAAATTGCAGACATTTGATTTTTGTTTTTGCAGAAATGTTTATTGAATAGTGTTTGATGTTTCTTGCGAGTTTATTTTGATTGGTTGCTGGGGCCCCATAAAGGGCAAAATTTTGAAGAAAAAAAAAACATTCAAAATTCTTCTCCTCAGAAACTGTCCAGTGGATGAATCTTGTACTTTGTATACAAGTTCCTGACAGAAGCCTCTACATAATTTGTGTTTTTTATTCCAGTCGGATAAGAACTCTGGTTGCTATGGTAACTTTAAGTTTCCATAGATTTTTAATGGGAAAAGTGGAAATTAGCTATTTTTTGAAAACTATTGCAGCCTGAGATCTGAAAAGTGGTAGATGCAAACAACTAATGGATTAGATGAAGGTATATGATTAATTTAGGTCAAGGTCATCTCTTGACCTTGGCCGGTCTGTCGTCCATACACACTTTTCAAAGATTTTTTTTCTCTGAAACCACTTGGCCAATCAAAGCCAAATTTTATATGAAGCATCTGTAGGAAGTGGGAACCAATCTATATATAAATAATCCAGGTCACATGACCAAGATGGCCGCCATGCCCATATATGGTAAAAACCCTTAAAATATCTTCTTCTCCAGAACCGGTGAAACGATTTCAACGAAACTTTGCATGAAGTATGGATGACTCAAGTACTACAATTCATACATAAAACATGACCCTGTGGTGACCATGAGCTATTTTATGACAAGGTCAACATAGGTCGTCAATGCATTTAAATGGGGAAAACTTTTAAATGTCATTTTAAGTGAAAGTCTTGCAGGAAATGGGCAGTAGGACTGAAATTTAATGATTCTGAAAAAAATGGACCCCAGGGGCTCATCTGCTTTGGAATGGTATTAGTATATGAAGCAGATCTCAGGTGAGCGTTTACAGGACCATTGGTCCTCTTGTTTTCTTTTTGCGTCGAAGTGATTGAGATACATGTATGTTCCTTTATCTAAAAAGCTTTCAAAAAAGTTTTATTTAATAGTTTACAAGCGATTTTCCATTAAAATCATTATAAATTGCCAAAAATGCAATCGAAATATTTATACAAGATCTAATGACCAAGACTAGCCAAACTGATACTCAAAAATATGTTTGAAAAACATGCAAAGCGCCTCTCTCAACTTTATACATTAACATTGTTTTCTTTAGTCTGTGTCTCTAGTCTTCCGTACTTTTAGCCATTTAGGATACTTGCAATGATTCAACTTAAAACTCATGAAAATATTATATTATCGATTTTTAATCTATACCGTATCTTTAGCTATTTCCGATATATAGGCTACAGATACGGTACCGTATCTTTAGCCGCCAGGCTAGGGATTCTGTACCATATCCCTAGCCCACAGGCTAAAGATACGGTACCGTATCCCTAGCCACTGCCATTTTGAAAAGATGGCTCCTTACTTCAGAGCTTCAGAGTCCAACAATCATCATAGAGGTAAAACTAAAAGCTGCGACCCTAAACATTAAAATGGCATTTTTGCAAAAAATTAAGTATCCTGGTGTCATATGTTCTCGATAGTGTAAGCGAATCATTGGCCAATGTTCATAATACGTTGAACTCACTTCAATCATTCTCATGGTGTCGACAGATACTCTTTCTCTAAATGTTTTAGTGGCAATTCTATGCTGATCTCCATGTTGGGTGTTTACAGATATGACCATAGGCGTACCGCCCTATACGCACAGTACGCATGTGCGTAATATAAAAAGTTAAAATTAGCTAAAGTTATGGCGTTTTTGTCCTTTTTAGATACAAATTTAGCTTTTTTTGCCCTTGGTGCGCATAACTTGAAATTCTCTGGTTACACCTATGATGACCTTGACCTAATGATGTTGAAATTGACCAGTCAAATGGCCCGTCATATGATCTTGATAGATATTTGCATATTTTATTTGTCACCCGCAGGTTAAGTGGAAAAAATTCAATTATACGGGAGCGCATCATGGCGACATAATGTCACATATGGCTTTGATATTAATTATGCAGCACCGCAGAATAAAGGCAGTGAAGATCGTAAAATGTGATTTTAAACAAGAAGTTTGAATTTTAACTAGAACACTAATGCACCGAGAAATGACTTCGTGCCGTAAATAGGTAGCCTTCTGTCTGAACATGTCTCTCAACAAAATCATTGTAATTGCACCCTCTCGGGCTGTCATTTACACCAGAAAACCTTACTTATCACAACTGTATATAAAGCTCTTTAAAAATCTTAAGGGTATATGCCCACAAAATTTGCTTTTTGGAAACTAATTCATACTGTTTTTACAATTTCTGATAGAATTCCTGTAAACTGCAACGTAAGAACCCATAACACGTTTTTGCTCCCGTATTTTTAAAATGCAAGGAAGACATGCACAATTTACTTATCTAATAATAGCATCATGATGTAAATAAAACTGACGAAAAGTGGATGGCTGTTCAGGAGTCAGTTTACTTGAGTCTTAGGGTTCAAATGCATTAGAAATTTGGAAATAGCGAGAAAAGACTAAATTGAATTTAATGTTGTAGAATCACAAAAATTTACTTTTACTTTGAGCATTCTGAGTGTTGCATTATAACAAAACTTTGAGGACTTTAATTGTCCTGCAAAACAAGGGGTCAAGGCAATGTATGATGTCAATCAAAGAGAAATCTTAGCGACAGAACGAAAGCTATCGAGAACATATGATTATCGAGAGCGTATTACGCGATGATATGTTTTTGCCGTATTTGTCCCTGGGAGCCGCCATTTTAAAGTCATATAACAAGTTTACAATGCTTGTTTGTTTCAAAGATTTTGATTATCGGTATCCTTTTTGCGACGAGTATAGAAATCTGTGGTTAATTTAACTTAATTACTGGTAAAGAAAGCAAGAAATGGTTAATTTAACTGAAGGAAATCTGATAATTTGTCGGTTTAGACTGATTTTGAGCTCATGGGACCGATTTATTTTTCATTTTGTGCATTATTATTGGTCCAAGAAAAACACATTATCTGATTTTTTACCTGTACATGTACATGTACGTCCGCGTCAGCGTCACACTTTCGGTTAAAGTTTTTAGAAGTCTATATCTCTTGAACATGTAGATAGATGTATCAAGTTGATACTTTGCATATTGGTAGATATTGGTCTGAAGTTTTATGTAGTACCATCATGACCCATCCTGGGTGACCTTGAGGTCAAGGTCACAGACTTAGAAATTTTATGTTAAAGTTTTTCATTAAAGTTTTTCGAAGTCTATATCTCTTGAACATGTTGATGGATCAAGTTGATACTTTGCATGTTGGTAGATATTGGTCTGAAGTTTTATGCAGTACCATCATGACCCATCCTGGGTGACCTTGAGGTCAAGGTCACCGACTTAGAAATTTTATGTTAAAGTTTTTCATTAAAGATTTAAGAAGTCTATATCTCTTGAACATGTTGATGGATCAAGTTGATACTTTGCATGTTTGAAGATATTGGTCTGAAGTTTTATGGAGTACCATCATGACCCACCCTGGGTGACCGTGAGGTCAAGGTCACAGATTTGTTGAATTTTTTCGTTAAAGTTGTTAGAAGTCTATATCTCTTGAACTCAAGGTCACAGATTTGTTGAATTTTTTCGTTAAAGTTGTTAGAAGTCTATATCTCTTGAACTCAAGGTCACAGATTTGTTGAAGTTTTTCGTTAAAGTTGTTAGAAGTCTATATCTCTTGAACATGTTGATGGATCAAGTTGATACTTTGCATGTTTGTAGATATTGGTCTGAAATTTTATGCTTTTACGACCCACCTGAGCGACCTTGAGGTCATTAAAGGTCATGGGTCATAGATTTTGATAAATTTAGTGGCAAAGCACAAGTCAGGCGAGCTACGCTGTCCTGCGACAGCTCTTATTTGTTCGGTCGGTCCTTATATTCCCGAGTTTCAGGCGCAGTATACCTTGACTATGCAAGTGTCAAGTTGATAATTGTCGCTGTGAGTTGTCCAGTTATCAAAACAAACCCCGCAGAAAAGTGTGAAAGCTTGATTCAGTATTGCAAAGATAACACAAACAGCACAAAAGGCTTTGTACATGTCAATCAATTACACATTTAATTTATGGTTAATACATGATTAAATCATAACAGCCTTTGATATGCAACAGAATGTAGAGTCAAAGAACCAGCTTTGATGTTACATCAAAGCTGGTTCTTTGACTCTACATTCTGTTGCATATCAAAGGCTGTTATGATTTATTAATTTTATGATTAAATTAAATGTTTTGGCCTATCTCCCTAACCTATTTTTTTTTTTTTTTTGGACATGGAACAGGAACCACACATATATTTCATTTAGGCCTTACCATCTAGGACTACTAGGACTAAGGACATGACCCTCAATGTCCGCGATCAAGCCCTAGATTTAGTACACCAGTCAGCTCTGTATACTGCTCTAAAATAGATCTGTCAACTACCCCCCCCCCCCCCGGCCCCTTGCTATTAGGCAGTGCATTTTGCAAATGCAAATTTATAAGATGTACATGATGTTGAGGATGTCGGGGGCGGTGGGCTTGGGGGGCGGGGGCTACCAGCCGGGGGTAAGTCAAGTCAAGTCAAAATTTATTCAGTATTGATCCTTAACAGAGAATCATGACCGAAAAACATAAAAGACACTTCAAAGACATATTAGACGTATACCAACGTACAGGACAAACTACACATATAATTACTAAAAGAAAATGCTGTAAATGTCTCTGAAAAAGATTTGTTACAGCTGCATTATCTACCTGAGGACTGGCGTATCTGCAGGCACCTTTCTATAAACAACATTAATAAGGTTAATATCTCTGTGTCATTTGTACTTAACAAAAATATAAATTGTTCTTCCCTTGTTAGGGTCTCAAAAGGCACTTTGAATGTATTTATTATCGTAAAAAACTCATCCCTTTGTTGCTGATAGGTTTTACAGATCATCAAAAAGTGAAATTCGTCTTCAACGCAACCACTTTCATTACAAAGTTTACATAATCTTTGGTCAACAGCTTTTTTACTGTAACGACCAGTCTCTATCTCAAGTTGATGGTTGGAAATCCTTAATTTTGATAGATTGAAAATTATACTTTTATCTAACTTTATACATATATAGTTTTCCAACTGAAAATTGTTTTTAAATGTCTTAAATGTTCTAAGTTTATCAAGTGTTCTGCCTTTAACAGTGATCTCACCAGATATAGCCTTTTTAGCTCGACTGCACGAAGTGCATAGAGCTATTGCAGTCACCCCGGTCGTCCACTTTCCCGTGCGCATTCCAGTGCACGTCACACTTGCGTTAAAGTTTTCTAGAAGTCCATATCTTGACAACCACTCATCAGAAAGCATTCATACTTGGACCATAGATACCCTGTAGGGTTAGCTTTCATTCCATGGCATCGGGCCCCTGGGTCCAGGACAGGGGGTGGGGCTGGAGGTTAAAATCTAGAACACCTTCAAAAATGGCAATTCTTGTGTTAAAGTTTTCTAGAAGTCCATATCTTGACAACCACTCATCAGAAAGCATTGATACTTGGACCATTGACACCCTGTAGGGTCGGCTTTCATTCCATGGCATCAGATCCCTGGGTCCATGCCAGGGGGTGGGGCTAGAGGTTAAAATCTAGAACACCATTAATAATAATGGCTTTTCTGTGATATAGTATTCTAGAAGTCTATATCTTGAAAACTTTTTATCAGAGGGCTTTCATACTCGGACTATAGGCACCCTGTAGGGTTGAGTTTCATTTCATGGCATCGGATCTCTGGGTCCATGCCTGTGGGGTGGGGCTGGAGGTTAAAAACTAGAACACTGTAAAAAATAGATGTACTGCTGTGTAACTTTTACATGGAGTCCATATCTTGACAACAACTTATCATAAAGCATTCATACTTTATACACTTTAGGTTCCATGACATCGGACCTCTGGGTCGGAGTCGAGGGCGGGGCTAGAGGTCAAAATCTAGAACTCCCCAATTTTTTTTTCTTTTTATTTCTTAATAGAAACAACTTGGGAAGATGGTTGGTCATTCATCTTTTGACTTTGTGACACTGACTTGTGTGTCATGACGGTAAGGGTCGGTTGACCTACTTTCCATGGTTCAGTGATTTTGCCTTATATCTTGACACTCAATTAGTATACATGTATTTTCTGACTTCTTTCAGATTATGAGTGAGTACGACCAGGCCTTTGACCCCAATATACTTATAGGTCACTGTGACCTAATTTCACGGTTCAGTGATTTTGCCTTATATCTTGACACTCAATTGGTATATTTTCATATTTTTTCAGATTATGAGTGAGTATAACCAGACCTGTGACCCCAATATACTTATAGGTCACTGTGACCTAATTTCACGGTTCAGTGATTTTGCCTTATATCTCGGTACTCAAATGGTTTATGAACAAACTTCTTTCAAAGTATGTTTGCGTATGACAAGACCTTTGACCCTGAAGTAGTCCTAGGTCACTGTGACCCAATTTCACGATTCAGTGATTTTGCCTTATATCTTGACACTCAATTAGTATATTTTCACACTTTTTTCAGATTATGAGTGAGTATGACCAGAACTTTGACCCCAATATACTTACAGGTCACTGTGACCTAATTTCACGGTTCAGTGACTTTGCCTTATATCTGTGCACTCAAGTGGTTTATGAGCAAACTTCTTTCACACTATGTTTGCGTATGACAAGACCTTTGACCCTAAAGTAGTCCTAGGTCAGTATGACCTAATTTCACGGTTCAGTGATTTTCCTTTATATCTCGGCACTCAATTGGTAAATGAACATACATGTACTTCTTTCACGATATGTATGAGTATGACAAGACCTTTGACCGTAAAGTATTCCTGGGTCACTGTGACCTAATTTCATGGTTCAGTGATTTTGCCTTATATCTCGACACTCAGTTGGTATTTTTTCATACTTCTTTCTGATTATGAATGAGTATGACCAGACCTTTAACCCTAACATACTTATAGGTCACTATGACCTTATTTCATGGTTCAGTGATTTTGCTTTATATCTCAACACTGAATGGGTATATGATCATATTTCTTCCACATTATGAGTAAGTATCACTAGACCTTTGATCCTGAAATACTTATAAGTCAGTGTGACCTTATTTCACGGTTCAGTGATTTTGCCTTGTGTCTTGGCACTCAGTTGGTATATGAACACACTTCTTTCACAATATGAGTGAGACCTTTAATCTTAGGTAGTTATAGTTAACTTTTATGGTTCAGTGATTTTGCCTTATTGCATCAAGGCAAAAAGATGTATGAGCATAATGCTTTGGGTTACTGGTCGGGTTTTGGCCTTATGTTTGAGAAAGGTCAAAAGCAGTCGAGCACGCTGTCCTGCGACAGCTCTTATTCAAGAAGAAATTATATCTTTCTAACAATTTGCGTTTAACAGCTTTTATAAGCTTCCTCTTTGAAAAAGTTCCTTTATTTTCCCATACATGTGCCTCTGAAGGCACTTTTTCTAGTTTTACAAGTATATACCCTTAAGTTAATGAAGAATGTCTTGTCTTTGCAGGATGTTGTAATGCTCAAACGTTGTATATGATTCTAAGAGAGTTCCCAGGAGTAAAGCTCTAGAAATGAAACCTGTAGATAGTTCCTGGAAGAAGGCTGGATAAACTATTGTGTGTAGTTGTTACTAAACTGGAGCCTTGGTTATCACTATGATACCATTCATGTCAAGAAAGAAACGCTACAAGTTTAATGTTTCCTTAGTTGTAGAAGAATTATCCTCTGTGCCTTTTGTTAGTGGAATACTCTTTGCTAAGCTGCGACTTCTAGATGGCGGCAACTTTAATGAACAGTCAGAAAGGTGAGCTACATTAAATCTGCTGCTTTTAAAGAAAGGTTTCATTTGCATATGAGTCTTTGCATGAGAAAACCGACAATTTGAGTTTCCAACCAGGTGCGACACGACCGGCCTGTGCAGCTATAGAAGATGGCTAGAAGCTTGAAATTTCAGATTTAGGAAGAAGAGGAAGTGTACTATACGAGTAGCGAAAACAAAGGCGCTGATCAGCTTCGCAGTTACTGTGAAGCTGATCTGCGGCTTTGTTTTCGCATATGCAAATTGTTGGTTTTATGATGCGGTGGCTCATATTAAAAAATGATGGTACAGATGAATGCTTTGCTGCTAAGATAGCCATTTCAGGCCAATTCTGATAAAATTAACCATACTTGCCTAAGGTCTGTTTGATTCCATGTTTATCAAGAATCTTGGAATTATTATGTAATCACTTTTCTCAGCAACTAACACATATTTGTTTGACTTTTAGGAAGGAAGTACGGAACAACTGTGTTCAGTGGAACTCCAAGCATGTCTTTGTGTGTAAGATGTCGGCCAGTGCCCAAACTGGGATCCTAGAACCATGTGTGTGTAGAATATCTGTTAGAAAGGTAATGTCAGTTTCTTTTTAAAAAAATTTCATTTTGTATTGAGGCTTAACATCCCTGTCAACAATTTTTCAGTCATGTCGGGACGGAGCCAACACTTCCTGGGTTTAACCGGTACTGTAGGGAGTTAATGTGTCTTGCTCAAGGACACAACACGGTGCCGCTTGTGGGGATCGAACCCAGGACCTCTCGATTCGGAGTCCGACGCTCTACCACTATGCCACCATGCTCCCCTCTTTATACCCCCCGCAAAACGAAGTTTTAGGGGGTATACTGTTTTCAGCCTGTCCGTCATTCCGTCATTCCGTGATTCCGTCATTCCGTCAACATTTGGACATCTTTGCTGAATAACTGAGTAGCTTTTGCCTGATTTGTTTCAAATTTTCACCACACTTGCATCATCAGACAATACATGTGTGGTATGAATTTAGGGGCCAAAGGGTAAGTATTGCAAGAGTTATGGGACTTTTTAAGTCTTCCTTTAACATGTTTGCCATAGTACTGAAAGTACATACTTTGTGAAATCAACTCCTCTTACATCTTTCAATGTTTCCTTTTAATATTTTGCTGATATGTTTCAGATATATTGCAGATGTGCATGAACAATTGTCATGCTGAAAAAATCATTTTTGACAAATTTACAGCATTTTTAACTTAGCAAATTTTCTATAATTGCTTATATTCAATAATGGTTGGTAGTGCATACTTTGTGAAATCAACTCCTCCTAGGGCTTTCAGTGTTTCTTTTCAGTACTTTGCAGACATGTTACAGACATATTGAAGATGTGCATGAAGAATTATAATGCTGAAAAAAATAATTTTTGACAAATTTACAGCATTTTTAGCTCACCTGAGCCGAAGGCACATAGGTGAGCTTATAGTATACCCATGCTCCGGCGTCCGTCCGTCCGTCGTCCGTCCGTCGTCGTCCACAATTTCAAAGATCTTCTTCTCTGAAACCACTGGGCCGATTGTTCTCATATTACACATACACCATCTACAGGTAGGGGGAAAGAATAATTGTGTTTTTTGTTTTGATCGGATAAGGACTTTGGTTGCTATGGTAACTTATGCTTCCCATAGACTTATAATGGAAAAAAGTGAAAATTGCCAGTTTTTGCTGTCTTGTTGGAGATATTTGAATTTTGTTTTTGCAGAAATGTTTATTGAGTAGTCCTCTACGTTTCATGTGACTTTTGTCCTAATCCTTCATTTTGATTGGTTGCAGGGGCCCCATATAGGGCAAAATTTGAAAAACATTCAAAAATCTTCTTCTCAGAAACTGTCAAGGGGATGAAGCCTATACTTTGTATACATGTTCTTGACAGTGGCCTCTACATAATTTGTGTTTTTTATTCCAGGTAGATAAGAACTCTGGTTGCTATGGCAACTTAAAGTTTCCATGGACTTATAATGGGAAAAGTGGAAATTGGCTATTTTTCCGCTAAAATTGCAGACATTTGAATTTTGTTTTTGCAAAAATGTTTATTGAGTAGTGTTTGACGTTTCTTGCGAGTTTTGCCCTAATCCTTTATTTTGATTGGTTGCTGGGGCCCCATAAAGGGCAAAATTTTGAAAAAAACATTCAAAAATCTTCTTCTCAGAAACTGTCAAGTGGATGAATCCTGTACTTTGTATACATGTTCCTGACAGTAGCCCCTACATAATTTGTGTTTTTTTTTATTTCAGTCGGATAAGAACTCTGGTTGCTATGGTAACTTTAAGTTTCCATAGACTTATAATGGGAAAAGTGGAAATTAGCTATTTTTTGGAAACTATTGCAGCCTGAGATCTGCAAAGTGGTAGATGCAAACAACTAATGGATTAGATGGAGGTATATGATTAATTTAGGTCAAGGTCATCTCTTGACCTTGGCCGGTCTGTCGTACATACACACTTTTCAAACATTTTTTTCTCTGAAACCACTTGGCCAATCAAAGCCAAATTTTATATGAAGCATCTATAAGAAATGGGAACCAATGTGTATATAAATAATCCAGGTCACATGACCAAGATGGCCGCCATGCCCATAGATGGTAAAAACCCTTAAAATATCTTTTTCTCCAGAACCGGTGAACCCATTTCAACGAAACTTTGCATGAAGTATGGATGACTCAAGTACTACAATGTATATATAAAACATGACCCTGTGGTGACCTTGACCTATTTCATGGCAAGGTCAACATAGGTCGTCAAAGCATTTGAATGGGGAAAACTTTTAAAATGTCATTTTAAGTGAAAGTCTTGCAGGAAATGGGCAGTAGGACTGAAATTTAATGATTCTAAAAAAAATGGACCCCAGGGGCTCATCTGCTTTTAAAATGTTATTTGAAGGGGAAAATCAGCAGGAAATTGGCAAATGGACAGAATATTGATTATTCTGAAAAAAGAAAATGGCCCAGGGGCTTCATCTGCCCCTGCACTGGGGTTAATTTAAATACCATAATATTCAAATATGTTTATTGGTATATGAAGCAGATCTCAGGTGAGCGTTTACAGGACCATTGGTCCTCTGGTTTAACTTTGCCATTTTTCGACTATTTCTTACATAACATACTTTGTGAAATCAACTCCTCCTAGGGCTTTCAGTATTTCTTTTCAGTACTTTGCAGACATGTTACAGACATATTGAAGATGTGCATGAAGAATTATAATGCTGAAAAAATAATTTTTGACAAATTTACAGCATTTTTTAACTTTGCCATTTTTCGACTATTGCTTACATACATACTTTGTGAAATCAACTCCTCCTAGGGCTTTCAGTATTTCTTTTCAGTACTTTGCAGACATGTTACAGACATATTGAAGATGTGCATGAAGAATTATAATGCTGAAAAAATAATTTTTGACAAATTTACAGCATTTTTTAACTTAGCCATTTTTCGACTATTGCTTACATACAATAATGGTTGGTAGTGCATACTTTGTGAAATCAACTCCTCCTAGGGCTTTCATTGTTTCTTTTTAATTCTTTGCAGATTTGTTCCAGATATATTGAAGATGTGCATGAAGAATTTTTATGCTGAAAATTTTAGTTTTGACAAATTTACAGCTTTTTAAACTTAGCCAATTTTGACCATTTCTGCTTATATTCAATTATGGTTGATAGTACATACTTTGTGAAATCCAACTCCTCCTGGGGCTTTCAGTTATTCTTTTCAATACTTTGCAGACATGTTACAGACATATTGAAGATGTGCATAAAGAATTTTATTGGTGAAAAAATAATTTTTGACAAATTTACAGCATTTTTCAACTTAGACATATTTCAACCATCGCTAATATACAATACGGCTGGTAGTGCATACTTTATGAAATCAAGTCCTAGTGCTTTCATTGTTTCATTTGAATTCTTTGCACACTTGTTTCAGATATATTTCAGATGTGCATGAATAATTCTTATGCTGAATAATTTATTTTTAACAAATTTACAGCTTTTTTTTTAGCATAGCCAATTTTTGACCATTTCTCATGATAAATAATGATCAACAGTGTACTGTGAAATCAACAATAATTTTACTCCCTGAGCTTACAGTATATTATTTAATACCTTACAAACATGAGTCAGACATACGGAGGATTTTCATGAAGGATTATAATGCTGAAAATATATTTTTGACAAATTTTCTGCATGTTTGACTTAAAGGCCTTTAAGTTATTGGCCTTAGATAATTTTGCGGGGGGTATACTGAAAGCCTTGCTTGCAGCCAATTTCTAGTTTTTAAAAGGTTAAGAAACGGTATCCTGAACAGCAGCAAAGCAAATAAGCCAAGACTGGATTCAAACCAATTGCGAACCAAACAAGAGGCTTGAATGCTTGGATATACAGCTTACCTTATGCTTACATTATATAGGAGCCGCATCATGAGAAAACCAGATTTTTGACTATGCGAAAACAAAGGCGCAGATCAGCTGTGCATTTACGATCAGCTGTGCAGTAAATGCACAGCTGATCAGCACCTTTGTTTTCGCTACTCGGATAGTACAATTTCTCTTCTTCTTGAATACGAAATTTCAAGCTTCTAGCCAGCTTCTATGACTGCGCCGGCCGGTTTGTGTCAGGAAGACAGGTTTTCTCGCATTGTGGCCGACAGTATAGCCCAATATATATCACTGATAGTCAGCAGTTTCACATGAACTTTTGCCCAAAACAGAGGTTGACTGGTTTTGTGCACTGCGTAGAATTACCATGTAGTCGAACTACATGAGGTATCTCGATGTAGCACTTCTAATACGTTCATTGTTTTGGACAAGTATTCAAGAAAAATAATGAGCAGTTCAACAAAGAAAGGTACAAGTAGGCAATGATCAGGAAAAGGCGCAATCAGAAGGAAATTCCCACTCCAAAAACCAAGGTGGGAAAAACTAAATTGACAATTAGGTCCTTAGAAAACATATCATAAGCCGAGTGAGCAGCTATTTCCCAATAGGCTGCCACTCAGTTACCCGAACTTAAATAAAATATGAAAACACATATAAGGTTCAAACAGTACAAAAATTTGACTCCAAAACATGAAACAAATGGAACCTCAACAGGAGTATGGCCTCGGAAGGATCAGTAATATAAAATTACTGGGGGGTAGGGGGGGCTTAAACCGGTTTTACAGTCGCCTAACCTCACCCTCATCTTCTGCAGTGGTACACAACAGAAGTCTGGCTTCAGTTTCATTGATCAGTGAAATTTCAGGAAGTTAAAGGAGGGAAGACCTACCACAAGTTGGGCTTTGCTGACATCAACTTGTCCGAGTTTGCCGGGTCGGGTAGCCAACAACGGCGATACTTGCTGGAAGGTTATGACACCAAACATCGTCTTGACAACTCGACTCTCAAAATAACCCTGGTTGTGTCACTCAAATCTGGAGATCCTGTGTTTAAAGTGTGAGTAACATTTAGTTTTAAACACTACAACATAATCATATCTACAACATTGAATATAAAAGACTTTTCCAAGTAATTGTTACGAAGCTAGGTGCAGTTCAAACGCACTGTCTTTCGCATGAGGTATATACAAAAAGTAGCAAACACAGACTTTGGTTTCCCGGCACTGTGTAATTTGATTGCTAATATTGATTTCAGTATGACCCAGTCCTCATTCTTGGTACCCGGTGAGGGAGAGGAGAGTTCGGAGGTGAAGGTGGGGTCAGTGGAGGAGGAGGGGAGCCAGTGTAGTAGTGGCTTCGGCAGTCTACCAAGGAAAGACAGACCAAGTCTTATATCACATGGTAAGGTGCCAGTGATAGATGTACTGTCAATATTGATTTCGGTTCCAAGGTGTAGGTGGGGTCAGTGGACGAGGAGCCATTGTAGATGTGGCTTTGGCAGTCTGCCCAGGGCTCGAGGTTATAAAAGAATTGTCAATTTCAACTCAGCTGAGACTAAAATTTATCCAGCTCATAAATGTTAAAATGCCAACACTCATGGAGGGATATAGCGAATGTTAAAGAATGGAAAATCATGTTTGACCCCTATAATATTGTATAATCTTGGGGAAAACTGCCAAAATAAATTACTCATGATGATAATTTGTTTATCAGGATTGTGAGGTAATTGTTCTCCTTCTGTTCACAGAGCTGATGGAGTCAGAGAAAGACTTTGAGAAAAGTCACTCACGGAACTCCAGTTATGCCAGTCAGCACTCACGGACTGGTTCTAACTACGGCTCACTCACTCACAGTCGACAGTCCAGCTCAGGGACGGGCAGTGAAGTACCTGCTGTTCACTTCGGACACACAAGGTAAGTGATGTAATGCACCAGTCATTTGTAACCACTGCTCCCCCACCTACAGGGAATGGCGGGGATTATGACTTTTCAACTTTCAGTGCCCTGATATAAGCCCCACCCCCAGGGGGGGGCAAATTTTAGGTCAAAACTTTGTTCTTTGCACCCCCCCCCCCCCTTTCCAATAGAAACTCTCCCTGGGGTAAGGATCCTAATGTCATAACCCCGTCATTTCCCCTGCACTGAGAGGACACTCGAAAAGTAATTGCCCTGCACTCCCCACCCTACCCTGTAGGTGGGAGGGGGGAGGTTTCTTATACCAGTACATGACACTTGGTGATTTGGTGAACAGTATCAGGGTTCGCGCTAGCGGTCGCCATCGTCGCCATTTGCGAAGATTTTTATTTTTTGGCTCCTAAAATTTGACTTTGGCGAAAGTAAATGGCGAATATATAGAGCCACTTTGTCCAGCCAAAAAGCCAATGTTTTCCACAGAAAACCATCATTTGATTACCTGTATATTCGCGCCTACAATAGAGATAATCCTATTCTTTATCGGTATTTATTCAAGTAGTCCCTTAGATGAAATCAAATATGTGGGCTATTTACGGAGTTCGCTTCACTCCCCGAGGTACCAAGGTTCCTATACATCATTTTAAAGCTAGAAGCATGCTGAACACGATGCACAATGTTGTCAAGCTGTAAACCTGTGCAGGTTTCGTGTAAACGCGCAAATGCAGGGAAGGGTTGGGAGAAAATATAAAGTACGTGAAATCCATAGGTTGAACGAAAATCGTCTCCAAACAATGTTCTTTTGGATGTATGAACTCAAATTTACAAAAATGTTATAATAATGGTAAGATAATACACAATAAATACATTTTAATCGATTTATTGCAGAAACCATACCAAAAATACTTCAATTTGAGTTGGTGGGTGGGGTAACATGTGCACAGTAAAATGGGATTTTTAATTTGTCATTTTTGTTCTTGTTGACGCACAGAAACAGCCTGTTGGCTCATTAAATCTTATTTTTACACTGTACAACTTCTTCCTTCAGAGTATATTAACAATTCTTGTCGGTATGCATATATACCTCCTTTAATTGTAGATGTACAGTATTTAAAAGTTCGTCGTTCCGGTATATACATGTAAGTAGTATTGGGGCTCTGTTTGAATTAAATTTGGTATATAGTTTTGGCTGCTGAATTGAACTTTGTTTGTTAACGTTTAACTTGATTAATTATTAAAATAATTTATTTATTTATTTATTTATTTATTTATTTATTTATTTATTTATTTATTTATTTATTTATTTATTTATTTGGTGCCATCGGTCTGCTAAAATGCATTTGCCAGAAACTCTGGCAATATATTTATGAACTGCTTCATTGATATGTCATTCTTAACATTTGTATGTCAAAGCTCTAAATTAAGACCAGGTTTAGTGGTCTATGATAAGCAACCACTGAGATACGATCATTTTTGGTAGGTATATCGCCATCATAGAGAATCGTGTTGATGGTTGCCATGGAAATCATGCATTTTTACATAGTGCAGTTTATGTTTGAGGATAAATCTATTTTGAATTCATGGGTTCCAATAAACAATTTGATACCAACAAATAAAAAAAAAAAAAAAAAAAAAAAAGCAGTCCCGGTGTGCAAGAAGTTTAAATTAGCACCCATGCTAATGGGTATTATAGAAGCCTTTGGTAAGTTTATTCAGTTTACATATTTATGAATTTACTTAAATCATTAAATTAACAGATTTATTATTAAAACCATTAATAAACTAATTTCAGGCCCAAACTATCATTGTGCCACATTGTTATTACACCTTTAATATCAATGACAAATTTATTGATGTCATGGGCCTAAATGGATATTTTCTCATTTTCATAATGGTGAATATTAATTTAAAACTTGAAAATTACAGAAAAAAGGAAATACTGTTGCCATTGAAGGTGTTTGGGTGGATAATAAGACATATACCTTGCACAGGTTTTATGGCTGCCAGATTGGTCAGAGGGAATGCCTAAATGCAAACAAATACTGTCCTCAACAATGAACACATTTGCATGATGCAAAGTTGAATACTTACCACAGTCACCCTTACCACAGTCACCCAAAATGTGATTCTAAAGAATGGAATGTACCTACAAATTACTCATATCCCAAGCAAAAACACGCTCCAGAATACTATTATTTGTACAATAGTAATGCAAGGACATAGAAATTTTACTTGCCTTATATTTGAAATACATGTAATTGAATTTGCAAATGCATGATAATTTATTAAACATAAGAAATCATAGAAAATATTGCCAAAAATAGAGGTTATTCTTACAAAATCACTTGTTCCTGGGCTGTTAATAGACCCTGGGATGCTAAAAGTTGATTCAAATGAATACTATGGCTAAACACTTTTGCCTTCAAGCCAGACATATGCATAGCTAATTTTCAGTTTCATGAATGTTAATTAAACTTGAGAAATTTGAGAAGAAAATGGAAACAGTTAACAGGTTCGCTTACAAAACAACTTATATCTGGGCAAAGAAAGATTCTTAAAGGCTGAAAATGGTATCAAGAATATGCTTGGGTTATACTGTATCTAGAAATTGGAGAACAAATTCGGAAGAATGTGGTGTAGCTATAAAACCGCATGTATCTTGGTTAATAATAGTCCTAGAGAGATGAAATTAGTATCAAAGGAATGATAGGACAAATCAATATAACATTGTATCTGATATAATTGTCCCTTTTTTGTTTGATGACTATTTATAAGAACAAAAAATGAAGGGGTATACTAACAAGATCACTCCGAACTCTACTGCCGATAGCATTAGAGCGCTGAAATGGGACAAAAAGTACTAGGGTCATGCTTTTTTGTCCATTTTATCTGACAAAAGAAACCATGCTAGATAAAATTTGTGATTATGGCATATAATTTCAAAATGTTTGGGTATAAATAGAAAATTTGAGATTATCCTTCGTCAGAATAACATGTATCTTGGTTGATATCTTATAAACTGTGTTTATCTGACCAGATGGCAATGATACATTGTCATAGCAATTATTTGATGCCAATTTAAGCACTTTGGGTGTATTGGTAGCTATTTTATACATTATTTTATTGGTATATCCACTTCATTTTTCGTGATTTTTCTCTTATTTCTAAAATTTTTATAAATAATTGTGAAACAAAGAATCAGATTATATACAGCATTGTCGTTGTAAATTGTCCTAGCATTCATTTCATAGCAATTTAAGCTGTCTAGGATTATCGGTAGCCAAGATACACATTTGGTTTTATAGGTATACCCCTTTAATTCTTTCGCATCTTTATCCATTTTTTTTAAGATTTTATTGAATATTCATGCATCGAAAAATAAAATGACTTATATGTTAAAGCATATGGTGATATTATATTGCCCTAGCAAGCTGTTGATACCATTTTCAGCAATTATCAGCATTTCTGTGACTAGATACATAAGTTATTTTGTAGGTAAAACACTTAATTTACGTGTCATGTTTCTCAAATTACTATAATTATCATACGTATCCATGAACTGAAAATCCGGGGCTTCTTATACCAGATTTGAAGGCTGTATTGCATTGTCATAGGATTCATTTGATGCCACTTTCAGCATCCCCGGTCTATAAACGGTCCAGGAACAAGTGTTTGTGCAAGTAGTACCCCTATTTTTGGCGAAATGATTCTCCATTTGCTTATTTCTTATACAAATTTTCATGAGCGTACAAATTAAATGATTGAAAAAGGTACAAGTAGGCAAAGATCAGGAAAATGCGCAATCAGAAAAAGATTCCCTCTCCAAAAACCGTGGTGGGAAAAAACCAAATTAACAATCAGGTACTTATACCATGAAACATATCGCAAGCCGAATGAGAAGCTATTTTCCCAATAGGTGGCCACTCAGTTACCTTAACTTAACTAAAAATATTAAAACATACATAAGGCGCCAACAGCACAAAAAATTTAAACACCAAGACATAAAACAAAAAGAACCACCACAGAAGTATCGCATTAATGTAAAATTGCTATGTCCTTGCAGCAAGTGAAAAACATGTCATTTTATATGTACTCCAAATTTTCTGCTACTCTTTTCTGATTTCGTATACTAACTCATACAATATAAGCCTGCTGTCCTTTTTGGGACATGTACAAATATACTTGAAGCCAGTAAAAACGCAACTTTCAGCATATAACCTATCCAACGATTCTTGGATATTTTCACAATGTTATTATATAAAATCATGAAATTGTCGTCCCGATATGAAGGCCATACTCGTCTTGAGCTAAATTAGCAAGTGAAGTAAAGCGATCTGCGTTTGTCGATTAAGGGACACAACTCAAACATGGACAAAACAAAAGCAAATGCACCTTATCAATCCAGCTATACGTTAACCTTTATGACTAGCTCTTTTGTGTTCAAACTTTCGGTCAATGCCAATATTGCTCTAAAGTCTATGTAAACCATTCCGTAGATTGTTTTTTCTTCAAGTTTTGATCTTATAAAAGGCCATCAAAGTCGGTACATGCAAACCGGAAGTGAATTCAAGAATGCCATTTTTGAAAATTAAAACTGTCATAAAATGGACCCATATGCTAGAACGTAACATCTCCTGTGTCCAAACTATGGAATGATTCTATTTTATCGAAGTTTCAGTAGATTCTCAAAATCTGTGGTATTTTTTCGAAAATTTGAACATTTGGAAATTAATCTTGGTCGTTCCATCAGGTGGAATTGTCGGTATTACACCGTTTTTTTGTTGCTGGTATTCGGCCGCATACTTCCGCATTGAAATTGGGTTGCTATGCAAGGTTGAATGGGTTTAAAATCAAATTTTAATGATTTTGTCATTTTTCACCCAAAAATCAACCAGAAGTGCTAAATTGAGTTCAGTTTTCGCTGAACGATTCTCGGGCGAGGGGCAAGCTGACTTCGCTATAAACAAACCGCACAAGGTGTCCCTGAAAGGTAGAAATAACCTGTATATCAGTTGCGTTTTTAATGGTTTTAAGTATAGTATAGCCCCAAATGTACCGCCACATATGTTGGGCTATTCTGTTTGCTAAAAGGAATTTCATTGAAAATGAAAACAAAATCACTGCTGATGCCCCTGAAATTGGAAATGGGCTCACCCAACTGACAATGGTGGGAAAGTCAATTTTTCAAAACATGGGTTGATATTCATGAATATGCAAATTCAATGATTTAAATATTGGGATTTTTGGTAAAAGAAAAACAGTATCGAACATGTTTTTTTGTAGTCACTGAGGTTTTTAAAAACATTCCATTCATAATTGCAATGGTTCATGTATATTCCTCTGTTATGGATATTGAATATACATGCAATTGTGTTCTTTTTATTATTATTATTATTATTATTATTATTATTATTATTATTATTATTATTATTATCGACTAGTATGCTTTTTTAATGTAGAATGAAAAGAACCATACATAATGAAATAGCCATAGATATGAACAATAAATGCATATATTATTTTAACTATGTTAGCCATTTTTGTATTATGTTCACCCAAAAACCAATATGTTTCAAAGGGGTGGTACCCCCTATGTCAACCTTGAAACATAACAACTCATTGTCATATACTTTCGTCGGTGCTACCATGCGTCTTCAAGTGTTTAAGTGTCATTAGAACCATTAGCAAGTGACATACATAATACAAAGAAACACTACGATCAAGTTTTGATATTTGGTAGAAAAATTAGATTTTGTCATACCTTGGCCATACAAAAAAGTGTGTTTACAAATTTTCTGCACAGACAACCACTCTTCTTATACTTTTAGAGTCAATAGACATATCATTAGTTTTTTCAGTAACTTACAGACATGAAACAGGGAAGCACTACGATCGCGTTTTCATATTTGGTGGAAAAATAGATTTTGTCATACCCTGGCTACAAAATCGTGTTTACAAACTTTCTGCACAGGTTACCAGACTGACAACATTGTGCATTGAATTCAGCATAAAAATACCTACAATGTGGTATATAGCAACCTTGGTACCTCTGGGGGTGCAGCGAATTTTATTTTTACCTGGGTCATCTAAGGGACTAAAGTGTTGCAGTGTATTGCTAAAGCATTCAATTGACAGGTGTCATTCCTGACCTTGTGTATTCAGGCGTGTACTGCATAACACGCTTGGCGCACGTGGTCCGGTAACGATATAGACCGTCACCAGCGTGTTAGATTTGAAATAATGTTTGAGTGCAGATGAGTGGGAAATTTCAATATATACCATTTAAAAATGAAACAGATTCTTTTAAGAATCAGCAACTCAACTTTACCCATGCATTTATTTTATAGCTTTAACTCTTGATTTTGTAGAGTGTCATTTATTTTTTTTTCTATTAAAGTATATGAATTTTAATATTTCAATCTGTCTACTAACCTTAAAAGTTTTGTTTCTGATTTTGTACAAGCATAAACTAATAATTTTAGTAGTTGTTCCCCTTGTTTACAAATACAAGAACAAGCTTTATAAAACATATTTTCCCAAACTATATGTATAGGGATCTCAGTCTACACCTGCCCTTCAAATCAGTTGGAAATTCATAATTACATTACCTGGATCTACTGTTGAAATATAACTTAGTACATGTAGCATGTATGGGACTTGGGTGAGAAGGGCAATATGTATTTTTAGGGAACTGGAGAGACCAAGTTAAAAAGGGCAAACAAAATATTTGGGGGTTTAAGTGAGCAAGGAGCTGAGTGAGATGTGTCCTCTTGGCGAAAAAATGGCCAAGATTTGGCTCAAACTTCAAGAAAATGGCGAAAAAAAATCTAAAATGGCGAAAGTGATGGCGAAAGAAAAATATATCCTAGCGCGAACCCTGAGTATGTAGCCCTATATATCTGGAAACAGTGATGCACTTCTAAAGGTTTCTTATGATGTAAACGAACACCTAATGATATTGCTTAATACTCTATGAGAGATATATAGGATTGTTAAAGATTCCAGGATTTTGACTCATATTCAGATTTTGGCCTATGTGAAAAAAAGTGCACAGTTTATCAGTGCCTTCGTTTTTTGCTTCATGGATATTACAATTCCTCTTTTTCTTAAATCTGAAATTTCAAGCTACTACCTAACTTCTATGACTGTACAGGCTGGTTTGTTTCCTAAGTGGAAACCCCTAAACTGGTGTTTTGACATCATGTCGTGGCTTATATGATACATACATCTGTATGCCTGATAGACGTCTGGCTTGGTATCCCTTAAAATAGTTTCTAAATTTTCACATAAAACTTTTTGCCTTATTTGCTTCCAAAGCTATAAAGCAGAGATCGGAGCCATCGGTAGTTTGTAAGTATATGCACTGTAACCTTCTGGTGGGTTTTGGGTCTTTACTTGTAGTGCTATGCATAATATGCTATGCAGTGCTGTTAACCCATTCAAGAAACTTTACATATGAGCCGCATCGTGAGAAAACCGGATTTTTGCCTAGGCGAAAACAAAGGCGCAGATCAGCTTCGCGGTAACCGCGAAGCTGATCAGCGCCTTTGTTTTCGCTACTCGGATAGTACAATTCCTCTTCTACTTAAATCCGAAATTTCAAGCTTCTAGCTCTTTTCTGAGCTTGTACAGGCCGGTTTGTGTCGGACCTGGTCGGAAACCCCGAAGACCGGTTTTCTCGCGTCGAGGCTCATATCATATAGATTCAATATACTACATAATTATGCAGAATAGTTGCATAACATCTTACAGAGGAGAATTATAATTTCTTAAACCAATGGACTTAGTAATATGATTTAAACCACAAATATGCCTACATAAACTAATAAACTTACACAAAATGACAAAAGAAATGACAAACTCACAAAAGAAATCATTGAAGGAGAATGCAGTATTATACTCAAGCTTAAGTGCTGAACTACCAGTTTAACTCATTTAAGCCTGTCATTCTTTTTGTGGGACATAGGCAAACAGCATGTCCCCAGATGGGACGCCGCAGAATGCTAATCTCATTTAAGCCTGGTGTCCCTTTTGTGGGACATAGGCAAACAGCATAGCCCCAGATGTGACGCCGCAGAATGTGGCGTCCCATCTAGGGCTATTCTGTTTGCACTAGAAAATTTCATCGAAAATTCGAAAATTTCATCGAAAAATTATTCCTAACACCCCTTAAAATGAAAGTGGACTCATCCAAATGATAATGATGGGAGAATCCATTTGTCAAAAAAGCTGAATCAGTATCCGATTGTTGAACCTGCCAGAACCTTGCTGCTGTTGTTGTTATTTGTTTTGTTTGCTGTGTTGTTTTCTTCATGCATTTATAACTGTTTTTATCATACATGTACAAATCATTGCCACATGTAATTATTGTTGTTTCCTTTAAGCAAATTTCTTACCAGCCAAATGGCATTTATTATTGGTAGCAAAAAAAAAAGTTCTCTTTTATTCGCAGATCATAGTGAATGAAAAGGATACTATTTTGCAATGGTGGTCAATTTTTTCTATTGTTGAAAATAATTCAACTGATCTTTAATATATACCAAATATCCTGCGCGAGTGGACCTAGCAAAGCAATTCAGCTTATATTTCATACACAAGGGATATTTGGTGTATTTGAGAGCACCTAAATACATGTACAACTCAACATTATAATGCTATTTTTGTGGTCAATACAATTAGAGCATGTTAAGTGACCCATGTGTTATTGAGGTTGTTGGAAAATAATTTTTATTACAGCAAACAATTTTTTATAATTTTAAGCATCATATTACATGTACATGGATTTTGATATAGAAATTGTGAAGGCAAAATTTACATATCTTTGTTTTTAAACTTTATTTTATTTCAACATTTATATCATATTTCTTTGATAATGTATCTATTGAGATTCAGTAAAAGAAACTATTACAATTGGCAATTCCATTTGCCAATAGCACTTATATTGTGGCAAATGGAATTGCTAAAACATTCTGTTGGTATAACTGTGCTAAGCCCTGCTCAAGCTTTTAAATTGAGTATTTTCAAGAGTTTGGGTAGTTTTCAGGACATGCCTGTTAAGAACATCTTTTAGACAAACTTTGACAACACACCTATGGTATGCAGTGAACTGATTTTTTCGACTGTAAAAATAAAAATTTCATTAATTAAAAAAAAAAAGGAATACATTTTTCTTACTTTCACTCATAACATAGATTGTGGGTACAAGTTAGTCTAACCAAGTGTTTTGGAAGAAAAATGTGTATCCTGAACACCCCAGTTTTATGGTGTAAAAGTGAGGTGTAAAGTGTATACGGTACATAGACACATTCCAATTATGTGTACATTATCTATGTTACAGGAGCCCGAGTGCAGGTTCAGCTCTGGGTGAGGCTGGCAAAGAGAGAAGACGGGTAGGTGTCAGAGATTTCCCCATATCTAAAGGGTGTTAAGAAAGTTTGTTCCGCAGTTTGCCAAGTAATTTGAAAGCATTTAAAGACAAAAAATACATATAAATGATGCATTTTCCTTGATAAAACATAGCAGTTGATATGCTGTCTTACATTATGAAAACTTGCCCATGCAATAAACAGAGATTTTTTTCAGCTGTAAAAATTCAAAATTTCATCAGAAAAATTCTGATATTTTTTATATAATTGCTCAAAACATTGATCGTGGGTACACGTTAGAACTGCCTCGGCGAGGCGGTTCTAACGAGTACCCACAATCTATGTTTTGGATCAGAAATAAAGAAAAAAGGTATACCCCTGCATACCCCAGTTTTACTATATAAAGGTGGTATACATTTCACGGACATGTTTTCCTGATGTGTCGAGTTGCTTCACATACTTAATATGGCATCTGACCACTGAGTCTGAGTCAGGGGTGGGGCTAGAGGTAAAAAATTTAGAACACTTTTTAGCTCACCTGGACCGTAGGCTCACATGTGAGCTCATAGTATACCCATGGTCTGTCGTCTGTCGGCGTTCACTATTTCAAAGATCTCCTCCTCTGAAACCTCATGGCCAGTCAAAGCCAAACTTTATATGGAGCATTGTTAGGAAAGGGGAACGAAAGTTCATATAAATGGTCCAGGTCACATGACCATAATGGCCACCATAGCTATAAATAGCAAAAACCTAATCTTCTTTTCCAGAACCAGAAGGCCTATGATTTTGAAACTTGGCATGAAGCATCAGGGAGAGGATCTCTACAAAGTTTATATAAATCAGGGCCCTGGGATAACGTTGATCTATTTTACGGCAAGGTCAACTTAGTCACTTATGCATTTGAATGGGGAAAATTACTGAAATGTATTTAAATGGGGTGAAACCTGCTGGGAGTATGCAAATGGACAGAAGATTTATGTTTATGAAAACATTTTGTCACCAGGGGATTGTCTCCCCTGCCCCGGGGCTATATACATGTATATGACCATAATATTCAAACATCTTCTCTGAAATCACATGGCCAAACTAAGCCAAACTTTATTTGGAGAATTGTTAGGAAGGGGGAATGAAAATTTATATAAATGTTCAAATCTTCTTCAGAACCAGAAGGCTTATGATTTTGAAACTTGGCATGAAGCATCAGGGAATGGGAGCTCTACAAAGTTTGTATAAATTATGACCCTGGGATGACCTTGACCTATTTTACAGCAAGGTCAACCTAGGTTGCCTATGCATTTGAATGGGGAAAAGTGGGAAAATGTCATTTTATGGCAGGGAAACTTGCTGGGAATGGGCAAATGTACAGAAGATTTATGTTTATGAAAAAAAGATAATAACCCCAAGAGGGTTGTCTGCCAAGTTTATTGGTATATATCCCAGATCTCTGGCGAGCAATTACAGGACCATTGGTCCTCTGGTTTTAAAAATACATTCTTATCTCTAAAATGAAACGTCTCAAATTTGCTATCGAAATCTACAGAAGTATGAGGAATCTTCACTGAAGGAGCGTCGGCGAGTTGACCAGACCAGAGTAGACGCTGAAGGTCTAGTGGAGGAGTTGCTAGCCAGCACAGATCTAAAACCAGTAGAGCAAGAGGAATGTAAGTGTTTAAACTGACATATTACCCAAGATCTTCAAGTTATGATGTTGTTATTTACAATCTAAAGTTTAACAGCTTGCCTCTGATAGTGGTTTTTCACAGAATTTTTTTGTGCAGAGGACGAGAAAGTTATTTTCATGTCAAAATCTTGATCTTAGTTTTCCTAATAGGACCTGCAAAAATTTTGAAAATTGGTCATTAGATAAAGTTTTAATGGCGAAAATGAATTTGAATTGGGATTTTGCATTGGCAAGGGAGATAATTCATGGTCATGAAAATAGGTACTTTTTAAAAACATTTTACTCAATCATGAAGAAATTTATTTTTTTTTGCGGGAAAAAAATATTGGGACCTAACTATATTATATATTATTTTTCAAAATTTGTCTATTGAGTGGAGCAAACAACTTTAATTGGTTTTAGATGGCATAAAATGTAGAGCTTTCTGTGTTACAGAAAGGGGCGACATTTATCTCATTCTACTGTCATCATAAAGCAACATCAGATGTTAGAAACTTGATATTTTTTTCTTATTGATACATATTTACATCATAATAATTTTGTTATACTGAATGCAGGTTGTCTCCTGTCTATCTATTCCTTCTTGTTTAATTTTCAGCATCAGGACTTCAACTTCTTGTGGGAAAAGATGGTTCTATGGCGCTAAGATGAAAGCAACCAGAGCTCTTATATGCAATCATAGTGAATCCTGAGTATATGATTATATATAGACAGGAGGTCTTAAATTCTAGCAACTGGCTATGTCATATGCTTAGCCATTCAAGAGATGCAGAAGACTACATCGAACTTCCATTACGAAAACATGCCTGTGCAATATACAGAGATTTTTAAATTGTAAAAAATGAAAATTTTCAGTGGCAAAAATTTGATATTATTCTTATTTTTGCTCAAAACATAGATTGTGGGTACATGTTAGAACCGCCTCGCAAAAATAAGAAAAATAGGTATACCCCTGCATACCCCAGTTTTGCTGTATAAAAGTGGGGTTCAAGGGGGTATACATAACACGGACATGTTTTCCTGATGCATTAATCTACAGCAGTAATTCAGGTTCAACTCACAACAGTTGTTTTGTGTACATCATGTTAACATGCCTGTGTAATATATACACACCACTGCTATGCATTTGCTCATACATTTTAACTATTTTTTTTTTCTTCAAACATTGATTGTAGGTACCTGTTGGAATGCCTCAGCGAGGCAGTTCTAATATGTACCCTCAATCTATGTTTTAGGGAAAAGAATAAAATAGAATAAGAAAAATCTAGGAAAAACTATATAAAAGCTGTTATTATAATATTTTAGTTGAAACAATTACTATGTATTGCACTGGCATGTTTTCATAATGTAAAATACAGAACAGAGAAGTTGTATCCTGTGATTATCATCAAACTTGAACATAGCACACCATTCAACAATTCATTATTGAACAAAGTTTCAGTCTGGCTAAGTCAATGCATCGTGCATTCATCAGTTTGTTTCTTATATCATGTTGTAACTCTGTTTTTATGTCAAAACCATTTGAGCCATGAAGCGAGAAAACTGGTCTTTGGGGTTTCCGACCAGGTCCGACACAAACCGGTCTGTGCAGCCACAGAGGATGGCTAGAAGCTTGAAATTTCGGATTTAAGAAGAAGAAGAATTGTACTGTCCGTGTAGCGAAATCAAAGGCGCTGATCAGCTTCGCAGTTACTGCGAAGCTGATCTGCACCTTTGTTTTCGCATAGGCAAAAATCCGTTTTTCTCATGATGCTGCTCATTTGTAAGGTGTTAACTAAATCAGCCTCAATGCAAGAAAATGTGCCTTCAGACATTCTGTCATTACTAGAAGCAAGCTGCACAAAAGCTGAAAAATCATTTAATAAATCTTTTAGAAATAACACTGTATCTGTACTCTTTGAACACTGGGCTGCCAAATAAATAAGTTTGAAAACATATATATTTTCAATATTTTTAGTTATCTGCCGTTGTTTAAGCCCTTAATTTACTTAATTTTCCTATAGGTGTCATCAAATGGTAACCATAGCAACCACATACATGTAGTCAAAAATAGACAAAATAATTTTGACAGATTTTGTGTAAGGATGATATGCTTCTATCTAAACAATAGGTTCTGGTCAGTGCTTAAATAATTCTGAGTAAATTGCATAAATTGCGCTACTGACATGCAGAAATGCATTACGCAACTTTGGTGTCATTTTTCTGGACAATGACGTCTGTAGGGTGCATGCAGTAGCTATATTGTAACTCACAAAATAACGAATATTAGGCACTGGAAACATTATACATTCAAAGTAATATTGTTTTTCTAATACTAAAAAAATTGTCTGAAGGTATGTTTTCTTGTGTTTTAGCCCAAAAGCTACTGGTACAGTTGAAGCCTTTCCTTAACAATATTTTAATCGTGTGGTCAGAGAGTCAACTCTACCTTTCATACAAAAACATGTCCATGTAATATATAGATTTATGTAGAAATTGAAAATTTTCAGCAAACAATTTTTGATATTTTTCTTATTTTTGCTTAAAACATAGATTGTGGGTACACGTTAGAACCGCCTTGCCGAGGCGTTGTTAACCAGTACCCATAATCTATGTTTTGCCAGTACCCATAATCTATGTTTTGGAGCAAAAATAAAAAAGTAGGTATACCCCTGCAAACCGCAGTTTTGCTATATAAAGTGGGGTTCAAGAGGGTATACGTTTCATTTACATGTTTTCCTGATGTTTCTTTACCAGAACTTGGTATGGAGCTTCAAGTGACCACAGGACATTGACGTTTAGTGTGTAGAAGTAAAATAGATAGCCGCAGATGCCCTAGAAATCGCATTTCTGAATCACTGAGCGACTTAGAAAAATGGGTTTTAGGGCATTTTTGGACCATTTAGTTTGCTTGTAGACATTACACATCAATGTCGGGTGGAGTGACTGGAGACACACAACAGGGGTGTGGGTAGCCCCTGTGGACAAGTGTTTAAGGTCGCTGACTTCAGTGCTCTTGGTCATTCAATCATCTCACCACTGTGGGTTCGCGCCTCGCAAGGGGCACAGTTCACATGTGGGACAAGCCAAGTTCTGCTTGCAGGAGTGTCAGGTGGTTTTTCCCCGGGTACTCCGGTTTTCGCCCCACCTTCTGATTGATTTGTCTAGATATGAGTGAAAAAGCTTGAAAGGGACGTAAAACTGAATCAAAATATAAAAAAAAACAACAAAAAAAAAACAGGGGTGTGGGGGAGGGGTAGATTTCAGACTGCTTCACACCATTGTCAGGCACTCTACTTCCAAGACACAGTGCTACCCTTTATCTAATATTCCACATACTAGAAATGACTTGTATGACTCAGGCAAGCAATGCTGTCATGTGACAGCTCTTGTTAAACAAGATTTTCTAATTGGGATTATATGAGCCATGTCATGAGAAAACAAGATTTTTGCATGTGCGAAAACAAAGGCGCAGATCAGCTGTGCAGTAACTGCACAGCTGATCAACACCTGTTTTCGCTACACCGATAGTCCTATTCATCTTCTTGCTAAATCCGAAATTTCAAGCTTCTAGCCTTCTGTGACTGTACAGGCTAGTTTGTGTCAGACCTGGTCAGAAACCCCGAAGACAGGTTTTCTCACATCATGGCTCATATGCTGAGTATTAAGCTTCCATACTGTCTAACCAGTTCTTCCTGGCCAATTGGTACAAAGTCACATATCATCCATTCATTATCATCTGAATGCACACTTGTTATGTTAAGTTAGTGCTAATTTGAATCACTTAAACTAGATAAACTTGTAGTAGATTTTGTTGTGTTAATTATGATCTTATATTTTATGCAAGAATAGTAGAATCATGTTAATGTAGCGGACAGTATATGAGCCGCCTCGTGGGAAAACCAACAATCTGCGTAGGCAAAAACAAAGATGCAGATCAGCTTCGCGGTAACCGCGAAGCTGATCAGTGCCTTTGTTTTCGCTACTCGGATAGTACAATTCCTCTTCTACTTAAATCCGAAATTTCATGCTTCTGACTCTTTTCTGTGATTGTACAGGTCGGTTTGTGTCGAACCTGTTCGGAAACCACATTGTTTGTTTTCCCATGAGGCGGCTCATATCAGATGATGATTACCGGGTACTACTAGTATCTTCTTTATGTAAGAACATGTCTTCAAGGTTGCCGACCAGATTCTTTACAAACCAGACTGCAAAAAAACCTTGAACATGGCTGCAGGCTTAAGAACAGGAAAAATTGGGGAAATGAGTCCTGAGTCAAGAGCACACTCACTTGCAGCCATGACATCACCATGTTATGTTGAAATACACTAAGAGATGTGTTATCTCTTGAAGTGAGATGTTTATATTACGAAAACATGCCCATGCAATGTACAGAGGTTTTTAAAGTTGTAAAAATTGAAAATTTTCAGTAGACAAATTTTGATATTTTTCTTATTTTTGCTTAAAACATAGATTGTGTACCCAAACATAGATTGTGTACCCACGATCTATGTTGTGGACCAAAAATAATAAAAATAGGTATACCCCTGCATACCCCAATTCTACTATATAAAAGTGGGGTTGAAGGGGGTAATTATTTCATGGACATGTTTTCCTGATGTTACAAAGTTGAACAGTATGTATGTCTTCAAAATTATTTGTTTCTAAATAGATATTTTAAACACCGAAGGTTTATATTTATTCAAGATCTCTAAGACTATCATTTTAGATTATAGCCTGATGGTGCTGTATAATCATGTACTAGTAGTATATGCATATGATAAGAGTATGATAGATAGAGCTGATCTTGCTTTTATTTGCAAAATTTGTATTTTGTAAATTTTTCAATCATGATAAAAGTTGTTTTATTTAACCACAGGTAGATATTTTATTATTTTTACTTAGAGCATATTGTACAGTGGTGAGCTAATTTAATTTGTACATCTTTCTCAGAAGTCACTGAGCAAAAATATGAGAAACAAAAAATTTCAACCAAAAATTTTCATTTTTTAAAAGCTGAAAAATTGCTGATTATTGCATTGGCAAGTTTTTAGCTCGCCTGTACGAAAGTACAGGAAGAGCTATTGCAGTCACCCCGGCGTCGGCGTTAGCGTTAGCGTCACCGTTGCTCAAAATGTTAAAAGTTTTTGGTTAAAAGTTTTTATGAGTCTATATCTCTTGAAGTTGTGGATGGATCAAGTTGATACTTTGCATGTTGGTAGATATTGGTCTGAAGTTTTGTGCTGTGTCATCATGACCCACCTGGGTGACCTTGAGGTCAAGGTCACGGACTTAGAAATTTTGTGTTTAAGTTTTTGGTTAAAGTTTTTATAAGTCTATATCTCTTGAAGTTGTTGATGGATCAAGTTGATACTTTGCATGTTGGTAGATATTGGTCTGAAGTTTTGTGCTGTACCATCATGACCCACCTGGGTGACCTTGAGTTCAAGGTTACGGACTTAGAAATTTTGTGCTAAAGTTTTTGGTTAAAGTTTTTATAAGTCTATATCTCTTGGATATGTAGATGGATCGAGTTGATACTTTGCATGTTGGTAGATATAGGTCTGAATTTTTATGCTGTACCATCATGACCCACCTGGGTGACCTTGAGTTCAAGGTCACAGACTTTGAAATTTTATGTTAAAGCTTTTGCTTAAAGTGTTTTGAACTGTATATTGCTGGAACAGATGGATGGATCTAGCTGATATCAAGTGCTGTTAGATATTATTCTTAAGTTTTATGTTGTAGCATCTTGACTCACCTGTGGTCAAGGTCGCAGGCTTAGAAATTTATTTATATCAAGTGTATGTAGATGGATCAAATTGAACTTAGCATGTTGGTAGTTTTATGCTGTACCATCACGGCCCACCTGAGTGACATTGAGGTTAGTGTCTTTGGTCATAGATTTTAATAGATTTATTGGCAAAGCACAAGTCAGGCGAGCTACGCTGTCCTGCGACAGCTCTTATTGTAATTTGTAATGAACTTTATGACATTATGTTCATCTTGCTCAAGTGTCTTTTATATTAACTCATTTAAGCCTGGCGTCCCTTTTATGGGACATAGGCAAACAGAATAGCCCCAGATGAGACGCCGCAGAACGCGGCGTCCCATCTGAGGCTATTCTGTTTGCTTGGAGAATGTTTATCAAAAAACTGAATAAAATTTAAAAATCACTCCTGACGCACCTACAAATGAAAGTGGACTCACCCTAATGATAATGATTGGAAAATCCATTCGTCAAATATGGGTTAAGTACATATAGTAATTTGTTGTCCTATTCTCGTCAAAGAATTTCATCAGCCGCCTATCTGTAAAGCTATTCTGTTATTGTCAAATCTTGGTGGAAATAGTATCAGTGTTACCTGTATAAATTGTTTTCATGACCAAAACCCAGCATTGTGTTCAATACATAACTACATGTATTACTATCCCCTGGTTACTACATATATTACTATCCCCAGGCGGCAACAAGAGCTTTATGTTCACTTTTAAACTGGTATGTTTCTTTAATAAATTTTTCAGATGTTGCTTATGAGCCGCGACGTCAGAAATCGGTCATCTGGGTTTCCGACCAGGTCCGACAAAAATCAGCCTATACACCCACAGAAGAAGGCTAGAAGCTTGAAATTCCAGATTTAAGAAGAAAAGAGAGTGTTCTATCATTGAAACAAAAACAAAGGCACTGATCACTTGTGCAGTTACTCCACAGCTGATCTGCATCTTTGCAAAGTTTTCTCATGACGTGGCTCATAAAGTAAAAGGTGTTTTCTTGTGCTTAGGTGTAATGATTTTGCACTGTGTTTATAGGGGTAGCAGCACATTGCAATCATTCTTAGCTCACCTGAGCCAAGGGCTCATGGAGAACTTATAGGATGGGCATGCTCTGGCGTTGTTGTTGTGGATAATGTTCCAACATCGCCTCTGAAATCGCTTGGCCAATCAAAGCCAAATTTCATGTAGAACATTCTTAGGAAGAGGAAGCGAAAGTTTATATAAATGGTCCAGGTCACATGACCAAGATGGCCACTAGGGCTATAAATAACAAAATATGGGAGTGCGGTGGCATAGTAGTAAAGCATCGGACTCGGAATTGAGAGGTCCAAGGTTCAATGCCCACAGTCGGCACCTTGTTGTGTCTTATGCAAGGCACAGTAACTCCCCAGAGTACTACTTAATACACAAGAAGTGGTGACTTTGTCCCGACATGACTGAAAAATTGTTGACTGGGACGTTTAACCTCAAAACAAGCAAAATAACAAAAATCTGTAAATATCCTCGCCTATGATTTTGAAACCTGGCTTGTAGCATCAGGGTCTCAAGCTCTACAAAGTGGGTATAAATCATGCCCCTGGGATGACCATGACCTAGTTCACAAGAAGGTCAACTTAGGTTGCTTATGCGTTTGAATGGAGAAAATTTGTAAACTGGCTTTAAATCGGGAAAAAATTGCTGGGAATATGAAAATGGAAAGAATATTTATGTCTGCGAAAATAATCTGGCCCGAAGGGATTGTCTGCCCTTGTCCCGGGGCAAAGCCCATATGGTCATGTACTTTAAGCATTTCCTCTGGAACTGCTTGGCCAATCTAAACCAAATTTTATATGTAGCCTTCTTACAAAGGGAGAATGAATGTTTATAACTGATACATGTACCAAGATGGTTGCCAGGGTTCGAAAGCCTTTAAAAATCTTCTGCTCCAAAGCCAGAAGGCCTGTGAATTTGAAACTTGGCATGAAGCATCAATGAGAATGGAGCTCTACATAGTTGAGATACATATACATCAAGACCTTTGGATGACCTTGACCTATTTTATGGCAAGGTCAACTTAGGTCACATATGCATATGAAATGGGGGAAGTGAAAAATGCCATTAATTGGGAACATTGAAGAAATGGGCAAATGGATAGAAGATTTATAGAAGATTGTTTTGTATGTTCTGTGCACAAGGTTGACATAGGGTTATGCCTAAGGACATGGATTCGAGTATATAGCAGATCTCAGGTGAGCATTCACAGGACCAGTGGTCCTCTGGTTTGAAAAGTTTGTTGGACCTTTTACATTTGCAAGCATGGTTATCCCAGGTAAATTTTACATTTTTGTGCAAAACATTTGATTAAGAATTGTAATTCAGATTTTTAGCTATCACTGGATGATGAAAAACAGGCTGTTTTGGGGCGTCTTGATGACATTAAAATTGCTAATGTTTATGGTCATCCAGTGAAAGCTAAAAAACAGAATTTTAATTCTTATATTTCTGTTTTATATTATCAATAAAATATCTGTTGATAAATTCCACAAACCATCGCTAATTTTCCTGCTATTTTGCATTAAATCCGACTTAACGTAGTTCAGGAACGAGCTGTAGGTCATGGCGATATGTCACCGATGGCACACCGACATAATAAAACTCTGCCCATAGGTCAGGCATAGATCACATGATATATAGTATACATGTATATAGTGCATGTGGGAATTAATGGGTAACAGATTGTCTACCGGTATTGTATTTTTCAAATTTTAGATGGTGTGCAAATGATTTGATAGGTGTCACAATATTAAAGTCTTTAGCCATTGTTAATGGTACATATACTTTTTTGGGGGCATTCTGCACTTGTGTACATTTCATATGAAATTTATTACCATGATAAATTTCATATGAATTGAAATGAACATAAGTATATAATTTTGTGTACTGTTTGTCCTTTTAAATGTGATTTTATTTTGAGGGCTATAGTTGATATTATCTGGTAAAAATTGTGTTGTTGTTAGAGTCATTTTCATAACATTACAAAATTTTACAGAAGTTTGAAATGTGACGTCATATCATATTTGAGTGGCGCAATGAGAAAACTTGTTCTCCGGGTTTTCAACCAGGTCCAACCCAAATTGGCCTATACAGTTATTGAACAAGGCGTGAAGCTTGAGATTTTGGATTTAAATGGATGGATTATTCTATCCATAAAGCCAAAATGAAAGGGGCTGTCTTTGTTTTTCGCATACGCAAAAAGCGAGTTTTCTGATAATCTGGCTCATATGTGACATGAATAATACTGAATTACAATGATATGAGCCGCGACACGAGAAAACTGGTCTTCGGGAGTTCTGACAGGGTGCGACACAAAGCGGCCTGTACAGTCACAGAAGCAGGCTAGAAGCTTGAATTTTCAGATTGTAAAAGAAGAGAATTTGTACTATCCGTGTAGCGAAAACAAAGGCGCTGATCAGCTTCGCAGTTACATGTACTGCGAAGCTGATCTGCATCTTTGTTTTCGTATAGGCAAAAATCCCGTTTTCTCATGAAGCAGCTCATATTGTGTGCTATAGAAAGCTATGTGTTGCTGTATCGATAAATAATGTCTCATTTGTTTATGTATCTTACTCATCCATAGGTGTTGTAGACTTACAATTGTTATTTAAAAACTAATGTGATAGTTTGCTATTCTTCTGGGATGCATGTGAGACATAATAAGAAACCTGCCTTTGACATTGTGCAAAAATGAAAAGGTGCATGTATATCCTAAAATTTAAAAATTCCAATCAGTTTGTCTATCTCACAGGGACTTGTAACAATTCTTATTAGGTTTGTTATCTATTACAGGCCACCTGTGCTATCTCAAACTCGGTTGTCTGGAAAACCCCACTTATGTCGAATTGATCCCTCACTCCCGAGCGTCTCTCCCTATATGTTATTGTATTTCGACCTTGCTTGTGTCGAACTCGCATATGACGAAAACTCGGCTGTGTCGAAGTGATAATTCGCTCCCCACAGAAAAAAAAGATTAGTTTCACCATTCCTGTGTCGAACTTTGAAGTCAAAATCGGTCTTTGCCGATTTTATATCAACACACAACCTTTCATCACTGGAATTGTTAAAGAACGTTTTGACATGTGTCAGGTCGGGAAATATATGTCTATGGGGTAAACATGGTGAAAAACGAAAGGAAACCCACTCAGTCTGCGAATGTGAAAATTTAGAGATTTTCTAAGATCCTCAATTTGCTTATCTCGAACTTCGGAAAACTCAAAGTGGTTTCTCCATTCCCCTTGATTTCGAGATAGCGAAGGTGGCCTGTATCTATAATCTATTATAAAGACTAGATAATAAGCATAATAAGCATTTTTCATAAATAGTAGTAGAAGTTGTTACAAGTCCCTGTGGGTTATCTGTGCAGGCTGGTTTGTGTCAGACGTGATTGGAACATGTTCAGTGCTTTTTAGCTCGCCTGCACGAAGTGCATAGAGCTATTGTAGTTACCTCGGTCGTCCCCGTTTACGTTTACGTGTACGTTTACGTGTACGTCCACGTCACACTTTCGGTTCAAGTTTGTTTTTTTTTAAGTCTACATCTCTTGACCATGTTGATGGATTGAGTTGATACTTTGCATGTTGCTAGATATTGGTCTGAAGTTTTACGCAGTACCATCATGACCCACCCTGGGTGACCTTGAGGTCAAGGTCAGACTTAGAAATTTTGTGTTTAAGTTTTTGGTTAAAGTTTTTGTAAGTCTATATCTCTTGACCATATTGATGGATTGAGTTGATACTTTGCATGTTGCTAGATATTGGTCTGAAGTTTTACGCAGTACCATCATGACCCACCCTGGGTGACCATGAGGTCAAGGTCGGACTTAGAAATTTTGTGTTTAAGTTTTTGGTTAAAGTTTTTGTAAGTCTATATCTCTTGACCATATTGATGGATTGAGTTGATACTTTGCATGTTGCTAGATATTGGTCTGAAATTTTACGCAGTAACATAAAGATCCACCCTGGGTGACCTTGAGGTCAAGGTCACGGACTTAGAAATTTTGTGTTTAAGTTTTTGGTTAAAGTTTTTGTAAGTCTATATCTCTTGACCATATTGATGGATTGAGTTGATACTTTGCATGTTGCTAGATATTGGTCTGAAGTTTTATGCAGTACCATCATGACCCACTCTTGGTGACCTTGAGGTCAAGGTCACAGACTTAGAAATTATGTGTTTAAGTTTTTGATTTAAGTTTTTGTAAGTCTATATCTCTTGACCATGTTGATTGATCGAGTTGATACTTTGCATGTTGGTAGATATTGGTCTGAAGTTTTATGCAGTACCATCATGACCTACTCTGGGTGACCTTGAGGTCAAGGTCACAGACTTAGAAATTTTGTGTTAAATTTTTTGGTTAAAGTCTAAATCTCGTGAAATTGTTGTTGGTAAAGTTGATACTTGCATGTTGATAGATATTGGTCTCAGGTTTTATGCTGTACATCACAACTCACCTGGATGACCTTGAGGTCAGAGTCACGGACTTGGAAGTTTTCTGTTTAAGTTTTTGGTTAATGTTTTTATAAGTCTATATCTCTTGAACATGTAGATTGATCAAGTTGATACTTTGCATTGGTCTGAAGTTTTATGTTGTTCCATCATGACCCACCTGAGTGACCTTGAGGTCAAGGTCATGGGTCATAGATTTTAACAGATGTAGTGGCAAAGCACAAGTCAGGCGAGCTACGCTGTCCTGCGACAGCTCTTATTACATATAGGCAGGGTTGCCATGGTCAGGGAAAAAGTCTGGAAAATGAAATTTTTTCCAGGTCAGGGAATTTGAGTTTGAGTCAGGGAAAATTGCAAAAAGTGAAAAAGTCATGGAAAAGTCAGGGAATTTCAAAATTTTCTCAAAAGGGATGGTCTTATGTCTTAAAAGAATTTGAAAAAAAAAGTGAACTCTTTTTCCCTAAAGTTACATGGCTTTCAGTTTCTCAGAATTGCTTAGTCTTTAAACATATTGTTTGAGAAGTATTTGATTTTTTTCCTTTTTAAGTGGTTGAGCTTCAAAGTAGACCTACCTTTTCTGTATCATACTTTAATTAATCCCTCAATTTATTTTGGCTGCGTGCTACAATATGATAAATGACCTCAGGAGAGGCCAACATCAGAGGAGATTGCATTATAAACCCAAGAGCTTCTGGGGGCCTAGACCCAGACCCCCACCAAAAATCACTTGCCCTTTTCCCTTTTACATCAAACATGTAAAGTGAAGCAAGGGGCACGGAGATTGAAGAAAAGCCATTGAAGCCATTTTTATCTGTGTACTTTCAATACTTTGTTCTGTTGTGGGGATAACTATAATAATAGTGAAAATAATTTCCCTACATAGGAGAAGTTCTTAAGTGGAAGAAGTAAAGAAGAGCCTTGCAACTTATGCTTTTATAGGTGAGATAGCTTCAAAGAGATGATAAATGGCGCTGAGAGGCCGATAAAAGAATCTGGAAAAGTCATGGAAAAGTCAGGGAATTTGGAAATAATGAATGAGTGGCAACCCTGATAGAAAGACACAGATCAGCTGTAACCACAGCAGATTAGCTCTTTTGTTTTTGCTTAATTGGTAATACAATTTTTCTCTTTCTTAAGCCACTAGCCTTCTTCTGTAACTGTACAGGCTGTTTGAGCCGGGCCTAGTCGGAAGACAAAAAGATAGGTTTCTTGTGATGGGTCTCATATCATATAGAGGGATAGCTTTAATAATATTTGTATTTGTGTAATTTAGTTAACTAATCATGTTTCTACTACCAATTACAAGTATCATGTCATCACATCCATTTTTACATTTTAGCAACTTGCAAAAAGCATGTTTTCTCGTGAAGCAGTTAGGTGACTATTTAATAAATAAATAAAATGATATGTCCGAAAGTTTCATCCTTCTTATTAAGTTCACCTGAGGTGTGAGTCTCATAGAATACCCATGCTCCATAGTCTGTCGTGGTCGTCCATAATATTTTAAACATCTCTTAAAAGAGTTGGCCAATCAAATCAACATTTTATGTGGAGCCTCAGACAATCTGTTGAAACTGTGCACCAGAAAACACTGTAGTATATCTACAGCGGCACTTTTGGGTTTCGTCTTTCCGCCGGTGTCAACATAAAAATATCAAATTTTAGAATTTTGGAAAAATATGAGCGATGCTGAGCTTTCTGTTATATTTTAGTTGATCATAAACAAGAATAACCATCAATCGACACAGAAAGCATGAAGTTTTAGTGAATGAATGCTCCAAATCTTTTAAAAAATCGAAATTAAAATTGTACGGTTTCATCAAAACTGTACGGTTTTGTCGTAAAATTAAGACCGCCAATGACAAAACCGGACATTTCTGACGAAACCGTACTTGTAAAGTTTTCGTTTTTATAAGTGTTTTAGTGCACAGAACTTGAAAAAATTCATGGTTTTGCAAGCAGAGATGCTTGTTGGTCAAAATTCATCACGAACGTACTTCAGAAAGGACTTCTTAAGACGTGGATTACAAATATAAGAAAGGTTGCATTTTGTCTACTGTAACACCGGTGGAAGGACGAAACGCAAAGTGCCAGTGTAGATATACTACAGTGGAAAAGCAGGGAAACTTGAAGGGTGAACTGTTAAAATGTGAAACTATGGGCAAATGTTGTAGTGAGACTTCTGGAATACTTGTTAAAGCCAAACTTCATGTGGATCATCCTTGGGAAGGGGGAACTAAAGTTAAAATGTGAAACTTTGGGCACTTGTTAGCTCACCAGGGCCAAAGGTGACCTTATAGGATTGGCATGCTCTTCTTGTCTTATTGTTGTTCACAGTGTTCAAACATCCTCTCCTCTGAAACCACTGGGCCAATTGAAGCCAAACTTTATGTGGATCATCATTGGCAAGGGGGGACCAGTTTTGTATAAATGGTTTGGGTCACATGACCAAGATGGCCACAAGAGCTATAAATGGTAATACCCTTTAAAAATCTTGCAGTGGACCAATTTCATTAAACTTGCTATGAACATGTAGCGTCAAGGACTCCGACCCGTCATAGTTAATATAAATCATTACCTTAGATTGACCTTCACCAATTTATAGTGAAGTCAAAATTGGTCACTCGGGCTTTTCAATGAGATAAATGTAACCATTTTATTTTTCAGAAAGTTTTATAGCTTGTGACCTGAAAATTGGTACATGTAGACAACTTATCAAATTGATGAAGCTATGTGAGTATTCAAAGTCATTGTCATATCCTGTTCTATCCTGCTGTATGAATCAGAAAAGCAGCAAGTTTATAGTAGCAGTGAAACAGGGCACACATTTGAATTGATTTTCTTATTTAATGAGTGAATTTTCATGTACAAACAATTATCTTTTTCTACTGCTCATGATGGCGGCCCATGAAACTAGGTCGAAGGATGCTCTACATGAAATTTGACTTTGATTTGCGAAGTGGTTTCAGAGGAGATGTTTGAAATTGTGGACGACAATTACGACGGACGTCAGAGCATGTCTATCCTATAAGCTCACCTGTGAGCCTATAAGCTCACCTGTGAGCTTCGGCTCAGATGAGCTTAAAATGGTAAAACTTCTTTGAATCTCCTGAATCAACATTCCTTGGATCTTGAAGCTTGAGCTTGGGATGTCCCTGATAATGTCAAATTTTTTTGCCTAAGCATTTACATGGGACAAACTCTAAAATCTAATTTGGAAAGAATTGACAGAAGAAAATTGATGTTTATGAACCCCCCCCCCCTCCCCCGCAAGATTTGTCTACTCCTGTCCTGTAGCTATAAACAAGTGTATGACAATAATATTCAAATGTGTTTCTCTAAACTGACTGGACCAATAAAAGCTGACTATAATGTTGATGCTTTTAGGGAAGGTACAACACATGGTGAAAAACAGAAACCTTCAAAACCGAATGGCCTATACTCTTTAAATGACATGGCGCTTCAAGTCCTCATTCTACATGGTTTGTACTAAATCACTGACATTGACCTAATTTATTGCAAGGTCAAATTTTGTCTGTCTATGCATTTGAATGGGGGGTGAGACTCATTTGCCAATGAAAAACTTGCAGAGGAGGACCAGATTGGCAGAACATTAAAACATTACCATAAGGTTGTCTTCCCCATATATTAATAGGGCTGCCGCACTTGCGTATCGACTCGCGTATCTACGTCACACATACGCCCTACATGCTCGAGCATACGTAGCTCATTCTCCTCGATACGTAGCTCATACGCCGAAGTCACAGTGCTACGCTTTTTAGCTCACCTGAGCTGAAGGCTATAGGATGGCCATGCTCCGTCGTCCATCCACAATTTCAAAGATCTTCTCCTCTGAAACCGCTTGGCCAATCAAAGCCAAACTTCATGTGGAGCATCCTTAGGAAGGGGGAACAAAAGTGTATATAAATGGTCCAGGTCACATGACCAAGATGGCCGCCATGGCTATAAATAGCAAAAACCTTTAAAAATCTTCTTCTCCAGAATCAGAAGGCCTATGATTTTGAAAAAAGAAGCTCTACAAAGTTTATATAAATCATGACCCTGCGATGACATTGACCTATTTTACGGCAAGGTCAACTTAGGTCGCCAATGCATTTGAATGGGCAAAAATGGTAAAATGCTATTAAATGGCTAAAACTTACTGGGAATAGGCAAATGGACAGAAAATTAATGTTTATGGAAAAATTTTGGCCCCTGGGGGTTGTCTGCCCCTGCCCCGGGGCTATATCCATGTATATTTCCATGATATTGAAATATTTTCTCCTGTGAAACCGCATGGCCAATCGAAGCCAAACTTCATGTGGAGCATCCTTGGGAAGAGGGAAAAAAAGTTTATATAAATGGTCCAGGTCACATGACCAAGATGGCTGCCATGGCTATAAATAGCAAAAACCTTTAAAAATCTTCTTCTCCAGAACCAGAAGGCCTATGATTTTGAAACTTGGCATGAAGCATCACAGAAAGAAGCTTTACCAAGTTTATATAAATCATGACCCTGCAATGACCTTGACCTATTTTACGGCAAGGTCAACTTAGGTCGCCAATGCATTTGAATGGGGGGAAATTTTGAAACTTGGCAGGAAGCATCAGGCAATGGAGCTCTACAAAGTTTGTATAAATCATAACCCTTGGGTGACCTTGACCTATTTACGGCAAGGTCAACTTGTGTTGCCCATGCATTTGAATGGGGAAAATTGTAAAATGTCATTTAAAGGGCAAAACTTGCAGTAAGTTGGCAAATGGACTGAATTTTTATGATTTGAAAAAGAAATTGACTTCAGGGTTTGCCCTGCCCTGTGGTTTACAGGACCATTGGTCCTCTGGTATTAGTGCGCACTTAAAATGCGTAGCACGTACATGGCAGCTCGGATACGCCGTGCATACGTCACACATACGCCGTACAACGAAAACAACGTAGTACGTACGTCGTAGATGTGTAGCTCGTACTCCTGATACGCCACACGTACGTAGCGATTAACCTGTCACGTAACCGTGGCGTATGTACAGTGTATCTTTCGTTTCTGTGACGTACCTGTGGTGTATGCGTGACGTTTATTTGACTCTCCTTTCGTATTTACTGTGTAACATCGGCGTATGTATGACTTACCTCGCGTATCAACGTACGTGCTACGTACGTTTCTTTGCTGTGGCGTGTGTGTGACGTACAAGGAGTATTTGTGACGTTAAAAGAGTATCTATGAGGTTTTTGCTTTCATGTTGTCTCTTTTAAAATATGTAAATCTAGTTTATACAAATATTCTTTGCATATTATCATTAAGTCATGATGCATCTGATGGTGAAGTAGCGGTGATATGATCTGGAATGTGTAACACAAAAGAAACTGAAACAATTTTCGCTGGTTGAATCTTCAATCTGATTTTTAAGTTGTTTTGGAAACTGAGTGGCCACCCATTGGGGATATAGCTGCTCACTCAGCTAACGATATGTTTTTTAGTATAAGTACCTGATTGTTAATTAAGTTTTCCCACCTCAGTTTTTGGAGTGGGAACTTCTTTCTGATTGCCCCATTTCCTGATCATTGCCTACTATTACTTTTCTATAATGCCGCACGAATTACAAGCAAAATATAAACAAACAAGCAACTTACAATAATTTACACATGCGTGTTATTTCCTGGTTGACAATCGTGTTAATGATTATATTTAGACGAAGTGAACAGAACCGTTTTGAAATCATATACATGTATTAAAACACCACGGATATTCGACAGATACGCCACAGACAAAAATGGAACGTAGTGTATACGCCGTAGATACGCCATGTGTACGCTTAATACGCCACACATACGTCACACGTACGTAGCACATACGCCTTGATACGCCGTACATACGAAAGTAAAACTCCACACGAATTAGTGGAGTCCCTTATGTCACACAAACATGCTCCCGTAGTTTTTCTTTGTTAATCGAGGTTTCTATATACTAAAATGTTCACAATAACACGCTCGTGTAAAAAATGGTTGTCGCCAATTTTTTTTATATGGTTTGAAGGTCAAGGTCAAAGGTCAAAGGTCATTTGGTACAATTTTCATACCCCATGAATAGATTGTTGTTTTTAGACAAGAAAATGTGCAAAAAGACTTGCTCTTGCAATAGAAATAAGAAGACAATACTCTGTGCTATAAATTGTCAATAAAGTAACGGTGACGCTAAGCCTCGTTTTGGAAAGGTCAAGGTCATTTGTTGACATTTTGGTTGATTTTTGTAGTAAAAATCATTTTATTTTAATTTCCATGTCGAACATTTCATGTCCTTTTTGTCTAAAATTGATTATTTTATTACTGAAATAATCCAAGGTAATGTCTGTTTAAAAAGTAAGTGTATTAGCATTGGTTCCGAAACAAAACGAAGGTCAAGGTCACTTTAAAATTACGTTACAGCCATGCAGAATTAGATTTGCATTTTCTACAGTTTTACAATACCACCAGCAACACGCTTTGTTTGTGAAAGTTACCGAAATAAACTTTCAAAATGATAATATAATCGCAACCTGCCATGCACGTGACTTTAATTTTTTTAGTTATGTTCGTGACATTCAACTCCAAATGTCAAGGTCAAGCAAATTATGGGCATGTTCTGTGACCTCAACCGGGACAGATAGTGGCTTGTTTGTCTCTTATGTACTCTATCAGTTTTGTTTGTTAATCAGGGTTTCTTTATACCAAAATGTTAAGCTTGACGGGTAGATTTCGAAAATGATTGCTGCGTTTTATTTTTAAACACAGTGAAGGTCAAGGTCAAAGGTCAACATAAAAGGGCCATTTGCAATAATTGGGCCAAAAACGCAATTCTGCTTCAAAGTAATGGTATTTAATCCGCCAATTAGCAAATTATCTGGATGAATCATGTACATTTCACAAACCAAATTAAAGCATGCGACATTAACAGGCGCAGTTGTTGTGATTGACCTTGACCTTTACATTTGAAAGGTCAAGGTCAAATGCTAAAACTCGGGTTAAAAAGCACAATTTTGCTGCATAAATTATCGTGTTTAGTTTGGCAGTGAGAAAAACATCTGAATGAACCCTGTACATTTCGCAAGCCAAACTGAAGTGCGTAACATTTACAGGAGTTTACGTGCATGCTTATGTTTCTTTAAACAAGTACAAGCTTTAAAAAATGCTTGAAATCTTTTTTTCCTGTAATTTATATAGTCATGATATTTGCTTCCTAATACTGTGTTGAAACAAAACACACACGTTACCATGATAACTTTACATCAAAATGTTTATCCTGCCCAGAAGATTTCGAAAATGATTGTTGCGATTTTTTAAGATCAATGAAGGTGAAGTTTAAAGGTCAAAGGTCAAAGGTCAACAGAGTACAGTGTATTCATGCATGTATGAATGGGTTAATTTTATCACAAAGACGATCATATACATCCATTTGATTAATTATTGCAAACATTTTTGCCGCAATCTATGTAATCTGACAGTTGTTGTGAATGTTCTTGACTTAACATTAGAAAGATCAAGGTGATTTGCTTAATACAAGCACCTTTTTGCTACAAGGTAATTGACTTTTATCAGGCAATTAGCGAAACGTCTGGATGAATCATGCACATTACACAAGCCAAATAAAAGCGTGTGATATTTACATGCGTTTAAATGGTTCACTTGGGGCAATTATATTATTAAAGTGTCCGATTTTTATGATCTCTTTACCAAATTAAAGGGTAGTGTGAAAATGCATGAAAAGGGGGCAAATCAGGCCGCAAGAATAGATCGACAGGGCGATGTACCCTGCTAATATACTCTAGCTGAAGCAAAGATAGCAGTACGGTGACCATACTGAAATGCAGCATGATAGCAGCATAAAACCAGCTTAATTTGCATAATTGAAACACGCTGATGTGCGGTATTATTCCAGCATGATTGACGTATAATGGCTATACTATATAAGACTATGCTGCAATAGAGTATGAGCAGCTTAACTTGCATAATTGAAACACGCTGGAGTCATACTTATTCCATTTAAATGGACACAGTATTGTTTCTGCAGATTTAACATCAACATTGTGTATCAATTAAGCAGTAAAGTCCAAGTCCAAAAATTTACGCTCCTGTTGCAGATTCACTATATTTGACATTTGATATTGACCTTCCGCCTATATCAAAAGGCATAAAAATAATAATTAAAATTGATCTCTACTTGTCGTTATGAAAATTCTATGGCGACAATTTCTATGTAACTCTTCTGTAAGATTCTAACGCAACACTTACATGTTCCACCATAACTATAAAAATAAACCACCGAATTTACTGAAATTTTCAGCAAATATAAATCAATTATGTTTGCTTGTTGTCTGTAAATTTCATCGACATTGATTGTCCACAACATACAAAATAATTATTTAATCTAACAAGACTCAAAAATGAAAAATCACAAAAAGCCACGCCACTGAAGAGTTTAATAGTATCACAGCGGCGTCTCAGAAATGTATCATGTCCAGTGCATATCCCGTATCCCCAGCCTAAAGAGCTTGACAATTAAGTTTTCAAGCAGTACGAAAATCCTGTGCATGTCTTTAATCCAAGAAATACCGTAATTGGTCATCTCTATGAGTTTAAAAACAGTCGTGTGCAGAAAAGCCGTGTTGTTTCAAGAAACCTGCAGTAACTGGAGTAGATCCTTGTGGACAAGTGGAGAAACATCTCACACGGATGAAATTAATTAATATGTTCGTTCCATGAGGAGGAGGTGTCCTTGTGTCGTGCAGGTCCATTGTGGACACACAGGATATTAACTGACACTTATTAACTTCACTGCTGTGATATCCGAATAACTTACATTTAGTTATCAGTTCGCCCGACTGTATTGTGACTTTTTGTTTTTCAGTCATATTATAAACATCAAATTTATTGCATTCCAGTGCCTAGATTTGTCTGAAAAGTTTAGAAAGTAAACAAGAAAAGATGAACTACAATTGATGAGAATTTTATTAAAAATGGTTCATATTTTTTTTTAGTTATGTCCAAAAGGGTAAGTGTTGCGTTAGAAGTGCCCCGCAGTGTAGTTGTAGAAACGCGAATGTCTCAAAGTGCTTACAAATTTCACGAGTCATATTTAATTTTGAAATATGTATGAGTCATTCAGATCAGTTGAGGAAACAGATTTGCAGCAAAAGCATGTTTTGGCCCTGATTTTAAGAAAATGACATTCACCTTTCTAATGTAAATGTCAAGGTCATTACAAAAATCTATCATTTTACATATCTTGTGGAAAGAACTATCACAATGCTTACTCACTGGAATGTGATGAAATTATGATAAGATTAACCGCTTAATACATGTACTTTATTGCGTTTGTTTTCTTTGTTATTCTTTGGAAGCTAATACTTGTAGCAGACACATGATAGTCATAAAAATTGCATGCAAACACTACACTCTATGTTTGTTTGCTTTTTGAATATGTATGATTCATGCAGATTTGTGCAGATTTCTTCTTTTCAAAACAAATGCAGCAAAAATGTGTTTTTGGCCCTGATTTTATGAAAATGACCTTGACCTTTCTCATATGTATAGGTCAAGGTCATTACCAAGATATATTATTTTATATAGCATGTGGCAAGAACTATTAAATAACTTACTCATTGGAATGTTTATAGCGTTTATGGTGATGGAGTTAACAACTTTAAACATGTAACCTAAATTCTTTGATTTGTTTGTTACTTTTTAAAAAAGTTAATACTTGTAGAAGCAAAACCTGATTGTCATCAAAAGAGCATTCAAAATCACACTGTATTCTTGTTTTCTAAATGCAATATGAATGATTCATGCAGATGAGTGCAGATTTCTTCGTTTTCTGAAACAAATTAGCAGCAAACATGTGTTTTTGGTCCTGATTTTAAGAAAATGACCTTGACCTTTTTTATATACAGGTCAAGGTCATTACCAAAATTTATAATTCTACATACTTTGTAGCAAGAACTATCACAACACTTACTCACCGGAATGTAAATGGCCTTCATCGTGATAAAATTAACCTCTTTAAACATGTACCCTTAATTGTTGCTTTCTTTGCTTCTTTTTAAAAAAGCTAATACTTGTAGAAGTAAAACCTGATTGTGATCAAAAGCGCATTCAAAAATCACATTGCATTCTTGTTTTCAAAAAGTATGAATGATTCATGCAGGTTGGTGCATATTTCTTCTGTATAAGAAACAAATTAGCAGCAAAAACTGTGTTTATGGCCCTGATTTTAGAGAAATGACCTTGACCTTTCTAATATAGAGGTCAAGGTCATTACCAAAATCTATTATTTTGCATACCTTATGGCAAGACCTACCACAACACTTACTCATTGGAATGTAAATGTCCTTCATCTAGATGCAATTAACACCATTATACATGTACCCAATATTGTTGAATCTTTGACCTTTGACCTTTGACCTTGACCTTCATTATGCTTTAAAAAATTGGCGACAACCATTTTTGAAATCCACTCACTAAGATGAACATTTTGGTATATAGAAACCCTGATTAACAAACAAAAACCGCGGAAGTACACAAGGGACTCTACTAAATACAGATACGTCACTGATACGCCGCAGGAACGTCACACGTACGTTGCACATACGTCGGTTGAACAAAATACGCCTCGGATCTCGGTGTATCGAAATTCTCATCATACGTGAGCGGTACGCTGCTGGTATGTGAAATGTGAGACAGAGGTTTAAAAGGATTTTTTTCTACTAGAACGCGCGCATGCTCAAAACGACCGCGTGATCATCTCACCGCTGTGTCTGGTGTGGGTTCGAGCCCCGCTCTGGCCACATGTGAGACAAGCCAAGTTCTGCTTGCGGGTGTGCCAGGTGGTTTTTCTCGGGGTTCTCCCGTTTTCGCCCCACCTAGTAAGTAAGTAGTAAGTAAGTAAATTCTTTATTTAAAGAGGGTGACCCAATTGGTAAGAACCAATCTTCCTTGGGGCCCTCTAAAACAAGTTAACATATATACAACAACATAACATATGTGCGAAAACAATATCAAGAATTACAATAATTTAAGTAAGTTAGATAGTTGCAGAGACATGTTAACGACGAGACACCAATCATATTGGCATTTTACAAACAAAAAATCATGAAAAAGACTACAAAAGACATGCAATTTAACAGACGAATGAATGCATAAAAATGTGAAAAATGTGAAATGGCGGTGGAGGTTAAAAACTTATCTGTTTAATGCTTAATCCATTCAGCACATCTTTTGCTGAATATGTTTAGGGAAGATGAGTTTTTTATGTCTAGCGGAAGACTGTTCCATATCAGAACTCCAGAAAACGATAAGCTTCCTTTGAATAAATTGCATTTTGCTTGAGGTAAAATTTAATGTTTGTTTGCTACCGATCTTAAATTTGACAGTGTGCTGTCTAAGTTCACGTTTCTCATTTGGAACATTTCATGCAAATAACTAGGGGCCAAGTTATTATAAATCTTATACATAATTTTAGCCTTAGTAAGGAAAACGCTTTGATCGAAAAATAGGATATCTAGTTGCTCAAGTGATTCATTTAGACTTACATACTCGTTTAATAGAATTAGTTTACATGCCCTCCTTTGCAATCTATTTATTTTATCAACGTTGAAATTCGACGAATTACTCCAGATCACACTACAGTAATCAAACTGCGGTTTAATGTAAGAAGTGTAAAATAAAAGTCTGTGCTCCCTTGATAAGTAAGTTTTAATTTTACTTAAAAGCCACAAGTAGGACGAGACTTTCTTCGACACATGCTGGTAATGATCATTCCATGATAAATTTTGATCAACATAAACACCTAATATTTTATCGCTTGTGGTCATTTTAATATCTATATCATTGTAATTAAGAGACAGCGTGTCTTCTTGTAACTTGTTTCGCTTTTGTCTACTTGTTATCAACATCACTTTAGTCTTTAAAGTGTTTAAAACCATTCCATTTTTCCTACACCAGTCATGAAGGGAGTTTAAGGACTTTTGCAAATTGCTTTGAAGAGTTTCCATATCAAAGTGCTGCTCGTATATGGTAGTGTCATCTGCATATAAATCGACAAAAGACGTGCCATGCAAAGATAAGGGAAGGTCGTTAATGAAAAGTAAAAATAATAAAGGACCTAAAATGGATCCTTGAGGAACTCCACAACTGAGTTTTGACGTCTCAGACAATTCATTGTTTATAGCAACACGCTGGGTTCTGTGAAACAAATATGATTTAAACCAGGATAAACAAGAATAACTGCATTTATACGACTGTAATTTTTTCAATAAAATTTGATGATCAACAAGATCAAATGCTTTTTGGAAATCTACCATCACGCAACCAACTAGTTTCCCAGCGTTTAAAGCTTTTAGCCAAGAATCTACCATGAGTATCAAAGCAGATTCTGTAGAGTGCTTAGCACGAAAACCACTTTGAGACTTATGAAGCAAACTGAAATTGTTTAAAAATGAGGAAAAATTCAAATCAACCCATTTTTCAATAATTTTAGATAATGTGGGTAGAATAGAAATGGGTCTGTAATTGTTTATGTCATCCTTATCTCCAGATTTGAAAAGCGGCTTAACTTTTGCTTCTTTCCATATACTAGGAAATGACCCAGAAATTATGCTTTTATTAATGATCAATACGGGACTTGGGGATATAATATCAGCAGATAGTTTAAGAATCTTCGGGCCTATGTTATCCAAACCCGTAGATTTCGTTACATTTAAGTTTGATAGGAATTTTCTTACAAATCCAACATTAGTAAAAGGAATATCAAATTCAACGTTAGTTGGAACTTTTGATTGCACAAACATATTTAATTCCTCCAATTCCGAATCAACAATTGGTTCTTTAAGTTTTGAAGCAATGTTTACAAAGTAATCATTAAAAAGGTCTGTCAAATCTGATTCATTTGTAATCAGTTCATTTTCACATTTTATTCCAAGATTATTTTCGCTATTATTCCCTTTACCTTTCGTTCCAAATTCTTTAAACAACTTCCAAATAGTTCGCGGGTCTGATTTTCCGTCTTCAATTTTTGTTTGGTATGTTTTAGCCTTCGCTGTTTTAATCATATTTGTTACTTTATTGCGCAGTTCTTTATATAAAGAAATGTTTCCATTTAATTTGCACTTATTTCTTTCTTTCATACAATCAAGTATTTCAGAAGATAACCATTCTGGTTGAAATTTACTCTTGACTCTATGACATTTTATCGGGGCATGTTTATCAAGTATTTCTAAAAATAGGGTATTCCAAATGCTAACAATATCATCAATGTTGTCAAAATGTTCTAAAATATCCCAAGGGACACAGGTCAAATCTGTAAGAAAATTTGATTCATCAAAATTTTTAAAAGACCTATATGATGGGTATTTTTACAAATTGATGCATGAGATTTTCGATTGCAAAAAAACAGCAAAATGGTCACTTATGCACATCTTTTCAACATAGACCGAATTTATTGTTTCTTCATTATTTGTGTATATATGATCAATCAATGTTTGTGATTCTTGTGTTACCCTTGTGGGTTCACTTATTAACTGAGTGAGGCCCAAAGACGAAGTAAAATTTCCCCAATCCCTATCAATATCTGGATTCAATAAATTTCTATTAAAGTCACCTAATATATAATATGAATTCCTTGTTTTGGTTTGAAACAATATCTATAAATTCCTCAAATCTATCGTTAAATTCAATTCGTGAGTCAGGCGGTCGATACATATTTCCTACTAAAAACGATTTTCCTATTTTAGGACAAAGTTCAATCCAAAGACATGAAATATCATTTGTTTCTAAATCTTTCCTTCTTTTCGCAAGAATACCATCACGTACATAGACAATTATTCCACCACCGCCATTTGTTTTATTATCTTTCCTAAAAGGTAATTGGAAACCGGGAATTTTGAAAACTTCATTTAGTTTATGTTCTTTCAGTTTTGTCTCGCTCATTCCAAAAACATGCAATTTGCTGTTTACAGGATCTGTTAATAACGATTTTATTTCTGAAAATTTTGTCATTTTCAACACTTTGACGATTGGCCTACTACAATCACCTACTGATTGGCCCGTCCCATATGAGCTGAAATAATCTTGAAAGGGACGTAAAACTGAATCAAAAAAAAAATCAAAATGACCGCCATTGTTCAACATACCTGCGTTATAAAGTATCCTTTAGAGCTCCACGGCGTGCAAAAAAGTCTGGGACAGCCCTGGTGTTTTGACGGAGAATGCACCACGAGAGCGTAGAGAAGATAAACCACATTTCTGATCGAATTTTGCTGGAACCATGCAATTGATTTAAACGATGCCAACTATTATAGTGTGTGAGGTTTATCTCCAGTATGACTGTATGTCTAACATGTCGAACTGGAATATTTTACCGTTGCAACGGGAATTGCTCATGGTATGTATGTGTGGTTTACGTTCACGGTCAACAGTTAGGGAGCGACCATTGATGTCAGTAAAAACGCCTCATCGAAAATGTTGCACAACTTGGCCAATAGATACACAATATGAACGAAATTTGCATTTTCCTTATTTTTACGTTCTCTCTCATGGTATAGCATAAACCGAATTTGGTAAAGATGCGCACTTTTCTCAAAACTTGCGTGGGTGCACCATTTTAAAAAATGCATCCTGACGTCATTCCGTGCAAAGTCGTTTTACAAACTTAAGATCATCAAACTTTTGAAAGGTAACATTACTGGACTACGTGAAGTTGAAATACTGAAAATAACATAGGGACTACAAGAAAAGAAACAGACGGAACGAAAAAATGATACTTTTAAGATTCCCTCTATCGATTTTTGTTATCGTAGCTCTTTCGCCGAGGCTTCTGTAGCGAAATCATTTTGACGTCGACGTCTCTTATGCTTACGAATTCTTATAATGAAACATTTTAGAAATGATGCAGTTATAAACGGATGCACAGTGACACCTTGAGTTATTTTTCATAATGTAGTCGCATTATTTCAAATGAATAGCCAAGAATTGAGCAATAGTAAGGCTTATTTCCCTAGACGTCAAATACACGTTATTCGTATGGACGTTCTTTATAAGCTGACAGGCAGGAGAAGTAACAACAGAAATTATTCTTTGTCAAATAACCAAGCCAGGATAGCCTTTGAAAACTTTTTGACCATTTTGACGGCGATTACCATTTAGCATTGATCATTAGCTGCAGTGACGTAAATAACGCTAGAGAACGAAATTCGGTTTTCAAAAAATGTGTTTCAACACCATATGGTCAAGTATTGATATCCCACTCTATGGCTTATGTGGAGACTTTCAGTAATCGAAAGAAGCGATTTCATGAACAGAATAGGAATTTTGCGAGGGGTGTATGTTTTCAACAGCATGCTATTTTTTCAAGCAGCTGTCTGAATAATTCCATTTCAGCAAAAGGTTACAAAAGATATAACCAATATTTAAACATTACGAAAACACGCCCATGCAATATGCAGGGATTTTTAAGTTGTAAAAACTGAAAAATTTCAGTACAAAATCTGTGACATTTTTCTTTTTTTTGCTCAAAACATAGTTTGTGGGTACACGTTAGAACCGCCTCGGCGAGGCGGTTCTAACGAGTACCCACAATCTATGTTTTGGAGCAAAAATAAGAAAGATAGGTATACCCTTGCAAACCCCAGTTTTGCTATATAAAAGTGGGGTACAAGGGGGTGAACATTACACGGACATGTTTTCCTGATGAAGGAATAGGCCCACAAACTATTGTGTGTGCGTTTTATGAAAGCCTTTACGTAGCTGAACAGTTTGCAACAAATTTCATGAAAGAAACTCAACCAAATTATAAGAAAATTAAAGCAGTTTGAAAATTTTGATGGCCCAAATCCAAAACGAGGCTGTCAGGGTATGACGTCACTCCCTCACAATCATGGAATTATAAATATCTGCCATTTCCATGCATATATAAGTATGAAAGTTGTTGAAATACTTTTCATTTACTTAATAAAATCATACTGATCTGTTTTCGAATGTAAAAAGTAAGTCTACTACTGTAAATAAGCATTTTTCCATTTTGGTCACGTGACTAGCTTAACAAAATGGCGGCCACCATAGGCGGCCATTGTTGAATCTTAAAACTTATAAAAGTGGGGTATAGAGGGATAAACGTTACACGGACATGATGGTGCGTTGAAATGGTCTCAAAGAAGATCATAGAAGTGTGCCATATCGCTTCCGCAGTAACAAGTTAAGCCATTCTACACCTGTGTATTAAGCATATGTATGCAAAAAATATTTGTCTCAGGACTCGGCTCACTGAGACCCGCATGAATTATGGCTGTGACCTGGTTTTATATTTCATGTTTTTGAATCAGAATTGTTAACGACTGATGAGGTCATGCATGTTAACATATACACCGACCCCATTCACAGGTGCCATAAATCTCCTGATAGTTTCAGAAAGACTCCCTTTGTTTAATGACCTTGTCAATTAGGCCCCGTCGGGCGAAACCCTACAGTCGGGATTTTCTGACTGATTCCACACAAATCAGCATTACGAAAACATGCCCATGCAATATACAGAAATCTTTTTGGTTGTAAAAAATCTAAAATTTCCTTAGAAATAGTTTGATATTTTTCTTATTTTTGCTCAAAACATAGATTGTGGGTACAAGTTAGAACTGCCTCGGCGAGGCGGTTCTAACGAGTACCCACAATCTATGTTTTGAAGCAAAAATAAGAAAATAGGTATACCCCTGCATACCCCAGTTTTCCTATATAAAAGTGGGGTTTAAGCCCAGGGGGGGTACTCAGAAATTTTCTGTATACATAGGCGAGGCTGACTTTTTTGGGGTCAAAATTTTGAATTTCCGTATTTTTTTGGGTTTTCAGAAAAACTAGTTATTTTTTTGGGTAGTGAGCTTTTTATGGATATTTTTTGGGGGTCATGCCTTTTCTGAATTATTTTTTTGGGGTCATCTATAATTCTATGTAATTTTTTGGGTTTTGCACATTTCTTGGGAATTCTCTTTATTTCTATAAGATAAGAGTGACTTACACTTATGTCTTACAAGGCCTTAAGATTCAATTTTGTTTGCGACCATGCCTTATGACTGGTCTCGGTGAAATTTTGGAAGCTTGATCATGATGATGTTGTTTGGACTGCAAATCAAATGGAATCAAAACCATCATAAGACTTACACTTTGAGAATAAATAAAATCTTTAAATTTCATCCAACTTGGTATTTACTTCCTAGTTCCTACATATACTAACTGTATTGTGACGTGTTCTGTTGGTTGGTTGATTTGGGATTTAACGTCCCACCAACAGCTTAGATCATATGGATGTGATAAAATTTCATCAATAGGCATAAAAAAGATGAATACATGTAATTTTTTGGGGTAAGCTAAAAGTTCAAATATTTTTTGGGGTATGCCTGATAGGACTGGTATTTTTTTGGGGTGGTCAGCAAATTTCAGTAATTTTTTGGGTTTGGGGGTAGAAGCTGGGGCCTCGCCTATGTATCCACAAAAAATGAGAGTACCCCCCCTGGGGGTTTAAGGGGGTATTCATTGCACGGACATGTTTTCCTGATGGTGAGTGAAGGCAGCGCTTGGAGACTACGTAAAACTTTGTTAAACTAAGAAAGCGTTTTGTAAATCATGTCCCATCAGCGAACAAGAATGCCTTTTTAACAGCTGATTTTATGCGTATAAGCCAAAAATACCGTTTTCCAAGAACCCGTTTCCATGATTTGGTTGTGCAATTGGTGATATATTTCGGCCTTTTTTGATCTTTTTATCGCCATGTGGTTAGTGAAGGTGTGTGTTTTAATGTATACAAACCACCTGTTGTGTCGTAAATAAAATTGTAACTGCCGATTGATGCCTAACATAAGTGTGTCTGTGTGTTGCTACAGCAGTGTAAAAATGGCTATGTAGAGCCCCCATCCTTGTTTTGTTGTTTATGCCTTTTTCAAGAATTTTCTGTCACCACCACGATGGGGACATACATGTAGTTCACAAACTCCAAAATTTTCAACGTAATGGGAAGTCCGGTCACACGCCTATGGGTGACTGCTAATTAAATTTTAAGAAGCAAATTATAATTTCTATAAATCTTTACTGTGTTGAGATTTTTATATACCCGGACAGCACTTTAAAACAGCGCTGCTGACCCAGTTTTTGTGGAATTTTGTAATGACAGATTTGCTCAACAAACAGGAAATATCAAATTAACTACAACAAACAAAATGTGACATCATTTCCATTCATTTGTTGCCTTTCATGTCTCGGTTTTACGATTTTTTTTTTGATTTTTTTTGATTTTTTTTTTTTTATTTTGTTTTTCAAACCCCCTCCTCACACCACTTCGGCACTGTTTATTTTATGGGGTGGAGTCATGGATTAGAGTCTTAGATTGGAGCCATGGAGTGGAGTATTGGAGTGGAACCTCAAACTGAAATTTTGAGCGGAAAAAGAAATCTCAATTCGTGGTGAAATTTGGCTTGCGTCTGCCGTACGCCATCACAAAATGTGTAACAAATGCATGAACCGTACGAGTACCGGATAAGTAACAGAAATTAACCTTTAATTTGCATTACTTAATAGGTAATGCATTTGTTACATGTTTCACTATGGCTTCCGTTCAGATGAGACAAAATTTACCACCAGAATAAATGTAAATCTCTTTCTCTCCAAAATTTCACTCCAGGGTTCCACTCCAATACTCCACTCCATGGCTCCAATCCAAGTCTCCAATCCATGACTCCACTCCATGAAATACACGGTGCCCACCACTTCGTACATTAGGATCAGAAATATGGGAGTTGAACGTTTCATAACAAGTACTCACATAACATGAGAGATCAGGTATTTCTGATATTTTCTATTATCATGTTATGATGTTCCTGGCAGTCAGCATCAATGTTCCAATACACTTATCAACGTCTATTGCCACAGATCTACGTAAAGCTAGTATCTCACTGGCATGCGAATTCCTCGCGACTGTCACGCGAATTTAGTCGCGGCACTTTCGCACGACATTCGTGCGAGTGTCGTGAGAATTTTCACGTGTCGCGAACTAGTCGCGAACTGGTCGCGAAGGTTTTAAACATGTTTAAAAATTGGATGCGAATTTTTTTCCCAAAATATTTCGCAAGACTGTCGCGCGACTGTCGTGCGACGGTCGTGCTACGTTCGTGCGAATGTCGCGAACCTGTCGCCGCGAAATTTTGGCGAATTTACAATGCGAAATTTTCGCGACACTCGTACGAATGTCGTGCGAGTGTCGCACGACAGTCGCGCGACAGTCTTGAGACATGCGAAAAACTCGCGACTATCTGGCGAGAAAATAAAACTTAGCGACATTCGTACGAATGTCGTGCGACACTCGCACGAATGTCGCGCGACTGTCGTACGAATTAAAATGAAAATAAGATACATTCGCGGGAAAGTCGTGAGACACTCTCACGAATGTCGCGCGCGACAATCGTGAGATATATTTTCAAAATTAGACCGAAATTCGCGAATTTGTCGCATAAATGTCTATTCAATGAGACTGCAACATGAAAGTTTTGTTTATATCGTTAATCTTTGTCGCGTAATAGTCGCGAACTATTCGCGAACTAGTCTCCGGTTGTCGCATCCCAGTGAGATAGGGGCTTAACAAACTGTAGTAAGGAAAGAAACATTTTGCCCAGACGTTTCGATTGTTTTGGTTTGCGATTTTGCGTAAAACAAAACCGTAGAGGCTTCGAATTCTAAAACCTGTATGACCGCCATGTACGAAAGTCGCATGGCATCACGAAAACATGTCTGTGTAATGTATACCCCTTTGAACCCCACTTTTGTATAGCAAAACTGGGGAATGCATCTGGGTATAACTATTTTTCTTATTTTTGCTCCAAAACGTAGATTGTGGGTACTCGTTAGAACCGCCTCGCCGAGGCGGTTCTAACGAGTACCAACAAGAACCGCCTCGCCGAGGCGGTTCTAACGAGTACCAACAATCTATGTTTTGAGCAAAAATAAGAAAAACATCATTTTTCAGCTGAAATTTTTCAGTTTTTAAAGCTCAAAAAATCTCTGTATATTGCATGGGCAAGTTTTCGTAATGCGAGGCTGTCTCGAGACGCACACGATGTTCGTTTGACTGACAAGCTATTTTTGGTCTTACGAACGCCAGAAGATTGTCGTGCGACTATCGTGTTGCCGTAGGAATGCTTCAGGAATTTCGGACAATTTCGAAAATTACATGTATCACTTTGTTGTGATCATCGACTCGTATACATGGCGTCAAATCGAGCATGTGAGAAGAAATAAAGTTTTCTTGTGTCTCGAGGCAAAGTAAGTCGCCTACTGAGAAGACCCCGTTGCAAAGTGCATAAATCACTCTCGCGAGATCGCAGGTTCGATCCCGGGCATCTCCAAGTTGGCGGGTGAGACTCTTTAAAACCGAGGTCCTATTTACATATGACTTAAGCTGTTGGTGGAAAAACCCGAAAGCAACCAATCAATTAACGACTGACCATACATGTGTCTTGTAAATTTTGCTTACTCTTAATTAATTCTAAAAGAAAATACGGTGCTTTTTAGAACAAATCATTGATTTTCTTTATTATTATGAAATTTGAAGTAAAAAAAAAAAAAAAAAAAAAACTGTTTGGCGCATGGGGTTGACGGACGGCGTCTGTTTGGAGCAGGTAAAGAAAGTGCACATTCTTCCATGTATTTTCATGTTTACAAGAAAAATTATCCCTGTCTCTCCTGGTTAAGATATTTTCATGTTCTTGGTGTCATTCGAAAGCTAAATAAATAATATGACCAGTGGTCCCGTAAACGCTCACCTGAGATCTTAGATATCATATACTCAGTAAACTTGAGTTTGACTGGTTATAGTCATATGCAGATGAACCCCTGTGGTCATTTTATTAGAATCATAAATATTTCTGGAAGTTTTTCTCTTCATTTTTACAGGTTTCTGCATACATAGTGTAACCTAAAGCCGTGTCCATATGCAGAATTTGCACCCGGATGCAAAAATACATACGCGTGCTTCATGCCAAGTTTCAAGATCATAGTTTGGCTCTTTAAAGGTTTTTGCTATTTATAGCCATGGCGGCCATCTTGGTCATGTGACCTGGACGTTTCGTTCCCCTTCCTAAGGATGCTCCACATGAAGTATGGCTTTGATTGGCCCAGTGGTTTCAGAGAAGACGTTTGAACACTGTGGACAACAACGACTACAACGACAGCGACGGAGCATTGGTTTACTATAAGCTCACATGAGAGCATTCGGCTCAGGTGAGCTAATAAACACATTTTTTCCCTTCTAATAGATGCTTCGTGACAAGTTTGAGGAGCTTTAGTGACGATCTTTGAAAATTGTGAACGACGACGGACGACGGATTCCTCCATCCTATAAGCTCACCTGTGAGCCTTCGGCTAAGGTGAGCTTATAAAGCAATAAGGTACTTTGATTCTATTAAGCTGCAAAACTTGTATTTATTTATTTTTCTAAATTAACGTGTCTATACTATATTTCAAGAAGCGTGCCTGTAAATTGCATGTGATTTCGACAAGACGTACCGAAGTCGAAAATAATATTTAGAGGGCTATTTTATAAGGCTGGTTAGAGACGCTTTTGCTCACGCTCTGGTTTGACCATGAATGTTTCAATAGTTTTATCGTCCCAGACCTCAATGTTCAGTCATGTCGGGACGGAGCCAATGTGAGAGGATTTAACTGGCACAATTCGGTACTCCCAGTGGGGATCGAACCCAGGACCTGTCGATTCGGTGCCGGGCGCTCTGCCGCTAGGACACTGCGCTTCCCATGTTTAAAAGACAACTTAGAGATCTGTGCAGGCCGACGACAGTGAAGATCGGGGTTCAGACAAGCATGTGTATGCTGGTTTGTACATATATTTGACATAGACCATAGACAATTTTTCTTGACCTATATATAGTTACAGGCAGTTATTGTTTGACCTGGTTAGGATGGTTTGTGTTTGACCTGGTTGTCGGTGGTTTGTGTTTGACCTGGTTAAAGACTGTTTGACATGGTTTGTGTTTGACCTAGTTAACTCGATGTGATTGCCGTAATTGAAGACAGCTAAAGCTATGACCTGCTAAAGATTTGTGCTTGACCTGGATTATACTTTGACCTGGTTTTTGTTTTACCTACTTTCTAAAGTGTGTTCGACCTGGCTGAAGACGGATTGTGTTTGACCTAGTTGAAGACGGTTTGTGTTTGACCTGGTTGAAGACGGATTTTGACCTAGTTGAAGACGGATCGTGTTTGATTTGGTTGAAGACAGATTGTGTTTGACCTGGTTAAAGCCGGATTGTGTTTGACCTGGTTGAAGCCGGATTGCGTCTGACCTGGTTGAAGCTGGATTGTGTTTGACCTGATTGAAGGCGGATTGTGTTTGACCTGGTTGAAGACAATTTGTGTTTGACCTGGTTGAAGACGGTTTGCTCTGCCCTGGGTAAGACGACTTGTGTTTGACCTGATTACTAAGACGGTTTGTGTTTGACCTGGTAGCAGATGATGAGTTTTTGACCTGGTTGAAGACGGACTGTGTTCGACCTAGTTGAAGACGGATTGCGTTTGACCTGGTTGAAGACTATTTGTGTTTGGCCTGGTTGAAGACGGTTTGTTCTGTCCTGGGTAAGATGGTTTGTGTTTGACCTGGTTGCAGATGATGTGTGTTTGACCATTGCGTTTGACCTGGTTGAAGACTATTTGTGTTTGACCTGGTCGAAGACGGTTTGTTCTGACCTGGGTAAGACGGTTTGTGTGTGACCTGGTTGCAGATGATGAGTGTTTGACCTGGTTGAAGACGCTGTGTGTTTGACCTGGCTGAAGACGGGTTGTTTTGCCCTAGGTAAGACGATGTGTTTGACCTGGCCATCAAGACGGTTTGTGTTTGACCTGGTAGCAGGCGGGTTTGTGTTCAGGCTAATTATGTTAATAGACCTTGTTTGTGTTTGATCTGGTTGCAGACCGCTGGTTTAGACCAGGATGCAGACGATGATTGTTAACGGTTTGTTTTGACCTGGTTACAGATGGTTTGTTAGACGGGAACTGCAGTTTGTGTTTGACCTGGTTGAAGACAGTTTTTAACCTGGTTGCAACCGTTGCAGACACTTTGTTTGGCCTGAATGCGGACGAATAACATGTATGACCTGGTTAAGGCGAATCCGTGTTCGACCCGGTACAAACAGTTTATGTTAAACCTCATTGAGAATGTTTGTGTATGACATTTATGTTTAGCCTGGTACAGACGGTTTGTGTTCAATTTGGTTGCAGGCTGGTTTGTGTTTGACCTGTTTGCAAGCGGTTTATGCATGACGTTGCAGGCTGGTTTGTGTTAGACCTGGCTGAAGACGGGGTTTCTTTCAGTGTCCCTTAATGCGGGAGGGGCCGACGGAGGTAGCGGATCGTTTGTAGAATAAAGATGCTTTGATCTAGTCTTGTATAAAAAGATACACTTTTAAGTCGACCGCTCGACTTTATAATGTGTCTTTAGGAATCAATGATATTTCATTTAGAAATTTCGTAATTTGCCAAGGCGAAAAAATCTGCGATTCCGATTAGGATTTGGTACAAAAATAATCTAAATAAATATAAACAGTATTCAATGAAATTTGTCAAATTTGAATATGCTTCTGAAAATTCAGATTAACATTTTATCGGAATCACACATTTTGTCGACGGGTAAAACACAGGAAGTGAACACAATATTTGAACGTAGAAATATTTTATGAAAATGAACATGTTTGATTTTCTTAGAAAAATGAACATGAATCAGCACTTAAATCATATGTGTATTTACATTAAAATTGAGTGATTGTTTTAATGTACAGACCTATTGAGCCGCTGCATAAGAAAACCAACAATCTGCATATGCGAAAACAAAGCCGCAGATCAGCCGTGCAGTAACTGCACGGCTGATCAGCGCCTTTATTTTCGCTCTATAGATAGTGCAATACTTCCTCTTCTAAAATCCTTAATTTCAAGGTTCTATTCTAGACTTCTTCTGTGACTGTACATTCCGGTTTGTGTCACACCCGGTCGGAACACAAATTGTTGGTTTTCTCACGCACAGGCTCTATTATCTACGAGGCATGTGAATTATTAAATTACTGCCTGATTTTATTTACACGTATTAACAAAGTTATTATATTACCCATAAATTGGTAAAGCACATTTAAATAAAATAATTGCCCATTAAAACAGTTCATGACACGTCAATCCAAAAAATGCACAATAAATGCAAACATGCAGAAGCCTAGGAATTTTAAAATTTCATCCCTCAATTTGGTGCTTTAAAGATCTTTAAACAATTGAATAATTAATATACCCATTTGCTAATTAAGACAGTTCATTCGAGAAAAAGAACACATAAAATTTGATAATAAAAAGTTATGTAAAAAAAAAAAAAATCTTGTGTAAAATGTACATGTTTCATCACTTGGAATTTTAAAACCTTTTTTGAAAACATTTGATGTGATTTAAAGTAATTAATCCAGTAACAACATTCCTAAAACGGAAGAATTAATATCCGAAGAATTTTAAGAACGTCCGTCGCGATACACAACACAACCACAGTTTTTCAGTTCTTGGAATGTTCACAGATTTGACAGTCATTTTAGTGTTTGAAGGCGTTTCTTTTCTTCCCGGTGGCGATTCTTGTCGTCTTCAACAAAGCCACACTGCTGAAGTTCCCGTCGTTCTTCGGGCAGTATCTGATGGTGTGAGCGTCATCCCCGGAGACGCCGCAGAGTGGACACACGTACTTTCTCAGAACTGGGCACAGGGTACGTCCGTCGGTAGCGTCCTTCAAGACGTGGGAGGCGTAGATTTCTGGTAGCTCGCCGTTGTTCTTGCAGAAAACACACACCTTCTTTGACTTCTTGGTTTTCTGTCGTTTCGACTGCAGATATTCTTGCAGGACCGGGTTCTCTACCTCGACCGACCGTTCACGGAGTTGGCTCTGATAAACATCTAGTTCATCGAGATCTGTTTCTATTCCGTTTCTCATAAAGTCCTCATGGGCGTCACAACGAATTACATCCAGCGGATCATGGACAGAGTCCCTGAGATTGATACACAAACTAAGTTCATCAGGCTCTTCAATGGTACACACAGCCTGTGGCACTAACTGGTCAAGGTCCTCAAGTTTCCAAGCAATGTTAGAAAGTCCAAAGTAGTCCTGGAATGTGTTATATTTATCCATGATTTTTCTACAAGAACACAGCTCACTAAAATTACGACACAGTTAAAATTTAACGGATTTAGCGTGATAACGGTTTCAGATTTGGATGATGCGGTAGGTGTTTTTTGGCCGATTTATAACAGGTGTCTGGTATTGTTTGGGTCATACGTCATTCGCAGTTTTAATTGGTCTGCGATGATTGGCTGTTGGCTATGCAAATTAGCACTAGTGTGCTGGCGTCTCATATATGCTCCGCCCACAAGAGCGGAAATTAATCAAGTGAGAAAGAAGTGGTAATTTAGATAATCCGCGCGGCAAGATTAAAGAATTAGAGCCGCATCATAAGAAAGTCTTTCTAGGGCCTTAAAACAATGAAAATGTAAGGTTGATAAAATGCATAAAGTTCACGCTGACATCGTCTTAAAAATTAAATTTGAAAGCTAAATATAATTTTCACATCAGATATATCGCTATACAAATCCTTAAATTATTATTATTATCATTTTTAAATATTATTATTATTATTTTTTTAAGGAAAAAAAGTCTTTTTTATAACGATAAATTTTACGAGTCAGTTACGTTGGATCACCGAAAAGCTGGACCTGTCCTACCACGTGTTCAAAGAAAAATTTACAAAGCTTTGTCGGCGCTTCAGAGTCTGGAGTTCTGGTGGCCCGGTTTCTTTCTTTCGACAAGATAAAACTTAGAAATTGATGGCATGCCGACTCAGACGCAGATTTTGTGTTTCTCTATCTGTGATGGGGATCTGCTTTATTATCACTTTTTTTTTTTTTTTTTTTCGTTTGCCATAATTTTCAAATAATCTAATATACTTTACAAATTTGATCTTAATCAGCTGTTTATCGGCTATGTTGACATATTCTTCAAGAATAAGTTATATGATAATCAAAATGTAAATAACTACAAATTTGATTGTTTACAAATTACCCAACGTGTAAAATTAACACGTTTGAAGTTTTGCGTCAGGAGCTGATGGAGCTAAAGATTACAAATTAGGAATTAATTGAAAAATCTCCGATTAGAGCATTCAGTCAGATATAGTATTTATTTATTTATTTATTTATTTATTTATTTATTTATTTGGGCCGATCGAGTCAATATTTAAATCGTTTTTGGGAATGAGAAAAATTATGTGTTTCACTGGGACATATTCGTAACAGTCTCGCAAAAGCCAGTCTAATTCCTTCCAAAGAAAAAAAAGTCAAAGACAAAGTCAAATTTATTTTAAATCGGGTAATTTAACATATATAACATTAGAGCTATTTACCGACTCAGTAACTACCGACTTCCAGATTTTCTTACTCTCACAAACAATTTCTTTAATATAAATGCCCCACTACCAGCCAAAGACATACGTAGAGTGGCATCTCACGCAAGAAGACCGTCCGGGATCGAACCTGGGAGTCTACGACCCCTGGTTTACAATACGGGTGGCCACTACGCGCCATGGATGATTGTCAACCAGATGTGGTCCAAGTTTTAACCCCTCGCGCATCATTTCGATCAACTGATGAGTTCCCCATTTCAAAACTGAACTCACCCACCCCCTATTATTCGATGTCTAGAACCTGATAAATCAATCTAAGGATTTCGGATATATGTCATATATATGTGCAACAAACATATCGTAGTGTTTTCTTGATAAGGCTATGGCAACAAAAAACGTGTTTTCTGACCTCTTCCCCGTAAGAAACTTACCCCTCCCCCTAGCTTTAACAGACATATGGCGACATCAAGATGTTCCATTTGCCATATGTTTGATTTTACAAAGAATGCAGTTCAGATACAAATCACACAGAAGCTGAAACGCTCAAACTTTGGACGGGAAACCTATGGTTATTTCAGAAATCATGGAAAACTACAATAATGGTCTTTCAGTTACATTCTTGTAGTGTCTCCACCGTAAACTCTTTTGTCTGTTGTAATATAACATAACATAACATAATATAACGGCAAATACCCCGATCACCGTACTACGATTTTCCCTACGATTCAGTTTAGACATCGTAGGTGATCGTTGGCTACGACGTATGTGTTTACAATTCATACGGGCATTGTACGATTTCTTGCTCTGGCTTTCGTCGACTTTCTGCGTCACAGCCGGAGATCGAAGGGAAATCGTAGGGAAATCGTAGGGTGCCCATGCGATGTCTGTGGGGCGTCCCTACGATTTCTGACTCGAGTCATCAGAGAACCATTGCTCCTGAGAACGCTCACCTGAAGCCTGACCTTGGAGCATTTAGTCATCCTGAAAAGACCCTGACCTTGAATACTCACGTACCTTTATTGACTTCATTAGTTGTCTGCATCTGCCAAGTTTCAGGTCTCAGGCAGCAAAAAAAAAACACAAAAAAAAAAAAAAAAAAAAAAAAAAAAAAAACATGCTTTTCACTCTTTCCTTGTAAAGGCCAATGTTTCCAATACTGACCTTGCCGTAAAATTGGTCAAGGTCATCATTATGCTGGAGTCCCAGATACTACATACAAAGTTTCGTGAAAATCGGCTGACCGGTCCTGGAGAAGATTTTTGTGCATGGCCGCCATGTTGAGCATTCAACCCAGATTTCGCGCACAAAAATTTTGTTTCATCTAATCACGGAGACTACACATAAAATTTCACTTTCATAGTCCCAGGTATTTCTGAGAAAACCTTAATCTTAATTTTGATATTTAAATGTCCTTGGGTCAAGGTCAAGAAATGACATTGGCTTTAACTAATAACATTAATAACTTAAGTCTCAGTCTGCAATAGCTTCCAAAATGTCCATTGATTTCGCTTTTTCCCATGTAAAGGCCTATGTTTCCAAACTTGACCTTGTCGTAAAATAGGTCAAGGTCATCCCAGGGTCATCATTTGAGCAAACTATAATGGGCTAGAAACATCGATGCTACATACCAAGTTTCGTGGAAATCGGTTCTGGAGAAGAAGATTTTTGAAGGGTTTGTACCAGATATGGGCGTGGCGGCCATCTTTGTCATGTGATCAAGACATCGCGAACAAAATTTCAATGCCACCACCCAAGGATGTTCCACATAAAATGTCAACTAGATCGGCCAAGCGGTTTCAGAGAAGATCTTTGAAATTGTGGACGACGATGGACGGACGGACGGACAGACGGACGCCGGAGCATGGTCATCCTTCGGCTCAGATGAGCTAAAAATCGTGTGGTGACCTCACAATCATCGCAGTGTCTCGACGCCCGCACGACGTGTCTATGAGCCTACGATTTAAAAAAAAAATGTAAAAGTAAAGACTATGTACACAATCGTAGTGGCTACGGAGATCATAGGAATCGCAGGGACATCGTAGGGTCACCCTCGGAGACCATATGAAAGTGCGAAAATTGGCATCGTACGATCATCGCAAGCTAGTCTTAGGCCAAATGTATTAAGGCCTAGGTTACATTTGCCCCGATCATCGTACGATTTTTCGGTCTGCGATTTCCCCTACGCCGACTCTTTAGACATCGTAGGTGATCGTGGGCTACGACGTGTTTACAATTCATACGGGCATCTAGCCTACTGTCTATTCACCATCTTCCAGAAACTGCATATTTCAAAATCTCACTTTTCTGAAAGACCTAAAGAAAATATTACCACGTCACCATTTTGGATTCCATTAGTCTTAAAAAGTGCCACAAAAATTTTGAAAATCAGTTAACAATTAAGAACTTCATGCCAGAAAATAATTTTGAATAGGGCTTTTTCGATTGAAAAAAATGTTAGCAATTGAAGGAACTATTTTCCCGGAAAAAATCTAAATTGGTTATTTTTCTTTTAAAATGCACCAAACCTAAACAAAATTGTATTTTATGCATAGCTTAGTGCCAGGCTCTTAATTTTTTTTCCACAGATTTGCTTGATTTTTAATTTGAAAGTGTTTGGAATACCTCCCTTGTACATACACAATGCCTATTCAAAATAATTTTTGGTATTATTTATTTCATTAGTGAACCGATTTTTTTTTACATTTTTGCGGCACTTTTTACGACATTTTGGGTTTTAAAAAGATGACATGATCATAATTTTCTTGTGGTGTTTCAGAAAAGTGAGATTTGTGAGATTTTGAAAAGTGCAGTTTCTGATAGATGTTGTGCACGGTACGATTTCTTGCTCTGGCTTTCGGCATTAACTGCACAGCTGCTCAGCGCCTTTGTTTTCGCTACACGGATAGCACCGTAACTCAGGCTTTTCAAATTTCTAGCCTTATCCTGAGACTGCCCCCCCCCCCCCCCCCCCGAAAAAAAAAAAAAAAAAAATCTCTCGCGTCGCGGCTCAAATTGTTTGTTTCCGGCTTTCTCAGCTTTTTTCTTTTCTTTTTTTTTTTTTTTTTAAATGATAAGCGTCGCACCGATTATTTTCGACAAAATCGAAACCCCGAAGGCCAGGCCAATTACGTGTATCTTCTATAGTCGATTAATCATTTCACACCGATTGTTTTGTGATTAGAACCGATTTCTGGGATTTAAATCGTTTAACATCGATATCGATTATTCGGATTGAGCAGACCTGTTGTAAAGCATTTTCAGCACCAGTACCATTGTTGGTACCAGGAGGACAATGTCATGAAATCACCCCAGTATCAGGATGATTTGTATCTTTGTTTAAAGATACAACTTCTGTTGTTTTCGTCTCCAAATTGTGGTGTTTACAGCGCTCGAACAGTCAAATCTTGAATTTAAACTGTCATTCCAGGCAAGTTGCATGTAATGCGCAGCTGATCGATCTGGGCCTTCGTTCTGCTTTGTGTAAAAAACGATGCGCCACAACTTAATATTATGTAAATGTGCATTCATATTGCACGGCTTTATTATCAGCAATTAACTCCTGTGACTTAAGCGCTTGCTGTTTTTTTTTTAATTCAAACGTTGCCGCTGAAATCATAAGGTCATTCAATATGCAAATATTGGTATCATTTTCCATAATTTGTACAATTATGGTATTGCTGTAAATGTTAATAATTAAATGATATGAGCCTTCGCACGAGAAAACAAGCAATTTGGGTTTCCGACCAGGTTCGAAACAAACCGGCCTATACAATTAAAAAAAAAAAATGGATAGAAGCTTGAAAATTTGGATATAAGTAGCGGAGGATTTGTACTTTCCGTGTAGCGAAAACAAAGATGCTGATCAGCTGTGCAGTTACGGCACAGCTGATCTGCGTCTTTGTTTTCGCATATGCAGTTTGTTGGTTTTCTTCTGCGGCGGCACATGAGAAATAAATCCTTTGAACGAACCGCCAAGACGGACGTTTACATATTTTCATTAGCTAACTGTAAAGTCGGAAATCGGTGTTTTCTCGTTCTATATAATCTCCCGGAACATAAAACACATATAAATTAATAAGTAATTAGGTATTATTCGTTCATCGATCATTGTCACGATCAAAAACGATTATCTCTCTTTAATCGATCATTTCATTGTTACTTGGGCGATTTATTTAATTGTTTGAAATAGCCACGTGCGAAAACATTACACCTTTGAAGTCAGGTGTGAAATTAAATTTAATGTAAATTATACTCTCATTATGTAATGATTGAAAAAGTCAACACAGGCACAAAAATGTTTGTTGTATGGCTGTTTCATGCATTCTTGTATGTGTGTTCGTGCGTGCGTGTGCGCGCATGCGCGTGGCGCGCTAATACGACATTCGCTTACTACCATTTCAACACTTTCCCTTTTCTTCTACCTCAAAAACAAGGCATATACTCTTAATTGATCCGAAATATACTTATCAGTAGCTCCGTTTTCAGAAACGTCTAGGTACATTAATCATAATTACGAGGATGATCCAATAATGAATGAGACTTTTTGAATTATTACTATGTAAATAAACTTGGCTTATTGTTAATGTATTGTTAACATAGCTCAATATAACGCGCACACGAGACACTGGTTAAAAATCGCATGAAGACAACTACATTTTGTTGCTTAGCAACGGGAGAATGTGAGTCAAAGGTCCTTGGCCACGTAGCAATTATGCACATAAAATGGGTTGCCATGGCAACTGGTGATAAAAATTCATATCATGGCATACTGTTATTTATAGTTATCATTACTAGCTTTATGCTCTGCAAATATCACTAACATACCGCTGATAATTCAAGTAGGCTGAGTGTTTTTGCGAGAAAAGATGGGTTTTGTTTGCGAAAAAATTCTATGATTTGCGGGGTAGGGATGATAAATACCGTATATCCTGAGTATACATGACACAATAAATTGTTTTTTGATCTTGAAATGATCAATTATGGAGTAAATGATGCAAGTAAATTACAAAAGTGACACCTGACCTTTTCTTTTTATGTTGCCTAGCAACTATAGAATTTGGAAAATGCTATTAGCCAGAATTCATATAGTGAAATGGTTGCTAGGCAACCACCTCTCGATCACGAGCGCAAGATTCAATTTGACCAAAGCAAAATATTTCAGAGATAAATGTTAACACAGGCAATACTCAATTATGATAAGAAACCGTTTTTAACGTTTTTGACATAGCTAGAAATCTATAGGCTATGTTTGTTCAAAGGGCAAATGGTGGCCATAGGTGCTTCACGAGTAGTTCTTCAATAACCATAGCAACCAAAGTTATCTGCCAAATTTGATAAAACATGCTCCGAAGAGAGATCACATATGTATCTTGTAAACGAAAGTAGTAAACTTGAGCCAGTCAATAGGGAAAATAAAATAAGAGAAAAATCTCAATCATTATTGGATCATCCTCGTACTTTCTACGGAGTTCTAGTATTTTTTGATCGACCCTCGTACAAATGTCCTTTAAACCAAATGTCCTTTAGACGAAATGACATTTAGACGAAATGTCCTGCACCCTCGTACACTACCCGCAGTCCAAGTATTGGATATGGCCTGAGATAACCACAAATTGTTGACTGGAACTAAAAACGATTCTATTTTGTACTTCTTCAAATGTGATAACGTTACACATAGCTCGGTAATTTAGCAGGCTTTTAGTTTCCAGTTTTTGTCAAAATCTCCGGGGATGTTCCCGTTTCGCCTACTCTCATTTCGCCTACTCTCATTTCGCCAATATGGATGAATAACAAGATATATGTTGTTTGCATTTAATTATTGCATTTCATACAGAACTTTAAGTTTACCATTTATTTATTTATTTATTTATTTATTTATTTATTTATTTATTTATTTATTTATTTATTTATGAAGATAATGATTATTCAATGGGCTTGTGCAAACATATGGACATTCACTGGGTGCTTCCTTTGTCCCGATATAAAAAGGTTTTGTTTGACTTTTTGGTACTGGATTTTTTTCTACTACGTAACAGAGTAAATTTCCACAAAACAGGGTCGGCAATAACATTAATTTCACAATTTATATCACTAAATCTTAACGAATCAAACAAAAACTTCCTATAAAATTGCATTCAAAACACTATTTTATGAGTTGAAATTCTTTCAATGACGTCATAAATGAGAATCAAATCAAATCATTGACCAAATTCAAGGAATTATTGTAGAAAAAAATCCGATACCAGAATCAAACAAAACCAAATCCTATGGGGACCTGTAGTAAAAGTCAAACAAAACCTTTTTATATCGGGACGAAGGAAGCACCCAGTGACATTGCAAACTCATTAATTGTTGATCTAAATTGAATTTATTTCTATTATATACATAAGTTACAATATTCGGCGCCCAGGGATCTCCATCGTCGGGCAGCTTACTGAATCTGCTGAGTCCTCGTTTTTGATTCATCAGGATGTTTATCATGATTGTTCTTAATGATTCATTGACTAGTTAGAGATTCACCACGAGGACCGAAGAACTAACTAAATGTTGTGAACCACTGCAGAAGCTGAGGGTGAGGTTATGGCCATGTAAAATCGATTTAAGCCCGCCAGTAATTTTATATTACTCATCGTTCCAAGGCGATACTTCTTTGGTGGTTCTTTTTATACCCCGCCACTTAAAAAAAGTGCGGGGTATTATGTTATACCCTCCAAAAAAATTTGCGTTCGAGTGTCCGTCCGTCCGTCCGTCCGTCCGTCCGTCCGTCCGTCCGTCTGTCTGTCTGTCTGTCTGTCTGTCTGTCTGTCTGTCTGTCTGTCTGTCTGTCTGTCTGTCTGTCTGTCTGTCTGTCTGTCTGTCTGTCCGTCTGTCAGCGTTTCGTTTCCGGGCTCTATCTTGAGCATTCATTGACCGATTTTCTTCAAACTTTGTATAGAAGTTCATATCAGGAAGGAGTGGTATGGGATTGAAGATGGGTAAATTTCGTCAAATAAGTACAGAGTTATGGCCCTTGATTTACGTTAAAATATCGTTTCCGGGCTCTATCTTGAGCATTTATTGACCTATTTTCTTCAAACTTTGTATAGGAGTTCATACCAAGAAGGAGTGGTCTGGGATTGAAGATGGGTAAATTTCGTCAAATAAGTACAGAGTTATGGCCCTTGATTTACGTTAAATTTTTGTTTCCGGGCTCTATCTTGAGCATTTATTGACAGATTTTCTTCAAACTTTGTATAGGAGTTCATACCAAGAAGGAGTGGTCTGGGATTGAAGATGGGTAAATTTCTTCAAATAAGTACAGAGTTATGGCCCTTGATTTACGTTAAAATTTTGTTTCCGGGCTCTATCTTGAGCATTTATTGACCGATTTTCTTCATACTTTGTATAGGAATTCATAACAGGAAGGAGTGATTTGGGATTGAAGATGGGTAAATTTCGTCAAATAAGTACAGAGTTATGGCCCTTGATTTACGTTAAAATTTTGTTTCCGGACTCTATCTTGAGCATTTATTGACCGATTTTCTTCAAACTTTGTATAGGAGTTCATATCAGGAAGGAGTGGTTTGGGATTGAAAATGAATACATTTTGTTAAATAAGTACAGAGTTATGGCCCATGATTTACATTAAAATTTCGTTTCCTGCCTCTGTTTTGTGCATTTATCAACCAATATTCTTCAAACTTTGTATAAAAGTTCAAATCAGGAAGTAGTGGTTTGGGATTGAAGATGGGTAAATTTTATCAATGTATACAGAGTTATGGTCCTTCATTTATGACAAAATTTTGTTCTGCTTTTTAGCTTGAGAGTTTATTGACAAACATTTTTGCTAAATTAAATTTGCGTGGCGGGGTATCATGCATGCCTGCAGCGCTTTTATTGTTTTATGTCTTGGTGTTTAAAATTTATGTATGTTTTCATTTTTTTAGTTAAGTTTGGGTAACTGAGTGGCCACCTATTGGGAAAAATAGCTGCTCATTCGGCTTACGATATGTTCTCATGATGATTGTATAAGTACCTGATTGTTAATTTATTTTTTTTTGCAATCTCGGTTTTTGGAGTGGGAATCTTTTTCTGATTGCGCCTTTTCCTGATCTTTGCCCACTTGTACCTTTTCAAATATTAATATCATGTTATTATGTATTCACGTAATGACAAATAGAAATAAAATTAATGATAATAAGTTAGAACAGAGAAAAAAGGTGTTTGCTGACAAAACGTGCAGTGTAGGCGAAAAGGGATTTTATTTTAATTATTTATTTTTAGGCTTAAAGTCCCAGTCAACAATTTTTCACTCATCTCGGGACGTAGCCAACGCTTCCTGGGATCAACCCGAATCGAAGGTCCTGGAGCGGCACCTTGTTGTGTCATTACACATTAACTCCCTACAGTACTGGTGAAACCCAGGAAGCGTTGGCTTCGTCCCGACATGATTGAAAAAAAATGTTCAATGGGACGTTAATAAGCCTCAATACAAACAAACATGGGCAAGTTTTCGTACTGGAATATCAAGACTATACAAGACAACCGTTATTGTGCTGCTATGTGACAAGTTTTGACATCCAGATTTTCAACAGACCAGTTCCAGGGTTAACTGTTGTCAGGAGATGATTAACTGACCATCTCGGCGCTATGATCACCTGCTAAATACCCCCACCTCCCGGGATGGGACATCACACGACCCACATATCAGATTTATCACGCGATAATTGGGGCTTGCTGTGTTTCGTTTCGGGTTCGCCAGAAAACTTGTCTTTCAGACTGACACAGAACTACAAAAGGCATGGACTATTTCTATTTTTTCCCCCAAGATTTCATAATACAAATGGAATGGGTTGAATGATTGTATTGTGCCTACATTAACTAAGGGTGTGGATACTCATCAGTGAGTATGCGAGTGGCCGATCTGCGTCCACAGGATAGGCATGATAGGGCGAGTCTCTTTCTTTATCACTTCAGCGATTGTTTATTGTTTTAGCGGACCTGTCGAATGAAATTTTAACGCTTTTAACGATTAACCCTAACAACCTGTCAGCATTGCCTTCACATCACGAAAACATGTCCGTGTAATGTATACCCCCTTGAACCCCAGTTTTATATAGCAAAACTGGGGTATGCAGGGGTATACCTATTTTTCTTATTTTTGCTCCAAAACATAGAGTGTGGGTACTCGTTAGAACCGCCTCGGCGAGGCGGTTCTAACGTGTACCCATAATCTATGTTTTGAGCAAAAATAAGAAAAATATCAGAATTTTTCTATTTAAAATTTTCATTTTTGACAACTTTAAAAATCTCTGTATATTGCATGGGAAAGTTTTCGTAATGACCAGGAATTAAATTCATAACTGCTGACAACATTTAGAGAGAGAGAGAGAGAGAGAGAGAGAGAGAGAGAGAGAGAGAGAGAGAGAGAGAGAGAGAGAGAAGTTCTGGGTTTTGATAATTATACATTTAAGAAATTTTATGTGCACTAATGTATAATGGGCCAAAACGATTTTTTAATGCGCCAGGGAGCCTTTGGCATTAGATGAACTAAATTCATGTTCTTGAATTTTTGCATACTAGAATACAACAGCTGTGACTTGTTTTCATGAAATATAAGTATTAAATGTGACAATACTGCTAAATACATGTAGTTCATTTAAACTATTAATGCGAGACATTCATCAGAGTGTGGCTGAAAAATGTTGTATTTGGCGGGAAATCAAACCGCCGGTATTAACACATTCACTGCCGCCGACGACTGTAGTCGTTTTTACCGTTCACTGCCACCGACGACTGTAGTCGTTTTACGGGTATACCGGTATGTCCCGGGTTATAGATGAAAGTTTTAAAGGGAGGTAAATGTATTGTATATCAGATTTTTCAGCGTAAAAGGCCCTTTTCAGTGATATATGATATGCGCATATATCTAAAAATATAATAATTAATAAATTAACTAATAAATCAATAATAACAATAAAAAAAATATATGCTTGGCAGTGAGATATTGATTTTTTGAGAGGCGTGGCAGTGAAAGTGTTAATGCGAGACATTCATGTTTCAGAGTGTGGCTGAAAAATGTTGTATTGGCGGGAAATCAAACCGCCGGTACATCCCCGTCACTGCCGGGACTCATCAGAGGATAAATCCCGGCACTTAAGCCCCGCTATGTCCCTGCTATCCCTGGCCCCCCTAGGGGCCGGGGATACAAATGACTGGTGTATAAGTTATACGTAGTATACATGTACACAGTTTTTGGACACTTTTAAACTGTGCGTAATTCTAGTCTTATAAAGAAGTGTCGAAGCTACAAAAATCAAAAAGCAATTGCGCCAATGGGGCTCGTCTAAACGCAACCTACCCCAGGGTTTTACACTATAACGTTAGCCATGTTAAGCCCCTATCTCACTGGAATGCGACAACTGGAGACTAGTTCGCGATTAGTTTGCGACTATTTCGCGACAAAGATTAATGATATTAACACAACTTCCACGTTGCAGTCCATTGAATGGACATTTATGCGACAAATTCGCGAAGTTAAGTCTAATTTTGAAAATATATCTCGCGACTGTCGCGCGATAGCCTCAGCGCGCGACTGTTGTCAGTCGCGAGACGTGACATTCGTGAGAGTGTCTCACGACGTTCCCACGAATGTAGCTTATTTTCATTCGTACGACAGTCGCGAGACATTCGTGAGAGTGTCGCATGAGATTCGTACGAATGTCGCTTTTAGTTTTATTGTCTCGCCAGATAGTCGCGAGGTGTTCGCATGTTTTCTCAAGACAGTCGCGCGACTGTCGTACAACATTCGTACGAGTGTCGCTAAAATTTCGCATTGTTAATTCTCCAAAATTTCGCGGCGACATGTCCGCGACACTCGCACGAACGTCGTACGACTGTCGCATGGCAGTCGCGCGACAGTCTTTCGAAATATTTTGGCGAAAAAAAAATCGCATAATTTTTTTTTAAACATGTTTAAAACCTCCGCGACCAGTTCGCGACTAGTTCGGGACACATGGAAATTCTCACGACACTCGCAGGAATGTCGTGCGTGGGTCACCCTCTTTAAATAAAGAATTTACTTACTTACTTACTTACTTACTTACTTACTTACTTACAAAATTCGCAAAACAGTCGCGAGAAACTTGCATGCCAGTGAGATACTACTGTCTAAAAACTTGCCTCTGATAATGGTTTTTCGCAGAAAATTTTTGTAAAGGGAACGACAGAAAAATTATTTTAATGTCAAATTCTTGATCTTAGTTTGTCCTAATAGGACCTTCAAAAAAATGAAAATCGGTGAACAAATAAAGTTTTTATGGCCAAAATGAATTTTGCATAGGGATTTTGCATTGGCAAGGGAGATAATCGATGATCGTGAAAATGCATGTTTTTCGAGATTTTTTTACCTGATCATGAAGATTTTGTCTCAGGTATGTCATTTGTTTCAATTTAATATAATTTTGAGCAATCATGATTAAATAGTTAGAATTTAAAATTTTTACGGGAAAATATTTACCTCCCTTCCATGAGATTTTTGTACAGGAAATCCCTATTCAAAAATGTTTTTGACCAGAACTTTTTTTATTTGTCAACCGATTTTTACATTACGAAAACTCGCCCATGTTATATATAGATTTTTCTTAAGTTGTAAAAATTGATTTTCAGCAGAAATTGTTTGATATTTTTCTTATTTTTGCTCAAAACGTAGATTGTGGGTACACGTTAGAACCGCCTCACCTAACGAGTACCCACAATCTATGTTTTGGATAAAAAATAAGAAAAATAGGTATACCCCTGCATACCCCAGTTTTGCTATATAAAAGTGGGGTTTTGGGGGGGTACACATATCACGGACATGTTTTCCTGATGAAATTTTTTGCTGCATATTTTGCGACAAACTAGATGCTATTATATATATTGTGCCAAGAAAATATTTCTTCTACATTATTTTTGAACAGTTGTAAAATATCTGCGAAAAACCATTATCAGACTTTAGCTTTAGCTACATGTCATACAGGACATACAGCCAGCTGATCATTTCCACTCCACATTTTACACAATGTCACAGGTTTGTGACTTTTCGCGGGAAAATGTAGAGGATTTATCCATTATAGTCACAGGTAAACATGTAGATTTTATTTTTCTCCCTCACATACATTATGTTGGTTTAGAGCCTAGAGATTTATTTCAATGTTTACAAAGTAGCTACTTTGATATTTATTTTTAAATCGATTCAAAGAAATCTATGTTAATCATTTTGGTACAAGATACCAATCCTCGAGTTGAAAATGGAATGGTCCAGTTCCTGAATTTGTGTAAACACACCGTCCCACATTAGAAAACATAGAAACTTGGAAAACTTTCTAAAGGTGAGATAGCTAATTATATATCAGGTCTAAAATTCATTTCTGATTTATTCGTTATTCTCTACTGTTGTTGTGTTTGATTTTATTTATGTGCCGTTTTCAACAGCTGCATTGCACATCAGCTGTGTGGGACCCAAATCACAAAAAACATATACACCCTGTCCAACGTTGACGCCGGTGAAAGGTTCCAACACCGGTTACTACGGTGCTTTCGCTACAAAATTTGATGGATGTGAATAAATTTCTTGTTTTGTTCAATGTAATATAAACTTTTGCGATGAAGTAAAACGTGCATCTAATGGAGAATTAACTTGACTTTTTATTTCTGCTTGAACGGAAAACTGTTTTTGTATAATTTTTCCAAACATTCGATTCAAAGTTGGTAAACAAGGTTCGGCCAAGGCCTATTCGGCCGATTTCTACAGAAACTGTTCGTATTTTCCAAAATAAGCACAAAATGTGAGCAAACGGGCATTTTGATAAGACTTGTAGGAAATAATGTTGGACGTTTGCATCGTGCTCGATAGATTTTCCCCCGAAAAATGCACAGGAAGAATTTTATGGCAAAAAGTAAACACAACGCCGGTTACTACGGTATAATTGGATAGATGGGCATTCTAGCTTTACAAGATGCGGATTGTGTTACTAATTTGTGCCCAACTTCTGCCTACATACCTCTTTTATGTAGTTTAGGAAACTATACGTTCATTGGCATGGTTATCAACCCTAGAATGAAGAGATTCTAATGAAACAGTTCCGTATTGTTGAGATAGAAGTGGTTCCAATAGGAAAACAGGGCTTGTCCGTGACTCACCAAATGCACGTAATTATACTTTGAGGTACATGTACCTTGGTATTATAAGTTTCACCAACCTTTCTGCAACCCTTTGAAATTGAAGCACTTTCTTGCTTGTACTTACTTACTCGCTCAATAACTCTATGACTGACTCTGGCATTCGAACGTTTATAAGTCAAAACATTATCCAACATGTTATAATAATAATAATAATAATAATAATAATAATAATAATAATAGGTTATTGAATGAATGTCGAAAACTATTCTGAACGAGTTCATATTGTGAGGACGCACGAGCTTGCGAGTGAATCTCAGCCATATGAACGAGTTCCAAATTGTTTACGATTTTCTTTCAATAACCTTTTCATTACATGTATATACCCTAAAGTACGCAATGGAAGGTTTGTAAATGCTTATTCCTGGCATCTCCAGTCCTGATAGACATTTCATTTGGACACATTTCACGTAAAAAGGTATCGGTTTTAGCGACTTATCACTATATTGCAACACACGCAGGGCTTCGCCTTAGTGTACGCGAGAACCGTGACGTTGCAGTAAAATTGATGACGTCAAGAAGTTTAATTAGAAATGAGTAGTGTCTTATATGGCTAACGGCAACCTTTTCTACAATGAGACACTATCTATCTTATACGGAACCGTTTCATTAAAAGAAATCACTATAGACTTGATGGCCATGCCAATGAACGTAAAGTTCCCGAAACCCACATGAAAGATTATTGTTATTATTATTATCATCATTATTATCATTATTATTATGCTTCGACTCGAAACTTCCGAATGCGTGAGTCAGTCATAGAGTCATTGAGCCAGTAAGTAAGAACAGGCAAGAAAGTACTTCAATTTATAAGGGTTGCAGAAAGGCTGGTGTAACTCATAATACCAAGGTACCTCAACGTATAATTACGTGCAATTGGTGAGTCATGGACAAACCCTGTTTTCCTATTGGAACCACTTCTATCTCATAACAATACGGAACTGATTCATTAAAATATCTTCATTCTAGTGTTGATAACCATGCCAAATGAACGTATAGTTCCCTAAACTACATAAAAGAGGTATGTAGGCAGAAGCTGGGCACGAATTAGTAACACAATCCGCATCTTGTAAAGCTAGAATGCCCATCTATCCAATAATCCAGGTAATTCTGGTACCGTAGTAACCGGCGTTGTGTTTACATTCTGCCATAAAATTCTTCCTGTGCATTTTTCGGGGGAAAATCTATCGAGAACGATGCAAACGTCCAACATTATTTCCTACAAGTCATATCAAAATGCTCGTTTGCTTACATTTTGTGCGTATTTTGGAAAATACGAACAGTTTCTGTAGAAATCGGCCGAAAAGGCCTTGGCCGAACCTTGTTTACCAACTTTGAATCGAATGTTTGGAAAAATTATACAAAAACAGTTTTTCGCCCAAGCAGAAATAAAAAGTCAAGTTAATTCTCCATTAGATGCGCGTTTTACTTCATCGCAAACGTTTATATAACATTGAACAACACAAAAAATTTATTCGCATCCATCAAATTTTGTAGCGAAAGCACCGTAGTAACCGGTGTTGGGGCCGTTTCACCGGCGTCAACGTTGGACAGGGTGATATATCCCAATTAGAACAAGTCCAGCGAAGAGCAGCTCGCTGGACAGTTGGAAATTTTGACAGACATGCCAGTGTAACTAAGATCATGCAAGACCTAGGTTGGCGTACATTGGATCAAAGACGGGCCGACGCTCGTCTTTGTTTGTTCTTTAAGGTCATTCATGGCCTAGTTGCCGTACCCCTCCCGGACTATGTGCAGTACTCTAACAGAATTTCCCGGTACTGCCACTCCATGACCTTTAGGCAGGTCCACACCTCTAGGGACTATTATAAATATTCTTTCTTCCCACTAGCTATAGTACAGTGGAACTCCCTCCCCGAGGCTGTTGCATGCTTGCAGAACCTTGAGGCCTTCAAGGCTGCAGTCTGCAAGCTGCAGCATTCTCGTCCATAGATCCCCATATATGCTTGTTTTTATCTGATTTTAGCTATTCTTATCTATTTTAACCTATCACCTGTCTTTATTCTTCACTTTTATGCTTTTAAACCTCTGTACTATAACTCTTCTTTTTCCTGTCTGATACTAACAGACGCTGCGCTACCCTGCCTAGAATGTCCGCGAGGGCGTATGGCAGTATACAGAGATAGATAGATAGATTTTACTGAAGAATGAATTTCAGCATTATTTTGACCAATTCCAGTGTTATTTCATTGAAATAATAATGAATTTTCACAGACATTTCATTGAAAATTTTATTGTTATTTCGGTGTTAATTGACCAATTTTTTCACTGAAATTTCACAGTTGTATCATTCAAATAACACTAAAAATTTAGTGAAATCTCAGTGAAATTTCAGTTTCATTTTCACAGGGGTAATCAAACTTAGACTGCTGAACCTACACCTAATGATTGCAAATATATCTCACGACTGTCGCGAGATGGTCGCCAGACATTCGTGAGAGTGTCTTTCGGTGTTCTCACAAATGTAGCTTAGTTTCATTTTCACTTTGTCGTACAACATGCATACGAGTGTCCCAAAATTTTTTCATCGTAAATTCAAAAATAGTTCGCGATGACAGGTTGGTGACACTGGCACGAATGTTCAATGTTGTACAATTGTCTCGCGGCAGGTTTGCGATGGGTTTGTAAAAATTTTTTTCAAAAGAATTTGCATAAAATAAAAATAACTGCCTTTTTATAAGTCTTCCTGTATATAAAATTTATAAGGACCATGTCAATTTTGTTTTCCAGTATCAGTAGCCGTGTGTATGTTCAGGAGTCAACAGTATGGCAGACATTTTCCTCCAGAGGGATACCACGTCCCTGCTTGACAACAGATTTATTGTCTGTATTGGAGACTCAAGTAAGCTCATTTGACTATATCATGGGACACAGTGGTAGAGCTAGAAGGGCATCAAAGAGGGGAGCACCCTGCCCTCATTTTCAAACTGGAAAATGCACCCTGCCCTTTTGGCCCCTATAGGGTTGCGCCCTGCCCTTTTCAGAACATCAAAATATTGAAAAATACACAATATTATATTTGACATTTCTGTCAAAGAGTTGTGTTATCTTTTGACTAAAAAGTCTTTAATAAAGAAGAAATAGCTTATTGTAGCCAAAAATGAACACATTTTCATGAGACCCCCTGCATTTTGTATGCATACTATGCTGATACTTGGATACAGATGTGCTGTCCTTTTACCAATAAAATTTATAATCCTAACTTAGCGTTAACGAGAACTTAGTAACCTCGCAGCTGATATGCACATTCGCTTCCTGAAATCCAGATCAGCACCTGCGAAGCTGATCAGCTCTCCTGTTTTCGCTACACGGATAGTACAATTCTTCTTCTTTCTAAATCCAAAATTCTAGCATGTTCTGTGACGATGCAGACCAGTTTGTGAAGGACATATAAAAGGGCTCCGGGACGTTTCGCGCAAAAACCAGTTCCTCCCGGGACGGTTCGCGCAAAAAATATTTGTTTCCTCCCGGGACGGTTCGCGCATTTTTCAAAAAATGATTTCAAGGTTTTGGTTATCAAAATTAATCAAGTAAATGCAATGTGTATGTTAAACTAATTATGGACTTAATGGAAATGTATTTTTTATCTTTGATTTTTCTGAGAAAAATGTTTTGTTCTTATTTTTTCCTAAATTAAGGGGACGATTCACCCACGCGACTGTTCGCGCAAATGTATTTTTCAGTGATAATGCAAACGTTTTCTTAAAAAGGAAGGAATAAAAGTCCATATTATTAAAGAAATATCTTTGATTCAATATTTAAATGATATTCCACATGTGGGTTAATTTATCAAGGCTAGCCATGAAACATTGAACAAAATATAGCACCTGAATAAAAAATAACAAGTCGTTGCTTTGCTGTTTTGAAATTTGAAAATAGGTAATAAATACGACATTTACAATTAGAAATAAAATGGAGTGGTTTGTATCTTCATTGTCCTCTGTATATACTTGCTCGTTGTCGGCGTTACATTGTATCTATCCCATATGGTTCTGGAATTTGCAGTGAGGTCTGCGGGACGGCACTTATTCTCAGCCAACGTATTGCATCAATCATACACAAACTGTTTTTGTTTTCTTCTTATTTTCATTTTTTCATATCTGTAATTTGTGATTCAATCACAAATTCAATCCAGGGCCTGGATAAATAAATAAATAAATAAATAAATAAATAAATAAATAAATATTTGTTAAAATGGGTGTTATGACAACAATTGCAGTAATTATAACGTCGTTAATTTTGAATTGGCCACTAAAGTTGTTTATGATCAAACGGGTAAACAAAATAAGATGATAACGCATATCACCATAATGAGCCAAACAATCTAATTTAACCAAGGGTTCATCAAACATCTGAAATATTTGTTTTTAATGATGCCAATGATTTAATTATCAATGACTTAAAGCTCACATTATGACATTTAGCGTCAAATTAAAGTAATCAATAATCACTGCGACTAATTTTTGTTTACGTCACATCCTAGTCAGCATTTCAAATGTTATTTGCTTGCTCAAAGACACAACACGACCCAGCGGGTTCGACCCCCCCCCCCCCCCCACACACACACACACCTATAGTCGAAAAAAAAAAGAAATGAATATACCCGTATTCCCGCATCCACGGTGTTGCTTACCCAGCCTCCACCCGCCCCGCCCACCACCCCACCACACACACGAATCACAACTCAGGACCTGCTGTGGTCTTTTGCATCTTCACATGAATTTAATGTCGACATGCAGACAGTATATAATAAAATTAAAATATATACTTAACGATAAATCTTAAAAATTAACTCCCAATGCGACAGAAACTAGCAACTACATGTATAAAAATAGCCTATACTATTTATTTTGCAGGTTGTAACACTTAAAACGGATTTACCCGTGTACATGCATGTTTTTCGCTCACGCATCGAAAACAACGACCTTTCATAACAAGTTTATGAAAAATGTGGCAGAGTGTTGAAATCGCTTCCCACATTCACAAGCTTAGAGAGAGATTGGAATCATGCTCATTTGCAAAGCAAAACACTTATTGTATCAATCAATTTATTTATTACAAAAATGGGTGAATCGACCTCTAAATTTGATTTTGAGCGAATTGTCCCAGTTTTTTTGCGCGAACCGTCCCGTTCGTTTTTTTGTGCGAATCGTCCCGGTCGAATCGTCCCAGGGAGGAACTGGTTTTTGCGCGAAACGTCCTGTAACCATATAAAAGTGGGGTGTAAAGAGGTATATATGTTTCATGGACATGTTCGGGTTTTATATTTATTCCTTGCATTTCTTCAGATATGAGAGGCGTGTACAAAGACCTTGTCTTGTTGTTACAGAAAAATAAATATCTACACCCCAGACAACTCAGGAAAAAGGTTGGTAACCAGGAATTCAGTCTAAGAGATTATAAATCCTTTTTCATGCTCAACTCAGCTGAGCATGATATTTAAACTGCTCATAAATACTAAAATATTAGCACAAATAACTGAAATTTCTGCTCATTGAAATGCAATAAGTGGCAATGGTGATGAAGGTTTGCGACATAAATGCAGTTTTCACCTAGGGTCTCATTGACTGCAAATTTTGTGTCAGTTTTGCAAATTTTCAGCCAGATTTTCCATACATATCCCATGATAGTCATGCACGATGTATGAAATATCTGGTCGAAGTAATTGTTTATTCCATGGGCGTACCTAGTATTTTTAGCTCACCTGAGCCAAAGGCTCCGTCGTCGTGTTCGTTGTTGTTCACACTTTTTCAAACATTCTCCTCTGAAAGAGCATTGCCAATCAAAGCCAAACTTCATGTGGAGCATTCTTAGGAAGGGGGAAAGAGAGTTTGTATAAATGACCAAGGTCACATGACCAAGATGGCCGTCATGTCTATAAATAGCAAAAATATTCTTCTCCAGAACCAGAAGGCCCATGATCTTGAAACTTGGTATGAAGCATTAGGCCATGGAGCTCTGCAAAGATTATATAAATCATAACCCTGGGATGACCTAGACCTATTTACGGCAAGGTCAACTTGGATCGCCAATGCATCTGAATGGGGAAAATTAGTATAAGGTAATTAAATGGGGGTAAACTTACTGGGAGTATGCAAATGGACAGAAGATTTATGTATTTGAAAAATTTTTGTCCCCATGGGATTGCCTGTCCCTGCCGCGGGGCTATATACATGTATATGACCATAATTTTCAAACGTTTTTCTCTGAAACTGCTCCATCAATAAAGCTTAACTTTATGTGGAGCAATGTTAGAGAGGGATAATGAAAGTTTGTAAAAAATGGTCATGGTCACCGTTCAAAAATCTTCTTCTCAGTTGCTGCTGAAGAGATTGCAACGAAACATGATGTGTAGTAATTAAGACTAGAGAACTATGATATGTGTATAAATCATGACCCTGTGATAACCTTGACAGATTTTCGGCAAGGTCAACATGGGTCACATATACAGAAAACTGTCGAAATGTCATTCAAGGGAAAAACTTTCAGGAAATGGGCAAATGGACAGAATATTTATGTCAGAATTTGAAAAAGAAATTGACTCAAGGGGTTATTCTGACCCCGCCCTGGGACTATATACATCATACATGTACATGTATATGACCATTATAGTAAAACAAATTGGTCGGTATAAATCTCAGATCTCAGGTGAGCATTTACAGGACCATTGGTCCTCTGGTTGTATTAAATGTACATTTTATAGGGCGAGAAATCATTTGAAGGAGACAAGCTGATTGAAGGGGGGACATTCGGCGAGATGTCAAATGGTGTTAACTACCGTGAGATACGTCAGTATCAGACCGACTATCATCTGGCCAGGTTCTACTTTGTGACACGGTGCTACAACTCGTACATGGAGTCTATACTGGCCGACTTATCTAAGGAGCCAAAGCCTGATGTGGTCATACTGAACTCCTGTCTCTGGGATATCAGCAGGTGTGTTACATATGATAGATAAATAGAATCCATCATTGGTGTTCAGTGGAGATAGAAAAAACTCAACCAGAGGGTCCACCCATTCCGGTGAAAAACGAGGCTTGCCGGAACGGTGGACCCGAGGGTTGGGATTTTCCATTCTCCACTGAACACCAATGATGGATTTCTTTTCTTACATACACCGATTTTATCCTTTTACCGGTAACGTCACCTGGTACCGTGCTTTAACCCTGATGAGGTTGTGCATATTACGGATATGACATCAAATGTGAATAAATGGTTGTCAAAGTCTAGTTTTGGTGAACGTCATCGCTAAAAGCAGTAGAAACGATCAAATTTTATCGCATGCTTTTCTTGCCTTGCATGAGCAACCAAGCCAGCAGTGTAAGATAAGATTTATGCACCACCGGTGACTACAAGAATAATTTTATCTTTTTATGTAAGATATGTAAGAAAGTAAGAATTCCCCATAGAAGATAGTGATCAAGCATGGGAATAAAGAGGTCCTGGCTTCGAACCCGGTTGGGTCGCTGTAATGCGTCATGAACTTGCAGAAAAACGTTTTTCATAGTCATATGTTGTATTTCTCTGGCAGATATGGGGCTTCCGCAGTGGACGACTACAAAGAGAACTTGGAGACACTGTTTAAGCGTTTCAAGGAGACATTACCAGACAACTGCTTGGTCCTTTGGTGCACCACTCTGCCCATCTCAAAGTACATCCGTGGTGGCTTCATGATACCCCAGGTGGCCTTCATGAACAGTAATCTCAGACTAGATCTACTAGAGGCCAACTTCTTTGTCCACAAGGTTTGTATATGTCTAAAGGAAAATGCTTGTGTTGGTATCTGATGGTAAACATTTTTGATAAAATTAAATGCTGATTTTACAGTAAACAAAAGTAAGCAAATTTTACCGAAATGTGCCCTGTGGATTTTGTTTTATTTTTGTTGTGCAGCTTTTTGAAGTTAATTTTAAAACAAAGAAGGAAATTTTAAAGGCCATGAACAAACCCCTGTAGAGGCCAAGGGTATCAGAACCTTTACATGTAATACATCTGTGATGTGTTGTGTTAAAGTGTATGTACATTATAAAATACAATCCTTAATTCTGACAGACAAATTTTGGGCAAAAATTGTCAACATTGCAATGCTAAGAAAAATTCACTGTCCTGCAAAGTAAGCTTTTGTTCAACTAACACTGCGATCTTCTAGACATCTTATTCTGTAGAATTAAAAACGATTTTTTGAAGACTGGAAGCCATTGTATGTTTTCAGAGTCAGCTCTCTCTTTCCAATTTTCACATTATACATAACGAAAACTTGCCCATGCAATATACAGAGAATTTTTTCAGCATTAAGATTGAAAATTTCGTTGGAAAAATTTGATTAATTTTAATATGTTTGCTCAATACATTGATTGTGGGTACATGTTAGGAGGCGGTTCTAACGAGTACCCACAATCTATGTTTTGGAACAAAAATAGGTATACCCGTGCAAACCCCAGTTTTTCTATATAAAAGTGGGGTTTAAGCGGGTATACATTTCACTAACATGTTTTCCTGATGCAGCTGATGCAGGAGTACAAGTTTGATATCCTTGACCTCCACTATCATCTCCGACACCAGCTGCAGCGCCGCGCTGAGGACGGGGTACACTGGGATCAGACTGCACACAGGCGTATCTCTAATCTCATCCTCAGTCATATAGCAAATGCTTGGGGCATCAAATCAGCAGGTAATGATAACTGAGCCTTTGCATGAGAAAATCGACAGTTTGGGTTCTGACCAGGTCTGACACAAACTGGGCTGTACAGTCACAGAAGCAGGCTAGAAGCTTGAAATTCCGGATTTAAGTAGAAGAGAGATTGTACTATCAGTGTAGCGAAAATAAAGGTGCTGATCAGTTTCGCAGTTACTGCGAAGCTGATCTGCGCCTTTGTTTTCGCCTATGCAAATCATTGGTTTTCTCATGCGAAGGCTCATTACTATTTGTGGATGGCTATGGCCTAGTGGTAGAGCAACAGACTCCGAATCAAGACTTCCCCTGGGTTCGAAGCCCTCTGGTTTAGGGTTATGCTCTTGAGGAAGTCACATTAAATCCCCATAATACAGTTCAACCTCATTATAACACACGTCACTATAAAGCTGTTTTCAATATAACACGGCCATGTCATGGCTCCCAAATTGATTATTTTGCTATATGTCTATTATAAATAACTTCGTTATAACACGGTTCACTAATAACACGGTATGTTTTCATGGACCCCAAAGATAGCGTTATAATGAGGTTGACCTGTACTTGTGAATATCCAGAAAGCAGTGGCTCTATGCCAGCATATAACTGAAAGGTTGCTGACTTGGACATTAAACCGCAAAATAAAGACATCTGTCTTGTATTCTAGATGCCATCAATATTGATGTAATCGTTGTAACAAAATGGCATGTACGTGCAACAGAATTACCTTGCACAATTATTTGACTCCTGCAAATGTAAGAAAAGGATAGACAAATCTATTCACCATGGAGCTGCTTTTTGCTAAACAGTTCCATTTAGTTTGTTTGTTTGAATTGATGCTTTACTTCCCAGTCAACAGCAATGGTCATGTCAGGATGTTGCCTCCATTTTATGGGACCTTTACTCAACATTAGGATGTCATGGCACTACATGGCACTCAAAATGTGTTTTATAAATGAGCTGCTGCATGGGAAAACAAAGGCGCAGCTCAGCTTCGCAGAAACTGCGAAGCTGATCAGCGCCTTTGTTTTTGCTACACGGATAGTACAATATCTCTACCTTCTAAATCCTAAATTTCCAGCCTCTAACCATCTTCTGTGATTGTACAGCCCGGTTTGTGTCGGACCTGGTCGGAACCCCAAATTGTTGGTTTTCTCATGCACAGGCTCAAATATAACCACCCGAGCAAACCAATAAGGATACATGGTTCGACTAAACCTCTTTTCCTGGACAGGCTCAGACATGAGCTTTTAACCAGTAATCAGAGTTGGTCAGTAGTGTAGAAGCTTTGCCTGGAGGCACAAGCAGCCCATCAGTCTTCGCGAAATCTTTTTTCAGCTGGCGGACAGCTGACTGGCAGACTGCAAGTCTTTGCTGGTCAAAGCCCAATTCTGTAGGACAGTTCAATATGTTATCATTGTAATTTTGGAAATTTTTGCCGGACATGTGTCTGACAGAATAAAATATTTTGTCAGTCAGAATGAAATTTTGCTGGTTTTGACTGACAGACCGGCACTTTTCGTGAAGACTGGCCCATCTATTTCTCCCAAATTGTCGGGGGGCCAGTTCCATTTTAGGATCTTATCCATAAAACACATTATAGTTTCTCATATTCTCATGTTGCCAGTTTCAAATCCTTATTCTAATGCAATCCTATCTTTTCTAGGCAGCAAAACTACCAGCCTTGAGGATGCCTATAACAAGCATCACAATGATAACAACAACAATAACCGACAATTCAGCAACAGGAACAGAAACCTGGGCCCAGGACAGTTCAACCAGAGACAGGTGAACTTCAATGCCACACCAGCCCAGTTTAACTCCAGACTGGATAATTTCAATCAGGGACAAGCCAACGTGCTGGGGGAGTTAAGGGTGCTGACAGAGGGACTAGCACGTAATGTACAGAATATGGGTAATATGGGAAACGGAATGAACGGCATTGGTGGAAATGGGACTTTTGTCGGTGACATGAACAGGAATATCCTGAACAACTGCGTGATGATGGCCAATCAGAACCAGATGTGGAACCCACACTTTGTCGGCGAGCAGTATGTTGAGGAACAGCAGGAGAATATCAACAGATACGGCGGTCCCATCCACCGACCAGCCTGGGACCTGAACAACATGTCACAACAACAGATCAATCAGGTAGCACTGCAGTTTACTGCACTGTCATGGCCATTATACTATAAATATTGTATCCTCTTTTGCCAGATGGCCTTTTGGCTTTGAATTCCAAAGCTTATTTTAAGCATATTTAAAATGTCATGATATTCTAATTATGGGTGAAAGTCAAGTGAATAAACTTTGAATTCCCAAGCTCATTTGAAGCACATGTAAAATGTCATGACATTCTAATGTTGAGTAAAAGTCATGTAAAATGGAAGCAATATCCCAACATGACCATAGCTGTTGACTGGGATGTTTAGCCACAAATCAAACAACCATTTTCCTTAATGTCATTCTATTAGGCAAAGTTGACTCTATATTGGTTAATATTTTTATTAAGGTAATGAAAAAGTAAAATAACTCAACCGTATATCATAGTCTTTGTCTTCACTTCACAAATAGTGCAAAAACTCTTTCCCTTCTTCCTAAATTAAAAATTCAAGCGTGTACCCTATTGCATATATATGCTATTTTTCGTCAGACCATCATGGAAACATCTCCGTATGAAAGCTACCCCAGATTTGCACCTAACATATAGTAGAAATGGGGGAAATCAGGGGTAGGTATGAAACTATCGATTTTTAATATCAATCCATAAAATCATATATTGTGGGTATCTGTCATCATCGAATCGATGAGGTGATCATAATAGATACTCAAAATACATGATTTTATGGACAACAAGTGTAATAAATGCAAAAATACAATCAAAATCTGCTGATATACAGAATACTTTGTGCAAACGGAGATGTTTCCGTAATGCCTTTTTAAAGGCCCATTACGAAAACTTGCCCATGCAATAAACAGATTTTTTGAGCTTTAAAAATAGAAAATTTTCAGCTGAAAAATGTTGATATTTTTCTTATTTTTCCTCAAAACATAGATTGTGGGTACACTCGCCGAGGCGGTTCTAACGAGTACCCACAATCTATGTTTTGGAGCAAAAATAAGAAAAAATATTTTTGCTCAAAACATAGATTGTGGGTACACTCGGCGAGGCAGTTCTAACGAGTACCCGTAATCTATGTTTTGGAGCAAAAATAAGAAAAATAGGTAACCCAGTTTTTCTGTATAAAAGTGGGGTTCAAGGGGGTATACATTACATGGACATGTTTTCATGATGTGTTTTTCTTGTGAAGCTCTCATATCTGTCTTTGTCATTTTCCAGGTGAATCTGGGTAACAATCCATTCCGCTGGGAACCGTACCAGAACCAAATGAACAACACAGTCATGAAGAACCAGGTGTTAAAGATGGGGGCCAGGATGGGTCAGGGGCCTTACCACCAGGGACAGTTCACACGGCGCTGGTAAGGTCCACCAGGGAGCGAGGGACTGCTTAATAAGGACTCATCCTACTTTACAGCTATGGTAGAAAGTTTGTGTTATTAAACAGTGTAGTGCTGAATTTCTTTAGTGCCAGAGTAAACAGAGCTGCTGCATGAGTAAGCATTTTTAGCTCACCTGAGCCGTTAGGCTCACAAGGTGAGCTTATAGGATTGCCATGATCCGGCGTCCGTCCGTCCGTCGTCGTCCACCATTTTCAAAGATCTTCTTCTCTGAAACCGCTTGGCCAATCAAAGCCAAATTTTATATGAAGCATCTATAGGAAGGGGGAACCAATGTGTTTATAAACAATCCAGGTCACATGACCAAGATGGCCGCCATGCCCATACATGGTAAAAACCCTTCAAAATTCTTCTTCTCCGGAACCACTGGATCGATTTCAACGAAACTTGGCATGAAGCATTGGGGACTAGAGTACTACAATGTGTTTATAAATTATGACCTTTGGATGACCTTGACCTATTTTAAGGCAAGGTCAACATAGGTTGCCCATGCATTTGAATGTGGAAAATTGTTAAAATGACATTTGAATGGCAAATCTTGCTGGAAATGGGCAAATGGACTGAAGGTAGGTAATTCTGAAAAAAATTTGGACCCCAGGGGTTGGTCTGCCCCCACCCCGGGGCAATATACATGTATATTACAAAAATATTCAAAGATCTTCTTCACTGAAACCACTTGGCCAATCAAAGCCAAATTTTATAGGAAGCATCTATGGGAAGGGGGAATCAATGTGTTTATAAATAATCCAGGTCACATGACCAAGATGGCCGCCATGCCCATATATGGTAAAAACCCTTCAAAATTCTTCTTCTCCTGAACCACTGGACCGATTTCAACGAAACTTGGCATGAAGCATCGGGGACTAGAGTACTACAATGTGGTTATAAATTATGACCTTGACCTATTTTACGGCAAGGTCAACATAGGTCGCCCATGCATTTGAATGGGGAAAATTGTTAAAATGACATTTGAAAGGCAAATCTTGCAGGAAATGGGCAAATGGACTGAAGGTAGGTAATTCTGAAAAAAATTTGGACCCCAGGGCTTGGTCTGCTCCCACCCCATGGCAATATACATGTATATTACAAAAATATTCAAAGATCTTCTTCTCTGAAACCGCTTGGCCAATCAAAGCCAAATTTTATAGGAAGCATCTATGGGAAGGGGGAATCAATGTGTTCATAAATAATCCAGGTCACATGACCAAGATGGCCACCATGCCCATATATGGTAAAAACCCTTTTAAGGATGTTCGCTGCTAACATTTGACATTTCGGAACTTCCGGTTTTTCTTTTCTTGAATATCTCGTAAACGGTTGCAGATATTTTCCTAATATTTTATATTTGGACACATATTGATGGTATGCATTGAATGAGCCATGAAAATTGTCAATCTAAGAAACTTCATTTTTTCACCCCATTTTCTGCAACTTTTCAGAAAATTTTAGTTGTCAGTAAAATTTAGGGGGTAGGGTAGATTAAACTTAAATATTACACATCTTAAAATTAATTGCACTAGTTCAATGTTAATTTTAGCAGCAGTATATGTGTACATGGTCTTCTAAGTCAGTCTTTGTGTCTTTAGTGTGCTGGTTTTAAAATTTTAGGTGGTTTTATGAAATTGGCTTTTAGAAACAAAACAGCCGAAGAAAGGCTGAAAATGGCGATTTTCAAGTTGTTGGTTCTCTCTTATATGCTCACTACCCTATATATTTCTTTCTTTTATTCGAATAATATTACCAAGTTCTATGTTGTGTGAAAATACAAGAAAAAGTTTGAATCAACAAATATGAATTTGGCACATTTCAAAATATTGATTTTTTCCAACTTTTCAAGTATGGGGGTAGGGTTGAAAAAGGAATCGTAAAATTTTGTCATCCAATCCAAGTTGCAAATTTTTCTATGCTTTTGGTACAAAATAGTCTGCGATACGTAAATATTATGACTTTTGAAGGCATTCTAGGTGCATGTTTGTTCAGGACAGGTATGTTTCAAAGAATTAAAAATTAAATTAATTTTACCAAATTTAAAACATGGTGCTCAGAGGTCTCATTCAGAGGCCTGTAGCTTGAAAAAATGCACACTACCCTATATTTATTTTGTTTTCAAATGTCTTGTGTTGTATTTTGGAATCAAAAAAGAGTGGTTAGAAAAAAAGTTTGAATACTTTTTCATTGGCAGCGAACATCCTTAAATAAAATTCTTCTTCTCCTGAACCAATGGACCGATTTCAACGAAACTTGGCATGAAGCATTGGGGACTGAAGTACTACAATGTGTTTATAAATTATGACATTTGGATGACCTTGACCTATTTTACAGCAAGGTCAACATAAGTCACCAATGCATTTGAATGAGGAAAACTTTTAAAATGTCATTTAAAGTGAAAGTCTTGCAGCAAATGGGCAGTAGGACTGAATATTAATGATTCTGAAAAAAATTAGACCCCAGGGGCTCATTTGCCCCAGCCCCGGGACATTATACATGTATATTACCATAATATTCAAACATCTTCTCCTCTGAAACCGCTTGGCCAATCAAAGCCAAATTTCATGTGAAGCATCTATAGAATGGGGGAATCAATGTGTATATAAATAATCAAGGTCACATGACCAAGATGGCCGCCAATCCCATATATGGTATAAACCCTTCAAAAATCTTCTCCGGAACCAGTGGACCAAATTTCGAACAAACTTGGCATGAAGCATCGATGGCTCAAGTACTACAATGTATATATAAATCATGACCCTGTGATGACCTTGACCTATTTTAAGGCAAGGTCAACATGGGTTGCCTATGTATTTGAATGGGTAAACTGTTAAAATGTCATTTTATATTGATTATTCTGAAAAAAAAAATGGCCCAAGGGCTTCATCTGCCCTATACTGGGACTATTTTCTATAACATTTGTATATACAGCAGATCTCAGGTGAGTGTTTACAGGACCATTGGTCCTCTGGTTAGCTCAACTGAGCTGAAGGCTCACAGAACCTGTGAGCTTATAGGATAAGCATGCTACGAAAAAGTCCTGCAGGGATTTAGCATTTTGGCACATGGAAAAGCAGGTCTTCTGTTGAGTCAGCAGTAGTTTTGACAAGGAGGACTGGCATTACATGCTTGGGGACAAAAACAAACTATACAAGAAAATGTGGGACCAACTTATCAAACCAACCAGGGAACAACCACTCTCAGGAACTTTGTACAGGATGTACATTATGTATATATATGTATATAAAAGTTTATTTTTATACATGCACTTGAAAGTTTAGTATGTTTTGATTTTCATAATTGAGCCTCTGCATGAGAAAACCAACAAGTTGGATTTCCGACCATGACCGACACAAACGGGTCTGTACAGTCACAAAAACAGGCTAGACGCTTGAAGTTTTGGAATTAAGAAGAAGAGGGAGTGTATTATCTGTGTAGTGAAAACAAAGACACTGACCAGCTGTGCAGTTACTGCACAGCTGATCTGTGCCTTTATCTTTGCCTAAGCATTTTGTTGGTTTTCAAATGCAGCGGCTTATATTATTAAAAGGTTAGGTTTATAGAGCTTGTAGATTGATTACAGAACTTGAATGTCTAACATTTATGCATTCCCATGTGTTCTTTTTTTATTCTTGAAAGTTTCGTATGTTGAATGAAAGTTTTGTTTGACTACATATCATACATTACAAGTTAAATAGCAGTCACACATAAGCCTAAAAGCCAAACATATAGTAAGTGCGCATTCCAGGCATGTTTGGGCTCAAAAGATTTTTTAAGCGTGCTTAAAAAAATTATAGAAGCTTGGCGTGTCTCGGATGTGTATCTTATATGTTTCAAATAAGATCCACGCGCGTTATAAGTGCCTTGAATATGCTTTGAATGTGTTTGACGTATGTTTTAGGTACGTCATTGTATGCTACATGCACGCTCCAATTTTCCGAGATATTGCTTCAGTAACTTGAGACGCGCGTTGATGTGCGCCTTTAGTGTGTGCTAAGCATGTCTGGGACGTAACACAAACATACTCCAAAATTTTCTGCATTTTGAGATTTTTTTATACATACGTCACATGCCTCAGTCGCACGCCTCTGACAGTCACACGCTAATGTATAACTGCTAAAATGAGTTAAAGAAACAAATTAGTTTTATATGTCCAAAATCTTCAGAGTGTTGAGACTTTTCATATGCCCGGGGTGCGTTTGGGTTAAACGCTAATGTGTGACTGCTCTTTCAGTGTTGGTAGAAACTGGCACTCTTAGGCAAAGTTTCCAGCCTTCCAGGACCTTGTCTGTTTTCATTTGAACACGTTTAAATATCTCGTAATTGGATTTTTGTTGTTGCACAATTGAATTTGATGAGTTTAACAAAATGAAAGACCAGTTGGTCTATAAAATGAGGGATCAAAAAATTTCCGGGTCCAGTAGTAGATGATGTATATACTGTATAATTTTTTTTTTTTTTAATTACACATGAAAGATTTGTGTGTGCATATTGTTTACAACAAGTTAGTGCTTGTACAGTTTTTGATTTTAGACATTGCTTCCAGGCATTACGAGAACTCGCCCATGCAGTAAATAGAGATTTTTATACTCCGCCACTTGAAAAAGTGCGGGGTATTATGTTATACCCTCCAAACAAGCTGTTTTAATGCCGACATTCATTGAACTTTGACTTTTTCGACATCAAAGTTTCGGTGGCTTTCCCCGGTGATGGAGGGTCATAAAGTTTAATTCATTGTTGTGCTGAAACCATATTGGGTAGCACTATACTTATTTTAATTTCTGTATGATAGACATCTGAACTTTTATAAAGTCTACAAACTTAAATCCTATCTGCATAAAATGGAAATAAGTTTTCACTCTTTTTTTATTTTTTCAACTATTCACAATACTACAGAAATACTGTACAATCGTCAGGGACAAAATGTATAATTTGACGTTTGGTTAACTTTGTTTCTATCGACATGGTCAAGGACACAGTATTTGCCTTTATATGCTGGAGTTAATTTTGTTTTCATGTTTGTAGTCAATGACAAAATATTTGATTTCTATTGTATGTACATGTATCTAGTCAAGGACAAAATATTCGCTTTATTGTTTGCATTTACCTAGTCAAGGACAAAATATTTGTTTCATTGTTTACATTAACCTAGTCAAGGACAAAATATTTGCTTCTTTGTTCGCATGTACCTAGTCAATGACAAATTATTTGCTTCTTTGTTTGCTTTTATTCAGTCAAGGGCAAAATATTTGATTTCTATTGTATGTACATGTATCTTTGTTTGCTTGTACCTAGCCAAGGACAAAATATTTGCTTCACTGTTTGCATTTATATGTACCCAGTCAAGGACAAAATATTTGCTTCTTTGTTTGCATTTACCTAGTCAAGGACAAAATATTTGCTTCTTTGTTTGCATTTACCTAGTCAAGGACAAAATATTTGCTTTATTGTTTGCATTTATCTAGTCAAGGACAAATACATGAAAAATTGGCACCGTGTTCTTGCATTGTATTGGTGTATATGAAAAGAATGAAAATCTACTTGAACATCTTTGCTCTATAAAATGAATATTATCAACTCTTGCAGAACTTTTGGCCTTAAGTATATCATCTTTGTTCATATGTAGGATATATCTAGTCAGGAATATTATCTTTATTCACATGTAGGATATATCTAGTCAGGAATATTATCTTTGTTTACATGTAGGATATATCTAGTCAGGAATATTATCTTTGTTTACATGTAGGATATATCTAGTCAGGAATATTGTCTTTGTTCACATGTAGGATATATCTAGTCAGGAATATTGTCTTTGTTCACATGTAGGATATATCTAGTCAGGAATATTGTCTTTGTTCACATGTAGGATATATCTAGTCAGGAATATTGTCTTTGTTCACATGTAGGATATATCTAGTCAGGAATATTATCTTTGTTCACATGTAGGATATATCTAGTCAGGAATATTATCTTTGTTCACATGTAGGAATAGTCAGGAACAAAACATTTGCTGGACATTCTTACTGCTGTTCACATTTGCCTAGGCCAAATGTCATTTGATATAATGTTAGCTTTGTTCACTTGACCGAAGTCAAGGGCACATTATTCCTTTCATATGCATGTGTTAACCGTGATGTCATGCGACTATGAAGACAAAATATATATTTTTTTCATAATTTTTAGTGATCACATGTACCCAATGAAGGACAAAAATGCTTCATATGATTAGCATTTAGTTTACATGCATAATTGAGCTGCCGTAAGAAAACCAACAATTTGCATATGCGAAAACAAAGACGCAGATCAGCTATGCGGTAACTGCACAGCTGATCAGCGTCTTTCCTTTCACCACACAGATAGTATAATCCCTCTTCTTCTTAAATCCGAAATTTCAAGCTTCTAGCCTTCTTCTGTGACTATACAGGCCGGTTTGTGTCAGACCTGGTCGGGAACCCAAATTGTTGGTTTTCTCATTTGAAGTCTCATATACGAGTCAAAAGATGCTGCTGAATTTATTTGCTGTTCTACAATAATGCAAATATTCCCTAATCTATGTTTCATGTCTCTAGTGAAGTCTTTGAACGTTTATTATCATTCCATACTCACTTCAGTTTGTTTTCCTTTGAAAAGAAGTTTTGACATGTTCATCTGACAAAAACATTGCCATTTTGTTGAACAACATTGCCATTTTGTTGAACAACTTTCCATTTCAGATCAAACTTTTTTTTGTCCAAAGGGATATTTTCCCACTTGTTAATATGTTCAGATAAAACGTTTTATACAATGAATCACAAGTCTTTCTTCTTTATTGAAGTCCCGCCATATTAAGCCAGTATTTGTGAGATCACAAAGTCTGTCTATCCCATACTTGGTAAGGAGAAAAAAACAACACATTTCTGGTAGTACATTATTATATTATTCTTTAGATTACATGTAAAGGATATTAACTGAGATCAATATTATAAATTTTAAATGTTATGAGAAAAACAAGCATAAACATAAATATTGAGACAGCAAAAGAGACGGATCTTATGAGCTTGGTCTTGAGGAAAGATGTCTCATTTGTGAAAATTAACCTGGGCCCAGTTGTTCAAAACTTTGTTAGCTTAACGCTGTCGTTAAGCCCTGAATTTGTTAACTATATATCGACTTCAAAAGCAAATACACTGTTTTTTTGTTGTTTTTTTTTTTTTGAAAATAAAAATGAGAATCTTTTGCAATGCATTCTCACATTTTTTTTCAACAAAAAATAACTATTTGTAATATTGCCATTTGAAATTTTAATGAATCATTAACTATAACGAAATCATTAATTTTGAACAACTGCCCCCAGCTGTACAGCTGATTGTATCTTATGCTACAATAAATTGAATACCTAAATGAACTGAGCCGCATCATGAGAAAACCGGATATTTGCTTTGCTTATGTAAAAACAAAGACGCAGATCAGCTGTGCAGTAACTGCACAGCTGATCAGTGCCTTCATTTTCACTACTCAGATTGTACAATTCCTCCTCTACCCAAAATTTCAAGATTCCAACTTTTTTCTGAGAATGTACAGGCCGGTTTGTGTCAGACCTGGTCAGACTGGTTTTCTCGCGTCACAGCTCAACTTAAGGCATTTGTGTGGCCCTATAGGCAGGTTTGTGTCTGACATGGTCACAACTTGCAAAAGCAGGTTTTCTTCAGACAGCTCAGAGCTCAAAACTAGCCTGTTGATATAAAAGATACAATGTACAAATGACAGAACAGTAGGTAAGTGGTCTGTCCAAAGTTTGTGGACTAACCTGGGGTATTAGATAACCGAGTTAATTTAAGTCTCTTATTTTCGTAAAAGGCAACCTTAAACAAATTTACGATTAAAATTTCATGAAAATTGCTGAACCGGTTCTGGAGTTATACTACTTTAAAATGCCGTGGGATAGTCATCACGGAGCACATTGGCATATTTTGTTACACTATACTAAAATGCTGCATCTAAAGTTATTCATTTTGAGTTTGATGCAACAGAGTAATCTGCTATTCCACTTCAGACTCAACTGAGTTTTACACCACATGACTGCTTGACTGTTTATCGGCACAATTTTTGCATCTGATAAAACAATACACACAGACAGGATGATCAATATAGCAAGTATTTCCAAGAATTATTTCAAATGATGTACCATTAACCGTTAAGTGCATGTGAAATGTTTCAGGAAAAAACACTTTCATGTCAACATTTATCAAAATTCGTTCACCTACCTCAGAGGTAGATATAACGAAACAAATTTAACCGAAGAAGTTAATTATTCAGATTATCACATATAAAGTCTACATAATCCAAAAACTGTGTCGTGAAAATCCTTAACATTATCAATTTACGAAACTCAATTTACTCACTGGAGAGCAAATAATTGACAGTGATTTCGAAATAAGAATTCAGAAACTGATCAAGTTTCTCCCAGACGTCAAGTGGTACTTAATCTTTTACGGACAGAAGTTACAGTGATCCAAAAAGATCGACTGCGAATTTACAAACAATTGAAAAGGGAACACAGGTTTCAAAAAATTGAAAATTCTGATGTGCTCCATGGTCACTACCCTGCGTCGCCATGGCAAAGTCTACGTATTTCCATAATGTAATTTTGTAGTTTTGAGAATGGGAATAAATTCAGTTAACATTATACATGCTGATGGCCAAATGTCATTTAATTTTGAATACTGAAAAGTGTACTTTCGGAAGCAGTCCACAAACTTTTTGGACAAACCTTGTACTTGTGCTAAAAGAATAAATATTCAGCTAAAGATCTAGATTATTTCCTCCCCTAAAGAGGGCTAAAACTGACCCTTACAAAAAACAGGGCTAAAAAAGACCCTTACAAAAATCAAACAACCTCATTATAATGCTATCTTTGGGGTCCATGTAAATGGATGTGTTATAAGTCAAACCATGTTAAAATGAGGTTATTTACTATAGATATATGTATATAGCAAAATAATCATTTTGGGAGCCATTACATGGCTGTGTTATATTGAAAATCGCACTGTAATGAGGTTGAACTGTATACGAAAAATACATTACGAAAACACGCCCATTGCAATATACAGGGATTTTTAAGTTGTAAAAATTGAAAATTTTCAGTAGAAATCTTGATATTTTTCTTATTTTTGCTCTAAAACATAGATTGTGGGTACATGTTAGAACTGCCGAGGCAGCTGCCGAGGCAGTTCTAACCAGTATCCACAATCTATGTTTTAGAGCAAAAATAAGAAAAATATATATACCCCTGCATACCCCAGTTTTGCTATATAAAAGTGGGGTATAAGGGGCTATACGTTACACAGACATGTTTTCTTGATGAATGGGGAAACAAGGCAAAGCATGAATCATCATGTCGTATATTGGCTGGAATTATTGCACGATTAGAACTTGATTTTCATATTTCATAGGTTATTGCATTGAAAATTCAATGACACTACAAACACTTCCACAAAGACATACGATGATACGAGAAATGCAGAAAAAAATAGAAAAATGGCAAAATAAAGATCACAAACAACAAAGGATGAATTTCTATGAGCAAACACTATCACAGCATTATGAAAACTTGCCCATGCAATATACAGAGAGATTTTAACCTTTAAAAATTGAAAAAAATTGAAATTTTTCTTATGTTTGTTCAAAACATAGATTGTGGGTACACGTTAGAACCGTGTACCCACAATCTATGTTTTGGAGCAAAAATAACAAAAATATGTATACCCCTGCATACCCCAGTTTTGCTGTATACTGGTAAGTGGGATTTGAGGGGGTGTAAATTACACAGACATGTTTTCTTGTAGGATTGTCTAGTTAATTGAGCTTGTCATAGATAGGAAGAATGTAAGACATGTTGATGAAAGGAAGACTGAGTTACTGGCCTTGAATAAAAATATCTAAATTGGCACTCCTAAATGAGCCGCAACACGAGAAAACAGGTCTTCGTGGTTTCTGACCAAGTCCTACACAAACCTGCCTGTACAGTCACGGAAAAGGGCTTGGAGCTTGACATTTCGGAATGAAGTTCCATCCGAGACTCAAATATAGGCACAATCTGTGTGAAAAGGATAAACATATTATTGTAAAAAATCCTTAAAAAGTGTTTGAAATACATATCACATAACAGAAGTGTCCTTTGCACAGTGTTGAAGTAAATGAACACTGTACATCCAAGATTTCATGCCTATCATGTTCTGCGTAGCCAAAAAACCCAGCTTGCATGATTTAAATCAATATTTCTATTGTTTTGGCTCTACAATTTTAAGTAGTGAAAATTTCATGCTCAGTTCTGTTTAGCACAAACGGTGATTAATTGGATAAACTAATGTACAGTTCAACCTCATTATAACGCGCCTCACTATAGTGCGGTTTTCAATATAACACGGCCATGTCATGGCTCCCAAATTAATTATTTTGCTGTTTGTCTATTGTAAATAACCTCATTATAACACGGTTCACTTATAACACGGTCTGTTTCCATGGACCCCAAACGGCCCAAAGATAGCGTTATAATGAGGTTGACCTGTACCAGCTTTGTTGATTTGAATATGCAATTGCATGATTTTGGAAATTTCAGTTTTTGTGAGCAGTTTTAATTTTATACTCGATTGAGTTGAACAAGAAACACATGTTATGAACTATTATAAATGAGCCTGTGCATGAGAAAACCAACAATTTGCATAGGCGAAAACAAAGGCGCAGATCAGCTTCGCGGTAACCGCGAAGCTGATCAGCGCCTTTGTTTTCGCTACACGGATAGTACAGTCCCTCTTCTTCTTAAATCCAAAATTTCAAGCCTCTAGCCATCTTCTGTGCTTGTACAGCCCGGTTTGTGTCGGACCTGGTCAGAAACCCAAATTGTTGGTTTTCTCATGCACAGGCTCAAATAAGAATAAGCTACAATGTGGTTAAGGATCAATAATTGATAATCAAACTTCCCTCCATAGTTTCTGCTGAGGCAGAATTGAATATGTACTGACCCAGTCGGCAAACTACTCTTTCGTTATAAAAAATCAATATTGGTCACTGGAACTGCCCCTTTCCCACCTTTTCACTCATTCGGTCAAGGGTATAACTCGGTCAATATTGTTATGATTTAATCATCTTTTAGACGCTAATCATAATTTGCCAGAAATATTACAGGGTTCACACCTTGAGTTGAAGAAATAATATAAAGATCAATAAATATATGCATAGCTTTTACAAAAAAAAAATGTTTTCATATTTTTTGCTTTAATTCAGTAAGGTCACAGCGATAAACATCGGGTAATTCATCTCATATGAATGACCGATGACGTCATGCCGACTGGAACAATAGAATGCATATGAGGTAAGCCCAAAGTTCTCCCAAGTGAGAGAGGAATTGTTTTCTTTATATTCAGGACATGTTATTAACCAGGTGAACTATAGCCCAGCCCCTCCAAGCCTCATTATCATCTGAGCCGCATCGTGGGAAAACCGAATTTTTGCCTAGGCGAAAACAAAGGCGCAGATCAGCTTCGCGGTAACCGCGAAGCTGATCAGCGCCTTTGTTTTCGCTACACGGATAGTATATTTCCTCTTCTTCTTAAATCCGAAATTTCAAGCTTCTAGCCTGCTTCTGAGACTATACAGCCCGGTTTGTGTCGGACCTGGTCGGAAATCCCGAAGACCGGTTTTCTCGCGTCACGGCTCATCTCAAGATCTAAATAAATGTGAGAGTGTGGGCTGTCTGACGTCCTCTATGACCCTCAGCCCGAGTTCATCCTGATCTGCCTCCCGTATCTCCAGCTCGCGCTGACTGTTCAGAGTCTTCTTCCAGTTCATAGCCAGGAGAAATGCACTCTCCTGATCTGAGTCTTTGGATGTTGGTGGTGTCAAGCCCTGAAATCAGTTACAATATCATTTAAATTTGAGCCACGATGCGAGAAAACCGGTCTTTGGTGTTTCTGACCAGGTCTGACACAAACCGAGCTGCACAAGCACAGAAGATGGCTAGAAGCTTGAAATTTCGGATTTAGGAAGTAAAGAAATTGTATTATTGGAGTAGCGAAAACAAAGGCGCTGATCAGCTTCGCAGCTACTTTGAAGCTGATCTGCGCCTTTGTTTCCGCATAGGCAAAAGTCCGGTTTTCTCATGACACGGCTCATTTGGTCCAGTAGGATTACTTCAACTGTAACATATTTTCACAACAGTTTGAAATTTACCAAGATTTAACTACAAGCTTAAGCTTGTAATAAAGATCATAATCTTTGGATGTTGGTGGTGTCAAGCCCTGAAATCAGTTACAAATTCATTTAAATTTTTTCCAGTATGATAACTTCAACTTATCATATTTTCACAACAGTTTGAAATTTACCAAGATTCAACTACCAGCTTAAGCTTGTAATAGCAACGCTCCTGCGTTGCTCTTATGGTAGAATGTGGTAAAAATGTTCTGTTCTATTTTGTTCTTCTGTACATTGATAGATGAAAAATCTTTCGTCAACCGGAAACAGAATAGTTATTTTTGACGTCATCGTGATGTTTTGTTTCAACACGCGCTGCATTATACTAATTGATCAAATAATTTTCTACACAGTTTGACATTGTTGTGACATTTGCATCATACTAATTCAGCGATTAATTTTCCATACACGTTTACATCCTAATTGATCAATTAACTTTCCATAATAGAAATGGTCAGAAATGGTCACCAGGGTCAGGAAGCTGTCGTATTTGTAGCTTATTTTAACTATCTGCGCCTTTGGAGTAGAGCATCGTGACAAAGGTAGTGCCTTATTTCATATTAAAGATCATAATCTTTCTTTTTCCAATTTCAATACTTTTATAAGTTATAATTGTAGAATTTATGCCCACCTTTTAGACAGGACTCATACATGCAGCAACATCAGAAATCAGTTTTGTATCTACACAAACAAATGCCTGTTCTACCACAAGAATGCAGCTGCCCTACCTTAACACACACTGCCTCCGCCTCTCCCATCATTTTCAGGATTATTCTCATCAGGTTCTGACCTGCTTTTACCAGCATAGCATCAGACTGAAATACAAGAGGAGGAATTAAAACAATTGAGCCTGTGGAGTGAGAAAACCAACAATTTGGGTTCTGACCAGGTCCGACACAAACCGGGCTGTACAGTCACAGAAGATGATTAGAGGCTGCAAATTTTGGATTAAGAAAGTAGAGGAATTGTACTATCCGTGTAGCAAAAACAAAGGCGCTGATCAGCTTCGCATTTACTGCAAAGCTGATCTGCGCCTTTGTTTTTGCCTATGAAGATTGTTGGTTTTTTCAATGCGGCAGCTCAAATACTTTACTTACAGGAGATAAACGTCAAGCTTGGCATTTCTACTTAACTAAGCAATTCTACTTCTTAGATGCTAACTGTCAAGTGGTGGGACAAAACCAGGGCAGTTCTTGAGGTTTGGTCAGCAAATACTCTGTGAAACGGAAGGTGACAGTCATTGGTACAGACCCATGCAGGAACAATTTGTTGAGCTTTTCAATAATCAATATTTTGCGTCACCACTGGGATTCGAGGCTGCACAGCAGAGGTACATAGCTAGTCAAACACGCTACCTATTGAGCTATCCAAGCACCCTAATAGCAAGAGTCTTTCAGTACTAAACACACCTACGAGGGTGTAATGGCCAATAAAACCTTGCTTTGATATAATTTTATAAATTAATGGATATCAAATATTGTCTTTTTCGTCTCAGATTGCTGTTACAGAAATGATGTCCTAGCTGTGATACTCCTTTAACATAAATGGTACTGAAAGGTGTATAAAAATAACAATATCACATTCTTTTCCCATAAAATAACCTTTGCCACACTGTGATACTGTGATGGCGCCTACAATATCAAACATGTGATAGGTAATCAAAAATGCACACAACAGAATGTTTTAACCTCTAATTGATTACTGTGTAACCAGTAAACAAATATAAAATAAAAATGATTCTGGAATTAAAGGCTATTCTATAAGCATTCATAATCAATTATGAGCTGTGACTAGTTTAAAATATGCAAAAATATATATTTGAATGAGCATACATAAATAAAGTATAGAAAACCACCTAATGATGGAAATGATAACTTTGTAAGAAGGGATATAGTTACTTAATAATGTGAAATAATAAGGAATACACGTACATGTCTAATTCTCTACTGTAAGCATTTGGTTATAATTAAAGGCTTTCAAGGTGTCTGATTTTTTTATTGACAGGACATATATGTACTAAAAAGCAAAGGAAAATAAACATCAACAATGCGAAATATACTGTTAACCTTTACACTGATAGATCTATGATGATTAAAGTCTAAAAACTTGCCTCTGATGATGGTTTTTCATGGATATTTTTTGTGTGTAGAGCATAGGAAAATTATTTTCATGTCAAAATCTTGATCTTAGTTTGTCCTAAAAGGCCTTGAAAAATTTTAATATTCAAAATGAAAATTAGACTAGGGATTTTGCATTGACAAGGGAGATAATCGATGATCATGAAAATGCTTACTTTTCGAAAACTTTACTTGGTCACGAAGACGGCATGGCATTTGTGTCATTTAAAACTGATTTTAAGCAATCATAATAAAATAATAAGAATTTATGCACATTTTGTATCAAACTAAATGCTGAATTGTGACAAGAAAATAGTTCATCTGCATTTAAATAGTTGTAAATTATCTGTGAAAAGCCTCCCTAATCCTCCCTGCCATTGACCAAAATCAGACCATTTATACTTACAATCCTATTTTCATGCAGTCTAAATCTCTAATTACAAGCAACAAGAACATTACACTAACATATACAAAACATTGGATGATATACAATCATGACAATGATCATTTCTTAAGCAAATCAAAACAAACAAATGAACCTGGTTCTTGGATAAACCAGTATATTAGACAGGGTCTGACAACGTTATAAAGTCAGGAATTTAAAGCTCTTGCAAGAAATCTTTAATCTTTCTAATAACGTAGATGGCATTTTGAGACCGGTTATCCAGAGAGCAAAAATCCAACTCACTAACATTATGTCAGCATGATACCTATAGAAGAGTCACTGAGAATGTCACAATGGGTCAGTTTTCATCAGGTTATTTGTTAGCATTAATTTGCCACAGCACAAAAAAAAATACATTTTACACAGGAATACTTACAATAAAACTTTAGATTTAAAGATCAAAATGAGTAACACATAACATGAAAAAGGTCTATAGAATTTCAGAGATAAAATGATACACTGATCATTGGTTAGTCACACAATATTAGTATTAAACAAAAAATAAAAACAACCGTTTTGGAAGAAAAAATTAAAGAGTAATAAGATCCAGAGACTTTACTTTGTTACTTCAACACACCAAGATTATGATAGTTTTATGGTAAATATGGAGAAAAGGTTTGTAAAGTTAAAACAAATGTGTGCAAGGAAACAGACTGAAACCTAAAGCTTAAAAGACAGACTGTGGTCAGAAATATGAAATCTTTATAGAACGGATTTACATCACAAGTTACAACTATACTCACCGAGTCAAAGTTGGTAGCACCAAGTTGGACATCAGATATCACAGTGAGTTGTTTTATCACAGTTGGTAGCTGACTACAGTAGCTCTTCAAGTTCTCGGTAAAACTGGATGGGAAAAAAAGAGCAGCATAAAAAGAACATACAACTATATAATAAATAAGGCATGTGCCAACAGCCAATGTGCATTTCAGGGTTCGTATAAGGGTCAATGGTCTAACAACGTGTTTTCTTCTGCTCAAAACTTGGGACAAACTTTCTCAGAGTCACACAAAGAACTAGGGCATTTAACGCCTGATTTCGGCCTCAGATTTCGCTAAAAAATAAATTTTGGAATTTAGATGAGAAAACTATTCCTTACAACAGTCATATGTCTCCTCTATTAAAAACAAGAACAAGTACTTCATTTGTCCTACAAGCGTTGCCATGGCAACGCCCAGAAGAACCATAGATAGAGCACATTTTGCACTTTTTGGTTTATTTTTGACCATTTCTGAACACATTTTTTAATTTTTAAGTGCCAGCCCACGCGACGAACAAAATGATACTTAGTATACAATATCTCTGGATGATACTTCAAATTATATCATAATAAGATTTTGTTTGTCGCGTGGGCCGGTAGTTGAAAATGATGTTATATGGTGAAAAATAGACCCAAAATTGCAAAAAGTGGCATTTCCATGCTTTTCGGAGTGTTGTCATGGCAACGTGTGCAATTTAAATGTAATAGTTGTGCTAGAATTTATAAGCAGGGTCCTATACCTGCTATTTTCAACTCATCTCTCCTCAAAATACCAAAATACAATTTTTTACCAGCACATGAGGCCGAAATCAGACCTTAAATTCCCTAGGCCTTTGATACAGAAAAATAACATGGCGAGACGCACTGCAAAAAATGAAGTTTTCAGGTATCCTACAAAGTCCAGCACAAAGTGGTTTGTTTGTATTGAGGTTTAACATCAGTCAGTCTTGTGGGGACAGAGCCAACGCTTCCTGGGTATTAATCCATATTCTGGGGAGAAAATGTACTGTGCTCAAAGACACAACACGGTGCTGCCAGTTGGGATCCAACCCAGGACCTCTTGAGTTAGAGTCCAATGCTCTACCACTATGCCACCACGCTCCCTAAACACAAAGTTGTGTGTGTACCAACCCGAAGATGAAATTTGGGAAAGAAACTTCCATTTGTTCACACCAACAAAAGATTTTTATCATCTACCAGAGCTTACCTCTGTTCACACAATATCACGGCAAACTTCAAGATCTTATTACTGTTTCTGGCTAGAGCTTACCTCTGTTCAATACAGTGTTCACATAATATCACGGCAAACTTCAAGATCTTCTCACTGTTTCTGGCTAGAGCTTTAGCTGTTTCCACTTGGCCAGCATGACTCTGCAGAAAAAACAATGAAATACACACTTTTATGAACTAATTTAAGCCTGGCGTCCCTTTTATGGGACATAGGCAAACAGAATAGCCCCAGATGTGACGCCGCAGAATGCGGCGTCCGTCCCATCTGGGGCTATTCTGCTTGCTTAGAGAAATTTCATCGAAAAAATGGAATAAAAATTAAAAATCATACCTAAAGCCCCTAAAAATGAAAGTGGACTCATCCAAACGATAATGATCAGAAAGTCCATTCGTCAAAAATGGGTTAATGTTTCAGAATAGGAAAGGTAAATCATGAGACTTCCTAAAAACTAGCTTTTTCATAATTTATGGAAGTCAAGAGTAGCAAATTCTCTTAAAATATGTCGTGCTACATACATATATGTGTTGTAATGGTGAGGGACAAAAAAAAACAAAACAAAAAAAAAACAAGTCACAAAACGTATTCCTGTGCAAATATCATAAGCATGTCAAGAAATTCTAATAATACTTGTATCACCTACAGAGTAGAATATGGGCTATATGGTCTTTAATTCTGTTACATTCTGGATTAAAGTAACCTTCCCAACAAACCTTCCCAAATCAAAGCTATGGTACATATCTTTTCCAAAACAAAGGCTAATATCTTTTTGTTTGTTTATCTCATCTGAAGGACTAAAGAAGGTCTGGTCTGTGCTTGTGGCCCTACATTATAAGGCAAGTGAATTAAACACTTCTCTAAAGTATAAAGATTATCCAAAACTAAAATATTACTGTAAGTTCGGAAATTTTCGCGTGACTTTAATTTCGCGAATTTTTTATTTCTGAATTATAAGCGAGTCTTTGAATTCGCGAAAGAGTACTTGTGCCGTCTATAAAGCTTACTTTAACTTTTTTTCACCGAGAACTTTATTTTCGCGAGGCAACAAATTCGCAAATATTAGCGAATATTAAGTTCTTGCGAACATTTCCGGATTTACAGTAACTTACAGTTATAGGTCCCTGATATGACACATAGTATGTCATATGTTTGAGTTGTGTAGCCATAGCACTGGCTACCTTCACTACAGGATTGTTCACATCCTCCCATCTCTCTGTCTCTTTCTCAATAAACATGGTGTCAGACTGAAATAATGAATCATCAGGAAAACTTGTCCGTGTAATGAATACCCCCTTAAACCCCACTTTTGTTTTGCAAAACTGGAGTATTCAGGGGTATACCTATTTTCCTTATTTTTTTTCCAAAACATAGATTGTGGGTTCTCGTTAGAACCGCCTCGGCGAGGCGGTTCTAACATGTACCCACAATCTATGTTTTGGGCAAAAATAAGAAAAAAATCAAAATTTTTAAACTGAAAATTTTCAATTTTTACAACGTAGGAAAAATCTGTTTATCACATGGGCATGTTTTTGTAATGTACAGGCGTTAAAGACAGCATCTCCCATTTATAGTTGGAAGTTTTTACAAAAATACCAGTGTCACACAATATTAACAGGCATGTATCAATGAAAAAAAGCTGTGTATTAAACAAGAAATTCATATGAGCCTGCGCTGTTATTATACAACATTTATTTATGCTTTTTGCCATGTGCCACACAAAGCACATGCTAAATTATGAGTTACTGACCTTGGCCATAAATTATAACTGTTGAAATTGCTTTATACACAAGTATAGGCAGTGGCAGATTTAGAGGGGGTTCGAGTGGTTCGCTTGAACCCCACTCTGGAACCAAATTGTTTCAATTTCATGGGGAAATTTATGAAAGATCAGGTAAAATGATGAAAATGAACCCCCTCTTGATGGATCTGAACCCCCCTGACAGAAATCCTGGATCCGCCCCCTGAGTATAGGCATGCTTTCTAATAAGAAATAAGATGGGATACAAAAACTAACAACTGAATGTCAGTGCACCTATCAACTCACCTTTAGAGCCTGTATTCTTGTTTTTCTGGAAGACTGTAGTGGGTTTGTTTGGATGACTGGGGATACAAAGTCTGTACCAGAATTTTCCAGTCTAACTAAAGCAGGATTAGGTTCCACCCTGAAAAATGAGAATGGCAACACATGACATGCATAGAAACATTTATTCTATAAATGAGCTAGGTCTTGAGAAAACCAACAAGGAGTGTGGTTTAACAGCTATGACAAAGAGGCTTCTACTTTGTGTTTGACCTGGCCCCGAGGTTATAAAACTTTTTTCATGCTCAATTCGGCTGAGCATAAAATTTAAACTGCTCATGAATGCCGAAATAGCCAAAATAAACTGAAATGTCAGGTTAAGATTATCAAAGGCTGTAATTTATCCTGCTAATAAATGTTAAAATGCCAACAATTGTTGGCATTTTAACATTTATGAGCAGGATAATTTTAGTCTCAGCTGAGTTGAGCATGAAAAAAGTTTTATAACCTCGGGGCCTGGTCAAACCCCCGGCAGACAGACTTGTAATTACAGCCTGGCTAAAGAACAAGCCATTTCTGAATCAAACATACAAAGAGACAGAGTGGCACAAGAAAGCCATCTGAGCCGCTGCATGGGAAAACCAACAATCTGCATAGGTGAAAACAAAGGTGCAGATCAGCTTCACAGTAACTGCAAAGCTGATCAGCACCTTTGTTTTCGCTACATGGATAGTACAATTCCTCTACTTTCTAAATCCAAAATTTCCAGCCTCTAACTATCTTTTTTGACTGTACAGCATGGTTAGTGTCGGACCTTGTCACAACCCAAACTGTTCGTTTTCTAACACACAGGCTCATTTCTATTTTTTACTGAACCAAACTTACCTCAGTCTGTCATGTATCTGTTTCTCTAACTGGTCCAAATCAACCTCAGCAGGCTCAAAATTCACATTCTCTGACACCATGTTAATAGCTTCCCCTGATTTATCTGCCTGTGTGGAGCTCTTCTGTCTTGGAGGTGCATGTGTCACATGAACTGGTTTCCTAGCAACTTGGAATGTTTCTAATGGCAAGTTTTGAGCTGAGGTAAAACTGGTTGAGGCTATTGCAACTTCTGACTGGTTAGGTTCTCTTAGCTCAACTTCTAGCAGTTTCAAAATGTCTGAAATAGAAACAGTCAAAATAAATAACTATTCAGGAACCCAATAACTATTCATAACATGCAGATGTCAACAAACTGGTCAATGGAAATGCATCCTCAGAAATGCAGGGGCTTCCATATTAAGGACCCACAGGCTTCAAAACAAAATGGTGATTTGTTGACAGGAGAAAAAAAGGTGCAAGAAATACTTTATCATTGTTTTACCATTGTTTGGCAATTAAAAAATCTTGCACATCCCTTTAAGTATTTATTTCCTCTGACAACGGCAGTACATTTAAATCAATTCATTTGAAAATGAAAACCAGAGGACCAATGGTCCTGTAAATCCTCACCTGAGATCTGCTGTATATACCAATAAACATGTTTGAATATTATGGAAAATAACCCATGTGGCCATTTTTTTTTCTTCAGAATAATCGATATCCTGTCCATTTGCCAATGTACTGCAAGTTTTTCCCTATAAATGACATTTTAACAGTCTTACCGGTACCCATTCATATGCATAGGGGACCCATGTTGACCTTGCCATAAAATAGGTCAAGGTCATCACAGGTTCATGATTTATATATAAATTATAGTACTTGAGTCATCAATGCTTCATGCCCAGTTTCGTTGAAATCGGTAGACCAGTTCCGGAGAAGAAGATTTTTGAAGGGTTTTTACCATATATGGGTGTGGCGGCCATCTTGGTCATGTGACCTGGATTATTTATATATACATTGGTTCCCCCTTCCTATAGATGCTTCATATAAAATTTGGCTTTGATTGGCCAAGCAGTATCAGAGGAGAAGATCTTTGAAATTGTGGAGGGGCGGACGAAGGACAGACGGATGCCGGATCATGGCCATCCTATAAGCTCCCCTTGTGAGCCTAACGGCTCAGGTGAGCCAAAAATGAAAAATATTTCATGCTTATTTATGCCTATCTTACAATCAGATCATATACACAGCCTTTTCATTAAGAGTGGCTAGAGATATGTCCACAAAGAATCACCCTGACCCTAAAGCAGGTTCGTATGGTGACCTAAAGATTCATAGTATTAACTTGTACATGTAGTTTTGTTTCTCAGTCAGTATCTTACCAGTAACTAGCGTTGGTTTAACATCCGACATCTGTTCCAAGGCAGTGATGAGATGTCTTACCCTACAGCACCAGGACAACTTCAGTTTTGACAGACTCTCCAAATCTATGGCAGCACCTGGATCTAATTGGAGTAAATTATAGATAAACTAAACTGAGGCAGTTCTAATGTGTACCCCACAATCTATGTTTTGAGCAAAAATAAGAAAAATATCAAAACTTTTCTACTGAAAATTTTCATTTTTTACAACTTTAAAAATCTATGTATATTGCATGGGCATGTTTTCGTAATGAAAAACATGACAATAAACAGCAGAACCTACCTGGAAGACCAGACAGCATCTCAACGATGCTCGGTATTTGTTGGTTTAAAGCATCTAGACACTGTCGCACCACTGACCTCTGACTGAGCTCAGATGACAACTGGATACCAACCAAAACTTTCTTCCTCACTGAACCTAAACTGTCGGAAAGCTTGGTGATGGAAGACTGAAACTCTGACAGTTGTTGGCTTCTCTCACCTCCTGGAATAGCAAAAATCTCTCTCATTATGCTAACTTAGCCACTTGACTTCAACTCTTTCAACCATACTTTTATATAGGAAAACTAAGGTTTATGCACTATAGTGAGGTAAGCATTATATATTGGTCCAAAACATAAAATGTCCGTAATTATTTAAACCATCTCATTGGTATAATATGTTTTCATTGAGGACTTGAAAAGACAAGTCACCAATATACAGTTTACTACATAAAGATGACAAAATGTCTGTGCTTACTGCACCACTAACATCATTTCAGATAACTTAAGGATGAATCCTTAAGGGACATTTATGAAGTTGTATATAGTCGGTTCAAAAGCCTGATAGAGCTAGTGTTCATTGTTTTGTATCTTGCCAACTCGACACAAATCTTGTCTTTAAAGTTAGATTATCTAGAAATAGGAACTTACCCTCTGGTAGAGCTTTAACAGTGAAAGCTTTCTCTATCAAGCTAGTAACTTACCCCATGGTAGAGCTTTAACAGTGAAAGATTTCGCTATAATACCAACTTACCCTCTGGCAGAGTATTAACAGTGAAAGCTTTCTCTATCAGGCTACTAACTTACCCTCTGGTACAGCTTTAACAGTGAAAGATTTAGCTATAATACCAACTTACCCTCTGGCAAAGCTTTAACAGTGAAAGCTTTCTTTATCAGGCTAGTAACTTACCCTCTGGTAGAGCTTTAACAGTGAAAGCTTTCTCTATAATAGCAACTTACCCTCTGGCAGAGCTTTAACAGTGACAGCTTTCTCTATAATAGCAACTTACCCTCTGGCAGAGCATTAACAGTGAAAGCTTTATCAGGCTAGCAACTTACCCTCTGGCAGAGCTTTAACAGTGAAAGCTTTCTCTATAATAGAAACTTACCCTCTGGTAGAGCATTAACAGTGAAAGCTTTCTCTATACTAGGAACTTACCCTCTGGTAGAGCTTTAACAGTGAAAGCTTTCTCTATCAGGCTAGTAACTTACCCCATGGTAGAGCTTTAACAGTGAAAGATTTCGCTATAATACCAGCTTACCCTCTGGCAGAGTATTAACAGTGAAAGCTTTCTCTATCAGGCTACTAACTTACCCTCTGGTAGAGCTTTAACAGTGAAAGATTTAGCTATAATACCAACTTACCCTCTGGCAAAGCTTTAACAGTGAAAGCTTTCTTTATCAGGCTAGTAACTTACCCTCTGGTAGAGCTTTAACAGTGAAAGCTTTCTCTATAATAGCAACTTACCCTCTGGCAGAGCCTTAACAGTGAAAGCTTTCTCTATAATAGCAACTTACCCTCTGGCAGAGCACTAACAGTGAAAGCTTTATCAGGCTAGCAGCTTACCCTCTGGCAGAGCTTTAACTGTGAAAGCTTTCTCTATCAGCAACTTACCCTCTGGCAGAGCATTAACAGTGAAAGCTTTCTCTATAATAGCAACTTACCCTCTGGCAGAGCTTTAACAGTGAAAGCTTTCTCTATCAGCAACTTACCCTCTGGCAGAGCTTTAACAGTGAAAGCTTTTCTATAATAGCAACTTACCCTCTGGTAGAGCTTTAAGAGTGAAAGCTTTTCTATAATAGCAACTTACCCTCTGGCAGAGCTTTAACAGTGAAGGCTTTCTCTATCAGCAAGTTACTCTCTGGCAGAGCTTTAACTGTGAAAGCTTTCTTTATCAGGCTAGCAACTTACCCTCTGGTAGAGCTTTAACTGTGAAAGCTTTTCTATAATAGCAACTTACCCTCTGGTAGAGCTTTAACAGTGAAAGCTTTCTCTATAATAGCAACTTACCCTCTGGTACAGCTTTAACAGTTAAAGCTTTCTCTATAATAGCAACTTACCCTCTGGCAGAGCTTTAACTGTGAAAGCTTTCTCTATAATAGCAACTTATCCTCTGGCAGAGCTTTAACTGTGAAAGCTTTTCTACAATAGTAACTTACCCTCTGGCAAAGCTTTAACATTGAAAGCTTTCTCTATCAGGCTCTCTATCACGACACCATACTGTATAGTTTGTTGTCTTATTAGATCACTACACTGGACAGCCTGCAATTTTTAGAAATCGTGATGGGAGTACACAGTTGTGTGCAACATCAGGAAAACATGTCTGTGAAATATATACCCCCTCATACCCCACTTCTATATAGTAAAACTGGGGTTTGCAGGGGTATACCTATTTTTCTTATTTTTGATCCAAAACATAGATTGTGGCGCCGAGGTGGTTCTAACGTGTACCCACAATAAAGCTTAAACTAGAAATGGGTGTTTGTAAAACACTATGCCCCCAACTGTATGTTTGTCCTTAAACTGGCAAATTGTAGGGTTTGTTTATTTCATTTGAATGAAGTGAAATTTAATTTCCTGTAGAAACTGTTCGGTTGCTTCTATTTTGACCTCGATCCAGAAACAGAGAATGTAAGCTTTATGCCGACAAGTTAAAATGGAGTAAAAATTTCAAAATTGAGTTATTTTGTCAAAATTTGACGGAATGTCCTCAAAAGTTTTCTTCTCAGCCCCAACCAGTATACCAAATATAAAGGCTCTAGCTCAAATACTTTTTGAGATATCGTGCACACAAGAAAAATTGTAGGGTTTGTTTATTTCATTTGAATGAAGTGAAATTTAATTTCCTGTAGAAACTGTTCGGTTGCTTCTGTTTTGACCTCGATCCAGAAACAGAGAATGTAAGCTTTATGCCGACAAGTTAAAATGGAGTAAAAATTTCAAAATTGAGTTATTTTGTCAAAATTTGACAGAAAGTCCTCAAAAGTTAATCAGGTAATTTTCTTCTCAGCCCCAACCAGTATACCATTGAGATATCGTGCACACAAGATTTTCAAATTTTGTTTTCAAAGGGACATAACTCAGAAAAGGGGCATAACTCAGACATGAAAAATATGGGTCAACTATTTTTTCATAAGGAATCTGTATACTAAAATTCAAAACTCTAGCATGCAGCGTTCAAAAGTTTCAATTTTCACCGAAAAGTCGAAAAATCAATCAAAATTTCAAAATTCTGTATTTTTGTCAAAATTTGACAGAAAACTCTCAAAAGTTAATCAGGTCATCTACTTCTCAGCCCCAACCAGTATACTAAATATGAATGCTCTAGCTTAAATACTTTTTGAGATATCTTGCACACAAGATTTTAAAATTTTGTTTTCAAAGGGACATAACTCAGAAAAGGGGCATAACTCGGACATGAAAAAAATATGGGTCAACTATTTTTTTATGAGGAATGTGCATATGAAATTTCAAAACCCTAGCATTCACCGTTTAAAAGTTTCAAATTTCACTGAAAAACTGAAAAAATAATCAAAATTTCAAAATTCTGTAATTTTGTCAAAATTTGAGGTAAAGTTCTCAAAAGTTAATCAGGTGATCTACTCCTCAGACCCAACCAATATACCAAATATGAAGGCTCTAGCTTAAATACTTGTTAAGATATCTTGCACACAAGATTTTCAAATTTTGTTTTCAAAGGTACATAACTCAGGAAAGGGGCATAACTCGGACATGAAAAAAAATACGGGTCAACTATTTTTTCATGAGGAATATGCATATGAAATTTCAAAAGTTAACAGACGCACCACCCACACACACACATCTAAGCCGAAAGCAATATGCCCTTCCAACTTTTTCAAAGTTGGGGGCATAAAAAGCTTAAACTAGAAATGCGTGTTTGTAAAACACTATGCCCCCATTGGCCCAAGTGTATGCTTGTCCCTAAACAGGCAGTTTGTATGATTCATTTATTTCATTCGAATGAAGTGAAATTTAATTTCCCTAAGACGCTGTTCGGTTGCCTCTGTTTTGACCTCCATCCAGAAACAGAATGTAAGCTTTTTGCAAGCAAGTTCACGGCTAACAAACCTTTGAATGCGTAACCGCCGGTTAAGAAAGAAAATCCGATTCAGGCCCTTCCGGTTCCGCATATGAAGACCAAGAAAAGGTAAACAAAACATACACTACTAGGATCGATTGATAATTATATTTTAGTACAGAAATATATCGATTATCAATGAATGCTATTTTATCACTTATATACCATTTAAGTCAGCACCAAAGTAGCTCGCAAAATAATTTGATGATCTTTTAGTTATTTATTCCCTTCTTCGAACCTGGTGTTCCAACAAGGCCAAAGTCGGCGAAATACAACTAAAAATTGGACAATTTGCTGGTAAATATCAATTTTAGTGATTGTTCCATGACAAATTTACAGATATGTATTAACTAAAGTGCATCTGATGTCTGTGCCAGTATTTCGTTGTGTTAGTGCCCGGCATTATCGATTTGAAGGGAAGGAAAAGATGGGTAAGCATTTAATCATTAAAATATGAAGGATATATTTCAAGGTACGTTTGAAAACCTCAACCTGTTCAAGTTATGGTATTTATTTCCCTGTAAAGCGTTTTGAAAGACATAAAACCAAGAAAAAAAAAATTAAAGTATACAGAATGCTGTAAAATCGTCTTCATAAACAGACATATCATGCATGTGAACTATTGTAAATACATGTATTGCATAGACAGTTTGTATTATTTTATATCAAACATTTTCACTGCAAATGTCACAAACACACCAAATTTGAGTAAGCACCTATTAAAAAAGGACGAGAGAATGTGACAATAATCTTCAGCGTAAAACAGTTAACAAAAACAAAAACTTGAATACATGTGTTCTATAATGACTATATTGCTATCATTCTAATGATTAAATTCGTAACCGAAATGTTGACACAGCTTTTAGCCACATATGCATAGAATGCATTGGCCAGAGGCAACGAAACTGTCACCAGACCTCACACAATGTTAAAATCATCTGCGCACTGTATTGCTTTCCGTTAATATGGACGTAATGAGCGGAAATCTAAAAATATCCCTGCGACTGACCCACATTTACGTCGTGTACAATGCAATCCCAACATGTGTTTTGGGGTAGGGAATAAAAATCATGATTATAAAGAAAAAATTCTGGAAATCCTTTGGGGTCCAAATATAGCAATGGCTAACTAATAAAATAGCATTTAGAGAATTATAATATTTGTCTTCGAATCGAAATATTTTACTCGGAAACACGAGCTGCAAAAGTTTGTTTACCTTTTGTTGGTCATCTGATGCGAAACCGGAAGGACATGAATCGAATTTCTTTTCTTAACCGCGGTTACGCATTTAAAGGTTTGTTAGCCGTGAAGTTAGAAATTGAGTAAAAAAATGAAATGGAGTAATTTTGTCAACATTTGAGGGAAAGTCCTCAAAAGTTAATCAGGTGATCTTCTTCTCAGCCCCAACCAGTATACCAAATATGAATGCTCTAGCTCAAATACTTTTTGAGATATCTTGCACACAAGATTTTCGAATTTTGTCTTCAAAGGGACATAACTCATGAAAGGGGCATAACTTGGACATGAAAAATATACGGGTCAACTTTTTTTCATGAGGAATCTGTGTATGAAATTTCAAAACCCTATCATTCACCTTTCAGAAGTGTCAAATCTCACCGAAAAGTGGAAAAATCAATCAAAATTTCAAAGTTCCATATTTTTGTAAAAATTTGACTGAAAGTTCTCAAAAGTTGATCAGGTCATCTACTCCTCAGCCCCAACCAGTATACCATATATGAAGGCTCTAGCTCAAATACTTTTTGAGATATCCTGCACACAAGATTTTCAAATTTGGCTTTCAAAAGGACATAACTCATAAAAGGGGCATAACTTGAACATGAAAAATAATACGGGTCAACTTTTTTTTTCATGAGGAATCTGTAAATGAAATTTCAAAACCCTAGCATTCACCATTCAAAAGTGGCAAAATCAACCAAAATTTCAAAATTCCGTATTTTTGTGAAAATTTGGCGGAAAGTTCTCAAAAGTTAATCAGGTCATCTACTCCTCAGCCTCAACAATTATACCAAATATGAAGGCTCTAGCTTAAATACTTTTTGAGATATCTTGCACACAAGATTTTCAAATTTTATTTTCAAAGGGAGGTAACTCAGAAAAGGGGCATAACTCGGACATGAAAAAAAATACGGGTCAACTATTTTTTCATGAGGAATATGCATATGAAATTTCAAAACCCTAACATTCACCGTTCAAAAGTTAACGGACGCACACACACACAGACAGACAGACAGACAAGCCAAAAGCAATATGCCCTTCCAACTTTTTCAAAGTTGGGGGCATAAAAATGCTCTGTATATTACATGGGCAAGTTTTCGTAATGAAAAATTCAAATTCCATCTATTTGGTGTCAGTTGCAAGAGCAATGTGGAGCATGTATCGACAGTTTACAAAGAAACAGAATTTTGGACTGCCAACAAAACCTAAATTTGCTTTCCTTGTTAAGTTGACACAACAGGTGTATGGAGTCGAAGCGTTTTTTTTATAATTTCTAATTAACGGGACAATGCATATTTCTATGTCAGTGTGTGTCAAATTAATAGAAGACATTTTTTCACACATTTTTCAAGCAAGCATACAGAAATTTTACATGAGCACAACTTTATTTTGCTTACTTTAAGAATCCACTTCCCTCTGAGCAAGTCCACCTTGTGTCTCTTGTAGAGACCTGTAGCCTTGGTTACTGTTGCTATGGCACTGACTGGTTTCTTCCCTAGCAACGAAGATTTGATTTCCTCGACACAGTCTTTCATATCTGACAGGAAGTCCTTGTACAGATCTTTCTTATCATCGTCACTGAAAAACAGGATACCCTTTGGAGCAAACGGGCAGATGATGCATTAAATACATGTACATTTTGCACCTCAAATTTTGCAAAAATTTATCAATGCATAACATGATAATTTTAGTGAAAATTCCAGGACTTCTCACAGTGTGTCATCTCATTTGCATGTGCAGGGTTTGCCAAACTCACACCTTGTTGTGCTGGACTTTTCAAAGGTTAAGTATAATCTGTGGACACAGTATGTGCTAATCAGCCAAAACATTCCTTTACACAAAAGAATTGTTGTTTTAACAACCTTGACTAATAATGACTATGAAAAGGTACAAGAAGGCAATGATCAGGAAATGGTGCAATCAGAAAGAAAATCCCACTCCAAAAACTGAGGTGGGAAAAACTAAACTGACAATTAGGTACTTATACTAAGAAAACATATCTTAAGCCCAGTGAGAGGCTATTTCCCAATAGGTGGACACTCAGTTACCCAAACCTACCTAAAAATATGAAAATGCACATAAGGTGCAAACAGCACAAAAATTAAACACCAAGATGAAAAACAATAAGAACCACAATACGAAAAACAAAAATCTGAACTAAAACTCTCTAAAATTTTGAAGATGGTCAGTTTAGGCATTAAGGATGTTCGCTGCTAACATTTGACATTTCGCAACTTCCGGTTTTTCTTTTGTTGAATATCTCGTAAACGGTTGCAGATATTCTCCTAATATTTTATATTTGTATACATATTGATGATATGCATTGAATGAGCCATGAAAATTGTCAATCTAAGAAACTTCATTTTTTCACCCCATTTTCTGCAACTTTTCAGAAAATTTTATTCATCCGTAAAATTTAGGGGGTAGGGTGGATTAAACTTGAATATTACATATCTTCAAATTAATTGTACTAGTTCGATGTTTATTTTAGTAGCAATATATGTGTACAAGGTCTTCTAAGTCAGTTGTTGTGTCTTTGGTGTGCCGGTTTTAAAATTTTAGGTGGTTTTATGAAAATGGCTATAAGAAAAAACAGCAGAAAAAAGGCTGAAAACGGCGATTTTCAAGTACTTGGTTCTCTCTTATATGCACACTACCATATATATTTCTTTCTTTTATTCGAACAATATTACCAAGTTCTATGTTGTGTGAAAATACAAGAAAAAGTTTGAATCAACAAATATGGGTTTGGCACATTTCAAAATATTGATTTTTTCCGATCTTTCAAGTATGGGGGTAGGGTTGAAAAAGGAATCGTAAAATTTTGTCATCCACTTCAAGTTGCAAATTTTTCTATGCTTTTGGTCCAAAACACTCTGCGTTACGTAAATATTATGACTTTTGAAGGCGTTCAAGGTGTATTTTTGTTCAAGACAGGTTTGTTTCAAAGAATTAAAAATTAAATTAATTTTACTAAATTTAAAACATGGTGCTCAGATGTCTCATTCATAGGCCTGTAGCTTGAAAAATGCACACTACCCTATATCAGTTTGGCTTTCAAATGTCTTGTGTTGTATTTTGGAATCAAAAAAGAGTGGTTAGAAAAAAAGTTTGAATACTTTTTCATTGGCAGCGAACATCCTTAAAACTGCTCAAAAACTTAAAAGAAGATCCAGAAATTGATACAATCAAATTTAAAATCCAAGCCTAGACACCAGGCTGGAGAGAAAGGACACCACAAAACATAACAAGAATATTTTTACATCACACAAGAAGAGCAAGGTGACTAGCTCTTTCCCAACAAGGTAACCAATATCTACGCATAAACCAATTGAGCCGCCGCATGGGAAAACAAAGTCTGCAGAGGCGAAAACAAAGACACAAATCAGCTTCGCAGTAACTGCGAAGCTGATCAGCGCCTTTGTTTTCGATTCACGGATAGTACAATTCCTCTACTTTCTAAATCCAAAATTTCCTGCCTCTAACCATCTTCTGTGACTTTACAGCCCGGTTTGTGTCAGACCTGGTCGGAACCCAAATTGTCGGTTTTCTCATGCACAGACTCAATTACAAAGGTGACAAGAACAAAAGAAAAAATTACAAAAACACGCTCATGCAATATACATAGATTTTTTCACCAGTAAAAATTGAAAATTTTCATGGTATTATTTTTGGTATTTTTCTTATTTTTGCTCAAAACATAGATTATAGGTACACATTCGTACCGCCTCGGTGAGGCGGTTCTTATGAGTACCCACAATCTATGTTTTGGAGCAAATAAGAAAAAAAGGTATACCCCTGCATACCCCAGTTTTACTGTATGAAACTGGGGTATAAGGGGGTATACATTTCTTGGACATGTTTTCTTAAAGCCTACCCATAACAGGCACTCTTGAGGAGGTCCTTCAGTCTACCAGTCTCATCTTGCAGCATCAGGGGCAGATCATCAGGTTCCACCTGGGGCCAGCTCTTTCTCTCCTGTCCAAGGGCAAGTAACTCCTCTGACAGACTCTCCAGGTTAGATAACAAGTGGTAAACCTTGACTGACCATTCACGGCCCAGTAGTTCAAGCTGCTGTAGCTCTTCTGTTAAACCTTAAATTGAAAAAATTGAGCATTCCCACAATCTTATTTTATGACCTGACCCCCGAGGTTATAAAACTTTTTATCACCAACTTTTTTCAAGCTCAGCCCAGCTGAGCATGAAATTTCAACTGCTCATAAATGTTAAAATTGTCAAAATTAATGGAAAATTCTGGTTCAAAACCCAAAAACTAGTTATTTATCTTGCTCATAAATGTTAAAATGCCATAACATTTATGAGCAGGATAAATTTTAGTCTCAGCTGAGCTGAGCATAAAAAAAGTTTTATAACCTTGGGACCAGGTCTGACACAAACCAGGCTGTATTGTCACAGAAGCATGCTAGAAGCTTGAAATTTTGGACTTTTAAGTAAAAGAGGAATTATACTATCAGTTACTGCACAGCTGATTTGCACCTTTGGTTTCCCATATACAGATTGTTGTTTTTTTTCTTAGATTAATATGCTTCGATGCCAGTTGTTTTGATGCAGCGGCTCAAATATCAATAGTCTCTAGTAAACCAAGAATGAATTAATTGAGCTTGATGCTTGATGCTTTATGTCCATGGCTAACAGCTGAATCAGGTTACCAGTATTTAGTGCAGATTCATTTAGACTGACAACTGTCAAACAAATAAGCTACTAAAGTTATTCAGCAAAGATGTCCAAACTTTGAAATCATGGAATTTCAGACATGCTGAAAACAGTATATCCCCTTCGTATACTTCATTTTGCAGGGGTTTAAAATCAAAGGCGCAGATTATCTGCGCAGAAATTGCACAGCTGATCACAACTCTGTATTCACTACACAAAAAGCACAATCCCTCTTCTTTTGAAATCCAAAATTTCAATCCTCTGGCTTTCCTCAGTGACTTTACAGGCCAGTTTGTGTCAGACCTGTTCGGAAATCACAAAGGCCAGTTTTCTAGCGTCACATCTCATATAGTCCGAAACTTTGGATACATTTTCCTATGATGGCATGCTGATGGGAAATATCATTTCCCAGAAAAAAGAGGTTAAGCTCTTATTATCAAATAATAATACCTTGCTCAGATACCATTTCTGACGTTGTCTTGAAGGTCACTGTTAAATTATCAAGTACATCTTTTTCTTCCCATACTGCAGTTATTTTCTCTTGACCTTTGACCTGAGTCTCCCAGCGTAGTGATTCAGTGATGGTTATCAAGCTACATAAAGCCTCTGAGTGGACCTGGATCACCTCAAGCTGGTGTCCAACAAAATCAGTCTGGCGCTTTCTTGTTGATTCTACAACTTTATCACACAGTGTTTTCCACTGATCAACTGTCATGTCAATGTAAATGCGTAGCTGTTCTACCTATTAAAAGTATACAAGATAAAAGACAATATTCATATTTGTTTCCAAAACAAAATGCTTAATATATGTAAATGCTGTGTCTGTCTTCACAAATAACATGAAATAAGAAGGAATGTAAGAACATTCACTGTGCATGACCATTATTGCATGCACTAACTTATGTGGGCCGCATCTTGATAAAACCAGATTTTTGCCTATGTGAGAACAAAGGCGCAGATCAGCTATGCAGTAACTGCACATCTGATCAGCACCTTCGTTTTCTCTACATGGACAGGTCAATCCCTCATCTTCATAAATCTAAAATTCCAAGCTTCTAGTCTTCTGTGACTGTACAGGTTGGTTTGTGTCAGACCTGGTCGGAAACCTCAAAGACCAGTTTTCTCTCATTATATTTGCTGTCTTTATGACAGTTTGCCAACCTTTTATCCAACTTCTGTAGCAGAGACAGTTTCAATTTCATGAAATGTTTATGGCTACATTACTGGGAAAGAACTTGTATCTTGCACTTCATACATGAGCCCTCATATCAGAAAACCAACAATCTGGGTTTCCAACCAGTTCTGACACAAGCTGGCCTGTACACCCACAGAAGCAGGCTAGAAACCTGAAAGTTTGGATTCAAATAGAAGAGGGATTGTACTGTGTAGCGAAAAGAAAGGAGCTGATCAGCCGTGCAGTTACTGCACGGCTGATCTGCGTCTTTGTTTTCGCAAATCCATTCCTGTGATGTCATATGTTGTACTGTCTTTCCAGCAGGATTACGGGTTTAGTGCTATATATCAGCCGCCTCGTGGGAAAACCAACAATGTAGTTTCCGAACAGGTCCGACACAAACTGACCTGTACAGTCAAAGAAAAGGACTAGAAGCTTGAAATTTTGGATTTAAGTAGAAGAAGAATTGTACTATCCGAGTAGCGAAAACAAAGGCGCTGATCAGCTTCGCAGTTACTGCGAAGCCGATCTGCGCCTTTGTTTTCGCCTAAGCAGATTGTGGGTTTTCCCATGTGGCGGCTCATATACCTGTACTGTCTATTTCTACATGTATTTTACCTTGTTTGACCATTCTTCAGCGTGTGTTTTCATGTCCTGTATATGTGAGAAGTCACCGTGTAGAACATATTTCACCTTGTCTATCAGATCTGGAGCTAACTCATCTACTCTGTAACACAGAGTCTCCAGCTCCCTGTAAACATTCAGCATAATATGAGCCGCGACGTGAGAAAACTGGTCTTCGGGGTTTCCGACCATGTCTGACACAAACAGCCTGTACAGATACAGAAGGTGGCTAGAAGCTTGAAAGTTCAGATTTAGGAAGAAGAGAGATTGTACTATCAGAGAAGCGAAAACAAAGGCACTGATCAGCTTCACAGTTCCTGCGAAGCTGATCTGCATCTTTGTTTTCGCATAGGCAAAAATCCTGTTTTCTCACAATGAGGCTCATATTGTACAAGTCCATGATCGATTTACGCAAAAGGCTGGCATTATATAAAATGGACTACAAATACTTAAAACCTGAACAGACTTTGCAAAGGAAGGCTTTTTGAATATTGGTTACTTCAAGCAATGTATTTTGTTTTCATTTTCCCATTCACAAATTACAGTTTTAACTATTAAAACATTAGCAGATATGCTACATGTATGTGTATGACAAACCTTTTCTTGTTTTCTTGACTGCAATGTCGTATAACATGTTGGCTGACATCTACAATATGATTGGTCCAGCCCAGTAAATCTCCACACAGAAGATTCACTCTGGATTTATCTCCCTTGGTAGCCCATGATACCAGATCTGTGGCAAGCTTTCTAGCGTAGGTTTGTGGTCCCTCTGAAAATAATGAGGACTTTGTGTGATAACCATGGAGTCACTGATCTGAAATGTAGGGCTGCTGCAATTTTGTTTGGTTTGCCATGGTGAGGTTTATATGTAGTGGATGCATCAGGAAAACATGTCCGTGTAATATATACCCTCTTAAACCCCACTTTTGTATAGAAAAAACTGGGGTATGCAGGGGTATACCTATTTTTCTTATTTTTGCTCCAAAACATAGATTGTGGGTACTCGTTAGAACCGCCTCGCCGAGGCGGTTCTAACGTGTACCCACAATCTATGTTTTGAGCAAAAATAAGAAAAATATCAAAATTTTTCAGCTGAAAATTTTTAATTTTTGAAGCTAAAAAAATCTCTGTTTATTGCATGGGCAAGTTTTCGTAATGCATATTAGGAGCACATCATGAGTTGGTATTGTGTCTTGCTTAATAAGGACACGACCTGGCCCAACATGGTCCAACCACCGACCTTTTGCTCCAAATTTTCATGTACTAACCACTAAGCCGCCAGGTCCCCCTACTAAGGGTATATATGAGCCACAACGTGAGAAAACTGGTCTTCGGGGTTTCCGAGCAGTTCTGACACATACCGGCCTGTACAGTCACTGAAGATGGCTAAAAGCTTGAAATTTTGGACGTACATAGAAGAGGAATTGCACTATCCAAGTAGCGAAAACAAAGACGCTGATCAGCTGTGCAGTTACTGCACAGCTGATCTGGGCCTTTGTTTTCGCATAGGCAATAATCCCGTTTTCTAACGACATGGCTCATATGACAGCTAGAAAAATTAGGCTTTAAAGCCATCATTTTTTGCCAAATTTTTAACCTCTGTATTTTCTCTAAACGTCATATCTAACGTCAATTTATGTTATGTTCATTGTGACCAACAGTTAAGAACTAAATAAGTTTTTTGCACCAAATTGACTTCACGTGTAAAACATACTGAATTTTGCAACTACTACCAAACGCTTGTAGTGGGAAAACGAATCCAGTAAGTCAGGACTATCTTATTGTTTTCCTGTAGATCAGGATTTTCTCTCATAAATATGAGATTGATTGTTTTTTTAAATTTTGTGCATTTTATGTTGTTATCAATGTATTTTTGCGCTCAAATTTCACGATTTTGAAGGCTGATAGCTCGAAAACAAAGTCGGAATGGTATCCATTTCTTTTCATTTTCTTATGCAGGACTTCAAAATACTCTCGCATGTACATGTAAGATATAAAAACATTCTACCGTGAGGTCAGTTATGTACATCTGGCTTTAACGGATCACATATGATTAATTTATGTTTGGACATTTTCAAGTGACTTTTATTTTACATTTTCCCTATTTCAAAACTATTTCTTGAATTCACAAGTTCTTATGCAGTATATAAAGCTTAAAATAAGTCTTTATGCGTGAGAACTTTGAATACGCAAGGCAACAAATTTGTGAATATTTGCCAAAATTTAAGTTCTTACAAACATTTTCAATCTTATGTAATACATTGTTCCTGGATTTTTCAATTAATAGCAAATCAACCTATTTTCCACTTTTTTATATGAGCCACGTCATGAGAAAACCGGATTTTTGCCTATGCGAAAACAAAGGCGCAGATCAGCTTCGCGGTGATCAGCGCCTTTGTTTTCGCTACACGGATAGTAGAATCCCTCTTCTACTTAAATCCGAAATTTCAAGCTTCTAGCCTGCTTCTGTGACTGTACAGCCTGGTTTGTGTTGGATATGGTCGGAAACCCAGATTGTTGGTTTTCTCATGCGAAGGCTAAATTAATAACAAATCAACCTATTTTCCACTTTTTATATTAAGATACCTGGATGACCCTGTGACATGCTGACGCTTCTACTGAGTTCTGTTTTCTGTTTCATTGCCTGTTGTGGTAGTATCAGCTGTTCTTCAATGGCTGGTTCCCTGTTCCCAACAGCCTCAGAATGGTCCCTTGCAATAAGTTCCCTGTTGTTAGCTGCTGAATATCGGTTCCCTGGAGTAGGTTTGTTCCCTGAGTGAAGAGTTGGAGCCGAGGTCACTATGAACTTGTTGCCATGGCTACCGTACAGTCTGGCATTTGTTGGTGCTAGATCTGGAGTAAAAAAAAAAAAGAATGTTTGAAAAGTGCTTAAAAGCCTGCCAGTAATTTTGTATTACTGACAGTTCCAAGGCGATACTTCTGTGGTGGTTCCTTTTTGTTTTATGTCTTGGTCTTTAAGTTTTTTGTGCTGTTGGCGCCTTGTGTGTTTTCATATTTTTAGTTAAGTTTAGGTAACTGAGTGGCCACCTATTGAGAAAATAGCTGCTCATTTGGCTTACAATATGTTTTCATGGTATAAGTACCTGATTGTTAATTTAGTGTTTTTCCCACCTCGGTTTTTGGAGTGGGAATCTTTTTCTGATTGCGCCTTTTCCTGATCTTTGCCTACTTGTACCTTTTTTTTTGAAAAAACCCTCCTAAGTATTCAGACATTGTAATATGTGGGTTGATCGAAATGTAATAAAACTGACATTTTAGCTCTGCACAGATGGGCTCTACATGTTACAAAATTTACAGCAATGAGATCCAACCTTTAGCCATCTTTATGCAAAATTTTGACAAAATATATCAAATTGCAGTAAAATAGTAACCTAATGTGCAAAGATACCATATGAGCCGCCACATGGGAAAACCAACAATCTGCATAGGCAAAAACAAAGGCGCAGATCAGCTTCACAGTTACTGCAGATCAGCGCCTTTGTTTTCGCTACACGGATAGTACAAATCCTCTACTTTCTAAATCCAAAATTTCAAGCCTCTAACCATCTTCTGTGACTGTACAGCCCCTTTTGCGTCGGACCTGGTCGGAACCCAAATTGTTGGTTTTCTCATGCACAGGCTCATATGTATGTCACAGCATGCTTTGCGACATATATGACATTATTTTCAAGAAAGTCAAAATGCAGTCTTCCTTTTCGATGTAAGAAAATACTCCTGAGGTGTAAAGTTGTCACTTCATGCATAAAAGCCTTCGGGTTAGCTAAGATCAGATGACAATTTTAAATTTACCAAGTGTTATGCGGTTGTGTAACGAATTCTTCGACACTAACTTACTTAAATTGAATTGCAGGATGTTAAGATCAATTAATTCTAGCTGGCCTAAAAAAATCATATTGATTGGACAAGCCATTTTTTCACAGTATAAGTTTAAATAGCCAAAAATACCCCCAAAACAGGTGTTATACTGTCTCACTTGAAAATTGCTTCTTTTTATGTGTAAGGGGATTGAAACTGATACTTTATTTGCATATAAAATATTCTGTGGCTAGTAAGTGGCCATATCCCCTTTATTCTGCCGTTTATTTGAATGGGCTACGACTATTTGTTATTGAGTTATGCCATGATTACGTGGATGATCCAATAATGAATGAGACTTTTTGAATTATTTCTATGTAAATATACTTGGCTTATTGTGAATAGCTTGTTAAAATTGCTCAATGTAATGTTCACTCGATACACTGGTTAAAATTCACATGTAGACAGCTACCTTCTGTTGCCTAGCAACGATAGAATGTGAGTAAAATGTCCTTGGCCACGTGGTACTTATGCACATAAAATGGGTTGCCATGGCAACTGGTGATAATAAATCCAATCATGACACACTGCTATTTATAGCGTTCATAACTAGCTTTATGCTCTGCAAAAATCATTTACATACAGCTGATAATTCAAGTAGGCTAAGCATTTTTGCGAGAAAAGTCGGGTTTTAGTTGCGAAAAACAATCAATGATTTGGGGGTAGGGGTGAGAAATATCTTACAACCTGAGTATACATGACACAATAAATTGTTTTTAACCTCGAACTGTTCAATTATGGGATAAATGTTGCAACTGAAATTTAAAAGGGACACCTGGCCCTTTCGTTTTATGTTGCCTAGCAACCGTAGAATTTGGGAAATGCTATAAGCCAGAATTCATAGAGGAAAATGGTTGCTAGGCAACCAAATCTCGATTTCTAGCGCAAGACACGAATTGACCGAAGCAAACTTTTTCAGAGATGAATGTTAACACAGGCAATACTTAATTATTATAAGATACTGTTTTTAAAAATTGTGACATAGCTAGATTTATAAAGACTTTGTTTGTTCAAAAAGGTAAATGGTGGCCATAGGCACTACACGAGTGGTTCTTAAATAACCAAAGCAACCAAAGTTGATGAGCAAATTTGATAAAACACGCTCCGTAGAGAGATCAGATGTGTATCTAGTGAACGAAAGTCGTTAACTTGAGCCAGTCAATAGGGTTTATGAAACAAGAGAAAAGTCTCAATCATTATTGGATCATCCTCGTACTAAAGCTGATGGCATGTGCCAAAATGAGGTATTTTAAAGTGAGAAAAGTGACCTGCCAGATAAGTCCAATACTACTTCCAATGTGTTATAAACAATATTTGGACATACCTTATCGATAAAAATAACCAGTCGCGTGACTTACTTTTATCACTGGATTGATATTTATATCCCAAATTACTGAGGACAATGTAACAAAAAAGTGTCCTGTCCGTAAGATGTCATTTCTCTATGACGTCACATACTTCTGGAAGTTTAAATCACATTGGGAAATGGAGTCTTATGAACTGATAATTGTCATGAGAAAAATATTATACCAACGCCAATGACAATGTAGAATTATAGAAATTATATTTTGGTCAAATATGTCCTGTCCGTAGAGAAAAAATCTACAACAAAAAGTGCAAAATTTCTATAACCAATGAACCCAGAACCATCAAATTTCACATGACGCATCTTTTTATCAGAACACAACTTTTATTACAATATAGGGTGGAATGGATCAAAACTCTGGTTACCATGGCAACGGATAGGTCCCATAGGGTTATAATGGTGAAAAAATGTTTTCTTATTTTCTAGCTAGCTATTAATCTGATTCTGTTCAAACTTATTCATAACCAGGATATACACACCAGCTTTAAGTATATTAAGTTTCGGCCAAATCCGATTCCTAAGTAAGAAGTTAGCTCCCCTTTCTTAATTTTTCATGATTTTGAAGATGAAATAGAGTTTTGGATATAATGGAATTCTGTGGCATAGAATGATAAAAAGGTATATATTTTCCGAAACTGTTTAACTTACAGATTTCGGAAAAAGTGAAACAAAGCCAAGGGTACGACTTTTACAAAACACCTCTGAAAACAGGTGAAACAAAAATTTGCTTCTGATCGTAGCTGAGACGCTTGTAAAAGGCACACATTAGTTGTAATAAGAGCTGTTGCAGGACAGCGTGCTCGACTGCTTCTGACCTTTGTCAAACATAAGGCCAAACCCGACCAGTAACCCAAAGCATTATGCTCATACATCTTTTTGCCATCATGCAATAAGGCAAAATCACTGAACCATGAAAGATAACTATAACTACCTAAGATTTAAAGGTCTCACTCATATTGTGAAAGAAGTGTGTTCATATACCAACTGAGTGCCAAAACACAAGGCAAAATCACTGAATCGTGAAATAAGTTCACACTGACCTATAAGTATTTCAGGGTCAAAGGTCTAGTGATACTTACTCATAATGTGAAAGAAATATGATCATATACCCATTCAGTGTTGAGATATAAAGCAAAATCACTGAACCATGAAATAAGGTCATAGTGACCTATAAGTATGTTTGTGTTAAAGGTCTGGTCATACTCATTCATAATCAGAAAGAAGTATGACAAAATACCAACTGAGTGTCGAGATATAAGGCAAAGTCACTGAACCATGAAATTAGGTCACAGTGACCCAGGAATACTTTACGGTCAAAGGTCTTGTCATACGCAATCATATCGTGAAAGAAGTATGTTTATATACCAATAGAGGGCCGAGATATAAAGGAAAATCACTGAACCATGAAATAAGGCCATATTGACCTAGGACTACTTTAGGGTCAAAGGTCTTGTCATACGCAAACATAGTGTGAAAGAAGTTTGTTCATAAACCACTTGAGTGCCGAGATATAAGGCAAAGTCACTGAACCGTGAAATTAGGTCACAGTGACCTATAAGTATATTGGGGTCAAAGGTCTGGTCATACTCACTCATAATCTGAAAAAAGTATGAAAATATACTGATTGAGTGTCAAGATATATGGCAAAATCACTGAACCGTGAAATTAGGTCACAGTGATCTAGGACTACTTCAGCGTCAAAGGTCTTGTCATATGCAAACATACTTTGAAAGAAGTTTGTTCATAAACCATTTGAGTACTGAGATATAAGGCAAAGTCACTGAACCGTGAAATTAGGTCAAAGTGACCTATAAGTATTTCAGGGTCAAAGGTCTGTTCATATTCACTCATAATCTGAAAATATACTAATTGAGTGTCAAGATATAAGGCAAAATCACTGAACCGTGAAATTAGGTCATAGTGACCTATAAGTATATCGGGGTCAAAGGCTTGATTGTACTCACTCATAATCTGAAAGAAGTAAGAAAATATACTAATTGAGTGTCAAGATATAAGGCAAAATCACTGAACCATGGAAAGTAGGTCAACAGACCCTTTCAGTCATGACACACATGTCAGTGTCACAAAGTCAAAAGATGAATGACCAACCATCTTCCTAAGTTGTTTCTATTAAGAAATAAAAAGAAAAAAATTCAGGGAGTTCTAGATTTTAACCTCTAGCCCCGCCCCCTGACGCCGACCCAGAGGTCCGATGTCATGGAACCTAAAGTGTATGAAGTATGAATGCTTTATGATAAGTTGTTGTCAAGATATGGACTCTTTGTAAAAGTTACACATCAGTACATCTATTTTTTACTGTGTTCTAGTTTTTAACCTCTAGCCCCACCCCCCAGGCATGGACCCAGAGATCCGATGCCATGAAACGAAACTCAACCCTACAGGGTACCTATGGTCTGATAATGAAAGCCCTCTGATAAAAAGTTTTCAAGATATAGACTTCTAGAATACTATATCACAGAAAAGCCATAATTATTAATGGTGTTCTAGATTTTAACCTCTAGCCCCACCCCCTGGCATGGACCCAGGGATCTGATGCCATGGAATGAAAGCCCAAGTATCAATGCTTTCTGATGAGAGGTTGTCAAGATATGGACTTCAAGAAAACTTTAACACAAGAATTGCCATTTCTGAAGGAGTTCTAGATTTTAACCTCCAGCCCCACCCCCTGGCCTGGACCCAGGGGCCCGATGCCATGGAATAAAAGCTAACCCTACAGGGTATCTATGGCCCAAGTATGAATGCTTTCTGATGAGTGGTTGTCAAGATATGGACATCTAGAAAACTTTAACGTAAGTGTGACGCGCACGGGAACGCGCATGCACACGCGAACAGGAACGTGGACGACCGGGGTGACTGCAATAGCTCTATGCACTTCGTGCAGTCAAGCTAAAAATGTTTCCTTTATATGACATTATATGTCTGGGTTGAAATATACAACCTGTGAATTGATATCAAGCAATCTTCTGCAAAATTTTGAAAATACGAGAAGCTCTAAATATTCAGATTTCCTTCTTGCTCACACCTCCTTAGATGCAAAATTTCAATTTTCTGTTCACTTTCTTTGGCATTCTGCATACACCAGACTTATTAGTTGGCCTCCCAAGTCCCCCAAATATTTTTCTGTTGGCATTTTTGAGTACATTTTGGCATCCATGCCCAATGTGTGCCTTAGTGTGTTACAATACACGCTAGGGTGGATGCCAAGTCTGAAAATGCCCCAGAGTCCCCAAAATAGGTCAAAGGTCAACTAAGTGCAAAATTTCAGATATTTCAACATTATAGCAGTATCTTATGAAATATTTTCATTTTTCTTTTTGTAAAAAAAAAACCCAAATTACATCTAATACATTTGTATGGTGTAATCAGTTACAATTGTTACAACAAAGTAATGCAGACTTAGATCAAAGGTCACTTTAGTGCAAAAAAATGCTTATTTTTATGCTCTTTTACAATTGTCTGTATAAACATCAGTGTCAGTGGTATTCTGATGGGGTTAAAGTTCTTTAAGGTACTTTTTGTATCAATTGTGCATAGAAAATGATCGTAGGAATCATTTGATACCAATTTCAGCTCTCAAAAGCTTTTGGTTGCTGAGATATTGCCAATTTTATTGGTATACTCCCCTGCATGTGTCTGTGTTTTTTCTCTTATATCTTAAGTTTTCTTAAATTAGTGCAACGGGATAGTCAGCTTGGTCATATATACTCAGCGTCAATGAAAAGTTACCACCACTAAAATTTCTATATTTTGAAAAATATATAATTTCCTTCAAAAACTGCAGTTTCATCCATGATTCTGATCAATAGCAAATTGATATAGAGACATTCTACAGTTCCACTAGCCCTGGAACTATGGTGCACGTGCAACACGTGCAATTTGTAATTTTCGGAATTTTAGAGAACTAGGAAACACTAATTTCACAAGTCGTCAGGTCTTCTCATGCCTCTAACACTTGAAGTAAAAACGCCACCAAATTGGTTTTAATTTTTGTATCGATTGTCGGAATAGAGATCCTTACGTCTAGGTAGTACCCGGATTTTGCATTTCCCCATACATTTCAATAGAAGCTTCTGATATTTGTCAAGGACTGCGTATAATCTTTTCGGCTGTGATGAGCACCGTTTTCAGTAGCAATAATGAATGGCATTCAATGCCATGAAAATAGATACTGAAGTAACGGCAGTTGTCTTTGCAGAATGAATCAAATATTGTCACGTGTTAATTGAACCTGATTTACTGGTAACTTTTCATTGACGCTAAGTATATATTATTACATGGTTATATATTATTATCATAACAATCATTTGATACCAATTTCAGATTTCTAGAACTTATGGTTGCTGAGATATTAATGTTTCAGTTGGTATACCCCCTCTATTTTTCTGTGATTTTTATCAAATATTTTAAGTTTTCATCAATATTCAAACAACAAGACAGTCAAACTTTTCATTTATCTTTTCTTATGTTTATAGAACATTATGATTACAATCATATGATATCAATTTCAGCTCTCTAGGACTTTTGGTTGCTAAGTTATAAAACATTTTGTTGGTATACCCCATCCACTTTTCTGTGGTTTTTCACTAATATTTGAATTTTTTATCAATATTCGAAAAACAAGAAAGTCAGATTGTTTGTAAGCCTTACAACATGGTTATAGAATATTATCCTAGCAATCATTTGATACCAATTTCAGTTCTCTAGAGCTTTTGGTCATTGAGATATTAGCAGTTTTATTTGTATACCCCCCTTCGTTTGCCAAGGATTTTTCTCCTATATCTTAAGTTTCCTTAAATATTTTAGAAAGAAGAAAGTAAGCTTGTTTATATATCTTATCACATGGTTATAGAATATTGTTATAGCAATCTTTTGATACCAATTTCAGCTCTCTATGACTCTTGGTTGCTGAGATATATACGTTTCCATTGGTATACCCCCTCTATTTTTCTGAGATTATTATCTGATATTTGAAGTTTTCATCACTATTCCAACAACAAGAAAGTCAGATTATTTATGCGTCTTATCACAGTATTATAGAACATTATTATAGCAATCATTTGATACCCATTTCAGCTCTCTAGAGCTTATGGTCACTGAGATATTAACAATTTTATTGGTATACCCCCTTCGTTAGCCAGTGATTTTTCTCCTATATCGTAAGTTTTCTTAAATATTTGAGAAACAAGAAAGTCAGCTTGTTTGTATACCTTATTACACGGTTGTATAATATTGTCATAGCAATCATTTGATACCAATTTCTGCTCTCTATGGCTTTTGGTTGCTGAGATATAAACGTTTCTGTAGGTATACCCCCTCCATTTACTGTGATTTTTCTCTAATATTATAAGATTTCATCAATATTCGAACAAAACGAAAGTCTGATTATTTATGTATCTTATTTCATGGTTTTAGATTGTTGTCATAGCAATTATTTAATACCAATTTCTGCTCTCTGTGGCTTTTGGTTGCTGAGCTATAAACATTTCTGTAGGTATACCCCCTCCAATGTTCTGTGATTTTTCTCTAACATTGAAAGTTTTCATCAAGATTTGAACCCCAAGAAAGTCGAATTCTTTCTGCATCTTATCACATTATTATAAACCATTATCATATCAACCATTTGATACAAATTTCAGCCCTCTAGAGTTTTTGGTTGCTGAGATATAAGCAATTTTGTTGGTAGACCCCCTTCATTTATCTGTTACTTTTCTATAATATCTGAAGTTCTCTTTAATATTGAGCATTAAGATAGCCAGTTTGTTTATATATCTTATTACATGGTTATAGAACATTGTCACACAATCATTTGATACCTAATTAAGCTCTTTACGGGCTTTTGGTTGACGACATATAAGCAATTATGCTGGCATACTCCATTTTTCTGTGATTTGTTTTCTAATATATAAAGTTCTCATTAATATTCGAACACCAGGAAGTCAGTTTGATATTTATGTCTTATTACATGGTTATCAAGCATTGCCAAAGTAATCATTTGATACCTATTTATGCTCTCTTGGTCTATCAGTAGCCAAGAAACATGTGGTAATATAAGTGTACCACACTACTTCCTCTGCTTATTATGGGTGTGGGTGAACACTCTGTGATTTTACATGACACAAATGTGCAATAAAGTGATCCTCTGACTAAACTAGCACCCATGGGCATTTGTTCTAAGGGTGCAAGGTACATTCTATAGATATCCCACCCTAAACCCTTCAAATGGCAATAGATTTTCCCTTTGTAAATCTTGATTTTCGTCATTTTTATTAATATTCATGAAAATGCAAATGAGATTATTTTTATTTAGGCCCATTGTATCAACAAATTTGTCAAATAGTATTACTGGTACAATAACAATGAGCCACAATGATAATTTAGGCATGAAATTAGTTTTTATGGGATACTTGATTTTTAATTGTTTCTTTTTATTCATTTTAAAGTTTTAATAAAAATTCATGAATATGCAAATTAGATATTTTCCATTACTTATCATTGAAAGAAAGGGCTATGTCTAAGCTTTAAAATGAGACCAAGTTCAATGGTCTAGGATTACAAATAATTGAGATATCTTCAATTTTCTTTGTGTAACCCCATTATAAAAACGCAAAAAAAAATGAATATTTAGGGTACTTTAATAGAACATAAGGTAAAACGCAAACACTTCCACTTCCAGATGGCAGAAAACAGGGTTTGATAGCTTTTTAATGTACTTTTAGAAAATCATAGTGTAGAAAATTCCCCCTGTGGGGAGGGGCTATGGATAGCTAGAAGAGTATTAGTTATCTTATCAGGTTTTGATATTTTTGCACTCATATGACATTTGACCTAATTATGTGACCCAGAGACAGTTACAGACTTGGAATAAACCCGTATGAGTTTAAACACTTGTCAATGAATAAAATAAGCACATGTTGCCTTTAGTCAGTTCATGTTTTATTTAAGAAATACTTGGTTATTGTAACGGGTGTTTGTTATTTTGCACTCATTTGACTTTTGACCTAATTCTGTCATCTAGGAGCTCTTACAGTCTTGGTGTCCACCTCTATGTCTTTAGACACATGTCAAGGAATGACATGAGTACCAGTTATCTATAATCAGTCCATTATTTTCCAAAACAATAATGTTTATTTTCATTTTTACAGATTTTTGCTATTTTGCACTCGTTTGACCCTTGACCTTGTTCTGTGGCCCAGGGTCATTTACAGACTTGGCATCCACCCATACGAGTTTGGGCACATGCCAAGGAATATTATGAGCATAGGTAGAACAATGTACTCAAAAATGCCAACAAAACCAAAACTAAGCCACTTTTTTGGATTTGGACTGCCAAGTATATACCATTTCGGAAGTTTTGCGTACTTTTATTATCATATTGGACGTGTTTACCCAAATACTTTTGCATAATAATTTATTGGTTAAACATTAAAATCTCTATTTTAAATCTAAAAGTTTGTGACTCTAGCTGGTCTATATGATTGTGTTGACTTGATTGTGTCAGATCTACATGTATGTGGAAACTTAGAACAAATTTCTCTTGCAACAAAGTATTTTTCAAAACAGCAAATCAAGTTGATTTGCTGTTTTGAAAAATACTTTGTTGCAAGAGATTTAATCAACATCATCAAAACAGAGATTCTGTCTGTACCTTTATCATATTTCCTATTATCCCCTTGCCTCACATTTCTCCTGAGGGGACTGAGCACATGTGGATGGTTGATATCAGAGAGTCCGGCCGTCACCTGAGCTAGGGTGTCTTGTAACAGATCAAACCGTCGTTTCAATGTGCCATGGTAAGACTTGCTGCTGAAATCTGTCTGTAGGGCAGAACTTGCTGTAGATACTGCTGTAATTGCTGAAACAGAGATAAACATTATATGCACTCCTCACAAAAGCTGATCAAAGTCCCATGTTTTGTCCAAAAATCTATGTTGAATGCTATAGCTAGTTCAGATAAGTCAAAGGCATTTCAAAGCAGCTGGATTGCCATCTTGATAAAAATAGCATTGGCAGGTCTGCTACAAGACTATCATGCAATTACATGCAAAGGATACTATAAGTCTTCATACAAACACTGGCATGTGTCAGTACCTTTGCGTAGTTGTTTGATGTAGACCATGAGACCATTTCTGAACACCGGATCATCGTGACTGTCCACGATCCTCTCTGCCACCTGGGCCACACGCCGAGACCTCCCAACCAGGCTTTGCACCACCGTAGAAAGGCCCCCAGGGTCGGAGATCAATACACAACCATTACATGTGTTGATGTCTTCTTCAACCTTTCTCTCTGTCAATTGTAAAAAATAATTGAGCCCCCACATGGGAAAACCAACAATCTGCATAGGCAAAAACAAAGGCGCAGATCAGCTTCGCAGTGACTGCAAAGCTGATCATTGCCTTTGTTTTCACTACATGGATAGTACAATTCCTTTTCTTTCTAATTCCAAAATTTCCAGCCTCTAACCATCTTCTGTGACTGTACAGCCTGGTTTGTATCAGACCTGGTCGGAACCCAAATTGCTGGTTTTCTCACACAGACTACACACACAGGCTCATATATGATATAACATCTGAAGCCATAAAACAAGCTTTAATTTTACCCAGAAAACAAAGTCCCCAACAAGCATTTATCAGTTCCTCTGTCACTTCTGGAGATTATCTTTCTATTTCCTAATTTTTTTCAGTATTACCTCCCTTTCAGGATTATTTGAATTATGAGATGGGCCAATCAAAAAATGTGATAAAAACAGTATAACCCCACCCCCCCAAAAAAAAAACACCTGGCACACCCACAAGCAGAACATGGCTTGTCTCACATGTGCCCCGTATGAGGCTGGAACCCACAACAGACACAGCAGTGAGATGATTGATTAGTTGTGTTAATGAAATCAGTACTCTTAATTAACAACTCCACCACAGGGGCCGCTTAAATATGAAGATCTTAGTTCCACTAACAGCTGTGGTCATACGGAGATCAGATCTTGGTTTAAAGTTGGAGTAACTTAGAACTGAACCTCTAATCCTTGGTTTACGTGGTCAGCTGCTTCATTATTATGTCATGAAGGCGAGAACTTTGAAATTGCAGTGCAGCCTATTCGGGAATATGAGAAGAAAACTAGTTCTTGCAAATATTTCCTCACTTACAGTACATGATAATTACATCAGGAAGACATGTCCGTGTAATGAATACCCCACTTTTATATAGCAAAACTGGGGTATGCAGGGGTATACCTATTTTCTTCTGAAAATTTTCAAATTTTACAACTCAATAAGAGCTGTCGCAGGACAGCGTAGCTCGCCTGACTTGTGCTTTGTCACTACATCTGTTAAAATCTATGACCCATGACCTTGACCTCAAGGTCACTCAGGTGGGTCATGATGGTACAACATAAAACTTCAGACCAATGCAAAGTATCAACTTGATCAGTCTACATGTTCAAGAGATATAGACTTATAAAAACATTAACCAAAACTTAAACACAAAACTTCCAAGTCCGTGACCCTGACCTCAAGGTCATCCAGGTGAGTTGTGGTGTACAACATAAAACCCGAGACCAATATCTATCAATATGCAAGTATCAACTTTATCCATCAACATGTTCAAGAGATTTAGACTTTAACCAAAAAATTTAACACAAAATTTCTAAGTCTGTGAACTTGACCTCAAGGTCACCCACGGTAGATCATGATGGTACTGCATAAAACTTCAGACCAATATCTACCAACATGCAAAGTATCAACTCGATCAATCAACATGGTCAAGAGATCTAGACTTACAAAAACTTAAATCAAAAACTTAAACACAAAATTTCTAAGTCTGTGACCTTGACCTCAAGGTCACCAAGAGTGGGTCATGATGGTACTGCATAAAACTTCAGACCAATATCTAGCAACATGCAAAGTATCAACTCAATCCATCAATATGGTCAAGAGATATAGACTTACAAAAACTTTAACCAAAAACTTAAACACAAAATTTCTAAGTCTGTGACCTTGACCTCGAGGCACCCAGGGTGGGTCATGATGGTACTGCGTAACACTTCAGACCAATATCTAGCAACATGCAAAGTATCAACTCAATCCATCAATATGGTCAAGAGATATAGACTTACAAAAACTTTAACCAAAAACTTAAACACAAAATTTCTAAGTCTGTGACCTTGACCTCAAGGTCACCCAGGGTGGGTCATGATGGTACTGCGTAAAACTTCAGACCAATATCTAGCAACATGCAAAGTATCAACCTGATCCATTAACATGGTCAAGAGATATAGACTTATAAAAAACTTTAACCGAAAGTGTGACGCGGACGCGGACGCACACGTAAACGTAAACGAGCACGACCGAGGTGACTAAAATAGCTCTATGCACTTCGTGCAGGCCAGCTAAAAACTATCTGGATATTGCATGGGCATGTTTTCGTAATTACCTGAGACAAGCATGAACATCTTGGGATCTGTCATTTCATCCAGGACCTCTAGTAGATTGGTCAGTTCAAAGTTCCACTCTTTCATCAACATCTTGAGATGTTTAAAACACATCTTGTCCCGGGGGTGTCGGGAAATGTTGATACAGGCGGGGACTATCTCTGGGTCCAACTTCTCCAGTCGGAATACACAGCTTCTTATCACATGAACACCTGCAATATAATCCATACCTAATGTTAGAAGACAAACTACTTGTATCAACATCCAGAAACATGTCCGTGTAATGTATACCCCCTTATACCCCACTTTTATCTAGTGGAAATGGGGTTTTCAGGGGTACACCTATTTTTCTTATTTTTGCTACAAAACATAGATAGTGGGTACTTGTTAGAACTGCCTATGTTTTGAGCAAAAATGAAAAAAGTGTCAATAAGCAATGCTTAATAAATACCCCCCGCAGGGTGACTGTGTACCACAAAAATTATTTTGGCAATATAATCTCTTCATGCAAATGTCCAATGGGTGTACATCATGTAGGTACGATATCAAATTGTTCCATCAAAAACTGAGGTAGGAGTTGATCGGCTCGTGAAAGCTTTACCTGTAAAAAAAAAAATAAGAAAAATTGTCTAAGTTCTCATAGCTGTCATTCTGTCAAAATTTATTTTTTCGCAATAAAATTTCTTCATGCAAATGTCCAGTGAGTGTACATCACGTAGGCATGATATCAAATTGTTCCATCAAAAACTGTGGTAGTAATTGATCGGCCCGTGAAAGCCCTTACCTGTAAAAAACTAAGAAAAATTGACTAAGTTCTCATAGCTGTCATTTTGTAAAAAATTATTTTTTCGCAATAAAATTTCTTCATGCAAATGTCCGAGGGGTGTACATCATGTAGGCATGATATCAAATTGTTCCATCAAAAACTGTGGTAGGAGTTGATCGGCCCGTGAAAGCCCTTACCTGTAAAAAAAACTAAGAAAAATTGTCTAAGTTCTCATAGCTGTAATATTGTCAAAAATTATTTTTTCACAATAAAATTTCTTCATGCAAATGTCCAATGGGTGTACATCATATAGGCATGATATCAAATTGTTCCATCAAAAACTGTGGTACGAGTTGATCGGCCCATGAAAGCCCTTACCTGTAAAAAAAACTAAGAAAATTGTCTAAGTTCTCATAGCTGTAATTTTGTCAAAAATTATTTTTTCGAAATAAAATTTCTTCATGCAAATGTCCAATGGGTGTACATCATGTAGGCATGATATCAAATTGTTCCATCAAAAACTGTGGGTAGGAGTTGATCGGTCCGTGAAAGCCGTTACCTGTAAAAAAAACTAAGAAAATTGCCTAAGTTCTCATAGCTGTAATTTTGTCAAAAATTATTTTTTCGCAATAACATTTCTTCATGCAAATGTCCAATGGGTCTACATCATTAAGGCATAATATCAAAAAGTTCCAACAAAAACTGTGGTAGAAGTTGATCGGCCCGTAAATGCACTATCTTCACTGTATACAAAAGCCATCAAGAACTATAAAGGGATGTAACTCAAAAGGGACTGGCCCCTAGCCCTTAATTTACATGTACATATTTGCTCAATAGATATGCAGATGCCTGCAAAGTTTCATTAAATTCCATCAATGGGTCTTCAAGATATTAAAGAAACAAAACGTTACAGACGGACGGACGGACGCACGCACGCATGGACAACATGAAAACAGTATACCCCCCTTAAAACTTCGTTTTGGTGGGGGGTATAATAAGAAAAAAAAAAACACAAAAAAAACTGCTAATGAAATTTTAGATTTTTCACAACCAAAAAAATTTCTGTATATTGCATGGGCATGTTTTCTTAATGATCTTTTTCAATACAATTTGCCTCTTTACTAAACATACAGAAATAAAGACAGTATTTTTCAAATTTTCAATTATTCAGTAAAATGTTGACTTCAATGCACCAGTTTTTGACATGGCACAAAACAAACTGAGCTGTACAGCGTCAAGATAATAGACTGAAATTAACCCATTAATGATGAATGGACTTTCCCATTGTTATCATTTGGGTGAGTCCACTTTCATTTTTAGGGACATCAGGTGTGATTTTATATTTTTATCTCATTTTTCGATGAAAATTCTCTAAGCACACAGAATAGCCCCAGATGGGATGCCACGTTCTGCGGCATCACCATCTGGGGCTATGCTGTTTGCCTATGTCCCATAAAAGGGACGCCAAGTTTAAATGAGTTGAATGTTTTGGAAGTATAGGAATTTAACTCTTTATGCAATGCAACCAGCATGCAAAAAAACAGGTTTTCTGGTAATATAGCTAAAATAAATTGAACAAGTAAACAGTTATCTTTTTTATGGAGATTCTGTCTGCCTTGTTTTTGGAAGTTTCACTGTGTGGCAAACTACGAAGTCATGCCAGGTTGAAACATAAAGAAATTTTCCTGGGCAAGACTCTCAAAGGCAGTTTCCCAATGCTTTGCTAGTAACTGACAACTTCACAAGTACAGACAGAACTTGGTCTAAATGCTTCTATGGATGTAGTGCACCAGTCATTTGTAACCACTGCTCCCCCAGGGCGGGGATTATGACTTTTCAGCTTCAGTGCCCTGCTATGAGCCCCACTCCCAGGGGGCAAACTGGAGGTCAAACTTTGCTCTTTGCCCCGCCCTTTGCAATAGAAAATTTCCTGGGGTAAGGATCCTAATGTCAAAACCCTGTCATTTTCCCTGCACTGAGAGGACACTCGAAAAGTAATTGCCCTGCACATTAGCCTGGCTATCCCCCACCCTTCCCCGTAGGTGGAGGCAGTCGTTACAAATGACTGGTGCATAGAGGAAAAGTCTCCATAAAAACCTTTGTATTTCAGAGCCACTTTTGTAGAGCACAAATGCCACCAATCAACTATACTGTGTGCTACAGGGAAACTATTGTGGAGTGTAACCAACATGTGGAGTGTAACCAACTTACGTTTGGCATCAGTTGAGCTGCCAGCAGCTAGGTTAGCTATCTGACACATCTTGTCAGCGTGGTCCTCAAACTCTACCACCACCCCGTTACTGGCCTCCAGTACACTGTCACCCTGATAATATAATATACATCATTACGAAAACTTGCCCATGCAATATACAGAAATTTTAATAGCCTTAAAAATGAAATTTTTTAGCAGAAAATGTTTGATATTTTTCTAATTTTTGCTCAAAACATAGATTGTGGGTACACGTTAGAACCGCCTCGGTGAGGCGGTTCTAACGAGTACCAACAATCTATGTTTTGGACCAAAAATACCCAAAAGCACCCCTGCATACCCCAGTTTTGCTATATAAAAGCGGGGTATAAGAGGGTATACATTTCATGGACATGTTTTCCTGATGTGTACATGAACTCTGATTTTTATGTCCATAAAATACATGTAGACAGTTTAAATGAATCTTTTGCTAAAAAATGGAGTTTGGCCAACTTATTGGTACCAATCTGAGTTGTCTCAAGTCATTTCTAAAGTGTACCTATAATCTATGTTGTCAAGCCAAATCACCCATAAACACTGTAAATCAGCCAACGCATATGAAAACCAACATCTTGCATAGGCGAAAACAGTAACTGCACAGCTGATTTTGCTACACAGATAGTATAATCCCTCTTCTTGTTAAATCCGAAATTTGAAGCATCTAGCCCTATTATGTGACTACACAGACCGATTAGTGTCGGACCTGGTTGGAAACCCCAAAGAACGTTTTCTCAAGTCGGGGCTCATACAAAAAAGAGGTTATTGGTATCTACATTGGTGCCTTACTTTAAACCATATTTGACGAATGGATTCTCCCATCATTATCAATTGGATGAGTCCACTTTCATTTTTAGGGGGTTAGGAGTGATTTTTATTTTTTTATCTGATTTTCCGATGAAATTTCTCTGTGCAAACAGAATAGCCCCAGATGGGACGCCGCGTTCTGCAGCGTCACATCTGGGGCTATGCTGTTTGCCTATATCCCATAAAAAGGACACCAGGCTTATATGAGCCACATCGTGAGAAAACGGGATTATTGCTTATGCAAAAACAAAGGCGGAGATCAGCTGTGCAGTAACTGCATAGCTGATCAGCGCCTTTGTTTTTGCTACAGGGACAGAGCATTCCTAACTTCTTCCTAAATCCAAAATTTCAAGCTTCTAGCCTGCTTCTGAGACTGTACAGGCCGGTTTGTGTCGGACCTGGTCGGAAACCCCAAAGACCGGTTTTCTCGCGTCGCGGCTCATATGAGAAACTTTGCAAATTCAAGCGCTATCAATTATAGACAGACATGTTTAAACATCATTCTTTCAAAAAAATTCAATGAAAGCAAAGGGAAATAACCAATATTACAAGTAGAGATAACTTCCCCTACCTGTAGCGGGTAGACAGCAGATTTTACCAATCTTTCCAGTGGTTCTGTCGTCTCCTTGAACACTTCAATGACGAGGTGTAACAGGGCTATGTTGACATTCTTCTCCAGCTCACAGAACTCATCTATCAATGTCTCACAAACATCACTGTAATCTGACCTAAAGTTGAAAAATGAGCCGCCGCATGTGAAAACCTACAATTTGCATGTGCGAAAACAAAGACGCAGATCAGCTTCGTGGTGACCGCGAAGCTGATCAGCGCCTTTGTTTTTGCTACACAGATAGTACACTTCCTCTTCTTCTTAAATCCGAAATTTCAAGCTTCTGTCCTGATTCTGTGACTGTACAGCCTGGTTTGTGTCGGACCTGGTCGGAACCCAAATTGTTAGTTTTCTCATGCACAGGCTCAAATGTGTTTGACACACTGGACACTACTTTGAACGCATAGAAGCCAGCATATTTATGTTATTTATATGTCAGAGGATGTTTTGGGATCTATGGTACCTGCGACTTTTATCATCTAATACTGCATTAATTTGCTTATGTATCGACAATTAGGGAACCCTGACCTTCAAGAATGCATATAACATAAAAAGTTGGTTTTATTTCACATCCTACTATGATCAGGTCTGGATCATCTCGGAAAATCGCGATCAAAATTATCGCGCTGGCTCCATGTATTTACTGGCAGTACAGGAGGATCCATATCTCAATAGAAATGAGATAATTTTATCGTGGTTCTGCGCGCCAGAATGCTTATAGGATTGTAATCATGTAGCCTGGTTTTCAACGATTCGACTCGGCTTTTTTTGGTTGTGATTGGACCAGGTGGAGGGAAACTACAGAGGTAAGCATATGAAAATTTCGCAAAAAGAAAGAGAATTTCAACCATCTGCCGACAGAATCACAGAATTTTTCTACTTACAATTTTTACATCATTTTGATCTCTGATCTTTGAAAGAGTTTCAGATAGTAAAATATTTGTTTGTAATCTTTTATTTCTGGGTTGTAATCTTTTTTGAAAAGGGGGACCTTACTGCTGGAGCCCACACCTCAAGTATTGGATTGCGCGATCAGCCATTTCCGATTCGTTTCATTCTTTAGTCCCAATTCGTGTCATTGTTTAGTCAGAAATAGTGGTTTGGAGTGATTCCCCTTGATAAGCAGAATAAATGTCCCGTATATATCATAATATGCGATAATTTTGATCGCGATTTTCCAAGATGATCCAGACCTGATGATCGTCAGAGAATAATCAACCCATACCTTATAGTAGGGAGATCAGGGTTAGCTTTCTGTGACTGGTAAAGCTCCATAACCCGCACTTTAACAAGTATCAGCTGAAATAGACAAATAAGCCTGTGCATGAGAAAACCAACAATTTCGGTTCCGACCAGGTCCGACACAAACCGTGCTGTACAATCACAAAAGATGGTTAGAGGCTGGAAACTTTGGATTTTTAAAATAGAGGAATTGACTATCCATGTAGCGAAAACAAAGGCGCTGATCAGCTTCGCAGTTACTGCGAAGCTGATCTGCATCTTTGTTTTCGCATATGCAGATTGTTGGTTTTCCCATGTGGCGGCTCAAATAAGGTTAGATACTCACATTGGTTTGGTCAAGAAAATTAATACTACAGGCTGCATTTTGAGCCGTGACACAAGAAAATAGGTCTTCAGGGTTTCCAACCAGGTTTGACACAAACCGGCATGTACATCTCAGAAGATGGCTACAAACTTGAAATATTGGATAGAAGTAGAAAAGGGATTGTACTATCTGTGTAGCGAAAACAAAGGCACTGATCAGCTTTGCAGTTACTGCGAAGCTGATCTGCGTCTTTGTTTTCGCATAGGCAAAAATCTGGTTTTCTCATGATGTGGCTCTTTTGATTTAATGGTCTGCCTGGTAGTATAACATTTTGAATAAAATCTTTCATTTTGTGAGGTACAAGATTACAAGCAGAACATATTCTCCTGACAAGGCTCCAATAAACAGGTGTGATGGTCAAGCTTAAAATGCACCAGACAGTAACTCTTCTGTATTATCACCATGGTGCTACATTTCATTAACCCATATTTGACAAATGGATTTTCCCATCTTTATCAATTAGGTGAGTCCACTTTCATTTTTTAGTTGTGTTAGGAGTAATCTTTAATTTTTATCTCATTTTTCGATGAAATTCCTCCAAGCAAACAGAATAGCCCCAGAGACGCCGCGTTCTGAGGCGTCACATCTGGGGCTATGCTGTTTTCCTATGTCCCATAAAAGTAACGCCAGGCTTAAATGAGTTAAATATCCTGCTATCTCATTTATTACATATTCTATCTATTGTTGAAAGATTATGTGTAATGAGGTAAGATTTTGAATAAAGCAAGGCAAACATAAAGTATTTAGATATCAATCCTCTAATACTGCACAACAAATTATCATCTTTTTTTTTCAAGTCTGTAATTTTTCTTTTTACTACAACAAGAACTACTTTCATTGTAAGATGTACTAAAAGTGCATTTATATCAATAACTGAATTACTCTTTGACATGTCTTGATGATGACGTCTCTATGATTGTCATGGCACAGATGAGCCACTGTCATACTATGTCGTACAATAGCCTCTGTCCACATCTCTAAGTCACTATGTAATTCATCCCGATTGTCTTCATTCACTGCCTCCAAGGCCTAGATATAAGAATAGAAGTCATACCATTAATATGAAAACTTGCGAATGCAATATACAGAAAAAAATTTTTTTCCAGAAGAAAAAAAAAAATGAAATTTTCATTGGAAAAACTTTGATTTTTTGAATATCTTCGCTCAAAACATACATTGTGGATACAAGTTAGAACCGCCTCGCTGAGGCAATTCTAACGAGTACCCACATTGTATGTTTTGGATCAAAAATAAGAAAATTAGGTATACCCCTGCAAACCCCATTTTTTGCTATATAAAAGTGGGGTTTAATAGGGTATACATTTCAATTGCATGTTTTCTTGATGCAAAACATATAAAATTAGTAATAATCAGAAAATTGAAACTACAATTTTCTCAAAACAACTTAGCGATCAAATGTAACATACATGTATATTCAATCAACATTTTGAAATTATACTCTAGAAAGAACCCTTTACATCCGATCTTAGAACTGACACAGTATCAAGTTTTGTACAATACTGCAAATTCAGAAATTTTTGTGTGACTTTTATTTCCCGAATTTTCTATTTCCAAATTATTAGCTAGTTCTTGAATTAGCGAGTGAGTGTCCATATTCTATAAAGCTGATAGTGACTCTTTATTAGCGAGAACTTTGAATTCGCGAGGCAACCCATTTGCAAATATCAGCAAAAATTAAGTTCTCGCGAATATTTCCAGATCTACAGTATATCTTAGATCATTATGTGATAGTTGACTATAAATACCAATCATACGATCTAAGTCACATGCAAGCTTTCTCGATCAGGTCCCACATGAACCAGCGTATACAGTCACACAAGGCTAGAAGTATGAAATTTCAGATTTTGCAAGAAGACGTAATTTACTATCAATGAAGTAAAAAGCTGTGCGGTCTTTGATTTTGCACATATATAAAAAAGATGAATTTTCTCATGGTGTGCCTCGAATCATAAGATATAATAATTTGGTTCAATTCATTTTCCTATCAGAAAAACATGTCCATGTAAAGTATACCCCCTTGAACCCCACTTTTATAAAGACTAGAATATGTGTTTATGAAACACTATGACCCCAACTGGTAAGTCACTTTCAAGATGTAAAAATGTCCGAAAAATTACTAAGTTCAAATTGTAACTAGAAAATGTGTTTATGAAACACTATCACTGGGTGCTTCCTTGGTCCCGATATAAAAAGGTTTTGTTTGACTTTTTGGTAATGGATTTTGTTCTACTTTTTAACACAGTAAATCTCCGCAAAACAGAGTCGACAATAACATAAATTGCTTGATTTATATCACTTTTTAACGAATCAAATTAAATGTTACTATAAAATTGCATTCAAAGCACTCTATTATGACTTGAAATTCTTTCAGTGACATCATAAATTAGAATCAAATCAAATCTTTGACCAAATTCTAGGAATTATTGTAGAAAAAAATCTGGTACCTGAATCAAACAAAACCAAATCCTATCGGGACCTGTAGTAAAAATCAAACAAAACCTTTTTATATCGGGACGAAGGAAGCACCCAGTGACTATGCCCCAAACTGGTAAGTCACTTTCAAGATGTAAAAATGTCCAAAAAATGACTAAGTTCAAATTGTAAAAAAAAGTGACAAAAATTAATCTGAGGAGTATATCCCAACCATATGCATATCTTCAAAGCACGGTCACAATGTCTGCAAAGTTTCAAAAGTATCGGTATTAAATTGTAGGAGGAGTTGCGCACACAAGGTACCCTCTATCCATTCACTAAAACGCCCGAAAAAATGACTAAGTTCAAATTGTCAAAAAAAAATGACAAAAAAATAATCCAAGAATTATATCCAAACCACATGCATATCTTCAGACCATGCCCATAACACATGTAAAGTTTTAAACTGTAGGAGGAGTTGCGCACACAAGGTACCCACTGCCCATTCACTTTCATTGTCAAAATGCCCGAAAAATGGCTAAGTTCAAATTGCGAAAAAAGTGACAATAATCAATCTGAGGATTATATCCAAACCACATGCATATCTTCAAAGCATGGTCACAACCTCTGTAAAGTTTCAAGAGAATCGGAATAAAACTGTAGGAGGAGTTGCGCACACAAGGTACCCACTATCTATTCACTTTATCAAGAATTAAAAAGGGAAATAACTCTCACAGAATGGGCCTCTAGCCCCTTGAATTTACCTGAAAGAAAAAATATGGGTCCTCTTAATTTTCATATACAAACTACATACCAAATTTCAAGATCCTAGCTCTAACGGTTCCTGACCGTGTGCTAAGCGTTACTCACGCATCACAGACAGACAAACTCACTGCACACCACACCACGCACGGACAGACCCAAACCAATATGCCCCCTCAACTTCGAAGAAGTTGGGGGCATAAAAAACAGGCGTACACCTATTTTTCTTATTTTTGCTCCAAAATATAGATTGTGGGTACTCGTTAGAACCGCCTACTGAAAATTTACTTTTTTTTTCCAAAATTAATAAAAGCAATGCAGGCATGCATGATACCCCGCCACGCAAATTTAATTTAGCAAAAATGTTTGTCAATAAATTCTCAAGATAAAGAGCAGAACAAAATTTTGTCATAAATGAAGGACCATAACTCTGTATACTTTGATAAAATTTACCCATCTTCAATCCCAAACCACTACTTCCTGATTTAAACTTTTATACAAAGTTTGAAGAAAATTGGTTGATAAATGCACAACATAGAGGCAGAAAACGAAATTTTAATGTAAATCATGGGCAGTAACTCTGTACTTATTTAACAAAATTTATTCATTTTCAATCCCGAACCCACTCCTTCCTGATATGAACTCCTATACAAAGTTTGAAGAAAATCGGTCAATAAATGCTCAAGATAGAGTCCGGAAACAAAAAAATTTAACATAAATCAAGGGCCATAACTCTGTACTTATTTGACAAAATTTACCCATCTTCAATCCCAAATCACTCCTTCCTGGTATGAACTCCTATACAAAGTTTGAAGAAAAGCGGTCAATAAATGCTCAAGATAAAGCCCCGAAACAAAATTTTAGCGTAAATCAAGGGCCATAACTCTGTAAATATTTGACGAAATTTACCCATCTTCAATCCCAGACTACTCCTTCCTGGTATGAACTCCTATACAAAGTTTGAAGAAAATCGGTCAATAAATGCTCAAGATAGAGCCCGGAAACAAAATTTTAACGTAAATCAAGGGCCATAACTCTGTACTTATTTGACGAAATTTACCCATCTTCAATCCCAGACCACTCCTTCATGTTATGAACTCCTTTACAAAGTTTGAAGAAAATTGGTCGATAAATACTCAAGATAGAGCCCGGAAACGAAATTTTAATGTAAATCAAGGGCCATAACTCTGTACTTATTTGACGAAATTTACCCATCTTCAATCCCAAACCACTCCTTCCTATAAATATGAACTCCTACATGAAGTTTGAAGAAAATCGGTCAATAAATACTCAAGATAGAGCCCGGAAATGAAGCGCTGACGGACGGACGGACGGACACTCGAACGCTAATTTTTTTTGGAGGGTACAACATAATACCCCACACTTTTTTAAGTGGCGGGGTATAAAAATCTCTGTACATTGCATGGGCAAGTTTTCATAATGTAGCTCGTTAACCTGGTCAATCCTCGACACAAAGTATCCAGACTCGTCAGTTTCTAGGAATGAGTCATCAACATCACGATTCTGAACTGCATTCCCCAGATCTTGTAGAGCTGACAGAATCTCATCTACTATGTACGACTTTCCAACCTGCCATGAAAACACACCAGGTCCCGAGGTTATAAAAGAATTTTCATGCTCAGCTCAGCTGAGACTAAAATTTGTCCTGCTCATAAATGTTAAAATGCCAACAATTGTTGGCATTTTAACATTTAGGAGCAGGATAAATTGCAGGTTCTGGTGTTTTAGACCAGAAATTTCAATTTGTGTGGGCTATTTTAGTATTTATGAGAAATTTAAATTTCATGCTCAGCTGAGTTGAGCTTGAAAAAAGTTTTATAACCTCGGGACCAGATTACTGAAGCTAAAACATACAATGAAAAGTCTTACAATATATTACTGCATACATAAGTTTTCCCAATTTATTTTTGCAGCTAATTTCATGCTTTTGTATCCATGCATATTTCAGTGGCAATTCATTTTTGCCAATGCTGAACTGGCCATAACAAGAATATTTAATCTATCATTACAGACATTTTCATGGTGAATTATTTCCAGAAATTTTTCTTTTTCACAAAACAAACTGCATGTTATAATAAATTGTTCGACTGTAATCATAGATAAAATCTGGCTCACCTCAGCCTGAGGGTTGTCTGGATACTTGACAAAGTTCTGCATCACCACATTTAGAGAGGACAGGGATTTCTTCAGGACGCTTAAGGCTGTTACAATTCTCTCCCTCTGACAGGCCTGTGTCAGATCTCGCTGTCGTTTGTTGGCAAGGCTTGTCATGATAGATATAGCATCTGTAAACTCCTACAGGTAGGAAAACATCGGGATGACATTTCCGTGTAATATAACCCCCCTTACACCCCACATTCACATAGCACAACTGGGATATACAGGGGTATACCTACTTTTCTTATTTTTGCTCCAAAACATGAAGCAAGGCGAGGCGGTTCTAACGTGTACCCACAATCTATGTTTTGAGCAAAAATAAGAAAAATGTCACAAATTTTCTACTGAAAATTTGCAATTTTAACAACTTAAGTAAAATCTGTATAATATATGGACATGTTTTCGTAATGAACAATAATATTTTAGCCAAAATTCAGCAGATACAATATCCCAAAATTTTTACAAGACAAACTCAAAGACACCATTCAAGATGCATGATTATTTCCATACCATGAAGATACCCACCAAACTGCACCCTGCGCCCTAGGATTAGTTTGCACTGACCATTTTTTTTCTATCAAAAATGGTATTCACTGAAAATCATCTTTTTCTACATATATTTACACGCTGAACAAAGAAAGAAGATTCATTAAGGAACCCATATACAGGCATATTTTCATGATAGTTTTATAGAAATATTGTATATTAAATATATGTAATAACTTCTTTCTTCAATACTCTGTTTGAAAGTGTTCATGAAAGAACTTGGTGCTTCGCAATAATTTCATGAAATCAGTTCTCTTAACCCTGGCTTTCTTACATAAGGTGAAAGAAGGTACATGTACATGTAGTTTGATGTACATATATTTGTAATTCGCAGTGTAAAATATTCTTCACAGGTTGTGACAATATTTTGAGTAAATTGTCAGCATTTGAACCCAAGAGAGATTGAAGACAGCCCCTGAATCCACACAGTCTGACTGAAGTACTTGATAGAGTGTTAGTTTACCCACAGCACTGAGCTGAAGTACCTTAAATCTATTGACAAGATCTGGCATAGTCCTGGACTGTGAAACATGACTGAGCTTCTCTGTCACAACCTGAGTTGCTGTACATACCTTAAATCTATTGACAAGATCTGGCATAGTCCTGGACAGTGAAACATGACCGAGTTTCTCTTGTCACAACCTGAGTTGATGTACCTTAAATCTATTGACAAGATCTGGCATAGTCCTGGACAGTGAAACATGACCGAGTTTCTCTTGTCACAACCTGAGTTGATGTACCTTAAATCTATTGACAAGATCTGGCATAGTCCTGGAATGTGAAACATGACTGAGCTTCTCTGTCACAACCTGAGTAGAAGTGATCAGCCTGCGAATTTCCGCATCATCAGCCACAAGCAGCACCTGTAAAGACAATGGTTTGATATATTAAACATCTATGTTACTTCAATTACACAGAAAGCTCATGGAACTTATATATACATATACCTTCTAGAAGGCAAGGATGTTAGAGAACTTTAAGGATTTTCACTGGTAACATTATATATTTCGGAACTTCAGGGGCCAGTTGTGCAAAACTTTGTTAGCTTAACGTAATCGTTCAGACCTCAACCTGTTAATTAAATGCCGACTACATAAGCTAATACACTGTTATTTTTTGTTGATAAAATGGGAGAATCCTTTCACATTTTTTCAACAAAAAATAACAAGGTATTTGTAAAATTGTCATATGAAATTTTAACAAATCGTTAAATTGTCATATGAAATTTTAACAAATCGTTAAATTGTCATTTGAAATTTTAACAAATCGTTAAGTAACATTGCCGATAATTTTGAACAACTGGCCCCTGTTTTTTTATTTTGTTGAATATCTTATAAACGGTTGCTGATAATCTCCTAAAATTTTATATTTGAATACATATTGATGATATGCATTGAACGAGCCATGAAAATAGTCAATCTAAGGAACTTCATTTTTTCATCCCATTTTCTGCAACTAAAACATGGTATTGCATTGAACAAGCCATGAAAATTGTCAATCTAAAGAACCTCATTTTTTCATCCCATTTTCTGCAACTAAAGCATGGTATTCTTTTTCGTGCACATCTTCAGATGACTGAGGCTTGATATTCGTTGATTTTTAACCTTGGAAAGCACTTCAGTTGCCTCTGTCATTTTGAAATTAAATGTGGTTGACGTTGTTGTGAAGTGTACGCACGACATCCTATACAACCCAACGATTTCACATCAGGAAAACATGTCCGTGAGATAAATACCCACTTATACCCCACTTTTATATAGTAAAACTGGGGTATGCAGGGGTATACCCATTTCTGCTCCAAAACATAGATTGTGGGTACTCGCTAAAACTGCCTCGGCGAGGCAATTCTAACGTGTACCCACAATCTATGTTTTGAGCAAAAATCAATTTTACAACTCTGGAAAAATCTATATTGCATAGGCATGTTTTTGTAATGAGACTAACAAAGCCTGACATAACGATACCTTCATGGTTCCCTGCAGAACATCTTTACTGGCTTGCACTAGTTTAGCTCTGGCTTCTTTGCTGGGTCCCAGAGTCTGGAGCTTCTCTGTAGCTACATACAAGTTGGAGCTGGATAGTTCAAGGACTTCACAGGAGCTCAAGGTCTGAGCTATGAACTCCTGGATAAAAAGATTCAAGAAAAAGAGCTGATCAGCACCTTTGTTTTTTGCTATAGGGATAGTACAATTCCTCTTCTTCCTAAATCCAAAATTTCAAGCTTCTAGCCATCTTCTGTGACTGTACAGACTGGTTTGTGTCAGACAGTCAGACCTAGTCGGAAACCCCAAAGACCGGTTTCCTAGCATCGCGGCCCATATGTCTGAGGTATGTGGAATCAGCAATGTTTAAGACACCCAAATTTTGTATAATTTAATATTTGCCAATGTTTGAATTACATCATACTACAAAAGTCTAAAATACATAGAATGGTGGGAAGCAGACTATTTTAACAAGAGCTAGGCTTACTACATCTTAGTACTGGTAGAATTCTGCCAATTTGTAGATCTATTTTGAATACTTTTGAATACTTTCTGCGCCTTCTACTCCTACTTTACTTAGGAGTATAAAGCAATCTAGATCAATATTTGCCTTAAACCTAATAAAAAATAATATATAGTTATCTGATTTTTGAATATTTGAAAAGGTTTTGAAAATAACTTCACATTTCATCCATATTTTTCAGGTTTTAAAGAAAATTGGTTTAGAAAGAAGTATAGTAATAACATTAAAATAATTGAGCCGAATCATGAGAAAACCAGATTTTCGCCAATGCGAAAACAAAGACCCAGATCAGCTGTGCAGTAACTTCACAGCTGATCAGCGCCTTTGTTTTCGCTGCTCGGATAGTGCTATTCCTCCTCTACCTCTATCCAAAATTTCAAGATTCTAACTTTTTTCTTAGACTGTACAGGCCGGTTTGTGTCAGACCTGGTCAGAAACCCAGAAGACCGGTTTTCTCGCAGTGTGACTCAATTGATACCTGATCTGTAGATGACTGAGCTTGTTGTTTTGCGACAAGAGCCAGTCTACTTGCTGCGTCCATGACAGCTTGAGCACAGGGTAGCATATCTTCATGCTGATGGGAACTGTCATCTTCAGCTTCATTCAGTATTATCAGTAAGGAAATCTGTAATACAAGAAATGAGCCGCCTCATGAGAAAACCAACAATCTGCATAGGCGAAAACAAAGACGCAGATCAGCTTCGCGGTAACCGCGAAGCTGATCAGCGCCTTTGTTTTCGCTACTCGGATAGTACAATTCCTCTTCTACTTAAATCCGAAATTTCAAGCTTCTAGCTCTTTTCTGTGATTGTACAGCCTGATTTGTGTCGGACCAGTTTGGAAACCACATTGTTGGTTTTCCCACGAGGCGGCTCAAATCTTCCTGCTGTGGTTTCAATGAACAAGTGAGCTGAGCTGTCCCATAAGAATGTCCATCTACTTAGGGCACTCCAGCAGTTTTTCTTTCATTTTTTTTTCTTTTTGGTTCTTTTCAACCAAGTAAAATTCAAGCCAGGAGAGTGTGGTAGCATAATATAATGCAGAACGCTAAATTTATAACCCTATCTTTACTGGGTTCTGTATTTGAGAAAAAAACATCAGGATAACATGTCCATGTAATATATACCTTATACCCCACAGGGGTATGCATATTTTTCTTATTTTTGCTCCAGATTGTGGATACTTGTTAGAACCGCCTCAACAAGAATGTGTGGATTTAAGATTTGTTTAGTATGCAGTGAATGAATACAGATCGTTTCATCTTGGAGAATTTATTGAACAATCATAGCATTTTAGCAGTCACCAGTGCTACTAAGACCCCCTCTTCATAAAATGCTAGAAATGCAAGATAGAAATACTTTCCAAATAAATCTAAATTTAATGTTTGTAAGGTAATATAATGCGCTTTAAGTTGAGACTAGCAGAAAATTTATTTTAGGTATTCTTTGGGAATTAATAGCCGATAACCACTAAATGATTGATCACTGGTCCCTGATCGATCACTGGTTGCCTTACGCTACATGGAAACAAAATGTAGTTACTAGGAGACTACTCATAATGACCTAAGTGGTGTCAGACGCGCTTACATTTTACAATATTTTCTTGCATTTTAATACCTCCTGGGTGACTATACACTGTTTTTTCCTAATTCGCTCGCATTACTATAACTTAAAACAATCTCATATAGTCTGTTCAAGAATTGGTTGCATTTACAGTGCAAAGATGCTTCAGAAAAGGCCATGCACTTTATTGGAAGAAGAAGAAAAAGAACAAAGGACACATGATTTTTAGTGGTGATAAAATGGACCATGCTGTGCACCTGCCATATGATGTCACACATAATTTACTAGGTCAGTGACATTGGCAATGTTGTGTCTACAAAATCTGACGATTAAATTATCCCAGTATGACCAGTTTTCGACCGCCTAAGATGTTTTTTGCCTTGCTCTATTTGGTCTCATGACAAATTCCTGATATTTTTGTTTTGTATCATCTATCAGTCCATGAGTAATAAACCAAGAACAATAAATATTCAAATTTCCTCCTTTGTGTCTTGGATAGCCTGATAATATTGAGATGGCCGTAGGTAGGTCTTTTCAGAATTTACCAACCTATTTTCGATCGCCAGGGGTAAAATGTTTATGGCATATACAATAAGAACTGAATGCATTTTTGCTGTTGGGGCACAACCGTACAAAAGCAATAAACAAGCAGAATGAATTTGAAAATAAGCAAGCAGTAATCACTGAATGGCTGTTGAATTACTGGGGGTAGGGTTGGAAATATTAGTATAGAAAATGTTTTACACTTCCATCAGAGACCAAGAAAGTAATTTTCAATTCGAGAGAAACTATGCTTCGCTATCATGTAGATGATAACTGTTGTACATGGCTATGTAGTGCTTTATTGAACAAGTTTTGAAACTTTGATAATTTTAAAAGTGGATGGAAGCATTTAGAAAACTGTCATAAGGATGGTATATGAACTATTTCATCTATTTGCTCTAAAATTATTTCATTTAGAAAGCTTTGAAATTTTATATTGTTGCAATAGTAACAGAAATCTGACAGTGTGGATAAAAAATATATTTAAATTATGAAAATTTTCTCAACAGTTTAGAAATTGTAGCCATGGAAACAGGCAAAAATTTTGGTAATAAGAAAAAGCCCAAGAAAACAGGGTCTTCCAACATAATGTCATTAAATAGTTGACATTGGCTATTCGCACGACGGTCGTGCCGATAACACGGCTTATCGGCATGACCGTCGTGCGGATAAGCGGCGTTATCCGCACGACAGGGAAATCGATATCTAAATGTTAAAAATGTCTAGAAATGGATACATTTTAAGTTGATAAATATATTACACTGGCTTCAAAACTGAAACAGAATATATTACACATGCAGGAATTTTTTACTTTTTAATTAACAAAATTGTAATTTTGCTGAAATTGGCTTATCTGTGAATTTACCTGTAAAAATCAGTCATGAATGCGTATGCGTAAATGAGAAAGAAATTATGTCAATTATCGTAACCTAAATATTAAAAAAAATTGTGGTAAGGTAATCCAAAAGAATAAACAGACTTTGATTTTATCAATGAAGTGTGGAAACATTTCAGTTACACAATTAAATAATTGCAATGATTATATTTTTTCTCCGTCTGCTGTGATTCAGTTTGCATCAGCTGGATAAATCAAATCTAACTAGTTTTCTTAGTCATAATTTACAAAAATGTTAATTTCGAATGCATTTCTATATAGCTAAAACCATAATTTATTTATTTAATGACAAATTAATAGTTTAATGCATTTGTAAGCTTGTAAGAAAATCTTATACACCCGTCGTGCCGATAGCCAATACCTGTAGCATTGGCTATCCGCACGACGGTCGGGCCGATAACGCCGCTTATCGGCGCGACCGTCGTGCAGATAACGCCGCTTATCAGCATGACCGTCGTGCGGATAGCCTCAGCCTAAATAGTTACCACTGAACTTTAACAGCTAAAAGAAAAACGCTGTCTAATAGGGCTACCCCTGCTGAAAACAATGATACCCCAACAGCTTCAAAATTCAGTGTATCAAGATTTTTATAAGGCAAAGTCTTAGGTGGTTGAAAATAGGCAGTGGTCGAAAATAGGTTGTGTGAGGATTTTTTTTGCATGTTCTAAGATTTTTGTAAGTAACAAACTTGTAAGTGGTTCAAGATATGGTACCAGGAGGCTACAATATCGTATCTTTAAGACCAGCATATGCTAAAGCTATAGGGAATGCCGGGATGACGTCATACAGGTAAGTTTGTTCATTCGATGGAGGTATATTACTCGGTGTTTATCGCTATGCCTAACCAAATTTGGAGCGCAAATATAGAATCAAAATGAATATTTTTCATCAAAACATTGCATATTCTATTAGATTTCCGGATAATAATTTATTCCAAGGTAAGGAATGCGTAATATTTTGGTCATATTATGATGTAATTAGCGTCTGAAAGTAGTAAACGCATAGCGATAATGGCCGAGGTTACCACCTCCACCGAATGAAGAAAATAGCGGGAAAGGTGACCGATATCGATTTCTTTTCACGGAAGAGTACCTTGCTGACCTGCCCTATGGTACCATATCTCTAGCCTAAGCCTTGTCTATTAGGGGACCATGGACCCCCCCCTCCACTGCCTTTTGTTAAAGCAAGTACTTGTGAAGGCTACAGTCTTTCACCTGTGAAGCTATTGGTGCTAAAATTCTCTCAATTGACTTTGTCTTCACTAAGCTATTGAGGAGGCCATATGTGACTTCCATAATGAAAATCAAGCGATAACAGACAATCAATGACGGAATAATTCAACTTAAATTGTGATCATTTTTCTTGTCAAAAAAGCGTCCCAGGACACGAAGCTAAAGTTATTTCCCTTGTAAAGCTGACCTCGTATATTCGTACTTTACTGTCAAATGGGTTTAAACGGTTTCTGGGCGCACTTTAAAATGTATTTTCAAAAAATGAAGTATTTTTTCGTTTTTTAAAAATGACTGAAGCGCAGAAAAAGGACAGAAACACAGATTTTTTGTCGCGCGGCAACCTGCCGGAAGTAAATAATTTTCCAAGATGGCGATTGACATGTCAAATTTTCCTGTCAAAAATAAATAATTTGCTTTTCTTGACACTGCATTGAAACCACGAGAAAGAATCTCAACATGTCTGATTCTGAAGATGAAGCCCCTGATAAACAGCTTAAGATTGTGATAATGGGAGATGGTGCTTCTGGGAAGGTAAAGTTTTTTTTTTTTTTTTTTTTTTTTTTTTTTTTTTTTTTTTTTTTCAAATAACAGAAAAAAAAGTTCTTTATGTTAACATGACATTATCGTATTCCCAACTGAACCTAACAGAAAAGTCACCAATTTGCAAATAAGCAACGGTACTATTATTTACCAAAGCTATGAAATACCGGAACTACCAAAACTACCAGAACGACCAGTGCAGTAACAGTTTATATGGCAAAGCCTGGACATAGGAGTGTTGGTTGGATAGATACTGTTCATAACGTATTTCAAGTACGAATATGCATGTACCTTGTGTACGCAACTCCTACAGTTTATTCTGATTCTTTTGAAACTTTTACTTAAGAAATATACTCCGACCCTATTGTATCGCGGCATCTTCTGTATCGCGTCATTTGCATATCACGCGAATTTTGGAGCGCAGTGCCCCCTAGCGATTGTTTACGTGCGACATCTTTCGAGGCAAACATCAAATGCTCAACTCCATCGAAAATTGAGCAAAATGTCAAGAATAATGGTCAATAAATGTATACCTTTACAGAAATCATGTAGAAAACTTGTTTCTGCAAATACTGGTTACCCCTTCCCCATGAAATGTCCCCTCAGTCCATTAAAAATCTGTTGTTTTTATTTTCTTCGAGCCGGATCTGTCGTCTGAATGTCAGAGATCACGTGCCATCACTAGGTTACGTTATCTCCCTGTATGGAAACTTTGACATTCGCTTTTTAGGTGAACCCTGCGATACAGAAGTCACTTTTGCCAGTTGGGTATAAAACAACATGGCCGCACTAATGCGGAAGCCACGCAGTAATAACAAATTTCTTGTAATTTTCTTCATAAAAGGGTCCCAGGTGAAGGATTTTGTAGGTTGATGAGGGAGAATAAAATTCAATTGTTCATCTTGTGTATTTGGTATTTCCCATTTATAATTAAGGGCCGCGATACAGTAGGAACCCAGTATATATCAGCTCTAGCAGTGAATTGTTGAGTAATAATTCACTGTTTGGAGGTCAGTTGTAAAGCAGATCAAATCACGAGCGCGTAGCGCGAGTGATTTATCTGTGTACAACTGACCGACAAACAGTGAATTATTACTCAACAATTAACGCACTAGAGCCGATCTATTTCCATTCTAACACACAATCATGGACAAAAATACACATGAAGCCTTCCGTTTGTACCATTTCGACGCCATTGCATTAAAGAAGTCTCGCCAAAAATTAGACTGTTTCACTAACGTCTACATGTATTTGTCACGTCTTTTGAGCAAAAATGACGTTACGCCCGTCTGTCGCCGTAACTGACGTCATAGCTCCCGCGCTTACAAAGTGTGAAATTGTTGTGCAATATAACACGTTTTCAAATCATTGGCTATATAGGCGCGGTGTGTTAGAAAGATGCATTTACCGTGCTTTGAAGATACGCATATGGTTTGGGTATGATTCTCAGATTATTTATTATCACTTTTTTACAATGTGAACTTAGTCATTTTTCGGGCAGTTTGACAATAAAAGTGAATGGACAGTGGGTACCTTGTGTGCTTAAATCCTCTTACAGTTTTATTCCAAACTTTACTATAGGGATCAACCATGGTTTTCATTGTTCAAACATTCGATGGATCACGAGGAAGGTGTTTGAACACAAGGCCGAAGGCCGCGTGTTCAAACACCTTCCGAGTGATCCAGCGAATGTTTGAACACTGAAACAAACCATGGTTGATCGCTATTCTTGCATTTTCACTCTAATCCACTTAAAATCTCTTGAAAATAACACAAGCAACGTAAAACCCCACCGAAAACAGCGGAGCTTCTTCAACGTCGGCCATTTTGTTTCTACGAAACACATGGCGTCACGTCGCATTGACCAATGACGTCGCCCAAAACCCATGTTCAAACGGCACGTGAATTTCATGATTTGAACATGGGTTTTGCTGTTTGAACACGGCTTTCGACCAATCGAAAACGGCCTCAAACAGCTATGCGCATAGATATCTATGCAAGAAAGATGTTTTTACCATGCTTTGAAGATGTGCATGTGTTCTCAGTTTAATTTTTATCACTAATTTTGAACTTAGACGTTTTTTGGGCATTTACACTGAGAAAGTGCATGTGGTTTGAATATACTTTATTCTCAGATTATATTTGTCTAAACAATCAAGGCAGGATACATAAATTCTCTGAATTTGCATGTTTATATTGTAAATGTAACAGGTCTTTGTTTTTCTCCAGACATCTCTTGCAACAAGGTATTCACAAGATCAGTATGGGAAACAGTACAGACAGACAGTGGGCCTGGACTTCTTCTTAAAACGAATTGTTTTACCAGGTAAGACTTGGTTTTTCTGTTATAAACCAGACTATGACATGGTAAACCAAACAAAATACATGACATGTAGCCAAGTCAAACCAAATAATTGTATATCAAGATATCGGATATTGCAGTATATATATTTACTTCACACAACTTTTTTTCAGATACTTGATCTCTTTGCCCAATAAATGGGCCATTTTACGTTTGTGGAATTCTTTAAATAGCCTTAAGCAATTAAATTTCCATGAGCCCATAAGCCCATAATAATTATTGTTAAGTTCATGGGACTTTTTGATTATTATTAAGATGGTAGTAAATTTACTAATATATCAAAGAACTATTGATTCTAAAGAAAGGCTCATAATACCAAACTTGCCCATGCAATATATGTAGAGAATTTTTCAGCTGTAAAAATTGAAAATTTCATTGGAAAATATTTGATATTTTTAACATTTTTGCTCAAAACATAGATTGTGGGTTCTAACGAATACCTACAATTTATGTTTTGGAGCAAAAATAAGAAAATTAGGTATACCCCTGCAAACCCCATTTTTTCTATATAAAAGTGGGATTAAAGGGGGTATTTATTTCATGGACATGTTTTCCTGATGTTGTATTTGCCACACTTTTAGACTTGTGGTGTTTTTTTGCTCAAATCTAAGGGCGACTCTAGTAAATACATATGTATTACTATTAAAGTGTCCGAAATTTAAAGAAGTTCAATACTGTAGGATTTTCTACATACAGGAAAAGAAGTGGTTGACAGTTGTTAATTCCCAAATCATTGACGCTTACTCATAATGTATACTGATCGCTAAAATGAACCCCATTTGCCCCAAATACTCATTCTAGCTAGAATGACTAAATTTTGACTATTTAGACTGTTTTATGGCTATAGATTGTCAATGTCCTGTGGTTAATCAGTAGACTAAATGAGCCGCGTCGTGAGAAAACGGGATTATTGCCTATATGAAAACAAAGACGCAGATCAGCTTCGCAGTAACCTTTGTTTTCGCTACATGGATAGTACAATTTCTCTTCTTCTTAAAACAGAAATTTCAAGCTTCTTGCCTGCTTCTGTGACTGTACAGGTTGGTTTGCGTTAGACCTGGTCGGAAACCCGGAAGACTGGTTTTCTCACGTCGCGGCTCAAATATTGACCAGGAACTGGTACAGTCATTGACAAACGCTCGTTTCTCGAAACTAACTGAAAGGGAAATTGCTTAAACGACAAATGGGCCATGGTAAATATAGGATGCAGCTATTTCCCTAAAGATGGCTAATCATCTACCTTATCAGAAACAGAGTGTTTGGAGAATAATTAATGTCTAGCATAAATATATATGAGCCGCCTCTTGGGAAAACCAACAATATGGTTTTCAAACAAGTCCGACACAAACCGGCCTGTACAAGCACAGACAGTAGAAGCTTGAAATTTCGGATTTAAGTAGAAGAGGAATTGTACTATCCGAGTAGCGAAAACAAAGGCGCTAATCAGCTTCGCGGTTACCGTGAAGCTGATCTGTGTCTTTGTTTTCACCTATGCAGATCGTTTGTTTTCCCATGAGGCAACTCATATGTTTGATATTGTTGTTTTACTTTGGCTGTGCTGCTTTACCACTCGTTACAACTGTTTGTAAACATTGGCAGAGGGGTTTCTACTTGCTAAGTTGCTATATAGACAGTTTTCAAGTGTCACAAAAAGTGAGTGGCCATGGACATGTTTACTGACCTGATCAGAATGTCATTACTTAAAATGTCTATTTGAAACAGCCTGATCAACAGATACATATCTGTTAGCAATTATGTTGGCTGGTATGGTCAAAGAAATCATACCATACTTCATTACATTACATATGTCTGTGTAATGAATACCCCCTTATTACATATGTCTGTGTAATGAATACCCCCTTGAACCCCACTTTTATATAGAAAAAAAATGGTGTTTGCAAGGGTACTGTAACCTATTTTTCTTATTTTTGCTCCAAAACATAGATTGTGGGTACTTGTTAGAACCGCCTCTGCAAGGCGGTTCTAACGTGTACCCACAATCTATGTTTTGAGCAAAATAAGAAAAATCCAAAAAATTTCCGATGAAATTTTCAATTTTTACAGCTGAAAACATCTCTGTATATTGCATGGACAAGTTTTTGTAATGTAACTTCACTGTTTTAACAGGGAATGTGAATGTAGCACTACAGGTGTGGGATATAGGAGGCCAGACTCTAGGAGGGGCAATGCTGGAAAACTATATCTATGGGGCTCAGGTAAACAATATAGTAATACACAATTGTAGCGATTGTGATTTCTAGTGCAAAAATGAATTGCATGGAGATTGCAGTAATCTGCTACTTGACTCATAATTTGCTTTAGGGTATTTTGGTATACTCTCATTTGAATTTTTTAGTTTTATTTGTATACATGTTAGTCTGTTGTAGTATGTTGTTTTATCTAATGCTTATATACTAAAGAGATAATAAAAACAATTTCAGCGCCTTCTGTTATTTTGTTTTCCTATATTGTACCATTTACATACAGGATACAGCATTTTTAAGCTTGGGTAAAAAGGACAAAATACGTTGTATAAAATTAACACAAGTTTTGTAGCATTGTGAAATGTGTGACAAAGGTAACCCTTATGCACATGAATCATGCCAGCTTCAACTTTTATTTTCAGCGAAAAAAAGAAATCTAAGCCATTTCTTATTCACACAAATTATGTTAAAATTTGGCAACCCTAATTCACGTAACGTCTGTCCACTGCAAAAAGAAATTTTAGACTCGATAATCTTATACTCCCAATGCTTTAACACAGTTTTTGCCCATTGATGATGCATTAATACCTTAGTATCTTTGAATAAATTAAGCCAAATGCAATTTTGTGCAGCCATTTAAGAAATTATTCACGTCCAAATTAGATCGCCTCGATGTCTGTCCACATTTCTGTGTTACGTGAATGGGTGAACTTTGAACCCTATTTCGTCATGCTGATGCAGCATAATCACCCAATCGGTGACACGTATTAATTTGTCAATCGGATAACCTCTAAACCTGTAAACAATATCCCGTTGGCTGTTATCGAGGCCGATAAAAGCACAAAACCATCGTCTGTCCGAAAGTTACGTGAAATTGTAAGTTACGTGAATTTGATGTATTTTTTATCTGGCGAGAGTATTTGGTGTTGTTTTCAGAAGAAAATGGTGCTTAACAGTCATTAGAGTTTGATAAATAATGCGAGCAAACACACATTGAAGTCTGTGAAAGTCTTGATCTATTTTTGTGAGATTTACCGAAATCAGACAGACGCTCGCCCAAATATGCACGTAACAAGACAGATGGGTCACAGATCGGTTATTTTGGAAGTTTGGGTTTGTATTGCCTGAATAAACCAAAATATTTGTTTTGGTAGTTCTATGCTTTTCATGTATTTTCAGAACATGTTGTGTAAAAATAGATTCACGCTCACCTATATTTTAGGCTTTCCTCGCTTCACGGCACTGGACAGCCACAACGTCTGTCTTTGTTACGTGAATTTTAGTTTATCTATCTTATATGCTGGTTCTGGTTCTTGAGAATGGAATTTGGGGGTCAAATTTAGTATGCTTAGAGGTAGGCAAAACATATTTGGTACATATTCGAATATTGGATTGGCGATCGAGATGGAGATTTTTACTCGTTGAAAAAGCTAATATGTGTCGAGTTTGCAAGGGAGGTGACACTGTATGTATGATATTGGCCATGTGCAAAAAGTGGTATTTTTGTATTCAGACTCCTCAAAGGAGTTAAACCGATAATAAATTAAATGTGTTTTATTTGTTCTATACTTTTTCAATCCCAGTATTCAATTTTTGTACGGTTTCTATCACACGACAAACACCTCGATGGACTGTGTTTACAGCCTTTTGTTATTTGTTCTACACTAAGTATTAAAACAGATCAGCTCCTTTCTAGATGTTCGAAAAGTCACACGTTGCCCAGGGGTCGCAGGTTCGATCCCGGGCTTCTCCAGAAATCAACAAACAATAAAACTTACATACAATAAATCCTCCTAACCGGTTGAGCCTTCCAGTTCGGGTGCTCCCGGGACAAAACCTCCTAGTACTGATCTCGACCAGGACTTCGTCTGTGTCCTGGAACATTGCTACCATGCCAGGAACTTGAGTGACTTCTGTTCCCTGGAACATTGCTACCATGACAGGTACTGGAGTGACTTCGTCTGTGTCTTTGAACATTGATACCATGTCAGGTTCTGGATTGACTTTGTCTGTGCCCTTGAACACTGCTACCATGTCAGGAACTGGAGTGTCAAGGTCTGTGCCCTGGAACATTGCTCCCATGTCAGGAACTGAAGTGTCAATGTCTGTGCCCTGGAACATTGCTACCATGTCAGGTACTGGAGTGACTTCGTCTGTGTCTTGGAACATTGCTACCATGTCAGGTACCGGAGTGACTTCGTCTGTACCCTGGAACATTGCTACCATGACAGGTACTGGAGTGACTTTGTCTGTGTCCTGGAACATTGCTACCATGTCAAGTACTGGAGTGACTTCGTCTGTGTCCTGGAACATTGCTACCATGTCAGGTACTGGAGTTACTTCGTCTGTGCCCTGGAACATTGCTACCATGTCAGAAACTGGAGTTACTAGGTGTGTGTCCTGGAACATTGCTACCATGTCAAGTACTGGAGTGACTTTCTCTGTGCCCTGGAACATTGCTGCCATGTCAGAAACTGGAGTGACTTCGTCTGTACCCTGGAATATTGCTACCATGTTAGGTACTGGAGTGACTTCGTATGTGCCCTGGAACATTGCTACCATGTCAGAAACTGGAGTTACTAGGTCTGTGTCCTGGAACATTGCTACCATGTCAAGTACTGGAGTGACTTTCTCTGTGCCTTGGAACATTGCTACCATGTCAGAAACTGGAGTGACTTCGTCTATGCCCTGGAGTATTGCTACCAATTCAGGAACTGGAGTGATTTTGTTATGTCCTGGAACATTGTTTCCATGTCAGGAATTTAAGTGACTCCGAATGTGCCCTGGAACATAAATGTTTTGTCAGGAACGGGAGTGACTTCGTCTGTGCCCTGGAACATTTCAATCATTTTAGGAACTATTTTTGTCTGTCTCCTGGAACATTGGTACTATGCCAGGAACTGGAGTGACTACATCTTTTTCCTGGAGCAATGCTACCATGTCAGAAACTGAAGTGACTTCGACAATGCATTGGAAAATTTCTGTCAGGATCTGCTGTGACTTTGTCTGTGTCCTTGAACCTTGCTACCTTAAGTGTTTTTAAAAGAATGCATAAAATTTAAGATTGATATTTGAAAAACAAGATGCCATATTTTTGACGAGCAGATGCTCAGACTAATCTGAGTCTTTGCCGGGTGCATATGCCAAATGCTGATGCCTAATTCATGGAAAAGTTTGCAAATTTTGGCAGATATCTATCTTTAAACTAGCAAAGGAGTAAATGTGCATACAAAAATACCAAATCATGTTAGTATGGAATAAGAAGACGCTCCAGCAGTCAATGTTACCAAGTAAACGGAATCAATATACACAGAGGACTATTCTAAGCATGCTTTGCATCCTAAGAGCAAGTTATAGCCCACAAACAAATCAAAAAAGATTAAAGAGGTGCTCATAAGTTGTTTGATCCATTAACCTTTTTATTCAATGTATTATTGAGTTTATTTAACATATTGAAGAAACAAAAGAAATAAATGTTCGGCAAAGCCTCGCATATCATCTTTTCCAAACGTGTTTAATACATCTGATGGTACATGGGCATAAAATATCCTCTTTATTATTGTAATACTAAAGAATACAGCTTTGTGCTATGACATTCTGGAGTTTCATTAAGAAAATACTGCTGTTATGCAGAAGATTCTGTATTATATGTATGTCAGGAGTATTTATTTGATGCGCGTCTGTCCTGTTACGTGATAAGGGTAAAGTCAAGAAGCCTATTAAATGTGATGGTAATGCCAAGGGAGGTTCATTTCAATGCTTTATTTATACAGATATACTGGTCAATGGCCCTTATTTAGTTTATTCTTGAAGAGGTGATTGCACAGTGCTGCCTGACGCTGTAGAAAGAAAAAAAAAATATTGTTTCATTCTATAGATAAATATTTTTTAAATTTAAATTTTCCAGCCTTAATATATCTGTTACTAATTCTTTAGACAGTGAAGTTTCTCTTTCTGAGAAGACATATGGTTAATAAATACAAAATTCAACCATTAAATGTTATTCTGCTATACATACACCTGAGTAAGTATTCAATGATTCTATATGATTAAAAATGTCTGTCCTGTTATGTGAAATTTGACAGGCGTTTTAAAGACTCAAAAATTTTGACACGGCAAAGGTGATTTATCCCCAATGTGTAATATAATGATAATATAGATATGTGCCTTTGGGATAGAAACAATATACCTCATTTATAATCAGTTTTATTTTTTGACCACATTGTCCCCCAGTTTTGGCTGTAAAGCAAATTATGAGTCACTTGCTTCTTTGATGCTTTAATCTGCTACTTGCTTCTTTGATGTTTAACTGACAGTTTCTTATTGCTGCTATACAAATGTTCTCTAATGCTCTTAGATCATTATGCTTTCTCCATACCATATAATAATGGCTACTGGCCCATAACACTGATTCTAGTGAAACCAGTCTAAGTTGCCTCGGCTTCAGTCATATCATATGAGCCGCGACATGAGAAAACAGGTCTTCGGGGATTCCGACCAGGTGCAACACAAATCAGCCCGTACAGTCACAGAAGCAGGTAAGAGGCTTGAAATTTTGGCTTTAGGCCAACCTTAAAAAATTGTTGGTTTGCTGTTTACCTACCCAGAATTTTTTATGCTGGTCGGTCGGTAGGTTTTTTTTAGCTCGACTGCACGAAGTGCATAGAGCTATTGCAGTCACCTCGGTCGTCCACGTTCCCGTTCCCGTTCCCGTGCACGTGCGCGTCACACTTGCGTTAAAGTTTTCTAGAAGTCCATATCTTGACAACCACTCATCAGAAAGCATTCATACTTGGACCATAGATACCCTGTAGGGTTAGCTTTCATTCCATGGCATCGGGCCCCTGGGTCCAGGCCAGGGGGTGGGGCTGGAGGTTAAAATCTAGAACACCTTCAAAAATGGCAATTCTTGTGTTAAAGTTTTCTAGAAGTCCATATCTTGACAACCACTCATCAGAAAGCATTCATACTTGGGCCATTGACACCCTGTAGGGTCGGCTTTCATTCCATGGCATCAGATCCCTGGGTCCATGCCAGGGGGTGGGGCTAGAGGTTAAAATCTAGAACACCATTAATAATAATGGCTTTTCTGTGATATAGTATTCTAGAAGTCTATATCTTGAAAACTTTTTATCAGAGGGCTTTCATACTCGGACCATAGGTACCCTGTAGGGTTGAGTTTCATTTAATGGCATCGGGTCTCTCGGGCCATGCCTGGGGGGTGGGGCTAGAGGTTAAAAACTAGAACACTGTAAAAAATAGATGTACTGCTGTGTAACTTTTACAAGGAGTCCATATCTTGACAACAACTTATCATAAAGCATTCATACTTCATACACTTTAGGTTCCATGACATCGGACCTCTGGGTCGGAGTCAGGGGGGCGGGGCTAGAGGTCAAAATCTAGAACTCCCCGAATTTTTTTTCTTTTTATTTCTTAATAGAAACAACTTAGGAAGATGGTTGGTCATTCATCTTTTGACTTTATGACACTGACTTGTGTGTCATGACGGAAAGGGTCGGTTGACCTACTTTCCATGGTTCAGTGATTTTGCCTTATATCTTGACACTCAATTAGTATATTTTCTTACTTCTTTCAGATTATGAGTGAGTATGACCAGGCCTTTGACCCCGATATACTTATAGGTCACTGTGACCTAATTTCACGGTTCAGTGATTTTGCCTTATATCTTGACACTCAATTAGTATATTTTCATACTTTTTTCAGATTATGAGTGAGTATGACCAGACCTTTGACCCCAATATACTTGTAGGTCACTGTGACCTAATTTCACGGTTCAGTGATTTTGCCTTATATCTCAGTTCTCAAATGGTTTATGAACAAACTTCTTTCAAAGTATGTTTGCGTATGACAAGACCTTTGACCCTGAATTAGTCCTAGGTCACTGTGACCTAATTTCACGGTTCAGTGATTTTGCCTTATATCTTGACACTTATTTAGTATATTTTCATACTTTTTTCAGATTATGAGTGAGTATGACCAGACCTTTGACCCCAATATACTTATAGGTCACTGTGACCTAATTTCACGGTTCAGTGATTTTGCCTTATATCTCGATACTCAAATGGTTTATACTCAAATGGTTTATGAATAAACTTCTTTCAAATTATGTTTGCGTATGACAAGACCTTTGACCCTGAATTAGTCCTAGGTCACTGTGACCTAATTTCACGGTTCAGTGATTTTGCCTTATATCTTGACACTTATTTAGTATATTTTCATACTTTTTTCAGATTATGAGTGAGTATGACCAGACCTTTGACCCCAATATACTTATAGGTCACTGTGACCTAATTTCACGGTTCAGTGATTTTGCCTTATATCTCGATACTCAAATGGTTTATGAACAAACTTCTTTCAAATTATGTTTGCGTATGACAAGACCTTTGACCCTGAAGTAGTCCTAGGTCTCTGTGACCTAATTTCAAGGTTCAGTGATTTTGCCTTATATCTTGACACTCAATTAGAATATTTTCATACTTTTTTCAGATTATGAGTGTGTATGACCAGACCTTTGACCCCAATATACTTATAGGTCACTGTGACCTAATTTCACGGTTCAGTGACTTTGCCTTATATCTCGGCACTTAAGTAGTTTATGAACAAACTTCTTTCACACTATGTTTGCGTATGACAAGACCTTTGACCCTAAAGTAGTCCTAGGTCACTGTGACCTAATTTCACGGTTCAGTGATTTTCCTTTATATCTCGGCACTCAATTGGTATATGAACATACTTCTTTCACGATATGTATGAGTATGACAAGACCTTTGACCGTAACGTATTCCTGGGTCACTGTGACCTAATTTCATGGTTCAGTGATTTTGCCTTATATCTCAACACTCAGTTGGTATTTTTTCATACTTCTTTCTGATAATGAATGAGTATGACTAGACCTTGGACCCAAACATACTTATAGGTCACTATGACCTAATTTCATGGTTCAGTGATTTTGCTTTATATCTCAACACTGAATGGGTATATGATCAGATTTCTTTCACATTATGAGTAAGTATCACTAGACCTTTGAGGCTTTGACCCTGAAATACTTATAGGTCAGTGTGACCTTATTTCATGGTTTAGTGATTTTGCCTTGTGTCTTGGCACTCAGTTGGTATATGAACACACTTCTTTCACAATATGAGTGAGACCTTTAAATCTTAGGTAGTTATTGTTAACTTTCATGGTTCAGTGATTTTGCCTTATTGCATCAAGGCAAAAAGATGTATGAGCATAATGCTCTGGGTTACTAGTCGGGTTTGGCCTTATGTTTGACAAAGGTCAGAAGCAGTCGAGCACGCTGTCCTGCGACAGCTCTTATTTTTTTTTCCTTTCAAAATACTGGGTCGGTCGGTCAATCATTTTTTTTTTTTTTTTTTTAAGAGAGGATAGTCTGTGGTTTGCACAAGAATGTTTTGCCCCCGCAGGGTGGGGGAAATACCTGAGGTTTGCTTTATGCATATAAAGAGGGCAGAGTGCGGGGAAACTACCTGGGGTTTGCACTTTATGCAAAAACAGCAGTGTAATGAAAATAACAGATAGCAAGGTTAATTCAGAGGTTTTAGCAGGAGTTTGCAGGTCAAAAATTCAAGATCCCCTAGGCTGGGTGTGTGTTTAAAAATGACTTATAGATAAGCCTTATTCTCAATGTTACACCGTAATGGGTCAGTTTTTGCACTTGCCCCACCTCTTCGTACATACCAGACAATCTTCCTTTCTCCACATCCAAAGGTTTGGACAGTTTTTTGTTATTTCTGGAACCCAGCATCTGTATTGGTATTGCTGTTTTCATCATTGGAATTGGAAGTCTCTACATTGATATAGATTATTACTAAGGATGGGAACGAATGGCAAATATGCTATTCGAATATTCGTATACATTATTCGAATGTATTCGAATATTCGGATAGAGAAATCATCAATGCTTTCATTGAGATTTCAACTTGGAGAGACGTTGGCTACAAAGGTCACTTGTTGTCACTGAACATGTGAAGAACTTCCAAGCACGTGACGGTGTTGATGGAGGCATGTTGGATTTGTAATGAAACACTTTATTCTTTCAGAACTATGAAATGAATAATTTGGTTGTGTAAATTTGAAGAAACGCTAGAACGAAAATGATGCCACGCTCTGTGATTAGCTGTATTTTAATGAGTAATAATGTTTGATTGGTTTGCTGTTTTAGTATAACACTGCTGCAATTCGTTCTGGGTGGCATCTTCTACTAATCGCTTGTTTAAGGTGTCAATTACATGCACAATAAATCAAACGCAGACCATTCGCACCTTTCAAAAACCAAACTCGTCTGAGACAGGTAATGATCGACTTTTGACTAATTAAAGTAATTGTTAAAACAACAAAGTGTCAAACTGACAATGCAATTTGCAAGGATGATACATACCGACTTTCACGGAAAACTGCGTTAAGAGAGAAAGGCGCTGCGAGAATGTATGTGAATTTTAGGCAAAAACTTGAGAGAAAGAAGAATAAAAAATATGAACTTGAAAAAATACAAATATTCGAATTCAGAAACGCATTCGAATATTCGTTAGAAATACGAATATTCGAATGTTCGAATATTCGTTCCCATCCTTAATTATTACATATTTCAAATCAGGGTCGAATTCTGTGAGGATATTTATTTTTTCATATGGGTCTACTTGAAACTGTTCTCCGAGGAGGCAACTGACACCATTGCAAGTTTTTCAAAATTGACCCATGCAGACCGAGGTAGCAGATCATCGTCTAGACAATCGGCTGAGTAATCGAACAGATGAACCAGCAACTCGATGAATCTATCCTTCTAATGGTGTTCTTAATGATCGGATAAGCCCTCTTGTCCGTGCCGATCTTGTTGATTTCTATCGAAAACATGCTAGCTAACGTTCTCGGCGGCCATGTCAGATGTGTCCTAGATGGGTTTACACTTTTTTACGTCCATTCAAGTGTATTACATCAGAATTCTTGATGTCCAATCTACCCGATATCGGTTTAAGAAGTGCTTAATAAAATTGCAGTACATATGAAAGCGGTTGGCTGATACGGATTGATTAAATGAGCGATACGAACTACCTATTGTATTTCTAAAACATCAGGACTAAAAACCGAACCTTACTGGCGCGAGTCGGAAAAAAAAATATATATTTTTTTTTTGGAAGTCAAAAAAAATAATTGGGTCGCAGGAAAAATTCTGGTAGGTCGGTAAACAGCAAACCAACAATTTTTTAATTTTGGCCTTAAGTAGAAGAAGAATTGTACGATCCGTGCAGCGAAAACAAAAGAGCTGATAAGCTGTGCAGTTACTGCACAGCTGATCTGCGCCTTTGTTTTCGCATATGCAAAAATCCGGTTTTCTCACGATGCTTTATCATATGATAAAAGGGAATACTTTTCTGTTCTAGGGTGTTTTGCTGGTATATGATATTACCAATCATGCCAGCTTTGAGAATCTTGAGGACTGGTATGGTACGGTGAAGAAGATCATGGGATCAAAGGAAAAACTGCCACACATGGCTCTAGTTGGCAATAAAAGTAGGTGGATTACATGTGCTTGCATTCTAATGTTGAATATTACAAATACACAGTTATTTTCTATTGACAAAATGTGAGAAACATTTGCAGTGCAAAGGATTCTCACATTTTATCAACAAAAAAACAAATACACTGTTATTTTCTGTTGACAAAATGTGAGAATCCTTTGCAGCGCAAAGGATTCTCACATTTTATCAACAAAAAATAGCAGTGTATTTGCTTATGTAGTCGGCATTTACTTAACAAGTTGAGGTCTTAATTTTCAACTGACCCCAGATTGTTTGGTGTCAACAACAAGTCTTCATGCCTCTGACATGCTAGCATATATTCTATGGCAGAGCTTATGCAGTGTGAAGTTAAGTCGGAAATAAGACTGCTTTCTTTTAGTGGTATTAAAGATCTGTATGGGAATTACTTGAATATATGAGCCGCCTCATGGGAAAACCAACAATCTGCATAGGCGAAAACAAAGACGCAGATCAGCTTCGCGGTAACCGCGAAGCTGATTAGCGCCTTTGTTTTCGCTACTCGGATAGTACAATTCCTCCTCTACTTAACTCCAAAATTTCAAGCTTCTAGCCTGTTTCTGTAGCTGTACAGGCCGGTTTGTGTCAGACCTGTTCGTAAAGCACATTGTTGGTTTTTCCACGAGGTGGCTCATATTCTAAAAAGAATTGATGCCCATCATCTTCAATGACTTGATCTGTATGAAACATTCATTGTTTCTTTCATAAATTTTGATAAATAATGGTCAGAAATCATAATTGTCCGACAAGGAAAATTTGTCTTTCATTACGAAAACACGCCCATGCAATAAAGAGAGATTTTTAAAGTTGTAAAAAATGAAAATTTTCAGTGGAAAATTTTTGATATTTTTAATATTTTTGCTCAAAACATAAATTGTGGGTACAAGTTGGAACTGCCTCGGCGAGGCAGTTCTAACGAGTACCCACAATCTATGTTTAAGAGCAAAAATAAGAAAAATAGCAATACCCCTGCAAAGTTTGCAAACCCTAGTTTTGCTATATAAAAGTGGGGTTTAAGGGGGTATTCATTGCACGGAAATGTTTTCCTGATGAGAAGTCATAATTGTCCCACAAGTAAACACAAGTAAACTACTCTCTAGCGGCAATTTGTCTTTATTTCCAGTTGATTTAGAGCATATGCGGACAGTTAAGCTGGACAGACATCAAAGATTTGCACAAGATCGGGGAATGTCTAGTCATTTTGTCTCAGCTAAAACTGGAGATTCAGTAAGTGTATTTGAGCAACCACATGAGAAAACCAACAATTTGCATATGCAAAAACAAAGGCACAGACCAGCTTCGCGGTGACCGCGAAGCTGATCATCGCCTTCGTTTTGGCTACACAGTAAGTGTAATCCATCTTCTTAAATCCAAAATTTCAAGCTTCTAACCTGCTTCTGTGACTGTACAGGCTGATTTGTGTCAGACCTGGTAGAAGATCATGTTTGTTGGTTTTTCCCACGCGAAGGCTCATTTTAATTGATGTTGCTTGTTGCTCTGGTTTAAGATTTACCATAATCATCAAGGCCTATAGTGAATAGTGGAGGCCCTTTCATTATGAAAACTTGCCCATGCAATAAACAGATTGAAAATTTTCAGCTGAAAAATTTTGATACTTTTCTTATTTTTGCTCCAAAACATAGATTGTGGGTACTAACGAGTACCCACAATCTATGTTTTGGAGCAAAAATAAGAAAAATAGGTATATCCCTGCATACCCCAGTTTCGCTATATAAAAGTGGGGTTCAAGGGCGTATACATTTCACGGACATGTTTTCCTGATGTTCAGAGGTGCAAATGTTTGTTGCCGAAATGTTTATTGTTTGCACATGGTGTGAAATTTCCAAATTTCCTAACTTGAAGTATTCCAAACATCAGTTTACTCTGCACAAACAATTTCCATGACATAGTGGTGTTGCTGGAAGTGAAAGCTTAGACTGGTGCAGTATTAAAGTAAAAAATCTCATAAGGTGTTTAATCAGCTTTTTAACTCAGTCACACAAATTTTACTGAAATCTCCTTGTGACTTCATGAAATAAAGTATGACATGCAAATGAATCAAAGGAAGACCTATGTCTGCTTGTGTGCCCAGATGAACATAATTTCATGATTTCCTTCATGCATTCAAATGTTAAAAATGATTTAATATGTTTCAGGTATCGTTGTGCTTTCAAAGAATAGCTGCAGAAATTCTGGGTATCAAACTAACGAAACCTGACATTGAAAAACATCATAAAGTTGTGAAAGCAGAAATCATTCAGTACAATAACGATCAAGCAGCGGCTAAAAGTATACCTTCAACTGCACATAAAAGCTCATTCTGCACACTACAGTAAGTGTGTTCTCATGATGAAGCAGTGTTCATTCTTGATACCACCCCAGCGGGCACATGACATCAAAATGACGTCATATCAACATCGATGCGACGTCCTGACGTCATGGACCTGCTGGGACAGCTTTAGGTTAGCCCCAGCGAGTCACAGACAATCACTCTTCATTCCTCACAGAACACCAGATAATATGGGCATTTCATAATAATTATGACTCATCTTTTTTTAATGATAATGTCATCTAGTAGACTTATGTGTAGTGAAGGCTCATGGGGCTCTGGATACATAGACAGTTTGGTAAACATAGGTGTCAGGTTTTACAAAAAGTTCATATATTTATGGTGTATTTGAAATACCTGATTTGCTTTGTTGGCCCATCACACGAGATAATTTTAGGACTGGGGGTACAGAGCAGATGCTGTGGCACAGCCTATGTATCTGCAATAGTTCAGAATATCCAAAGTAGGAATGAAGGGTAGATTGCTGAATATGAGAAAAGCTCTATATTTGAAAGAATTTTGTCATGAGTATGAAACATTCATTGACAGATTTCATATCAGTTTGGTATGTGACAATTAGGACAATGCTGGCATTGTCTATTATTACTATTTACATTGTAGCTACTGTTAGGTCCAAATGAGCAGGAACACCTAATTAAGTTGTTGTAATTTGAAAATACAGACATGATGATGGAATAGCAAAAGATGATACTGATAGTGTTGTCAGGGGTTTGTATTGTATGGGTTTGCATTAAAATGTAACTGATCCAACATGTATTTCCTTTTTTTGCGGACCCTGTGTAGGTTATAATTGTACCTTTTAGAACTGTAAAAGTTGGTACACTCAAAATTTCAATTATTTTTTTTAAATTGAGATAATTGGGACAGCCAGAGATCTAATTAATTTTTAGAGTCCCAAATCATGGAGGTAGTACGTAAAATAAATATTTTGGTGAAAACGAACAGTGTCCCAAAACATACAGGTAATGCGGTAGTGTGTTTTGTCGCCTTGTATTATCACAGATCATGTCATATATGGTAAATTTTTTCATATTTGAAACATTAAAGTCACAAAAAAGCGTATTTATAACACATCTGAGAATTTCTTGCAAAGGTATGCTATTTCAATTTGTGGATGCAACTTGGTATTACAGCAGTTTTAGAATTTGCCCTTATTAAAACCAACATATAAAATCATCTTCTTATCTTTGAACATTTGAAAAAATCTTCTGAATCACAAGAAAGAAATTTTCTTTTGTCATTCTTATTTACTACATTCATCATTGTTCTTTGTTAATTTACCTATCTCTAAAAATTGGCACCTCAACCTCTTTATAGCACTATGACTGGGATCCAAGCTAATTTCCGTGTTAGCTATCCAATCTGTGTTATAACGAGGGTAAAATGTATAGACATATAGCAAAAACAATTCAATTGGGGTCCAACACTGATCAGTGTTATATCCAAAATTTTGTTGTGATGAAACGTGTTATAAAGAGGTCCAGATGTATTATATGATAAAAAAAAAAGGTTTAAAAGCCACAAAGTACTTTATTCCATATTAGAATACATGCCAGTTTTCTACAATTGTTGTCACATCATTTAGCAAAAGAAAATAAGAATATCAGTTAAAACTGATACAAAAAATACTTGCATCTTTTATAGAAGGATAGAAAGCAGATTCTTTTTAAAGCTGAGTGAAAAGAAAATAACAAGAATCAAGTTGATTCGATCATATCAGTTTATTTTTAGTAACTTGATAGATATGATCTGGACTGCTGAAAACATTGTCTCAAAGGATTGTCATGATGTAATCCAGAGGCAGTCAACATGCCTGAGAACAACCAACACAGATGAAATCAATATGCAACAATATGGAGTATATATACCTGTCTGGCTCAAAATGATCCATGGCAAGTTGTTCTCAAACAAGTTTTGCATCCTTTAGCCTTAAATTGATTTCATCTGCATTGGTTTAATAGGGTTGCCACATGTCAGGGAAGTCATGGAAATTTTTTTTTTTTCAAGGTCAGGATTGTCAGGGTATTTTGCAAACTGTCAGGGAAATTTGAAATTATAGATACATGTAAATGTCAGGGAAATTTGAAAATATAAGATTAATGTCAAATGACCGAGCGAATTCAGCATCATCCATTAATGTTTTTAGAGCTGTCATCTCTGATAGAATCCATAAAGTGTATTTTAAAAGCATTGTAATTGAACTGGTGTTGCAATAACAAATGACTTTCTAAGTCTCAGAAATGTGTCATAAACTGTCAATGTGACCAGGTTCCAAGATATTGTGTGTCAGGAAAATTTGAAATTCAGTCAGGGAAGTTTAGGTCGGCCGGAGTGTGGCAATCCTGTTTTACTGTTCTGTTGGTTGTCTCTGGGTGTGGTTAATGCATCATAATCTTATTTGAGGCAATTTTTATAAGTTCATCTGTGGATATGATGCTTGATTCTGTTCAAAGAAAGAAAATGTGTACATCTATTCTACCTACACACATTGCGGTTTGAATGTATGTTTGACTGTATTAATGCTATTGGCAATTATGGAAGTTTAAAAGTTGCACTTCTTGATTAGCTTCTAATGTCAGATATAGGCTGTAAAAAAATACATATCTTCAATAATGAATACATGTGCCAGTATCTGTTGTTTATCACAAAATGCTCTTCATTGTATTGTTACAACAAAGAATCTGTTTGTGCTACCATTATTAATTTTTATTCGTCTCTTTGTTACATCAAAGAATCTATTTGTGTATCATATATGCTACCATTATTAATTTTTATTCGTCTCTTTGTCAGAAATTCCCTTTTTAGCATGTACATGTATGAGCTACACTGGTACATTAGGTTCAGATCATCAGGTTCTGTGCTGTTGACTGCCTGGATCCTTCATTATGATTTGTCCTTGAATTTGAAAGTTGAGGATATAGTGTTACAAGGGCAAATGGGATGACCTGAACAAAGGCAACTACAGTGGCTTTAAGCCGATTGAATCTATGGAGTTAAGAGTGTGTAGTAAAACTGTTGAAGAAGAAAAATTGTGAAAGTACCAGTATTTAGTTCTCTTTGATTTTGTCTATCATATATTCTTTACATCCTCATTAAGGGTAATCTTTCTTTTATTATGATTTTACATCTTTGAATGTGTCCAAACTGAGTCCAAACTGTGTAACCCACTACCCCATTAACTTGAAGCATATTATTTATTTTCATTACATTATTATGAATGAAGATGTGTTCTGGCTATTAATAGCTCAATAGACTATCACCATTGGCTATTAATAGCTCAATAGACTATCAACCATGGTGGACTACATAGTTTGGTTCACAGTTTAACAGATCCTGTTATTCTATTGTTTTGTTCTTTGCATTTAGTTTTGTATATACATGTACATGTATCTTGTTGAGAAAATATAATTCCATCCTCTGATGTGTGGTTTTCTTTCTTGTTTGCCTGTCACTAGTATCTGCTTTAGCTTAACCCATATTTGACGAATGGATTTTCCCATCATTAACATTTGGGTGAGTCCACTTCAGTTCTTAGGGGCATCAGGTGTGATTTTTAAATTTAATTCAATTTTTCAATGAAAATTCTCTAAGCAACAGAATAGCCCCAGATGGGACGCCACATTCTGCAGCGTCACATCTGGGGCTATTCTGTTTGCCTATGTCACATAAAATGGACGCCAGGCTTAAATGAGTTAATAGCTAACAAAACTTGGCTTAGGTGAGCTAAATATGGATATATTGGCTCAAGTGGTTTCAGAGGAGAAGATGTTTGAAAATTATGGAGATATACATGTATATTGCCCCGGGTGGGGGCATATGAGCCGCTGGGGTCCATTTTTTTCAGAATCATTAATTTTCAGTCCTGCTGCCCATTTCCTGCAAGACTCACTTTAAATGACATTTTAAAAGTTTTCCCCATTCAAATGCATTGGCGACCTATGTTGACCTTGCCCTAAATAGGTCAAGGTCATCACAGGGCCATGATTTATATATACACATTGTAGTATTTGAGTCATCCATACTTCATACCAAGTTTCGTTGAAATCGGTTCACCGGCTCTGGAGAAGAAGATTTTTAAAAGTTTTTGGCAGCCATCTTGGTCATGTGACCTGGATTGTCTATATACACATTGGTTCCCCCTTCCTATAGATGCTTCACATAAAACTTGGCTTTGATTGGCCAAGCTGTTTCGGAGAAGATCTTTGAAATTGTGGACGGATGGACGCCGGATCATGGTCATCCTATAAGCTTACCTTGACAGCCTAACGGCTCAGGTGAGCTAATAAAAGTGGGGTTCAAGTGAGTATACATTTCATGGACAAGTTTCCCTGATGCATAGGCAGATTTAATCCTGAGTCTGCTTTACTGATGCATTTTAGTAGGGAAAACTTTCAACTATTCAGCATTATTCTATGATTAGTAGATGTACAACTGGGAAACAAAATGATAAATGACAAGACAAAGGTTTTGTGTTTTTACTTGGTGTTCAGAAGTATCTTCTTACATGGTGACATAACAGATAACAACCCATCAGAATTGAGCATCATTGTGAAGAAACTTGACAGTGGGGGCTCCAAATGGTGCATGTAAATAGTTTTATTGGCATTAATAGCAAGCTACAGCTTTGAAATGCCATCATGACGAAAACATGCCCATGCAATATACTAATTTTTCCTCAGTTGTAAAAACTGAAAATTTTCAGATTTTTTTTTATATTTTTCTTATTTTTGCACAAAACATGGATTGTAGGTATACGTTAGAACCGCCTCACCGAGGCGGATCTAACGAATACCCACAATCTATGTTTTGGAACAACTAGAATTGTCAGAGAATCTGACTATAGCCCCGCTTCTCAGATTTTTTGCAGGGTGAAAAAAACAATGACAGGTAACAGTACTATCACAAGCTAGATCTCGTCAATATTGATGCACATACAAAATTTGGTCTGATTATGTCAATTCGTTCTCAAGATATTGAGCAGAAACGAAATTCTGACCTCAATAAAGGGACATAACTCTGTCAAAATTTTGCGAAAAATGACGGGTAACAATCCCAAGCTAGATCTTGTCAATGATGATGTGCATACAAAATTTGGACGGATTCTGTCCATTCGTTCTCAAGATATTGAGCGGAAACTAAATTCTAAAGTCAATCAAGGGCCATAACACCGTCAAAATTTTGCAAAAAATGACGGGTAACAATCCCAAGCTAGAAAGCTAGATCTTGTCAATGATGATGTGCATACAAAATTTGGTTGGATTCTGTCAATTCGTTCTCAAGATATTGAGCGGAAATGAAATTCTGATGTCAATCAAGGGCCGTAACTCCGTCAAAATTTTGCGAAAAATGACGGGTAACAATCCCAAGCTAGATCTTGTCAATGATGATGTGCATACAAAATTTGGTTGGATTCTGTCAATTCGTTCTCAAGATATTGAGCGGAAATGAAATTCTGATGTCAATCAAGGGCCGTAACTCCGTCAAAATTTTGCAAAAAATGACGGGTAACAATCCCAAGCTAGATCATGTCAATGTTGATGTGCATACAAAATTTGGTCGTATTCTGTGAATTCGTTCTCAAGATATTGAGCGGAAACGAAATTCTGATGTCAATCAAGGGCCGTAACTCCGTCAAAATTTTGCGAAAAATGACGGACACAATCCCAAGCTAGATCTTGTCAATGATGATGTGCATACAAAATTTGGTTGGATTCTGTCAATTCGTTCTCAAGATATTGAGCGGAAATGAAATTCTGATGTCAATCAAGGGCCGTAACTCCGTCAAAATTTTGCGAAAAATGACGGGTAACAATCCCAAGCTAGATCTTGTCAATGATGATGTGCATACAAAATTTGGTCGTATTCTGTGAATTCGTTCTCAAGATATTGAGCGGAAACGAAATTCTGATGTCAATCAAGGGCCGTAACTCCGTCAAATTTTTGCGAAATATGACGGGTAACAATCCCAAGCTAGATCTTGTCAATGTTGATGTGCATACAAATTTGGTCGTATTCTGTGAATTCGTTCTAAAGATATAGAGCGGAAACAAAATTCTGACGTCAATCAAGGGCCGTAACTCCGTCAAAATTTTGCGAAAAATGACGGGCAACAATCCCAAGCGAGATCTTGTTGCTGTTGATGTGTATACAAAATTTGGTCAGATTCTGTCAATTTGTTCTCAAGATATTGAGCGGAAACAAAATTTTGGCAATAATGAAGGGCCATCCAAGGGCAATAACTCTTCTGCAAATTTGGGGAAACTGACAAGCATTTACACATAAGTAGATGTTGTCAATATTGATGCATATGCCAAAGTTGGTTAAAGTCTAACATCTGGTTCTCAAGTTATGTGTGGTAATGGTATGACGGAAGGACGGAATAACAGAATAACGGAACTACGGAAGGACAGGGTGAATCCAGTATAGCCCCCACTTTTTCAAAGCGGGGCTATAATAAGAGCTGTCGCAGGACAGCGTGCTCGACTGCTTCTGACCTTTGTCAAACATAAGGCCAAACCCGACTAGTAACCCAAAGCATTATGCTCATACATCTTTTTGCCTTGATGCAATAAGGCAAAATCACTGAACCATGAAAGTTAACTATAACTACCTAAGATTTAAAGGTCTCACTCATATTGTGAAAGAAGTGTGTTCATATACCAACTGAGTGCCAAGACACAAGGCAAAATCACTGAACCGTGAAATAAGGTCACACTGACCTATAAGTATTTCAGGGTCAAAGCCTCAAAGGTCTACTTACTCATAATGTGAAAGAAATCTGATCATATACCCATTCAGTGTTGAGATATAAAGCAAAATCACTGAACCATGAAATTAGGTCATAGTGACCTATAAGTATGTTTGGGTTCAAGGTCTGGTCATACTCATTCATAATCAGAAAGAAGTATGAAAAATACCAACTGAGTGTTGAGATATAAAGCAAAATCACTGAACCATGAAATTAGGTCACAGTGACCCAGGAATACTTTACGGTCAAAGGTCTTGTCATACTCATACATATCGTGAAAGAAATATGTTCATATACCCATTGAGTGCCGAGATATAAAGGAAAATCACTGAACTGTGAAATTAGGTCATATTGACCTAGGACTACTTTAGGGTCAAAGGTCTTGTCATACGCAAACATAGTGTGAAAGAAGTTTGTTCATAAACTACTTAAGTGCCGAGATATAAGGCAAAGTCACTGAACCGTGAAATTAGGTCACAGTGACCTATAAGTATATTGGGGTCAAAGGTCTGGTCATACTCACTCATAATCTGAAAAAAGTATGAAAATATTCTAATTGAGTGTCAAGATATAAGGCAAAATCACAGAACCGTGAAATTAGGTCACAGAGACCTAGGACTACTTCAGGGTCAAAGGTCTTGTCATACGCAAACATACTTTGAAAGAAGTTTGTTCATGAACCATATGAGTATCGAGATATAAGGCAAAATCACTGAACCGTGAAATTAGGTCACAGTGACCTATAAGTATATTGGGGTCAAAGGTCTGGTCATACTCACTCATAATCTGAAAAAAGTATGAAAATATACTAAATGAGTGTCAAGATATAAGGTAAAATCACTGAACCGTGAAATTAGGTCACAGTGACCTAGGACTAATTCAGGGTCAAAGGTCTTGTCATACGCAAACATACTTTGAAAGAAGTTTGTTCATAAACCATTTGAGAACTGAGATATAAGGCAAAATCACTGAACCGTGAAATTAGGTCACAGTGACCTATAAGTATATTGGGGTCAAAGGTCTGGTCATACTCACTCATAATCTGAAAAAAGTATGAAAATATACTAATTGAGTGTCAAGATATAAGGCAAAATCACTGAACCGTGAAATTAGGTCACAGTGACCTATAAGTATATTGGGGTCAAAGGCCTGGTCGTACTCACTCATAATCTGAAAGAAGTAAGAAAATATACTAATTGAGTGTCAAGATATAAGGCAAAATCACTGAACCATGGAAAGTAGGTCAACCGACCCTTACCGTCATGACACACAAGTCAGTGTCATAAAGTCAAAATATGAATGACCAACCATCTTCCTAAGTTGTTTCTATTAAGAAATAAAAAGAAAAAAAAATTGGGGAGTTCTAGATTTTGACCTCTAGCCCCGCCCCCCTGACTCCGACCCAGAGGTCGGATGTCATGGAACCTAAAGTGTATGAAGTATGAATGCTTTATGATAAGTTGTTGTCAAGATATGGACTCCTTGTAAAAGTTACACAGCAGTACATCTATTTTTGACAGTGTTCTAGTTTTTAACCTCTAGCCCCACCCCCCAGGCATGGACCGAGAGACCCGATGCCATTAAATGAAACTCAACCCTACAGGGTACCTATGGTCCGAGTATGAAAGCCCTCTGATAAAAAGTTTTCAAGATATAGACTTCTAGAATACTATATCACAGAAAAGTCATTATTATTAATGGTGTTCTAGATTTTAACCTCTAGCCCCACCCCCTGGCATGGACCCAGGGATCTGATGCCATGGAATGAAAGCCGACCCTACAGGGTGTCAATGGCCCAAGTATCAATGCTTTCTGATGAGTGGTTGTCAAGATATGGACTTCTAGAAAACTTTAACACAAGAATTGCCATTTTTGAAGGTGTTCTAGATTTTAACCTCCAGCCCCACCCCCTGGCCTGGACCCAGGGGCCCGATGCCATGGAATGAAAGCTAACCCTACAGGGTATCTATGGTCCAAGTATGAATGCTTTCTGATGAGTGGTTGTCAAGATATGGACTTCTAGAAAACTTTAACGCAAGTGTGACGCGCACGCGCACGGGAACGGGAACGGGAACGTGGACGACCGAGGTGACTGCAATAGCTCTATGCACTTCGTGCAGTCGAGCTAAAAACAAGAAAAATAGACATACCCCTGTAAATCCCAATTTTACAATGTAAAAGTGGGGTATGGCTATATATTTCACGGACATGTTTTCCTAATGTTTAGAAACTAGAGGTCCATGCATTGTGTCATCTATGCAGTCAAAACCAAACGATGATCAGAAAATGCTTATCTGTAGCATAACATACCTGGTTTCTAGCATAGAATTCGAGTAGGTTTCTTCAATATGAGGATCATACATATACTACTGTCTTTGCCTGACCAGATTGTTCCGTGTTTGAGGTAATTGTTGCAGGTGATAAAAAAGGTATATAAACATTCAAACTAAAACTAGTGTGTTCAGAGCATACTGTAAATTCGGAAATTTTCGCGAGACATTTATTTCGCGAATTTTCGATTTCTGAATTATTAGCGAGTTCTTGACTTCACGAGCCAGTACTCGTGCAGTCTATAAAGCTTATAGTAATTCTTTATTAGCTTGAACTTTATTTTTGTGAGGCAACCAATTCGCAAATATTAGCGAAAATTAAGTTCTCGCGAAAATTTCCGGATTTACAGTAGTTTGACGATGATCTGTTATGGTGATGCTTTGTTCTTTATGTCAGATCCTGTGTACATGTACACCTAAACTGGTTTATATCACTATTCAGTGTTCAAACCCGTTTATAACACTATTGTTGGGGGCAAAGCAAATTTCGTGTTAGCTATCCAATCTGTGTTAAAATGTGAGTAAAATGTATAACTTTATAGCAAAATTTAGTCTAAAAAGGGGACCATCAGTGATCCTTATTATATACAAACTGTGCTGTAATGAACCATGTTATAAAGAGGTCTAGGTGTATATGTTGTTGTTTTCCTGTGTTGATACAGGGATTTTTTTTGGCAATTTTGGGAAGGGGCCCTAGGGCCTTTCTGATTGGGAAAATTAGCAACGTAAACCCTGATTTGGGAAAATTTCAAAGCATTCAAAGTTGACGATATTTTCCAAGTTGACATAGCTACTTAAGATTTTTCATTAAGAATGATTAAATAATAACTTTGAATCAAAATTAAACATCATTTCAAACAGCAGAGTTTGAATTTCACAATGTATGGCACTGTTGAAAATTATTTTCTGTAGTGATTGGGGATTCTTTTTCTCCAAATTGGGAAAAAAGTTACCTAAATTCAATTGGGAATGGGGCCTTATTTCAGCCCCTGAGACACCGGAAAAAAGTCCCTGTGATAATAACATAGTTTAAGCACCTTGAAAATAAAGAAGAAATCAAAATGGCAAGATTTGAAAATGTCAGATGATTACAAATTATTGATACAGTTTTGAGTGTACATGCACTTGGTATCGTGGAATGCTCTAGAATTGATGTTTTGTGTTATGTTTGGTACAAATGAATTATCTGTCATTCTGAGCAATAAATGAATGAACATTGCAATAAAACTTCAAAAATAACTTAACTTAGAGCTTTGGTTTCAGTACAAAAACAATTTTTCTAAACCATACTTTTCAAGAAAACAAAGCTCACAATCTATACTATGTCAAAAGTTTTAACAGGCCACCACATTTTTTTATGGATTTTGTTTAACATCAGGAAAACATGTCCATGAAATGTTTACCCCCCTTGAACCCCACTTTTATATAGAAAAACTGGGGTTTATGGGGGTATACCTATTTTTTCTTATATTTGCTCCAAAACATAGATTGTGGGTACTCGCTTAGATTGTGGGTACTCGCTAGAATCGAGGCGGTTCTAACGTGTACTCACAATCTATGTTTTGGGCAAAAATAAGAAAAATATCAAAAAAATTCAGTAGAAATTTCATTTTTTTACAACTTTAAAAATCTCTGTATATTGCATGGTCATGTTTTCATAATGAAGCCAAAAGCACAATTCATTCTGCATCTCAGAGCACCCAACCATATCTGACTGTAAATGCTGCCACCAATGAAATGAAAATATTAACCCATATCTGACCAATGGATTCTCCCATCATTATCAATTGGGTGAGTCCACTTTCATTTTTAGGGGTGTTAGGAGTGATTTTTATTTTATATCTCATTTTTCGATGAAATTTCTCTCTGCAAACAGAATAGCCCCAGATGGGACGCCGCGTTCTGCGGCATCACATCTGGGGCTATACTGTTTGCCTAAGTCCCACAAAAGGGACACCAGGCTTATTTATAATGTTTATACATGTAGTTTCAGAGTAAAATCCCACAAAATATTTTCTACAGAGCATCCTGCATGCTATGAAGAAAATCTTGTAACGGTTTTATTCGTCTGATAAGCTTCTGCCTATTCCAAGGAGTAAAGCGAATTTACATATTACTGAAAGTTTAAAGTTTTAATGAAAACTGACGGGAGCCTGGTGGGGTAGTGGTAGAGCGTCGGACTCCGAATAGAAACATCCTGGGTTCAATCCCCACAGGCGTCATCGTGTTGTGTCCTTGAGCAAGACACATTAACTCCCTCCAGTACTGGTTAAACCCAGGAAGCGTTGGCTCCGTCCCGACATGACTGAATAATTGTTGACTGGGACGTTAATCCTCAATACAAACAACCAATAACAAAAATTGATGAAATGTGTGTGGCCAGTTAGAACTTTGACAGGAACATGTCCATGTGCTGACATTACGAAAACTTGCCCATGCAACATACAGAGATTTTAGCAGTAAAAATTTAAAATTGATTTGGAAAATTTTGGTTATTTTTAATATTTTTGCTCGTAGATTGTGGGTACACGTTAGAACCGCCTTAACGCCGAGGCAGTTCTAACAAGTACCCACAATCTATGTTTTAGAGCAAAATAAGAAAATAGGTATACCCCTGCAAACCCCAGTTTCGCTATATAAAAGTGGGGTTTAAGGGGGTATACATTTAACGGAGATGTTTTCCTGATGTACGATACAGCATAACAATGTCACAACACAGAAATTTTCAAACTGACAGTATAATTAACATTCTGTAACAAAACAAAACATCCCTTGAGTACAAAGTAAACAACAATGGCAAAGACAGTAGTATTTCTCTACATCTAAGGCCATTCCAATTTTTTTTTTATGTTTAGCATCCACTACCCCAGTCAGCAAAACCTACCTACCTATCCGGAAAAAACAAACAAAGCTAGAAAAAAATACATTTCCTATTTTACTATGCTTAAATAATGTATACAAGAAACATAAATAACTGGGTAAACAATATAAAGATATTCATTTGAACAAATGTTTGATTATAATGGCCTCAGACTAGACAAAATTAAATCAGACTTGTCCAGAGCTTAAAAACATCGAAAATTGGGAAGTACAATAAAATTTTTCAAATCAGGAAGCATATTTATTTGTTGTTTTTTTTTTTGTTGTTTTTTTTAATTAAGGTCCAAAACCAACCCGCACACGGACACTAAACAGAGAAAATAAGAGCTGTCGTAGGACAGCGTAGCTCGCCTGACTAGTGCTTTGCCACTAAATTTGTTAAAATCTATGACCCGTGACCTTGACCTTGCCTGTAGATGTATTTTGCATAGGGAGCTATTTGCATAAATAAGCTAACAATGAACACATTGATCACAAAGTCACTGGAGCGTGAAATATAGGTCAAGCTCAGTAGGTCAATGTGGGTGCCGAGTCAGGACATCGAGGAGAAGCCATATGCAAGGTTTGATGGTTGTAGGCTTTATAGTTGATGAGATATTAAGAGTTGGCTTCAAAAATGACAAAGTCACTAGAGCACGAAATATAGGTCAAGGTCACTAGGTGAATGTGGGTGCTGAGTCGGGACATCGAGGAGAAGTCATATGCAAGGTTTGATGGTTGTAGGCTTTATAGTTGATGAGATATTAAGAGTTGGCTTCAAAAATGACAAAGTCACTAGAGCACGAAATATAGGTCAAGGTCACTAGATCAATGTGGGTGCAAAGTCGGGACATCAAGGAGAAGCCATATGCAAGTTTTAATGGTTGTAGGCTTTATAGTTGATGAGATATTAAGGGTTGGCTTAAAAAATGACAAAGTCACTGGAGCATGAAATATAGGTCAAGGTCAGTAGGTCAATGTGGGTGCCGAGTCGGGACATCGAGGAGAAGCCATATGCAAGGTTTGATGGTTGTAGGCTTTATAGTTGAAGAGATATTAAGGGTTGGCTTCAAAAATGACAAAGTCACTAGAGCATGAAATATAGGTCAAGGTCAGTAGGTCAATGTGGGTGCCGAGTCTGGACATCAAGGAGAAGCCTTATGTAAGGTTTGACAGTTCTAGGCTTTACAGTTGATGAGAAACTAACACAGCATCTGAGCATTGTACAAAGGTGTTCTAGATATTGACCTCTAGCCCCGCCCCCAGGCATGACCCCACGGGTCCCTTTACACTAAATCACAGAGGACCCTCATATGCAGCAACGTTTTAAATATGAATGATTTCTGGTCAGTGACTATCAAGATATAACAATTTTAATAAGAGCTGTCACAGGACAGCGTAGCTCGCCTGACTTGTGCTATGCCACTACATCTGTTAAAATCTATGACCCATGACCTTGACCTCAAGGTCACTCAGGTGGGTCATGATGGTACAACATAAAACTTCAGACCAATGCAAAGTATCAACTTGATCAATTTACATGTTCAAGAGATATAGACTTATAAAAACATTAACCAAAACTTAAACACAAAACTTCCAAGTTCGTGACCCTGACCTCAAGGTCATCCAGGTGAGTTGTGATGTACAGCAGAAAACCTGAGACTAATATCTATCAACCTGCAAGTTATCAACTTTATCCATCAACATGTTCAAGAGATTTAGACTTTAACCAAAAAATTTAACAGAAAATTTCTAAGTCTGTGACCTTGACATCAAGGTCACCCAGGGTAGGTGATGATGGTACTGCATAAAACTTCAGACCAATATCTACCAACATGCAAAGTATCAACTCGATCAATCAACATGGTCAAGAGATATAGACTTACAAAAACTTTAACCAAAAACTTAAACACAAAATTTCTAAGTCTGTGACCTTGACCTCAAGGTCACCGAGAGTGGGTCATGATGGTACTGCATAAAACTTCAGACCAATATCTAGCAACATGCAAAGTATCAAAACAATCCATCAATATGGTCAAGAGATATTGACTTACAAAAACTTTAACCAAAACAAAAACTTAAACACAAAATTTCTAAGTCCGTGAAATTGACCTCAAGGTCACCCAGGGTGGGTCATGATGGTACTGCGTAAAACTTCAGACCAATATCTATCAACAAGCAAAGTATCAACTTGATCCATCAACATGGTCAAGAGATATAGACTTCTAAAAAACTTTAACCGAAAGAGTGACGCGGACGTAAACGCGGACGACCGAGGTGACTACAATAGCTCTATGCACTTCGTGCAGGCGAGCTAAAAATTGGAATGGCCTGATAACAAGGTACTCCATAAAATGGTTTAAAACTAAAAAGAGTAATCAATGATTTTATAAAGATTTCTCCTTTTTTTGTTCTTGCTAATCCTGTTCTAAAATTACTAAATTGTTTATTCATGCTTATTTATATTGCAATACTTAGCATGTTTCTATACAATGGTTTATACAACTTTTCTATCTAAACAAACAGAAAAAAATACCTGTGAAAAGTTTGTCAATTCACTTTGTCAATTCAAAGCATGTAAAAGTGTGCATCTGGTGGTATTTGCTTTAAATGTTTATTTCTACAAACAGCTATTTTAGGTAAATGGATACTTCAAATCAAACGAGCCGCATCGTGAGAAAACCGGATTTTTGCCTAGGCGAAAACAAAGGCGCAGATCAGCTTCGCGGTAACCGCGAAGCTGATCAGCGCCTTTGTTTTCGCTACTCGGATAGTACAATTCCTCTTCTACTTAAATCCGAAATTTCAAGCTTCTAGCTCTTTTCTGAGCTTGTACAGGCCGGTTTGTGTCGGACCTGGTCGGAAACCCCGAAGACCGGTTTTCTCGCGTCGAGGCTCAAACTACAATGTCACATTTTCTTTCTCTCCTTTTTTCATTCTTTGATAAGATAGCAACAGCAACTGTAAATGAGCCACTGTATAAGAAAACCAACAATCTGCAAATGCGAAAACAAAAGCGCAGATCAGCTGTGCAGTAACTTCGAAGCTGATCAGCGCCTTTGTTTCGCTACTCGGATAGTACAATTCCTCCTCTACCTCTACCCAAAATTTCAAGATTCTCCTCTACCTCTACCCAAAATTTCAAGATTCTAACTTTCTTCTGAGATTGTACAGGCTGGTTTGTGTCAGACCTGGTCAGAAACCCTGAAGGCCAGTTTTCTCGCGTCGCGGCTCATATTACCACTCATAAATGCATGATGTTGTTAAATCCATGCATACTGTCCAATATTCAAATAGCAAATTCCTCCTAACTAATAATTCATAATGTCACCACACCGGTTATCCAGAGACACCATCCCTACAAAGACTATCTTGTACACCTGGCGGGAAAATCAAAGCGTCACCACATTAAGGCTTGCAAGAAAAGAATCTATCAAGTGTGCAAGCCTCATGATGCCAAAGTGACCCTCAGGACTGATTTGACTATCCATCCCTGACACTCATGAAAGATTCTTATAGTCTCTGGATAACAATGTAGTCATTATATTTGCTAAACTTGGTACACACGCACGCACGCACACACACACACACACACACAATTTATCTACCATTCAGGTGTTATACAGTCGTTTTCATATTCATCTAACAGAGCTAAAATAATCCAACTATGAATCCAAAACCACAACTGATGTTGCTACATGGATGCTTGAGGATTTTCTGTTTTTGTACAAGATGAACAGTTAAGTTCATGTTTAAAGCTTGCAAGAGCCAAATTACTTTTACTTTTAAATGATTTCTGAGCAGTACATGGAATATGATCTTAGGTCCGCAAAGGCACTAAGTTCTAGCTATGGCATACTGTCAATTTATCTTTAGTCTCAATAGCTGAATTAAAACTTGAAAAGCATTAACTTCCAACATCCATGGGAAAAGGCAGAACACCAAAACATTATGTTAACTCCAAACATCATGAAGATAGTCACACACTTCGACCATACTAATTTTAGCAGTTAAGGCACTAAGCACCGATTATATTCTTGGCTAACATAACATAAATCCAGGGTTGTAAATCGCACTGTACCATGTAGAAGTCTTCTTACTGACATAGTCAATGCAAATACTGCATAAAAATATCACATATGGCATAGAATATATACATATTTTATAATTAAATAACTCCAAATTCAACACATTCAGCACATTCGGTAAAGGCTTTCAGCATCCATTTACACTGTATTGAATACATCTTGTAGCAGTCTTCTAGCTCACAGAGATGCATTAAATGCAAGCATCCATCAACATGGATTTTTTTTTCATCTCATAGCAGTCTTCTGGCTGATGAGGATTTTTCCAGATAAAAGAATTCACTCGAAAAACCATAAAAAACAGAAATTCAGGTTAGTTCTGATAATTTTTACAGATTCATGCAGTTTTTGTACATGAATTATATTCACAAATCATGAAAACTATGCATATGAAAAGCCGTGAAACTCTGGGCAAATGTTGTGAGACGCTTGATGGGATTGCTTCATAATTTAATGTGCAATGGATGCACAACCCCTTGTTCAACCATAGACAGTCACAGCTTTTCTGATGCACAGTTTACACAGATAGATATATTAAAATCTTTGCTAAAGACAAAAGATATAATGATTAAAATCTAAGGCCAGTAGCTTAAAATTCATGACATGGTTCAGTAGCTTAAAATTCATGATATAGTTCAGTAATATTTCATCAAATTTAATGTTTTAAATATATGCTGTTATTTTTATTAAAAGTGTAACCATGAATTTGCCCAAAATGTTAGCATAAATTTCAATGTTTAAATACTGATGTAGAAAACTCACACTGTATAAGCGGCAATGTGGAACGTGTGATTTTATACAAAACTGCATTCTCGACTGCCAAAAAAGGCATTTTAGATTGCCAAAAAGCATGTGTTGGCAATCTAGAACATTCAATTTACATTCTACATGGTCATTTTGGCAATCCAAAACGCCTTTTTGTGGCAATGCAGAACTCTTTTTGTTTATCAAAATGGTTGTTCGCAATTGCCTCTAATACGGTGTGAAACTAAATGTATTCCCTTATGCATTTGTTATGATGTGCGCTTTTTCTGGAATTCTGTATGAAACAGTAGAGGTAGGCAAAATTAAGTTTCATGTGTGCATTTGTGAACATTGTATTTTTTTTATGTGTGCTCCTACAAAATGGCATCTGCAGTAAAATTGTTCTGACAGATATTTCAAAATTTCTCTCAACATTTTAAAAATCACTATTTCTATACAAACAAAATCTACTAACAAGAAGTACATGTACTAAGTGAGCCGCATCGTGAGAAAACCGGATTTTTGCCTATGCGAAAACAAAGGTGCAGATCAGCTTCACAGTAACTGCGAAGCTGATCAGCGCCATTGTTTTTACTACATGAATAGTACAATTTCTCTTCTTCTTAAATCCGAAATTTCAAGCTTCTAACCTGCTTCCGAGACTGTACAGGCCAGTTTGTCAGACCTTGTCTAAAAAACCCCAAAGACCGGTTTTCTAGCGTTGTAGCTCAAGTAATGCTGACAGTATTTGTATGGACCAGTCACTAGCAAAGTCCTGTTAAACTTTTATACGAATTCTAACGATTTCAAATCAAAATTTATTTCATGCATTGTATCATGAAAGGATATTTTTTATCTTTTGAACAGCTACACAGGAATATGTCTTTGTATTTGATAAGTGTGTATATATACGATCAGTTGAGTCTGTGCGTGAGAAAACCAACAATTTGTGTTTCTGACCAGGCCCCACACAAACCGGCCTGTACACAAACACAGAAGATGACCAGAGGCTGGAAATTTTGGATTTAGAAAGAAGAGGAATTGTACTATCCATGTAGCGAAAACAAAGGTGCTGATCAGCTTCGCAGTTACTGCGAAGCTGATCTGTGCCTTTGTTTTCGCTTATACAAATTGTTGGTTTTCTCATGCCAAGACTCAATTATTTTTGTTACACCCTGACAATATGTGCAGCATACTTAAAGGTACTGATCAGCCTCGACTAATGTGCACTGATCTGTACATTTGTTGACCAGCCAGCAGATATACTTATTTTTGGTCCGACCCACTACTGTTAAAATACATGTATACATGTTGAAGTACCTATGGTTTGCTAGTCACTGGTTCAATTTTTGACCTGAACTTAACTTTTAACGTTTAAAAACAGCCCAATATCAAGACTTTGGAGACGCCGCCTGTACAGACATAGTGAGGTATTTTCCGTCGTCCTGTTGGTTTCTTTGGCTTAACAAATATTTGAATAGCTCGTACACCGACCACGAAATTGCTGTTGATGGCATTTGATATAATATCCTTGCTTGAACTCCGCGAAAATATCCCTTAATTCCCTGATATTCGTACACTAACTTGAACGCTTCCACTAATCCGTTCACGTATGACATGGACGTCCTCGCGCAGTGCTCCTGGGTGTTCAGCAGTGTTTTACATACATCCAATGGCATCGTCACAAATGCTGCGCCCGCACCAGCTACCGCCCCAGACAGACCGTGAGACAAGGGGTCATACTTTCTGCTGGGATTCAACTTGTTTTGAGTTAGCTCGTAAGTCATGAAGTGAACAGCTTGAAATGGAATGTTCATGGTTAGCTGTGTGGTGAAACTTCTGTAGAAGGCCCGTACTCCCTCCTTCTTCATGACACAATTACAGCACTCGGTACAGTTCTTATAGGGACTCCCGTACATCTGCATACGCTGTTTAACAACTGTTGGTCATCAATCCAATGCAACCACAGCAGAATATGAAAAAGAAAACAGAAATTCTTAAATTGTCATCAGTTATAGAGGTAATTGAGCAGTTACTAAGAGTACCATGTTAAACACCAAAATGTTGTATTGAAAGTTTTCTGTAGTTTTGGTTTTATTTTTGAATACACACATAAAAATCATTGGCTTTCAAACTCATTTGTAATTGTTTTCAAGAGCAACTTTACTCATTCTGGTTAAGTAGCTTCCCTTTGAAAATACATTTTTCTTGTGAGGATAACACTTAACATCAAACCAACAGGTTCAGACCAAGACAACAGCTTCTGTCTATAAATTTTGCTGCATAAACTGAACAAGAGCAGGTATAATGTCATCATATTAGACAGCAAACCCCCCCCCCCCCCACCAAAAAAAAAAACAAACAACAGAGGACCAATGGTAATGGGCGTGGTCAATTTGGATTCCAGGGGCACAGTTGGCAGGATTTATGAAAGTAGCCTAAAGGGACTACCAAACATTGCTACATACAAAATATAGAAGCTCTGGGCCTTGTACTTTTTGTTATGTTTCTCCCATTGTAATTCTATGGGAGCTATCTGTTGCCATGGAAACCAAATTTTTGATAAAATCTGCTCCAAAACCTAATGCAGTCAATCCCCCAACCCAATGATGGTTCACATAAAATATGAACAAGATTGGCACACTAGCTTCAGAAATATTTGTCTTTGAAATTGTGGATGGACATAGGCGCCGGATGTCTGCCTATCCTATAAACTCACCTGTGAGCCTTTGGCTCAGGTGAGCTAAAAACAATCAAAATCTTCTGCACATCCAATGAATTTTAGTTTGGCAAAGGAGTGAAATTCCTTTGATTTTATTTGAAGAAAGTTCTTCTGATTCAAATAAGCTGATTTACAAGCAGTTCAGATTTCATGCTCAGTTGAGCACAAAAATTCTCAATTCATGCTCATACGTACCATCAGCAGGATTCATCACACTGTCATGTATCAATGTAGCTACACAACCAGCAGCACCTGGAACATACAGCCACAGCTTGGTCAGGGCAAATATAGCAACTGTTTTCTGAACAATATCTACATGAAGTTTCAAATGGAACTCTTTAAATCAAATGTCGTCATCTGTTTTTCTTCTTTGCATCACATCTTTTGCTGTGATTTTGGCTGCAGAGCTTGATTTTGTGCTCAGATAGTCACAAAAGTGTAAAAACAATTTGACTGACAGTGCAAATCAAATGAAGGGTGCACTTAATGGACAGCTGAAGGCTTCATCAATCATCCTACACCGAGTAATAGTTTATCATTTGCTGATCATCACCTCTGTCCTCAGCTTTCTTCAGGCAAACACAGGCCAGGCTGATGCATAGGTTTTCTTTCAATTATACATATCATAATTTTGGTTATGTACCTTCTCAGTTCTATTATGACATCACATGTATATCAATGCTTTAGACCTTGTAAGACCCAGAAGACATGGCCATTTATTTACCGTTATATAGCCATTACTCCTTACCATTAGCTAGATGATTGGCATGGCTTCCCCCACTCAGCACCCTCTTTAACTTCTCGTAACAGGCAAAATACAAGGCATGAGCTGGGCCAGCACCAATCACCAGGGCATTGATCCCCCGCACTGTGTTCTTCAACCCTTCATGACGGAATATCTTGACCAGGGCGTCGGGAACATTCTTGTAGTTGGCCTTGGGGTCGGGAACCAGGCTCTGCATCCGGGTCTGGAAACAAATGCATGTCATATTAACTGGTATAAGCCTGGCTTCCTTTTTATGGGGTACCCCAAGGGTCTATTCTGGGACCTTTATTATTTCTCATTTACGTGAATGATATTACCGAAAACATGGAATGCATAATAAATTTATTCGCAGATGATACATCAGTCCAAAAAAGAATAGATAATGCAGCTTCATTTGATATAGTCAATAGGGACCTCCAAAGACTGACGTTGTATGGCGCACAATGGTTAGTTAAGTTTAATGCTGTTAAAACCGATTATATGATAATAACCCAAAAACGAATTTGTCCATATCATCCTAATCTTATCTTAAATGGTGAAACGATAAGCGAATCTGAAAATCATACTCATCTCGGAGTAACTATAATTAAATAATAAACTATCGTGGTCAGTACATATTAACATGGCTATAGCGAAGGCTGACAGACGTTTATCCGTAATCCGTAGATGCCGTAATCAAATTCCACGATCTTGCCGTGAAACTCTATATAAAACGATTATAAGACCTATCCTTGACTACGGTGACATTATTTATGACTCGTGTCTTAAAGCAGAATCAGAATCTCTTGAAAAGTTTCAAAGGAAATGTGCTCTAGTATGTACAGGGGCATTTAAAATAACAAGTCAGGAGAAATTGTTAAAAGAATTAGGTTGGTCGAAACTACAAAATCGGAGAACTATGCACAGACTAAATCTCTTTTATAAAATTGTCAATTCCCTCATTCCTTCTTATCTACAACAAGCATGCAGACTAATTCCACATAATACTGATAACTACAGGCTTCGTAGAAATAATTCGATTCTGGTGCCATTTATAAAGCGAGAAAAATTTTCAAAGTCTTACTTTCCAAAAACTATTCGTGAGTGGAATAATTTGTCGAATGATACCAAAGAAAGCGGAAGTGTAAATATTTTTAAATCAAAACTAAAAGAAATCTATGAACCAAATAAAGTTAATACACTTTTTTCTCATGGGCATGGTTGGGCACAAGTCAATCACTGCAGGACGAGATTAGGTTTAAGTCATTTGCGGAAACACCTTTTCAATTATCATTTAGTTGATTCTCCTATCTGTGAAAACACAGAGTGTCACGAACCAGAAACCGTAAAACACTTTTTCTTAGGGTGTCCTAAATATACTCAACAACGACGAACTATGCTTCAGAGTATTGCTAACTTAATGTTCCCAGGGGTTGATTATAATACTATCACTGAGCTGTTAGGAGAGTATCTTTGTAAAGTATTATTAGAAGGATCAGCTGATCTGACTCTTGAAGAAAATAAGATTTTGTTCGATATAGTGTTTAGATATATTGAGGAAAGTGGTCGTTTTAATAGAAACAACGAAGTCGCCGCACAAGACGAATCTTTTCATTAAAACATGATGTATGATATACATAGTCTGTTTATAGAACAGGATATTTATTGTTGCCATGTATAACTTAATACACTCTTATATCCTCCTCTTAACTTTCTTCTGTCTCTTGTCTTTCATTCATAACTCTACTACTGAACTCTCATATTTACCACCGGACTGTAAATATGTATATATAACTGTTATTTTGTCCTTGTCTTTGTATTATAAATGTATTTGTCTTTGTATGTTCTATGTGAGGAGACCTACTAGTGGCCTTCGGGCTGTTAGGAATCCTCGTTAAATAAATAAAGCATTAAATTAAATTTTTATGGGACATAGGCAAACAGTATAGCCCCAGATGCGACACCGCAGAACACAGAGTCATATCTGGGGCTATTCTGTTTGCTAAGAGAAAATTCATCGAAACAGTGAATAAAAATTTAAAATCACTCCTGATGTCCCCCAAAATGAAAGTGGACTCATCCAATTGATAATGATGGGTGAACCCATTCGTCAAATGTGGGTTGATAAGAAAATTTCACATTTTGCTCTAATTCAAGATAAACCACACAACATCAGTGCAGCCTAAGCATCAGAAATGGTTTAATACATATAAGTGGAATAAGTCCAGTACTTTAAGTGCTCAAATTAAAAGACTTTCATGATGCACCAGTCACTTGTAATGAATGCCCCCCCCCACCCCCCCTACGGGAAAGGGTGGGGGGATAGCCGGGCTAAAGTATGTGGCAATAACTTTTTGAGGGTCCCCACAGTGCAGGGAAAATGATGGTGTTTTGACATAAGGATCCTTACCCCAGGGAGTTTTTCTGTTGCGATTGGCAGGGCAAAGAGCGAAGTTTTGACCTCCAGTCTGTCCCCTTGGGGTGGGGCTTATAGCAGGCAGAGTTCTCACTAGGATTTTGAAAATTGGAGTAAAAATGAGGTATTTCCAAAATGTTGGATTCTTCATATACTTTACTGTTGGGGCTTTTCAAAAAGTTGGAGTCAGAATAAAAAAGTTGGAGTTTAAAACTCCAATATTTGAGTTAAGGAGAACTCTGGCAGGGCACTGAAAGCTGTAAAGTCAAAATCCCCACCCTTACCCATAGGTGGGGGAGCAGTGGTTACAAAATACTGGTGCATAATGTTTTTGAGTGAAACACATACATTTAATTAGAAAGCTTGTCTTTAAATATTCCCTCCAGGTGCAACCCAAACTAGGCTCTACAACCTTTACATGTACTTTATTTATGTGGCTCCAAAGGCACTAAACAACAAGAAAGCCTTCCAGTTTTGTTTGTTATCTGATAGGATGTGATTAAACCTCATATAAGAGGCTAGACAGTGAATTTGGATTAAGAAAGACAACAGTCTACAAGAATAAAATAATGTACCCTTTATCAAATGCAGGTTGAATTGTTTCAATATCAAGTCACTTTCACAACTTATCAAATACAAACATTTTAAAGTTTATGATTTATACAAATAAACAAAAATCTGCAAGCTCATTAGGATATTTTGCTCTCTTAACATGAACAGCAGTGAGAAACCCTGGCTTTTACCAGCATTCATGCTGATTAATGCCATTTTGTTTCCTTATATGAGTGACCGCATGAGAAAACCAATAATCTGCATAGGTGAAAACAAAGGCGCAGATCAGCTTCTCAGTAACTGTGAAGCTGATCAGCGCCTTGGTTTATGCTTCACGGATAGTACAATTCTTCTAATTTCGAAATCCAAAATTTCCAGTCTCTAAACATCTGTGACTGTACAGCCCGGTTTGCATCTGACCTGGTCAGAACCAAATTATTGGTTTTCTCATGCACAGGCTCATATGGTACAATGGCTCTTGCCATTAAACTACCTTTTCATTACGAAAACTTGCCCATGCAATAAACAATTATTTTTTGAGCTTTATAAATTGAAAATTTTTAGCTGAAAAATTTTGATATTTTTCTTATTTTTGCTCAAAACAAAGATTGTGGGTACACGTTAGAACCGCACTGACCAGGCGGTTCTAATGAGTACCCACTATCTATGTTTTGGAGCAAAAATAAGAAAAATAGGTATAACCCCACATACCCCAGTTTTGCTATATAAAAGTGGGGTTTAAGAGGGTTTCATTTCACTTATGCCGTACAGCATGGCTTGTAAAGCCTGCAGACAGACTTTCCTGAGACAAAGCTCTAATGTAACATTATGTATACATTATCTTTGACCTATTTGTTCAATGTTAACAAGTCACATTGAAACTACCTGTATAGAGTCATATATCAGGAGACCTTTTGTGTCCAAATGAAATATGATCATCCGTGCGAGAAAACCTGTCTTGAGAGTTTTCAAGCAAGTCAAATACCAACCACCCTGCTCAGCCTCTTGATATATACAATTTATCATTTATTGTTGTACAACAGAAGGGGCAGATCTGTGCTGTTTTTGTCATTCTTTTTTTTTTCCTTCAATAAAGCATGAATGATTATAGGCCTATACCAGTTTTTTACATGACCAGTCTTGTAATGATAATGCAGGCAAAAACAATCTTTTTTCTGTATCTAAGGTATATGATAGCAACTAAAGAGATTTTTTTCTTCAAGGACATTTAGCCACATGAGAAAACCAACATGCATAGGTGAAAACAAAGGCTCAGATCAGACCAGCGCCTTTGTTTTTGCTAAAGGGATAGTACAATTCCTCCTCTACTTATATCCAACATTTCAAGCTTCTAGCCTTATTCTGTGGACTGTAAATGCCGGTTTTTGTCGGACATGGTCAGAAACCCCGAAGACCGGGTTTCTCACGTCACTGCTCATTTTTTGATGATGCTGTAGCACGACATAAAATTCAGGTCAAGGATGCAAGGTCATGTTACCTGCTAGCACAGCGAGACTTCTCAAGGATTCCCAAAACTGGGGGAAAATGGAGCTTGCCCTAATATTTTACATAAGAACGTTCTATTGACTTTGAAGACACATTTACACCCCATATCAATGAATACTCAGTGACTGACAATGGTTTCATACAGACATTCCTGTCTAGAAATGAAAATCACTAGCTTACACTCAGTACTGCAAAAGAAATGGGATGTCAAATGGGCAAATACTGTAATGAAATTGAGGAATCAATCTGAACTGTTCTGGTCGGCAAGCTACTCATTCGTGAGAAAAAATTAATATTGGTTCCGGGAACTGCTCCTTTCATGCCTTTTTGCTCATTCGGTCGATATTGTTATTGTATTTATTCATTATTAGATGCTTATAAAACCATAATTTGCCACAAATATTATGGGATTCATACCTTGAGTTGAATAAATTTTTTATCATTCAGTTTTACGTCCCTTAAAGATTATATCAGCTCATATGAGACGGGCCAAATAGTCGGTGGTGCGAAAACGGGAGAAACCCGAGAAAAACCACCAGGCATACATTCAAGTAGAACTTGGCTTGTCTCATATGTGGCCAAGTGTGGGGCTCGAACCTACAACAGACACAGCAATGAGATGATCGAGTGATTAAGAAACAGCGCTCTTAACCGCTCGGCCACAGGGGCCGCAGAGTTGAAGAAATGATGACGATCAAATGATATTTTCAAAGCTTTTATGAAAACAAAATTATGAAAACATTTTTGTTTTCATATTTTCTGCTTTGAATTCAGTTAGGTCGTAGCCATAAACCCCAACTCATTCATCTCGTACAGTTCAACCTCATTATAACACGCCTCGCTATAGTGCGGTTTTCAATATAACACGGCCATGTCATGGCTCCCAAATTGATAATTTTGCTATATGTCTATTATAAATAACCTTGTTATAACACGGTTCACTTATAACACGGCCTGTTTTCAAGGACCCCAAAGATAGCGTTATAACAGAGCAACAGATAAGCTGCGTATCTGCGTATTTTACTCATACTGTAAAAGCAAAAACCCAATTATTTTCAAAACTCTGCGTATCACGTACGCTTGACATTTTCTTGATACGCAATTGTGAGTATCTGCCAAGCGTATCCATCAGCTGTTTACAATCGAAACGGTGCATTTATAAAATGTCCTCGCAGGTAAAACCCAATCCAACGATCGTTAAATTATGCCTTCCTATACTGGATCACCCCGTTATCGGCTATTAGAATGTGTATTAAGTAAAGTATCCCGTATTACCTTTACGGTTTGATGGTACTGGGTTTTATCGGCTATTAACCAGAACACCGGCGGTGTGCAAAGCCGTGTGCAAAAATAATTAAAACGAAAGTAGAAAATTCGCCACCATTTTAATGTGTCACAGGGACCCTTACGGTTGAAATTCATGTATATCCTTGGTGAAAATTCAATGATCTTTTATATGTGCATGCAGTATGCAGGGAAAAATTACTACACATGTTTTTTTCTAGTCTCGCACAAGACACGCGTATCTTGTGCTGGAACATGGTCAACTTGTACCCGAGTCAACTCGTATCCAAGTCATCTCATACCAATTTTGCAGTTGAGTAACATTGTCAAGTCATTGACAAAAGCCTTCTATTCTTAGAAGGCTTATGCAATGACTTGACAATTTTACTCAATTGCATCTTTTTTGTTGGGGTAACGTTACCCAATTTTTGAACAAGAATTCTGATTTCACCCAATTAATCATGATTTTGTGGAGTAAAAATACCCAATTGCTTGAAAAATTATCTGTTGCTCTGGTTATAATGAGGTTTACCTGTATGAATGACCGATGACGTTATACCGACCTGACCAATAACAAAATTGTTTCTCATTCTCTCTTGCAAAACCTTTAAAATTACATGTATCACATATTCGGAGTTATTTTTGAAATGATAACCAAACCAAAATTTGGTATTTGCATTATAGCAGTAGTGTCTTACAACATTCGCACCATTTTTGCTCAGGTTTTATATTCTCACAAAATAGATGCAAGTTGTTCACAATTCATTCTCAAGACTTACATGTGAGCCGCCTCAGAAAACCAACAACCTGCATAGGCGAAAACAAAGGCGCAGATCAGCTTCGCAGTAACTGCGAAGCTGATCAGCACCTTTGTTTTCGCTACTCAGATAGTACAATTCCTCTTCTACTTAAATCTGAAATTTCAAGGGTCTAGCTCTTTTCTGTGCTTGTACAAGTCGGTTTAAGTCGGACCTGTTCGGAAACCACATTGTTGGTTTTCCCACGAGGTGGCTCATGTGATGCTGCTGCTCCTGTGATGTTTGTGCAAATATCACAAATCTATTACAATATACTAGATTTGCTGTGATTTGATTGCAAGGGACTGGAGACAGGTTAGCAACTGGTCTGGGAAGCATGCGGCGACTTTACAACAAGTCTGTGAGAATCTTTATCTTACAAATTTTAAACATAATTAAAATTTTTGTGTGACAAATGACATTGGGAATTCTAAGGAACAGCTAGTGGCACTTTTTCTTTTACATGTAGCTCTTGGATTTGATGCAAATCATGCGACTCTAGTTGACAGTACCTGCCAAAATTTAAATGGTTAACCATGTGATAATCTCTAATTAACCGTATGACAGTTGTGTGATAAGCACTATAAACTTGCATCTGATCTGAGACAATGTGTATCATAATTTATACATATACATGTATATATAAATGTATGCTTCATCCGTCATTTCAAATAACTGAACACTATAAAGTTACATATATATATCCAGTCTAAAAAAAATATGTGCGTTTCCGGTTCATCATCTTTAGATGGAATATTTCCATCGGTATTCCGTTAAACCTCTCCATACCGACGGAAATGGGATATATTTAGCCCTTGGTCGAAAATGAAAATCAGCAAAACTGTAAAATTGTATTATTCTAAATTATGTTAGATATTTTCTTGCATATATGACATAAATTATAAATATTCTAGTTGTTAAAGTACGCAGAATCATAAAATATGTCATCTTTTCTATGGAAAATTTCAAAGATGTCTATAAATAAATCAGGGGAGACTACTGTAGAATTAGCGACTCACAAGTCGAAATCGTTTGTTTTTCTACATTACGTTAAACGTTTTAGGCAATTTTATGTGTTTACTGGAAGATCTTCGGCACTAGTACAAATACATAACAAAAATAATACGATTAATAGCAAAACTACATAGCTGCAAGTCGCTTACGAAATCCGCAATCAGTTCGACATTGGTTTGAATGCAACCTATGCTAAGCTGTCAGGGCAGTGGAACGAGATACCGAAGTGGAGCGGAGTGACAGTTAGCCAGCTGATCTACATCATCTTCAGTAATTGCTACTCTCGGTACCTGAGTATTCTTGCAATGTGGGACAATGTGGTAACATGGGCATACTATACCGTAACGATTATATTAAGTTTATCAACAAAAGTTTCTAGTGTAAGGTTTACCGGTGTGTGTTTGCAGATAAGGCAGTGTCCCTTTATTTCGTACATAGTTTCATGCATACATAAGCTTGTTAAAAAATCTCCATCGTGCCAATATCTATAGCACTGGCTATCCACACGACTGTCTTGCCAATAACGCCGCTTATTGGCACGACCATCATGTGGATATGTGGCATTATGAGCACAAATGTCTTGCGAATAGCCTCAGCCGGTGTAAAATATATGCTTTATTTGCCATTTCAAATATCTGAGGATCTTGCCTCACCTTCACACAATCAAAAGGGTACATGACACAGTGTTCTCCCATGCCTGCCATGGCACCTGCAAGCATGTAAGTCCCTACTGTAGCCTTTCCAGGCAAACTTTCATACAAATCAGCCTCTTCCGCACCTCCTTCCATTGTACAGCTGGTAATTGTTTAGCATTTACTGTGCCAAATAATCGGATGTTTAGAAATGAAATAAATGTGTGGCTGTCATTCAATTAAGTACACCAAATAACCCGAAAAACATTAAAATTGTGTTAACGTGTTTCAACTTCACGTTGAATTCGGCCATCTTTAGTCCGTACTACTTCCGGTATCTCCGTTACCTAATCGGTTCCGAGTCTTTTCGCTTCCATTGCGCACAACCCGCTCCAATCAACACTCTACCTCCACAGGTATTCGATCAACTTTTCGAAAAGATCTGCATTAGAGACCAAAAATACCATATTTAGCAGCTAAAGTCATTATTTTGTTAAGCAGTGTTAAGGCTATACATGGAGGTAAAATCTGATTTAGCACTGTGTATTTTGTGGAGTGGAATCATGGACTGGAGTCTTGGATTGGAGTCATGGAGTGGAGTATTGGTATGGTGTACTCGAAGGGTCAAAATGGCCGAAGTGGTTAACCGATCGGTGAATTGATCGGTCCATGCCTATTTCGAAATAGGCGTGCACCCGCAAATATAGGGGTGCACCCACATATATAGAGGTTCACCCCAATTTTCAGATACGGGTTAACCTGCATTTTAGGGCTTAACCTGCAATATAGAGGTGGATGCCTATTTTAGAGGTGCATGCCTATTTTTGAGGTGAACCCCCAAAAATGCAGGTGAATGCCTATTTTAGGGGTGCATGCCTATTTAAGGGGTTAACATCTATTTTATTGGTTAATCCCTAAAAATACGGGTTGACCCCTTAAATAGGCACGCACCGCTATTTAGGGGTTAACCTCTATTTAAGGGGTGCACCCGCATATTTGCAGGTGGAAGTCTAAATATAGGGGTGCACCCGTAATTTGAAAATACAGGTTCACCCCTATTTTTAGGGATCCATGTCTAAATAGAGGTGAACCACTAAATAGGGATGAACCCGTAAAAATAGGGTTGCACCCCTATATTTAGGGGGTTGACCTGCAAATATGCGGGTGCACCCCTAAATAGAGGTTAACCCCTAAATAGGGGGTGCATGCCTATTTTAGGGCTGCACCAGTATTTATAGAGGTGCACCTGTAAAATAGAGATTAACTGCTAAAATAGGCATGTACCCCTAAAATAGGCATGCACCTGCATTTTAGGGGTGAACCTTTCTTAAAATAGGGGTGAACCTCTAAATATGCGGGTGCACCCCTATATTTGCATGGACCGATCGGTTAACCACTTCAATGTCAATTTGACCCTTCGAGTACAACATATATTGGAGTGGATTCTTGGAGTGGAACCTTGAAGTGAAATTTTGAGTGTAACAGAAAACTCAATTCTGGTGGTGAAATTCGTATCCGGGCGATTGTACGCCATCACAAAATGTGTAACAAATGCATAAACTGTATGAGTACGAATAAGTAACAGACATTTAAATTCCATTACTTATATGGGTCATGCATTTGTTACATGTTTTGCTATAGAGTCCATTCAAACCACAAGAATAAATGTTTCTTCTACGCTCCAACATTTCACTCCAAGGTTCCACTCCAAGATTGAAGAATCCACTCCATGGCTCCAATCCATGACTCCAATCCATGACTCCACTCCATAAAATACATAGTGCCATCTGATTTATACAACCTTGACAAAAGAATTTTTTGCTATTTCAGGCATACCATTCACCATTTTTTGGTTTTCAGCTTATGCATCATCAAATTTGACATTATTGGAAACACAGGTAACCAGTTTGCTCTCCTGCAATCTGGTCATTCAAGGGTCTGCACTGAACAAACAGAAACTATGACAATCTGGAGTCCAAAATGTTACATGCCATTTCATGAAAATTTCCACAGGGTCTGGTTGAGATCTTTTAGCATTTTTGAGGCTTTGCTCAGCATGTGACCCAGAACATTCTTTTCCCCTACACATGGATGCTCCATGTAAAATATGGCTTTCATCTGCAATGTTCTCTTAGAGATCATCAAGAAAAGGTGGCTGGACGACGGACAAGCCATAGTCAAAAGATGACCTAGACCTTAATTAATCACATATCTTCATTAGATGCCTGCATTTTCTTACTCTCAGGTCTCAGGCTGCAATTGTTAAAACTAATGATACAAATCCATTGTTTTCACTTTTTGCCCCCCCATGTAAAAGCCTAAGTTTCCCAAACTAAACTTGCGGTAAAATAGGACAAGGTAATCATAGTGACGCGGTCATAATTTTAACAAGCTATGATGAGATATGATGGACTGGAGTCTCAAATGTTTCCTGAAAATCTGGAGAACCTGATTTTTGAGCATTTTGAGCCTGTGCTCAGGGTCTTTGGGAGGGTTAGTTTGGGCGAGAAAGAAACTGAAAACGATAATGGGGAGAGATATATCTTTTATTTTATACTTCTTAGAAAATTTAGAATTTTACATGTATGTCTTTCAGTTAGACACAGTACATGAAGTCCATGTGAACAATAAAACTTTGAAAAAAATCTGTACATTTCCAATGGTCTGATTTAGAAATGATATCAGAACTTTATGAGATACAGTATGACTGTAATTACTTTTGAATAAGCATCAGCAAGGGAAATAACCAATGAGTTGCCATTTACTTCAATTTAATACATGATTTACATGCATCTAAATGTAGGTGAAAATCATATGAACTTTTCAGTATGTAATTGTGGCTGTGGTAATTGATTCATCAGAGATTGCTAGATACCATTTTGTTATTATAAGAAATAATGGGGGTAATTATAAGTTTTAACAATCTTCTTTAAAAGAGTGTCATTGCATCATTTTCTTCTTGCCATCTGATTACTTTGTGTCTGGGCTTTCCCTACTGTCAGGCTAGTTTGAAATCCTTTATATCTTATTACAGCAACAGGCATACTCACAGACATCAGGAAAACATGTCCTAGAAATGTGTACCCCCTCAAACCCCACTTTTATATAGCAAAACTGGGGTAAGCAGGGGTATACCTATTTTTCTTATTTTTGCTCCAAAACATAGACTGTGGGTACTCGTTAGAACCGCCTCGGCGAGGCGGTTCTAACCTGTACCCACAATCTATGTTTTGAGCAAAAATAAGAAAAATGTCAAATTTTTTCAGCTGAAAATTTTCAATTTTTAAAGCTCAAAAAACCTCTGTTTATTGCATGGTCAAGTTTTCGTAATGGAGATGAAATTGATTTTCAAAATCTGATAAAATCAAAACTGAAGGTGGACTGGGCTCTAATACTGCTATACAGTACCATTGTCTATATTAATATGTGCATAAAAATATTACATGTAAAATGGGACTTATTTCTGCCATTAAGTGAAAACATAAAAATCCCAAAACCATGGTATACACATACAGCAACATAACATATGACAACATTCTTAATAAATAAGAAAATACACAAATGGCACAGGGAAGATATAAAATAAAACATCATGTGGTAGTGTTTCTGTTTTACATCCCACTAAACAAGTCATATGGAGATAGATCTAAAGTCTTATTCAAAGACCTGAGCAGTCAAGACTTAATCTGCAAGTTGAGTGACTTAACCACTATGGCATGCTAGCTTTTAAAATCAAACATGATCAGCATCTTCGTTGTACAATGCTTAAATGGAAAATAAAGACGGGCTGATTGAAATGAAGAGGACAGAAAATGTCTCACACCATAAATGTATGAACCTTGTCAGGAGGAAATCTGTATTTTGGGCCGTGATATATAACCACAGAAGATGGCTAGAGCTTAACCAAATGAGGCTATGATATATAACCACAGAAGATGGCTAGAGCTTAACCAAATGAGGCTGTGATATATAACCACAGAAGATGGCTAGAGCTTAACCAAATGAGGCTGTGATATATAACCACAGAAGATGGCTAGAGCTTAACCAAATGAGGCCGTGATATATAACCACAGAAGATGGCTAGAGCTTAACCAAATGAGGCTGTGATATATAAACACAGAAGATGGCTAGAGCACCAAACAAGGCCGTGATATATAACCACAAAAGATGGCTAGCGCACCAAACAAGGCCGTAGTATATAACCACAGGAGATGGCTAGCGCACCAAATGAGGCTGTGGTATATAACCAGAGAAGATGGCTAGCGCTTAGAAGATTTCAGACAGACAAGAGACTGTACAATTTATGACTGTACAACAAAGATGTTGATCAGCTGCCTGGCAATCTTTAGCTTCGTTTTGACACAAGCAAAGATTGTATTTTTCTGATGTAGACAGAAGTGTTGGTGGGATATGTGATAAGAAAAATATATCAATCGCAAAAACAAATAGTAAACATTTGATAAAACTTTTTAACAATATATGACAGTAAACAATGTGAAAAATATAATACACTATGTTAAGTTAGAAGAATACATGCACAAGATTCTAACCGATTTATTGAACTCTCAAAAGGCTTTTTTTTTTTTTTTTTAAAAATCACTTAAAGCCAGGTATATGTTATTGAAGGTGTTCAAAAGAATGTGCGTATCTAGGAATCATCACAACACCATTTTCCCCCACAATTTGTAACATCAATTTTTGTTCAAAACATAATTTCTAGTGTCACTTCACATTCGATAACATCATTTGCACGACAGTTAGCAATGTTTTACTAAATATGATAAATATTGTCCGTGTTTTTGACCCAAAACCCATGTGGCGCAAAAATGTACTGATTTTGGCAAGTACTACCTTTCTTCACAAGCTTAACATCAGGAAAACATGTCCATGCAATGTAACCCCAACCCCCCCCCCCCCCCCCCCTTAAACCCCACTTTTATATAGAAAAACTGGGGTTTGCAGGGGTATACCAAATTTTCTTATTTTTGATCCAAAACATACATTGTAGGTTCTAATGTGTACCCACAATGTATGCTTTGAGCAAAGATATTAAAAGAATCCAAATTTTTCCAGTGATTTTTTTTTTCAATTTTTTCTTCTGACAAAAATCTCTGTGTATTGCATGGGCAAGTTTATGTAATGAAGCAGAAAAACGAATCCGGTAACTATAGTCTAAAAACTTGCCTCTGATAATGGTTTTTCGCAGAAAATTTTTGTATGGGGGACGACAGAAAAATTATTTTCATGTCAAAATCTTTATCTTATTTTGTCCTAATAATAGGACCTGCAAAAATTTTGAAAATCTGTAAACAAATAGAGTTTTTATGGCCAAAATGAATTTTGCATAGGGATTTTGCATTGGCAAGGGAGATAATCAATGATCGCGAAAATGCATATTTTGCGAGAATTTTTACCTGATCATACAGATTTTGTCTCAGGTATGTCATTTGTGTTAATTTAAAATAATTTTGAGCAATCATGATTAAATAGTTGGAATTTAAAATTTTTCCGGGAAAATATTTACCTCCCTTCAGTGAGATTTTTGTACAGGAAATCCCTATTCAAAAATGTTTTTGACCAGAACTTTTTTTATTTGTCAACCGATTTTCAAAATCTTTGCTGCACATTTTGCGACAAACTACATGCTTAATTGTGCCAAGAAAATATTTCTTCTACATTTGAACAGTTGTAATATATCTGCGAAAAACCATTATCACACACTACAAAACAGACTTTAGAGACTTTTTCATTGTCTACCTGTAAGTTCAGGGATTTCCATAATAAGTCTTTCTTTATTTGTTTGAAAAAAAAATCTACCATGGATTTTGTGAAATGTATCAAGAAAATGAGCAAAACAGGTGTTTGAAAAATGCATTTTACTTTAACCTAAACAAATTTTAGCTCTAAAATTTGACAATTTTGAAGGTGCTGATATCTCGAAAACAACACCGGATATGGTGTGATTTCTTTTCATTTTTATATGTAGGGCACCCGCATGCCAACTCAAGTTCAAGTTTTACTATATAAAAGTGGGGATTAAGGTGTACTCATTGCACAGATAAGATACCACATAAAATAATATCATCAGGGAAACACATCTGTGCAATGAATGTTTTGGACCAAAACTAAGAAAAATAGGTATACCCCTGCATACCCCAGTATTACTATATATAAAAGTGGGGTTTAAGGGGGTATTCATTGCACAGATATGTTTCCCTGATGATATCAGTATGAAAACTTGCCCATGCAATAAACAGAGATTTTTTGAGCTTTATAAATTGAAAATTTTCAGCTGAAAAATTTTGATATTTTTCTTATTTTTGCTCAAAACATAGATTGTGGGTGCACGTTAAAACCGCCTCACCGAGGGGGTTCTAACGTGTACCCACAATCTATGTTTTGGACCAAAAATATGAAAAATAGGTATAGCCCTGCATACCCCAGTTTTGCTATATAAAAGTGGGGTTCAAGGGGGTATACATTACACGGACATATTTTCGTGATGTTATTTTATGTGGTGTCTTATCTGGTCCTTTTCCCTTCCTGTCTGCAATGGATTTTAAATTCAATTGTCTCAATTCCCAGATGTTCATTTCTTTATCTTCCATCCCTAGACCTCTTGATTCATAGTACAATGCTCTACCACTGAGCAACTGCATTAACCCATCATTTTGTGTCTTCAGTGCTAGCAAGGTTCTTACTGAATTACATACAGGTGATTTCAGCAATGCTTAATGAGAGATAACTCTTTCATATACCTAGAGGTAAAATAATGCATATAAAATGTAAATGTATTTACAAAAGGTTAAATACCCTGATAATGATGATTGTTTTTTGCATAACCTCAAGAGTTTTATCTTGGACATGACATCTGAATCAAACTAAAATTCAAACCATAAAAATCAACGTGAAACTACAACATAAACCTGTGCGTGAGAAAACCAACAATTTGGGTTCTGACCAGGTCCAACACAAACCAGCCTGTACAGTCTCAGAAGCAGGCCAGAAGCTTGAAATTTCGGATTTAAGTAAAAAAGAGAAATTGTACTATCCCTGTAGTGAAAACAAAGGCGCTGATCAACTTCACAGTTACTGCGAAGCTGATCTGCGCCTTTGTTTTCGCATACGCAGATTGTTGGTTTTCCCAAGAGGCGGCTCACATGTATTTCTTTGTTTGTTTGTATTGAGGTTTAACATCCTATTCAACAATTTTTCAGTCATGTCAGGATGAAGCCACCGCTTCCTGAGTTTTAACTAGTACTCTGAGGAGTTTGTGTGACTTGCTCAAGGACACTACATGGTGCCTTCAGCGGGGATTCAACCCAGGACCTATTGATTTGGAGTCTGATGCTCTACCAATACACCACCGCAATCCCCCCCTGGAAAACTAGTGTTCAACATCATATGATAAGCACATATTATGAAGGATAGCCTAGTATGGTAATTATCCATATATCTTTTAAATAGCACATTTATTCAAATGTAAATTTATATCTTTATAATAACCATTTTTATCACAGTATGCTATGACAGTGTCCCTAGAAAAGTGTTAAAGAGACAAATTGCATAATTTTGTAGATTGAGCCGATAAATATGTTTGGCATTTCTTCATGCATTATACATACACACTATGTATACATATACATACACATTAAGTATATATATATATATATATATATATATATATATATATATATATATATATATATATATATATATATATATATATATATATATATATATATATATATATATATATATATATATATATATATATATATATATATATATATATATATATATATATATATATATATATATATATATATATATATATATATATATATATATATATATATATATATATATATATATATATATATATATATATATATATATATATATATATATACACACTATGTATATATTAACCAAAACATTAAGGTGAAGAGTTTGAGACTAATATGCCTGGATTTCGAGTGCGTATGCAAAGCAGTGCAGTAGTAGCTTCTACCACAGGGACCACGGTGGTTGCTTAATCATATGAGATCTAACTCCTGTTACGTTCACTGGAATGTTGACAATTGCATAGTTGATTCCCAGCTCATCCAAACTTGTCTTGATCATATACCTGTGAAAAGGAATCAAATAATTTCTATTTACATTTTTATTGCAATCGCCCTAGATAAAACTTATCCCTCTTGATGTTCTTCATTTCCCGATGAAAATCTAGAAGCCACGCTTATGGGTGGGGCAACGTCAAAACCAGCCATTACTTTGTTTGTTTACTCTTGTCGTAACGTTGGTCGTGTATCGCCATGACGTATGGCACGAAAATTTGACGTTTTGGCTGTTCCAAAATTATGTTAAGTCAGATTTAATGTCAAATAACATGAAAATGAGCGGTGATATGTGCAATTAAAAATCTGAAACTTCACTGATAATATAAAATGTAAATATAAGTATTGAAATTCAGCTTTTAGCTTTCACTGGATGATGAAAAACATTAGCTGTTTTAATGTCTCCGAGAGAGAAGCCCTTTGGGCTTCACACATATCAAAACAGCCTAATGTTTTTCATCATCCAGTGAAAGCTAAAATCTGAATTTCAATCCTTAAGTAATGGCAATATCAAGAAGACTACTGCATTGAAATGAAGATATCTTAGTTTTCATATCCGACATGGTATTTGGTGTAAACACTGGTTGGTTGATATTGTGCTGTAGGTCCCAATCACCAGCTAAGGTTATATGGAGACTGGACCTCAATTCATCAGGAAAACATGTCCGTGTAATGTATACCCCCTTAAACCCCACTTTTCAATAGTATAACTTGGCGGCTCTAACATGTACCCACAATCAATGTTTTGAGCAAAAGTATTGAAAATATCAAAAATTTTCAAATGAAATTTTCTATTTTTAATGCTGAAAAATTCTCTGTATATTGCATGGACGAGTTTTCGTAATGTTTAAAATCATCATATTCTTACCCATCTTTGCCGAGAAGAAAAACTGCGGGTATTTGAACATTTCTCTCTGTATTATCGTCTATCATGTCTATGTACATCTGATCATTACTGTGATCATTGTCTGTGATTACTATGGCAACGGCACCAGCCGCTTGAGCATTTAAAGTCTTCGTTACGAAGGAACACTGCCTGAAAATATGCACACGGAAAACAAGGATAAAAGTAACAAAGTAAGGCTGTATAAATAATTAAGAAAAATCATGGTAATAAATTGCTGTTAAGACCTGACTTTCAGGAACATCAGAATTTTCAATTTTATTTTTTTTTTTTTTCAATGAAATTCCTATTACAGGTAAACAGAATAACGATGAATGAGATGCCACATTCTTTGGCATGCAATCTGGTACTATACTGCTTCCCAATGAAAATTGGACACTGGCTTATAAATGTCTGTTTTTATGTGAACTGCAAAAAAATAATACATGTACATGTACCTATAGACTGGATAAAATTATCCTCCTTGAATTCTTTTGGAAACCAGAGGACCAATGATCCATTAAACACTCACCTGAGTTCTGAATATATACCAATAAATATGTTTAACTATTATGGTAATATACATGTATATAGCCCCAGAGCAAGGACAGATGAACCTCCTGAGGTCAAATGTTTTCAGGATCATTAATATTCTGTCCATCTGCCCATTTCCTGAAAGTTTTTCCTTTTAAAGTTATCCCCATTCAAATGCCTAGCCAACCTATGTTGACCTTGCGATAAAATAGGTCACTCACAATCAACACACAGTCTATATGATTAAAGTATGTTGTAGTACTCTAGTGTCAGATGCCACATGCCAAATTTCTTTGAAATCGGTCCACTGGTTCAGGAGAAGATTTTTGAAGGGTTTTAACCATATATGGCCATGGCGGCCATCTTGGTCATGTGATCTGGACGATTTGTGTATGCATTGGTTCCCCCTTCCTATAGCTATGTTGACCTTGCTGTAAAATAGGTTTTTGAAGGTTTTTGCTATTCATAGCCATGGTGGCCAGCTTGGTCATGTGACCTGGACCATTTACACAAACTTTCGTTCCCCTTCCCAAGGATGCTCCACATGAAGTTTGGCATTGATTGGCCAAGCGGTTTCAGAGAAGAGAAGAAGATGTTTGAATATTAGGGCAATATACATGTATATTGCGGTGGGGGCAGACCAACCCCTGGGGTCCAATTTTTTTTCAGAATCATAAATCTTCAGTCCATTTGCCCATTTCCTTCAAGTCTTTCCCTTCAAATAATATTTTGACCATTTTCCCCATTCAAATGCATGGGTGACCTATGTTGACCTTCCCATAAAATAGGTCAAGGTCATCCCAGGTTCACGATTTATATAAACTTTGTAGACCTCCATTCCCCAATGCTTCATGCCAAGTTTCTAAATTATAGGACTTCTGGCTCTTGAGAAGAAGATTATTAAAGGTTTTTGCTATTTATAGCCATGGTGGCCATCTCAGTCATGTGACCTGGACCATTTATACAAACTCTTGTTCTCCCTTCCCAAGAATGCTCCACATGAAATTTGGCTTTGATTGGCTTGGCCAAGCAGTTTCAGAGAAGGAGACCTTTGAAATTGTGGACGACGACGGAGCATAGCCAGCCTATAAGCTCAACTTGTGAGCCTTCAGCTCAGGTGAGCTAAAAAGCCATTTCAATCTTGTAAAGAGACCACTTTTTCCCCTCAGGATGCAGTCCCTTTAACATTTCCCATCATATGGTGAATAAAATGACATACCCTCTTTCTATGAGCACTATTTTATTCTGAACACTGTTGGTATTATATAATGCTGAACAGCCGTGATATGGTTCTCCGACTATCATTTCCATTCTTGTAAACTTCTGCTGCTGAAAATAAACATCAACTGTACTTGGGTCAAGCTTAGCCTGAAACTTTAGGCTGAAGAAGAGGACCACCTCAGGAAAGATAAAAAGGGAGTGAATAAAACAATCCTTGCCAGCCACATACACTAAGTCCACTTAGCAATGTAGTGGACTTAGTACCATTGGTATGCATTACAAAAACTTGCCCATGCAAAATACAGAGAAATTTTTTGGTTGTAAAAATGAAAATTTTCAGTTTACAAACTTTGATATTTTTCTTATTTTTGCTCAAAACATAGATTGTGGGTACACGTTAGAACCAACTCACCGAGGCGGTTCTAACGAGTACCCACAATCTATGTTTTGGAGCAAAAATAAGAAAAATAGGTATACCCCTGAAAACCCCAGTTTTTCTATATAAAAGTGGGGTGTAATGGGGTATTCAATACACGGACATGTTTTCCTGATGAGATGTGAGTAAAAGGACTTCAGCTCTTTATGTCATCAAAGGCTCAAAGCCTATTTAAAATACATGTAAAGGCTACTTCAGCTACATGTAAAGCTAAAGCATGCCCAGTAAACTGCAAAATGACCACCATCACTGGTAAATGTCAAAAAAGTTGAATTTTTGGTCGCCGTTTTGAGCATTTCCTGTAATTACTTTTTGCCAGTTTAATGAATGTGAAAGGTAAGATCTTTTTTATAAAAATCAAAGAGTGTCGGGTTTTTTGTCATTGAATGTCTGAAGGTGGTCAATTTGCAATTTACCGGGCGTGTAAAGTGGATTATGATACATGTATGGAGTTAACTGTTCCAGACATACATGAAAACATTCTGATAAAGCTGTTTGATAAAGCTGTTTTAAACGCACACCTGAGAGCTAGTTTATAATCCCCTAATTCATGTCCTTACAAAAGCATAACCCTGAGTCAACCTTGGGAAGAGAACATACAAATATCTTCTATTCATTTGCCCATTTTTGCAATGTTTCCCCATTAAAAAGCATTCTATCATTTTCCCCAATCATGCATAGGTGACCCAAGTTGACTTCATAAAAGAGGCCATGGTCATCCCAAGGTCATAACTTATATAAACTATCAGTTGAGCCGCGACGCGAGAAAACCGGTCTTCGGGGTTTCCGACCAGGTCCGACACAAACCGGACTGTACAAGCTCAGAAAAGAGCTAGAAGCTTAAAATTTTGGATTTAGAAAGAAGAGGAATTGTACTATCCGAGTAGCGAAAACAAAGGCGCTGATCAGCTTCGCGGTTACCGCGAAGCTGATCTGCGCCTTTGTTTTCGCCTAGGCAAAAATCCGGTTTTCTCATGACGCGGCTCAGTTTGTAGAGCTCCATTCATTGATGTTTCATGCCAAATTTCATGTTCCCAGGCCTTCTGGTTTTGGAAAAAAAGATTTTTAAATGATTTTGCTATTTATCTTGGTCATGTGACCTGGATCATTTTTATAAATATTCAATCTCCCTAAGCAAGAATGCTACATGTGAATTTCATTTTGATTGGCGAAGAAGTTTCAGTGGAAATGTTTAATGTACATGACCACGTATATGGAATTTGCACCATGGCAGGGGCAGACAACCCCTTGAGACCCTGATGCTACATATCAAGTTTCAAGATTCTAGGCCTTTTGGCTCTAGAGAAGAAGATTTTTTAAATGTTTTTGCTATTTATAGCCCTGGTGGCCATCTTGGTCATGTGACTAGAAGATGTTTGAAGATTGAGAACAATGATGACGACAGAAGCCAGAGCTTGCCTATCCAATAAGCTCACCTGTGAGCCTTCCTATAAGTTCACCTGTGAGCCTTCAGCTTAGGCGAGTTAAAAACTTGTATGATGGTACCTTCGAAATTCGGTGTAGTTAATGTTTAGTTGTAATTTACAGCTCTCTCTAAAATCTCGGGTTTATTACAGTTCTTGCACACATGCAGTGACACATGCTGAACTAAAACAGAATTGAGAAATTGGTCACTTTCATGTGTCAACATAACTATCCTTGATTAGAATCACTGAGGTAGGATTTTTAGCCAGATGAAAAGTCCCTTCTAAATTCGGTGTAGTAGTAAACAAAATTCAAAACAAAATTATCCAGTGGTGCCAGAACAGTCTGGTTTTTACCAATTTGTAGAGCTGGATATCTCCTAAGTAGTCATGGTAATTAAACTTATCTATCCTGTCTGGTTTGTATTTGGGATGAATTTAACCTCAGGGACTATATTTTATTAAGAATTTGCTTTTTTTCCTTGTTGAAAAAAAACGAGTGCGTAAATTTAAATGCTTGTGAACTTGCACAACAATGTTGTTCAGATACAAATTTTATACCATTTTAAAGTGCAAACATCAAGGTTTCAACTGAGGTTAAAATCTTTTCAGAACACTTCACAGAGAGAGAGAAACTATTAAAAATATAAATTACCCCGAATTTCGAAGGTTCCGCCATACATGTACTTTTTGTCAACATGTAATATTGAAAGTCACAGATGCTGCATAAACAAATTTTTGCAGAGACACAGTCTCACTTACAAAAGGTATTCCAAAGTTTTTGGCCTGTCTTAGTTTGAATGTATAGCTGACAGTAACTGGTTCGATTACTTCCATAAAGAGTTCTTCATTCAACAAGACGTTGATATTTGGTACAGTTGCTAGAACCTTCTCTGTTGCAACAACTGAAAGAAACAAATTGGCATGCCATTCCCGTTATATAGGTAAGCCCAAAAAACAACTTATCTGCATGAGTTCAATGGCTACACGTTATTAAAGCCCCTTTCACTCGAGTTTGCCGTTTGAGCATTTAGATCAATCAAGTTTGTGTGTAAATCAGGTTTGCCGTTTGAGCATTTAGATCAATCAAGTTTGTGTGTAAATCAGGTAACTTACTGAAACAGTGTCCCAGGTGCCAGGTGTTCTTAAAATCTATTCAGTATTTATCTTAAGGCAATGACAGGCCTCCTAGTAGCCCACTTGAAAAATATAGGCCTCCTAGTAGCCCACTTGAAAAATATAGGTTTTTATACAGGTTCCTTTTAACCAAAATATAGGTTCTTTTATAGGTTTTCCTCCAAAAATATAGGCTATTTTAAGGTCTTTTTTCTCACTTCCGTCATAATTTTAGCAGCTAATCAGGCCGGCACTCAAGAGTTACTATACAAAAGAACGAGAAAGCCCACACATGAGCGAGAATATTTTGTGAGGAATGAAATAGTTATCATGCTATCAGATTTATTTCTAGAGAGGATTTTACATTATAAAACCTGATAATTTTCACAGGAAACGGGTTTAATTTGTGTATAAAGAGTACAGATTTGTCCCCTTGGCTTTCTTTGAACGAGCGAGCGAAGCGAGTGAGACAATTTTGCAAAAATGGTGTATTTTTTTCATCGTTTTAGAGACATTTTATAAAGTAAAACAGTCAGATTTCAAGAAACATTGGGCTTTAATATCTGGGGAAAGAGCACTTTACTACTTGGAAATCTTTGAACAAGCGAGCCTTTCGAGGAAAATTTTGTGAAAATGAAATAGATTTCAAGCTTTCGGAGGGCATTCGATAGAGGAAGATGATTTTACAAAATAAACCCTGCTTTTTTCAAGTTCAGAAAACATGTAAATGACAAACTCATTATCTGTATATATTTCTAATTATGTGAAATATTGTGAAGCTGTATGTGTATCGCCACCTTGGTCTGAAAGAAATTAAGCCTGTGTGTCCCCTTATCGTTAACCCATTTTTATATGAATTTAAATTTTCTGCTTAATAAGCCTGGAGTCTTTAATAGATATGACTTGAGCAGATTTTGAAAGCTGCTTTCTTCCAAATCCTGGAGCTTCATTAATATGAATTGATATTGCAACCAAAATAAAATGAATATACCTGTCAGCAGCATAGACTGCAAAACTCAAAAGAAAAACACAATCATGAACAGCTGTCCAAAGAATGCATCTTCAAAACATTTACAAGCACCAGAAAACAAACACTGGTCTTAAAATGATTCTTCTTGCTTTTCTGGAACAATTATAGGTTGTTGTAGAAAAATATAGGTTATTTATAGGTTTTAAGCCATTTTTTGGGCAAAATAAAGGTTATATAGGTTTTTACTAATTTGACAATAAAATTATAGGTTTTTACAGGTTTTATAGGTTTCGCTAGGAGGCCTGCTGAATGATGTCACTTCTTCTATTAAAAACATTGTAATTGTTTGGTTAAATCACATTTTTTATTTCAAAATTCTTTGCACAACATATACAGTGCATATTGAGAACACGCATTTGAAATAGGATAGGGACAAAAGCAGAATTTTATCAATTTCAGCAGTTACCTATCGGTATCTACAGTTCAACAACTGCATGCTCAGAGTGTGGTTCTTTGTGTATAATATAATGTGTAAACAAGTTGACATCTTACCCACTTGAATAAACTTGGCCAAAAGTGACAAGTTTGCTAATAACTCGCAGGTCTGAAAGTCAATCTTGTGAACTGATTCATCATAAGATTATCTCTATTGCACCCTAAGCGTTTTTACAGGTAATCAGAGATTATTTTCTATGGACCATTGATTTTTGATTGGTAAAAGAGGCCTCAAACTGTCGCTAATTAATTATTTTCGCCAAACTCATATTTTAGGAGCCAAAAATAAAATTTGTTCACAATTTGGCAACAATGGCGAATGGTAATGCGAGCCCTGATCCTTCAGAAACTAGCTTTTTTCAAAATCACCCTTTTCTGATACACCTTTAGAAATTTACAGCAGAGGAGATCGGAGAATCATGGAGGTCATTCCAGTCCCTAATAGTCTGTGGAAAGAAACTATTTTTGTATGCTTCTGTGCTAGCTGATGGTATCTGAAATGCCAAAGAGTGTTGATTTCTACAATGCCTATTCATCGGGATAACGTTTTCTGTAGGTATTCTGGCTTTACCCTTCAGACCTTTGTATAGCAGTATAAGCCTACTATCATTCCTCCGTTTCTTAAGAGTTTCCCATTTCAGATGACCTAAAATGACAGTCATGCTTCCAGTTTCAAAATCATAATTTCCAGTAACAAACCTTGCAGCATGATTTTGGATCTTTTCCAGTTATTCCTCGAGGCCATGAGTGTGAGGGTCCCAAACTGAGCTTCCATATTCCAAGACCGGCCACACCAGTCCTTTGTAAGCTGCTTCTTTCACATTTGAGGGACAAGAATACTAATTTCTCCTCAAGAATCTGAGAGTTCTGTTTGCTTTTGTACAAACATTGGAAATATGTGTATTCCAAACATTGGAAATATTCCAAACATTGGAAATATGTGTATTCCATTTCAAATTTTGATAGTTACACCGAAATATTTTATGCTTTCAACATTTTCCAACACAGTACCCTCAAGGGTGTAATTAGCCTGTATTTCACAAAACCGTTTATTTGTCAGCTGCATCATGTTGCATTTGATGGGTTAAAATCTCATTCCCAATTTCCAAGCCCAACTGCCTAAATGATCGATGCCTCTCTGAAGTATCAATGTATCCTCTTCAGTCTTGATTTCGCGATAACAAACACAATCTTCAACAAAGAGTCTTATTTCAGACTCAATGTCAACTGAGATGTCATTTATATACAAAGAAGACAGCAAGGGGCCGAGAATGGTGCCCTGAGGGACACCCGACACAAATGGAGCCCAATCCGATTTAATACCATTTACTACTACCCATTGTTGTCTGAAGCAAAGGAAAGCATTTATCCAATTCAATGTTGTTCTACCTATTCCATAGCTAAACAATTTGCTTTTAAGGAGTTCATGGAGAGGAGTATCGAAGGCCTTTTTCAAAATCCAATATAAAAGTGTCAACCTGGCCCTTTGTGTCCAAGATTTTTGCCCCATCATTTATCTAAATGTGTGTTGCCTGTCTGACAGGAGTTCATGTTCATCAAGATGGGCTATAATATTTGAGCATACAATATGTTCAAGAAGCTTACAAGGAATGCATGTCAAGGAAACAGGGCGGTAATAATTGCAAGCAAGAGACATGTCACCCTTCTTAAACAGGGGGCAAATATTAGCAAAAGACCATTCTTAAGGAATTTCACCTGTATTAGACTGATGGAAGAGATGGGGCCGAATACCAGACCTAATTCCATTGCCAGTTCCTTTAGGACTCTAGGATGAAGTTCATCAGGCCCTAAGGCTTTAGACGGGTTAAGGCCTTTGAGAAGTTTGGTTACCCCTTCCTTTGTGACCACAATATCATGCATGAATGGGACAGATCTCTGCAGGACCTGTTTGTATTCACTTTTAGTGAAAAAATCTGACAACTGACCATCAAATTCTTACGCCTTCTCAAATTCGGACAGTGCAACTCCACTTCCATTCCTCTTTTTCAACGGGGGAATACCTTGTGTATCTTTTTTCTGACTGTTTATATACATGCAAAAATTTCTAGGATTAGCCTTAACATCTCCTGCCAAGTTGTTCACATAAAGATCAGGCTGCTTCCTGATATCAGCTTTGATTTCTCTCCGTAAAGTTTCAAATTAAGATCTAATTTTTGCACTACCAGACTTTATAGCCTTTGCATGAGTTACATTTTTTTCTGCGAATCTACCTTCTTATTTCAGGTGTTATCCAAGGGACAGAGGAAACTGAGGGACTAGTTTTTGATGTGATATGTTTATCTGCCAATTCCTGGATATAAGATGTAATGAGATTGAAATTTTCTTTGACTGCACGCATCCCTGCGCATAATTATACTCAGTAATGAGGGTGACGCAGTATCAATAGATAGATAGAATGAGTGTCTGGGAAACCGTTGAAGAATCTTTCCTTTGCAAATTTTAGTGTTTCCGCTCTCATAGATTCATAATCACCTTTCTGATAATGATACACCTTTCTCCTAGGTTTCTTTATAGGGGGAAATCTGGCTGGGTAGTGATATCATTTCAAGGCGACCATGACAGCATTTTAATTCGTCCAGACCAATTTTCAATTACAGTGGGTCACTGGGTAAGTGATAATCTTTATAAATCCCTGTTTGCAATGTAAAAGGGAGCCATAACCACATTTTCAGTAGGCGTTTCAGGAAAGAGAGATTTTGAAAAAGGCAGTTTCTGAATTAATCGAAGCCAAACTGCTAATCGATAATAGGTCTGTTCGTTTCGATAAATAACAGATTAGTAATCGCTCTAATACGAAAAATCATGTCCGAGACTCCAAGTGTCTTGCATATTTAAATACCTTTGTAATGCCCAAAAGTTATGTAGTGAACTCGTTTTCATATGAGTAATATAATCAGGGATAAAATCAATTTTTATGTTCATAAAACAATTGAGTGCTGAGATATAAGGCAAAATCACTGAACCCTGAAATTAGGTCACAGTGACCTATAGGTATATGGGGTCAAAGTTCTGGTCATACTCACTCATAATCTGAAAGAAGCATGAAAATATACTAATTGAGTGTCAAGATATAAGGCAAAATCACTGAACCTGAAATTAGGTCACAGTGTACTGGGGTCATAGGTTTGGTAATACTCATTATCTGAAAGAAGTACAAAAATATACTAATTGAGTGTCAAGATATACCGGTAAGGTAAAATCATTGGACCATGGAAAGTAGGTTAACCCACCCTTACCTTCATAACACACAAGTCAGTGTCACAAAGTTAAAAGATGAATAACCAACCATCTTCCTAAGTTGTTTCTATTTCAAAATGAAAAGTGAAAAAAAATATTTCAGGGAGTTCTAGATTTTGATCTCTAGCCCCTTCCCACTGACTCCTACCCAGAGGTCCGATGTCATGGAAACTAAAGTGTATGAAGTATGAATGCCTTATGATAAGTTGTTGTCAAGATATGGACTCTTTGTAAAAGTTACACAGCAGTACATCCATTTTTTACAGTGTTCTAGTTTTTAACCTCTAGCCCCAGCCCCACGCATGGATCCATGGATCTGAGGCCATGAAATGAAACTAAACCCCACAGGGTACCTATGGTCCAAGTATGAAAGCCCTCTGATTATCTGATAAAAGGTTTTCAAGATAAAGACTTCTAGAATACTATACCATAGAAAAGCCATTATTAAATTGTGTTCTAGATTTTAACCTCTAGCCACACCCCCTGGCATGGATCCAGGGATCCGATGCCATGGAATGAAAGCCAACCCTACAGGGTATCAATGACCCAACTATCAATACTTTCTGATGAGAGGTTGTCAAGATATGGACTTCTAGAAAACTATACCACAGAATAAGAGCTGTCGCAGGACAGCGTAGCTCGCCTGACTTGTGCTTTGCCACTAAATCTATTAAAATCTATGGCCAAAGACATTGACCTCAATGTCACTCAGGTGGGTCATGATGGTACAGCATAAAGTTTCAGACCAATATCAACCAACATGCTAAATTCAACTTGATCCATCTACATATTTGATATAGACTGATAAAATAAAATATCTAAGTCTATGACCTTGACCACAGGTGAGTCAAGATGCTACAGCATAAAAGTTTTAGGATAATGGTCATAATCCAACAGCAAAGTATCAACTAGATCCATCCATCTGCTCCAGCAATATACAGTTCAAAACACTTCAAGCAAAAGCTTGAACATAAAATTTCAAAGTCTGTGACCTTGAACTCAAGGTCACCCAGGTGGGTCATGATGGTACAGCATAATACTTCAGACCAATATCTACCAACATGCAAAGTATCAACTTGAGCCATCTACATATCCAAGAGATATAAACTTATAAAACCTTTAACCAAAAGCTCTAACACTAAATTTGTAAGTCTGTAACCTTGACCTCAAGGTCACCCAGGTGGGTCATGATGGTACAGAATAAAATGTCAGACCAATATCTAGCAACATGCAAAGTATCAACTTGATCCATCTACAACTTCAAGAGATACAGACTTATAAAAACTTTAACCAAAAACTTTAACACAAAATTTCTAAGTCCGTGACCTTGACCTCAAGGTCACCCAGGTGGGTCATGATGGTACAGCATAAAACTTCAGACCAATATCTACCAACATACAAAGTATCAATTTGATCCATCCACAACTTCAAGGGATATAGACTCATAAAAACGTTAACCAAAAACTTGAGCAACGCCAAAGCTAATGCTAACGCCGGGGTGACTGCAATAGCTCTTCCTGTACTTTCGTACAGGCGAGCTAAAAAGCCATTTTTGAAGGTGTTCTAGATTTTAACTTCCAACCCCACCCCTGGCCTGGACCCAGGGGCCTGATGCCATGGAATGAAAGCTAACCCCACAGGGTATCTATGGTCTAAGTATGAATGCTTTCTAATGAGTGGTTGTCAAGATATGGACTTCTAGAAAACTTTAACGCAACTCACCCACACGGGAACTGGGATGACCAGGGTGACTGCAATAGCTCTATTCACTTCGCGCAGTCGAGCTAAAAATTACTAAATCTATGCTCAAAACACCTAAATTCTCATTGGAAAGTAAAAAATAACACGCAATTGCTGTGAAGAAGCTGCCATGTTTGTTTACCATTTTTCAGCATAAATTATGCCTACCTAGATTACCCGGACATTATTATAATTACAACATCTCTACCATATTTACAATTTAAAATTGCCGTTCTCAATCACAAATATAAAATGTTTTCTAAACAGACAATGATTAACGATCTGTGTCCCAATTTTGGACTGATTTTCACGGGCACTGTATTTTCACGGGGGAGCATTCAAACATTTGTAAAGGTAAAAGATGATAGGAGTGTTTCCTTCATTGAATACATAAAAGAAGTCTTCTGGCATGAGACAGCATAAAAAATGGAATTCAGAGATGTTTTTCAGAAATTTTAGTCAAACAAACTGAATAATCTATTTTTGCTTTGATTTTGGCCGGTTTCCATCGTCTGCTATGGAAATCCAAAACGAGGCTGACACCTGACACTGTGCCAGTTTTATCGCCTATTGACTCTCGAAAGAAAACCTGCCACACAAATTTGTTTATGTGGCACAGATTTTATGTTTTATTTAGTGCAAATCAAATTATTGTTCGAGAGTTGGTACCGTTCGAGAAATGGTACCAGGACGGCAGGAGGCTTAGCATCGTAAGACACTTAGTGAAAAGAACGAGCAATTTATACTCCGACCCTACGTTACCGCGGATGCTACGTTACCGACGTATTTGCATATCTCTAGATTTCTAGCGTGCTTCGGGCTCTAGCTTTTTTTTACATTCGAGATCCTACGACGCCAATGTAAACCCCGAGTTTGAGGCACATTTTGGTAGATATGTCTAGAAAACTGGTAATTAAAATGATATTTTTGTCAAAGCCATATGAAAACAAAGATTTTACCCACAATCAAGACCCCCTCTACCACTAAACTGCCTCTATTATTCTTAAAATAGATGTTTGTATTCTAATTTTATACCGGGAATGTCGGCAAGGTCTGTCACAATACGAATGCATCATCGGTCACATGATCGCCTTATTTGGAAGTATCCGCAAACGATTCGGAAATGTCCGTAAGTTTTACGGCAAACCCGCAAAAGTATAGATGAGTTCATCTTATAGTAAGAATAGAATAGAACAGAACAAAAATTGCGCATGCATGTATTTAGACCGCGATTTCGCGGTATTTTTTTAATCAGAAACCTAGACAAACATTTATTTTCTGTGTAAACAACATAATTTATCATATTTTGATTTGCTTTTAGTTAAAATATAGCAATGAATTCAGTAGCCCTTTGTGCATTGCTAGGTGTTAATTAGTGAAAAAAGCTAACATCTATGAAAACTGCAAACACGAAAATGTTTATGTTGCCAAACTCTCTAAAATAATTTCAAAGATGTTGTTGACCTTGAATGTTGTTTGCGAATATCTGCTCTTGTAATCAATAACTTTCCGACATCGAAAGGACAACTCAAACTGAAAAGTTTTCCATTAAGATGAACTCCGCGGTAATATAGGAAACAAAAATTGACCGACCTTGAATGATATGACGGCAATAAGAATGAAATTGCAAAACAAAAACAAATGAAAATTTTATTTTTTCTTTTTAGAAAAACGTAGGAGGTAATGATAAAAAACGAACAGGGTGTAAACAAAAGATAGATTATCTTGAGTATTTTTAGCTGAGATAAAGATACAGAGATCTGAAACTGCTATTGAATATTGATATTTGCCTCCGCTGTGTCTGTCGCTTAGGTAGACAGGTAAATCGGTGAAAAAAAATTCAATATTTTACCGGCCGCTGAATGTGGTCCGAATTTTTGTATATTAGCAAATATAAATCGCTTAAATTTTCTTCGCCATAATTCATATAATAGTAAAAGATTTTATTTCTGTTAAATAGAGCTTCAAATTTCCAACAAATAGATACTAAACACTGACATCTTTGTAAGAAAGAAGAGAGAGAGAGAGAGAGAGAGAGAGTCATCTCTTTAGTTGTTTATCAATTATCATTCAATTTGCACAAGCTGTTGTTCTTTTTACTTACGAATTACGCCCATAATTATCAATGCTTTTTTCTACGCTACTGGACACATACAACGATTCTTAACGGATTATCTTTAGATTAAAGAAAACGCAAATTGATTTTTATCTCGCCGTATCTCTAATCATACTTAACACCGTAAAAATAACGATAATTATTGAACAAGGTGAAAGCTTCAATTAAAATTAAAGCATCTTTTAACAACGATTTTGATGTCCCCTGACGTCAATGAGCGTAATGAGATTGCCCTATATCAATTCTAGCCACATCTATCACGTTCAATGAAGAATACCGCCAATATCCGAATTGCACACGTTGGCGAGATGCGTTTGGTTCAACAACCATTTTCGCTTTTTTCTATCTTCTTTTCCCCCTTCTATTTTATACTTTTCTCTACAAAAGGGCAGTGGAGGAACGGATTATGTGAATTAAATGGAATCAGTCAGGCATGAATTCGAATATTCTTCTTTTTTTCTCCTCTATCTTTCGTACTTGCATTCATGTATATTCTAAGAAGTCGCCGCCGAAATTTCAAAAGAAAAAATGACACTTTTATTACCAGCTACCTGTATTGCACCGTGCAATACCTGTTGATTCGGCGACTTGTTTGATCTTCGAGTCGTTAAAGACGCACTTATGTCACGTTGCAGGCACGTGCCGCATTTAATGACAGATACCTGACACACTTTAATGTAACTTTATTGAAGATTGTATTCGGAAAAGTAATTGAAATAAATACATAATAAAAAATAATAATACACTCTAGCCAACATGCAACCACACTTTTCTTGCAATGTTAGCTCTCATCATGATATAGTCATACTCAAAATGTTGAAAAGATAATACTTTAGCTTTATATGTATATTTGCCCGTGCTGAGCAACGATTTCTTTTCAATAGCTGCTATGGTGTCTGTTTTCAAGCGCGGTCTCGCAGTTTTCACACTGCACGAAAATGCATCAATGGGATGTTTTTCAACAGCATCAAAGTCAAAATGCAATCTGCATATCAGAGCGCCTTTCGCCGGATCCTATTTTTTCCTTCTCGAATCCGGGCTTAACGTATAATTAAATTCCTACATTTTTCTACGCATATGTCATTTCTTCTTTTGTCACTGTTTTTATTTCGAAAAAATGTGGAAACTAATTGTTCTGTTGTCCCCATCACATTTCCGGGCATGCGGCTATCCCAAATCCTGTCCCCGGGTACGGCACATGGGGAGGGTGTGTGATTATAAATACAAAATAAACTATCGGCTAAATAGACAACCAATCACTGGAAATCATCTGTAAAAGCATGATAGATCTATGTCATTCTGCATTCAAGTGTAACTTTTTGGTCTTATTTGCAATGCCAACCAATGTGTAGAAATATCTCCATTTTGACGCCAAAGCGGCGAAAAGTTGTGAAAAACAGCCGATTCATTAGGGCGATTTAAAGCTTTAAAAATACCCAAACCGTATCGAAGGGCAATAAAACGATTTGTAAGACATTGTTCTTTGAGAAAATTGATCTTGTTTGCCAAAGAAAAGTCATTCATAGAAGCCTTTTTAATAAAAACAATTACACCTCGTTTTGAGATCGGACCAAACCGTTTTTGCTTAAATGACAAAAATTGTCAATATTTATACGATCGTAAGACAAACACAGTCATAGATTGTGTGCGTATCAACAAATAAAACGATTTTTATGCCTTTCTTCTTTCATATTTTGTTGTTTAAAGATTACCTAGCCTTTTAGTTACAACGCCTTTTAGTCAAAAAGTACCGACTATAATCCGCTTGGTCGCCATTTTGAAACGCCGAACAAGGAATTAGGTGTTTTATCAACGTATAATTAACAATCAAAAATCCAATAAAAACACTACAAACATCAAAATCTGGTTCCTAAATCAAATATTAAATATTAACAGTTTCTATTGAATAAAATATTATCTCATCGGATGTATGAATGCCAATGAACGCCGATATTTATAGCATTGGTTTTGTCTCCGAAACAATATGGCGGCGGATCGTAAGTGGCGCCACAGGTACACGCGCGACAATCATAAAGTGGCCGCTAGGTGGACTTTCTAATCTCTCCATCTTTATCTCAGTTTTTAGTGAGACATTGAATCGCTAGTGCCGCGGTAAGCCAGTAAACCAGTATACGATAATTTATGTAGGAGATAGATAAGCAAACTGTTAACATACTTGTAGTGAAAATAATGGGCACAAGAAGCACTAAAATTTTAAGAAAAAGTGTTTTGTACACGTTCATTTTGACCAGTATGTAAAAGCTTGCAAGAAGCTCTTAGAGAGAATGATCAGATATAAAACCCGGTATCCATAGAGAATCCGGGTTGTATATGTTTCTCGCACTTAGTCCGCTCGCGACCTCCCATTGGTCCGTTCGCTACTCGACATTCTTCGCACCTTTTTGTTTTTGTTTTCTTGTTACTCCCATCAATCAATTTCTGATTATTCCTGTGAGGTGTACATTGTACACTCCGGTGTGTTTGCAGGATGAGCCTACATGGGTCACAAGACGTTTCGACCCCAAGACGTTCCCCCTCTAGTCGTTTCCCCCCTAGTCGTCCACCCTACTCGTTTCGCCTGAGATGCAGAGCATGTTTATATATTAATGTTTTATAATTGCATAAATACCCGTGTCACACGATATTAACAGCCGTTTGTTTTTTTTTGAAAGAAGAGAAAGCCATGCATTAATATTGCAATTCACGCGCGCACGTGCTGTTAATACGGCAAGGCCTTTACTTATGCTCGTTACCGTGCGTCACGTAAAGCACGTGCTAATAATGAGAAACTGAAATCCACCCGGAACGAGCATAAAAACGAAAGCTTTTGCGCGTACGGAAATGTGATGAGGCTGTTAAATATAGTGCACCATGTTTTTTTTTTCCGTTTCTGCAGAATTTATGCAATACAACAATAGCGATCAAAAATGATTTTGTCGTTCATTAATATTGGCTAGGTCACCTCGGGACCTAGCGAATGTTAATGAATGGAAAATCATATTTGATCCCTATAATGTTTTATATTTGATTATTTTAAAATAATGGGGAAACGGAAAACTTTCAATTGTATCTATTGTGCAAAGAAAGTTACTGGCAGACAGCATGCGGTCCATTGTGATGGGTGTGGTGAGTGGCCGCACCGTAAATGCAACACAGGTAAGAGACCTTTCAGTACGAAAACACACGGTCCATGCAATACACAGATGTTTTTTTTTTTTTTTTGTTTTTTTTTTGTTTTTTTTTTTTTTTTTTTTTTTTTTCATCCGTAAAACAAGTGAAAATTTAATAGGATGTTTTTTCTTTCTTTGATATTTTTATTATTTTTTATCGAAACATGATTGTGGATACACGTTAGAATCGCCTCGGCGAGGCAGTTATAATGAGTTACCATAATCGTGTTTTGGGTTAAAATATGTAAACCCCTGTAAATCCCACTTTTTTTATATATAAAATGGGGTTCAAGGAGGTATTTAATATATGCACTTGTTTGCGTGATGTATCATTTTATTTTTATGACAGTACGATTTTCTAATTCTATAAGTTTCTGAAGATTTTGGGTGGCTATATTCAAAGTAATGTGTGACTGCGATTTAACGAACATTCAATTACCTGCTGTTTTAATTATGCAGTTATCTGATGCTGGTTTCGCCGAGAACATGATTCAATGAACATTGCAAGTTTACGTAATGTGACAAGACGAGACTTTGACGTTAATTGTAATTGGTGACGTCGTATTTACATGTAGTTAATACTGAGTTGGCAAAACACATTTAGCTAAAGATATTTTAAAACTTTTCGTTCGAAAGTCATTACTTAGACGACTCACGGTCCAGTAACTGATAGGTTTCTAGGATCGATGGTCATGTTGTATATTATTTATAGTAATATATATGTTAAATTACATTTCTTCCCTTTTTATGATAAGGTAAATCTTTGCACACTGGATTTTATTTTTAATGTCGTGGATTTTATTGTTAATGTCATGTATATATCTTAGTGTTTATTTATTTATTTATTTATTTATTTATTTATTTATTTATTTATTTCGTTCGTTCGTTCGTTCGTTCGTTTGATTCCCTATATTTTATAGTAAATATATGCTAAATTACAGTTCTTTCCTTTTAATATGTTTTAATCATTGCTTATGTTTTAAGCTTTTTATTAAGAGAATCATAATGTACATTTCTTTTTAATATATTTTATGCTAAAATTATAACCTCAATCAGCAGATTCCATCTTTTAATTCTCTATGAAAATAGTAAATAAATAAATAAACAAATAAATAAATAAATAAATAAATAAATAAATAAATAAATATAATTGTCTACATTATGTGTGTAAATATGTTTGTATGTAAACAATTGTTACCTCTAATTACCCTTTTAGACTCCACCGATCAATATTTTATGTGTATTAAACCATATTTATGAATATACATAGTTTATAAAATTTATCTTGTACATACTTTCATGAAACAAAATTAAATATAATATAGATCTATATGACTTCACTATCACTTCTATTACCTACCATTTACACTCAGGTAGCGAAAATGTCAGGTAGCGAACAGTTATAGGGTGCGAAAAGGAAGGTCGCGAATCGACCATAAATCGTTTCGCAAGGGAAGTTGAAGCATTCCTGAAAAACCGTCACATTTGTTTGTGACCAAAAATGGTCACATTTCGAAGGCGTCAATAGAGGGGTCAATCATTTTACATGAAAATAAATTTGTGACGAAAAACCATCCGGTAAAAATTATGACCTTTTCGTCCATTTTATTTATTTCCAATATTGGTCACATTTCTTCAATTTGTCTCAAATTTTCGTCACATTTTTTATATTTTTTATTTGTTCCCGATTTTCGCCACATTTCTAAACAAAGAGCTTGTCACATGCTTCTTGTCTTTTTTTTTCTTTCTTTTTTTTCCTGGGCGAGACCAGTACTATATGAGGTTGTTTTTTTGTGGGTCTGTTGTTCCGGGAGCACCCAAAGGCTCAACCGGAAGGAGGTTTTAGGAGAAGCCCGGGATCGAAGCTGCGACCCCTGGTTTACAAGGCGAGTGACTTAACCACTGCACCACGGAGGCTTCTTGTCTTTGCAACCTGATCAGATCGCCGTTTCCGTCATTAGCGTTTTCCACAATGTTAGTAAGTAAGTAAAATCATTAAAGTAAAGTAAGCAAGTAAGAAAGGAAGTAAGTTAAGAAAGTGTAAGGAACAGCCGAGCTTAGCCACATAACAGCAAACCCCGTCGGTTGAAAAGCATGCTCATCCACCAAGGGTAGTTTACAACACTTACTCGATTTACAAAGTTTCGAGTTTCTAATTTGCATATTACAAGCACTCCAGATGCCGCTAATACGTTGCACCAACGTATTCTACCAAGGGAGGCTATCCCGTCACATAAGTAAGTGATGACTTTGTGAGGAAACAAAAGAAAAATGACAGATTCCACTTACAGACAGAGCAAAGGAGATCTCGGCAGTTTGTTACTTCACATGGACAATATCAAAATAAACTTAAAGCGCTGAAATGTTGCTTGGTTCGCTTGGTTTATAGATTGATTTTCTGTCTGGATGAGTGTAAAGCTTACATAGACTATGCCATCATCTTCAGTGAAGAGTGGGAACAACACCTGGAGACCATCAGAGAGTTCTTCAAGAGACTCAGTGAGGCTAAACAAACAATACACTTAACAAAAAGTGATTTTTGCCATGCTAATTTGAAATTTCTAGGACATTTTGTTGGACAAGGTCAGATCAGACCTGTAGAAGCCAAAGTTGAGGCTATATCAGATTTTGCTGTAGCTACAGGAAAACGGCAACTGATGAGCTTTTTGGGTATGGCTGGATAATACAGGAAGTTCTGTTATAAATTTTTCAGTAATAGCTGAGCCTTTGACAAACTTACTTGGTAAGGAGGTCAGATATGTTTGGATTGAGGCTTGTCAGAGGGATTTTGTTCGGTTGGGGCCATATTGTAAAGTGCTTTAGTTCTATTAGCATCATAAGATGAAAAATGAGACTCCATCTGAGTACCAGAGCACATTCTCATGTTACAAGAGCACAATCTTGACATTAGACACATAAGAGGTAGAGATAATATAATACCAGACACACTTTCAAGAGGTTGAATTAATGTCTGGCTTTGGGCTGTTGCTTTAGAAAATAGTTTTACAGTTTTGCAGATATTGGTAAAGAAAATGCATTTGTAAATTCCATGTCAAAATGTTATTTGTTTCCGTGTTTACAGTATTTCATAAAACTTTCTTTACTTTGAAGAGGGGAAGTGTTATATACATGTATATGATATATTTAGTAATATTTTTTTCATTAAATCTATTGCTTGTACAAATATGATCAAAGGGGAGTAACCTTGATTACATATTTTATTTTATGTTATTCTTTTGTTTCTAGAATTTATAGTCTAGAAGTGTGTCATTGATTATTTTTATCGCTATTATATAATTTAGAAGTCATGGGCACATTATAGAAAATTCTATGAGCACATTACAGAGAATTCCTAATGAAACTGAAATGGCTTGTTTGTCACCATTGTGTGTAGGTATATTTTACATATGCCTATTGGCAATATGTGGTTATATCTTAAGTGGTCTTTTCGGCCCTTAAAACTTCGGTAAGTATTCCACAAAAACAACCTCCTATAGTACTGGTCTCGCCTAGGAAAAAAACAAAACAAACAAACTTCGGTAAGTTTTTCTTTCCGAAGGCTTCTGAAGAAGAATTGTTACGTTCTTTACTGTTCTCGAGAACAATTTAGCATATTCTAGTTTTAAAGTGCAAAAGTTAAATGGCCGCAAAATATTAAAACACATAATACAAATTCAAAATTCATGTATGTAGCGTGTCGTAGCAAAGGACAAATGAAGGATTTGTCTCGGCCTATCAGATTTTTAAAAAAATTATGTATAACTTTTATATGCCTTATTTCAATAATTAGCTGTATTTCTAAAATCTGAATTCTGCGACTCATACGTCACGTCTGTACAATATTCACCCCAAGCCAAGGAAGCTTATGTTGGCACAACCTGTTACACACAAAACAATTAGAGCTGAAGTCAAACTCTGACATTTCTGGAAAGAACTAAAACGTTAAGAATGTATAGCAAAATTGCAATGTTAAACATGTTGATAACAAGTTTGTCGCTAAAGATGTCTAATGTCTACATCTCAAACGACAGGATAATAATGTCTTTACCACATTATTAGTCTATCTATAGACTAACGATTTTACTAAGTTTCGTTTTATAGTATTGAATTTGGGCACTTCTTTTATAAGATTTAGATAAATGTGTTGAAAATCACGCTTTCAAGGCAGTAGCCCTATCTTTTGTCATTCAGCCTCTAAATAACTGCCGATTTTGAATCCGAAAAAAAAAAACCCTGATTGTTTCTGCTGTAACCATGGCATCGAATAGGGGCGATTGCGTCAACATGTTTATTTTATAGGGTTAGTTTTACCATATGTGGTTTCTCCATTTTAGACATATAATTATGCTAAACGTTTGGCGAAGAGTATATAATTTGCTAGAAGCTAGCAGATTTTTCATCAAAGGTATATATACAGGTCTCAATCCAGTCTCAGGCATTTTCAGAAATTCAAAGTTTGTTAATGTTTATAGTTTTGCTTGTTTCACTAGTTTTGGATTAGGATTATTCTCTGTGGGTTATTATTATTATTATAAATGGTGGACATACAAGGCATCTTGTGCTATTATGAACTTAAACTTTTGGAAACTGGATTGACGGTATCTGTGAACAGACATTTTGAGGGACAATGATTTATTTAGACACTTTTTTGTAAGTTGTTTGTTTATTTATTTATTTACTTATTTATTCATTTATTTGTATGTATTTATTGCATTTATTTGTTTATTCATTTGATTAAATCTTTAAGTTTAAAACATTTGGTTGTTCTTTGCTGGATTAGCCAAATCCTTGATATCATGTTTAGTGTTGAAAGTTTCTAGTTACGCTTGCTCGTAACAAAAGATATAATCAAATGTCAATGCGTTTTGTGTCAGGTTATCTATGAAGATATCTATACACGTCATGTAAAATATGTTAGTATACCTTGATCGCCTCGTCTTAAGTTTAAAGAACACGGAAACAAATAACATTTTGACATGGAATTTACAAATGCATTTTCTTTACCAATATCTGACCTTGATCCATTGTTTAACCCGTTTCATATTCAGAGTTTTGTAAATTTCAACAAAAGACAAAAGAAAATATACTGTTTCGTTGTAGATAAAGGGGGTGTAAAACTTCGTGGCTGTTCTTGGATTGCAGGTACGTGTATTTTGTTCAAAAGTTTTTTTTCTATAGCTGTTGTAGGCTGCTTACTTTACGATAGCATAGTTAATGTTCGTACATTATAAATATGATGAAAATCAATTATACTATTATTGACGCTACATACGCTGTATGTTCGCAACATTGTGACCGTGCTATAGTACAGTAATGTCGCAAATTACCATGCAACCCTACACGTAGCTAGCACTTGTGTTCAGGCAGGGCTATTTTGATCCTTCTTTTATAACTACGCTGATAGTCTAAACATGCATTGTGGGCGTCTTCCCTTACGGACGTCTTTCCTCATTGACATCTTTCCTTAAGGACGTCTTTCCTTAAGGTCGTCTTTCCTTGCAAATGTCAAGTCTTACAGACTTCTTCTCATGTGGATGTTTTGCCTTACCAGCTTACGGACTATTTGCCTTGTGGATGTATTGCCTTGTGGATATCTTGCCTTGTGGACGTCTTGTCTTTTAGACGTCTTGCCTTGAAGACGTCTTCCCTTATAGGCATAATAATACCTTGTAGGCGCCTTGCATTGTAGTTGTCTTGCCTTGTCGCGCCTTGCCCAACGGCCATCTTGCCTTGAGTATGTCTTGCAATGTAAACGTCTTGCCATACAGACGTCTTGCCTTGTGAATGTCTTGCCTTGTGTTCTTCTTTTCTTACGGATGTCTTGAGGGCATCTCGGCAGATAGACGTCTTGCCTTACAAACGTCTTTACTTGGCTGCAGGACGTCTTGCCTTGTGAACATTATTCCTAGTGGGCGTCTTGCCTTGTAAATGTTGGATCTTATGAATGTCTTGTCTTTTGAATGTCTTGCCTTATTAACATATTGCCTTGTGAATGTCTTGCCTTGTGAGCGTCTTGCCTTGTGAGCGTCTTGCCTTTTGAACGTCTTGACTTGTGGTCGTCTTGCCTGACAGAGGCCTTGCCATGTTGCTGTATTGCCTTGTGGCCTAACGGACTTCTTGCCTTACGAAGGTCTTGCCTTCTGGATGTATTGCCTTGTGAATATCTTACCTTGTGGACGTCTCGTCTTTCGGAAGTTAGTTGTGGGCGTCATACCTAGTAAGCGTATTGTCTAGTGAATATTGTATCTTCTGAATGTCTTGCCTTGTGAAGACTTCAATTTAGAGATACCGTACACCAGGCAGAGTGCATACGAGCTACACAACCGAACACGTTTGGAGAGAATATAAGGTACAAGTAGGCAACGATCAGGAAAAGGCACAATCAGAAAGAAGATTCCCACTCCAAAAACCGAGGTGGGAAAAAACTAAATTAACAATCAGGTACTTATACCATGAAAACACATCGTAAGCCGAATGAGCAGCTATTTCCCAATAGGTGGCCACTCAGTTACCTAAACTTAACTAAAATATGATAACATACATAAGGCGCCAACAGCACAAAAAAATTTAAACACCAAGACTAATATTAGAGATAGGAAAATACAAACTGATTCAAAGCAATCCCTGAGGATTGGATAGAGATAGGAATAGGAAAATACAAACTGATTGCAAGCAATCCCTGTGGATTGGCTTAACGCCATCCTGTGGCTATATATGGTAAGTGGGTGCCTTATCAACCGTTCTGTTCATCATTCTTTTGATTCTAAAAGATAGTCTTGTTAAGTTTAGTCTTATTTTTGCATTGTCGGTTTCCGTGCTGTTGGCGGGACACAAAACGCCATCATACCATCAGTTTCTCGGATACTGTACACTACTAAAAAGGTTTGTTCGTTCGTTCGTCAATATCTTGACCACTTAAACTGGACGCCTTGCCTTGAGGACGTCTTGCCACGAGAACGTCTTACCTAGTGGGCGTCTTGCCTTGAGGACGCCTTGCCGCGAGAACGTCTTACCTAGTGGGCGACTTGCCTTGTGAAATAATTGTCATTGAGACTGGTATTGCATTGTTAATGTGTTGTCTTGTTAATGTCCTACCTTGTGAATGTCTAGCCTTACGGGCGTCTTGCCAAGTGAGGACGTCTTGCCTTTAGGACATTTTGCTTGTGGACGTTTGTCTTACGAATGTCTTGCCTTGTGGGTGCCTTATGGATGTATAGTGTACATGTATTAATCTTGTGGCCTTTTTATTGGCCTTGACTTACGGCCGTCTTGCCTTATGAGCATCTTTTTATGAACGTCTGGGGATGCCGACGTCTGGGGCGCCTTACCTTGTGAACATCTTGTTTTATATGAACCATGTGGAGAGTTGACGATGTGCCTATACCATGTGCCTTCAGGCCGAACTTTCTTTTACTATTCCTAAATATTGTTTTACTTTTTTCAAAGAAAGAAAAATATAATAATAAAAATGAAAGAGGTTTTTATCACAGCACCTAACATGTACCACCTAACAGTAGATCTTTTTTTAGGCTCGTGATGGCCGACAGTCTGGACTCCGAGAGACCAGATGGAGATGGGATATCTTGTAATCCCTTTTGTGAACCCTGCCGTACTAGAAAGGGTACTTATGTGAGCGTTTATGGCTATTGTCACGAGTGTTACAAGTTCATATGCCCAAGCTGCCACACAAAGCATAGCAAGCTTAAAAGAACTAGAGGACATAAGGTGACGAGAGGAGAGGACATGCCCCATTCAATGGCAGCAAAACCGCCGAAGTACGATAAATGTGACATCCATTGTGACCTTTTGATGGACCAGTTTTGTGAGCAGCACAGGAGTTTGATATGTACTTCATGCAGTTTATTAGAACACAAGCTGTGTTCTGTGTATAAAGTTGTGGATATCTGCAAGAACGTTAGTTTTTCCGAAACACTGTTTTTGCATGGGATTGTGGAAAATATACAAGGGAATTTACAGGATGTTACTGCCTCTGTAGACGAAGATGAAATTAAACTACGAGACGAAAAGAAAGCTATGTTATGTGAAGCTGACTCTTTATACAAGAATGCATTGACAAAACTAACCAAAATGTACGACAGCGTAAAAGACGATATCGAAACACAGTATAGCACACATTTAGAAACAATCGATGGACTTCAAAGAACTTTAAGATATCATTCTAAAAGTTTTGATACCATTGTTGAAGACACCAGGGGACTGATTGGGAAAGTTGTTGATGAAAAAGCTTTTCTCAAGCTTCACAAAACTACGAAATTTGTTGACAATTATAGAGAAGATGTTCAGCAAATAAACCAGTCTCGATCAATCGCTTCCTTGGCTTTCAAACTTGAGGAACCACTCTCTACACTGATTACAAGAGAAAATAACTTCGGATCAATAAAAGCATCGCACAGGGCCTCAAAGGCATTGCTGACTGTACCAGAAAAGTTAGTCTTCCCGAGTACTTGTGACCCGGCAAACCTAAGATCATACACACTACCTGATTTGACAAACAAAACTGAGACAACCCAAACACCTATAAATATCGCAAACAATATAACAGCATCATCTATAGATAGAGAAGCGTCATTACAAGATGAAGCTGGTAAAATGGGAATGCAGGTCGAGAGGTTTATAAGAGCAGGCCACGAATTTGATGACGACGAACTCCACCCGAGGCCTTTAAATGTCGCGGAATCATGGAATAGACAATATTCTCCAGGGTACAAATCACTATTTGCATCCACATTAACTGTAGAGAAAGAGAAGGGTGGTATTGTGCGTGTAAGACTACCCGAGGACGACAGAGTTTGTAATATCACAGGAATGGCGCTCACCAAGGATGACAAACTTATCATTGTGGATAATGGAAACCGTAAACTGAAAGTATTCACTCGTGCAAAACTGTTTACGGCGTTTAGTTTATACGATGAATATATCAAGCTTGTGGCATGCGTAAATTTGCCAGTTCGCCCAAGAGATATTACAGTTATTCATAATGATGAAGTCGCAGTTACCACAGACAAAAACTCAATAGTCATCATTGATGTAAGTCTGACTTATCTAAACAGTTCCCCAATTATGGAGATAATTAAACTTCCCTTTAGCGTTCGCGGTATAGCAAAATATCATCACACGCTGCTTGTCACTTGTCCGTGTACTAGACCACCTTGTGTAAAGCGGATAGACAAGGTTGGTACGGTCTGCTGGTCAGTCTCTTCTAGTTGGCTAGTCAAGCAGCTGTTTTACAAACCCAGGTATATCTGTTGTCACAACGATGTCGCTATTGTTATAGACTGGTATGACTCTATAACACTTTTGCAAGCACAGACAGGTGAAGTTATCAAAAGACATGGCACAACGAAAGAAGGACCAAAATGTGTGTGCACAGATTCTGAAGGTCGAATCTACTTATACTATAATGGCTGGTGTGGACGACGGAGGAGTCTTATCCTCGGGACAAACATTAAAGGGTCTGAATCTGATTCCAGGACATGAGCCACAAGCCATGATTTATGATGACAAGGCAGGCAAGCTTGTCGTTTCATACTGCAATACAGATACCGTGGATGTATTCAAGATACTCAAGTCACAGCCAATTTATATACTGCTTGCCATGATCCTATTACTTTTCGTATTGTTTCGTGAAATGATACAAAAACTTTATGCAGAATGATTGGGGTCCACATTTCATGAACAACTACACAGTAAATATTGGATTCCAGTTGAGACTAGTAGATGGCGTGGTATTTCATTTACAGAGCGGGTTTGTCAGTTTCAGTTTGCAGCGATGTTGGATATCACATGACAATGGCATGCCATAAATTCTATGAATACTGCGCAAATATAACAAACAATATACTGTAAATTCGGAAATGTTCTCAAGAACTTAATTTTCGCGAATATTCTCGAGTTTGTTGCCTCGCAAATTTTATGTTCTCGCTAATAAAGAATCTCTATGAGCCATAAAAAAAAATAAAACTGAGATCCTTTAAGAGCAGTGAACACATTAATGAGAAAGGGGATGTGTCTCATACCGCGGTTTCGACTATTAAAGTATCGTCAGTGACCCTTAAGATTTGGCAACATGGAGCCAAAGAGAATTACTGTAATTTTTCAACTTTCAACAGGGTAATCGATACAAAGACTAGTATTATCTAAATGGGACCAAACAAGTTAAATATAGGTTAGAAAATGATTCTTAACCGATTATAAATTTCTGATTTCTCAGAATATCCTCGCTGATCTCAAAGGACCAAAAAGAAACTATAACCTGCACTATGGATGATGTACGGGGAGACTTTTTAGGACCACCAGACGGCACAACACCAGCTGCAGTAATAGCAAATAAAATTAAAACTGAGATCCTTTAAGGGCAGTGAACACATTAATGAGACAAACTACACGAACCCTCGTTCGCGAATTTAAGACATCGCGAATTATTCAGAAAAAAAGAAAAGTCGCGAAATAACAGTCATGCGAAAATGTCCGAATTTACAGTAATCGTTGATCAAAAATTCAATGTTACGAGTGAGGCATTCTTATAGTATGGATATTAAACAATTGAATTACGTTTATGTGATGTGACTATCGTTCACACATTTAGGCATTTTGCTCATTAGGGAATCTTACATATACGAGAGAAGAAAGACACCTGAACCCCTATACTCAGGTAAACTTTTGAATGTTTAATCAATTATAAAAATAATTATTTAGTGATGCATTCAAGATGTAAGGCATTATAAAGGTGAATAAAAGTCTGAAGTGAATATGAAATAATTGAAATAATTCTTGGGCTTGGCTCAAATTTGGGCTCGGGGCTGGGTTGGGCTCGATTGCCAAGAAGATAATTTCAAGTGGAAAGTCAAAGTAGGTTATGATGTTTGAGAAATTCAAAACGCGATCAAAGCAGGGTATGACCACATATTATTGACCACATAATTTTATTGACCACACATTTTATTGACCACACATTTTATTGACCACATAATGGATATCATTGAGGGAACTGATTTAAAAGTATCTGGACTATCCTATTTGGAAACAGTTTGTTGTCTATCGAGCCAAGCTAAGCCCAAAATCACTTTGAGCCCAGCCGAATTTAGCCCAGTCCAATGAGCTCAGCTCAGGTTTTACAGATGACAAACACATGAGTTAGCTTCCTTTATGGTGTAGCCAGCTTGCGGTGGTCATAAAATGCTAATTAAACTGAGATTAATTGATTTTCTCTAGGATAGCTGGTAGATCATTTTGATTGTGTTGTTCCGTATTTAATTGGATGGTCTTTAAATTCTGAATTTATAATTATTTTCACGCGCAATTTGATTCAATACAGTTTACCGTTCCATAAATCGGCATGGGAAATGGATTGCAATTTTCTACATTTTTTGTCAGAAAGGTGAAAAGATTCATCGTTTTCTTTGGGACAATTCTCGTTGGTGAGTAAGGCATCTAATACACCTACATGTATCACTTTTAAAGATTAGCATCGCTCCGGCCGTGAGGCAATGGAACCTGGTGTATTCGGTGTCCATCTTAAATACTAAGGCGTCGTACAACAGGGTTCAAATCAGTTGTTTTTGTTCAGAAACTGGTCTTTGTAGGCTTCATAACCTCAAACGGACACTGTGGCATATTTTAGGTAAAACTATATTGAATGCTTACTAAATGTTAACGTCAGCTTCATGATTATTTGATTATTTTGATGTTGTCTAATCATTTCAAATACGACGTTTTCTAGAGTGCTCTAATGGCTTCCAGTGTTAGCGATGTTGAAGGACCCATAATTTTGTACAACACTTGTAACACAATGAGGCTTTTCAAACTGAAATGTATCCAACTAGTTAACCACAAAATCATTTTGATATCTGCAACCCCGATAAAATGGTCTTGGTGCACGGACTTTCTAATTTCGGGGACGCGAGGTTATGAAACGTGGTAAAGAAATGTGAAACAGCCGAAAAAGGCTTAAACATTTGGATAAGTAATTTGGACACCATCTGTTACCTCTAAGAGTAAGTGCCCTCCGTTCCGCAAAGTATAATTAGTTTACAGTGGGCAGTGCTTTTGACGCAATGTGTATTTCAACGGCCATACCTCCGCTTCTGCTGTTCCAAGATAGTGGTGAAGAAATATGCCTAAAGCACTAGGATGCCTGGCCATGAAATCGTGGCTTGGTTGACTGACCCACCCCTTCATAATTACGAAATCTTGCTCATCCAATATACAGAGACTTTTTCTTATTCTTGCTCAAAACATAGATTGTGGGTACACGTTAGAACCGCCTCGCTACATGAGTTCTAACAAGTACCCACAATCTATGTTTTGGAGCAAAAATAAGAAAAATAGGTATACCCCTGCATACCCTAGTTTTTCTACTAAAACGTGGGGTTCAGGGGAGTATAAATAACATACATGACACGGGCACAATAATTATCCTGATGATGACCGTAACTGCCTTTAGGGTATGTTGGCGGTGGACAAGAAGCGATAAAACATTTACAAATAGGTGGTTGCAGGGATTATCTAAATCACGTGCGTTTTACTTAGTAATGTTTCACGCCTTTCAGGCATTTTGCTCATTTGGAGATCTTCTAAATACGTCAGAAAAGAGGCACCTGAGCTCAGATCCTATCCATTTTATACTCAGGTAAGCTTTTACAATCTACAGACATATTCAATTATGAAACTTATTAATTATATACATGTACATGTATTGTTTTTCTAGCAGATTCACGATAAATCCAGATAGAACAGCAGATGCTCTGATCGTAAAAAATGTGGATCGATGGAGATAATTTTGTTTGATTTTTGCCTTGCTGTTAAACGCCATAGTAGTCGTAATGAACACTCTTGGGAAATACCAGAAACTTTGAAAGTAATTTTCTTCCTCAAAGACGAAACCCACCAGGCGGATGTACGAATCAAACCCAGAACCTCTCGGTTCGGAGTCCGACACTCTACCAATAGACCACAACACACTTCTCTGTGACGCTTGAAATTAACAAGGCTAGAATGCACTGTAACAAGACTAGTTGTTGTGTCTAGTTTTTTCTAGATTTTGCAGCACATTGAAAGAGTATCTCGTTTTGAAACAAAAGACGTTGAAATTTAAAGAATAATGACATTTTTTACAAAATTTTGAAAATTGACATTTCAAAAAATTAACTGGTGTTCAAGTTTCATTGAAAATTCCTTTTTAACAGCGAAGAATACGAACAAAATGCATTTGAATGTTACGGCATATAAACAAATGACTCAAATGAAAGTTTTGTTGAGTTTTATATAATTTATAAATTAAATTTAGTCGCTGTACTTCCGGTTATTATCTATGAATTTTGATTTTATGAGTACCGGTCACACATTAGTCAGTCTTTTGTGTGCCATTTTACTGCTTTAGGAATATGGAATACGGACAAAACACCCCACGGACATAACCCCCCACATCCATTTTGTTATAGGTGGACAAAAACCACCATATGTTTTTTTGAAGGCTGACAAAACACCCCACGCCCAATAGTATAACGTGGACAAAACACCCCATGCATATTTCAAAATTAGGACAAAACCCACCTCATGCTTTTCTTAGTTTCCCATATGCCATGACTGAAAATTGATGGCTGGAAAATTTAGGCGTAACCAAATCTTATGTTTTCTTTATCAAAGATAATATGAATCATATAACATGACTGAAAATTGATGACTTGGACAAGAAACCATAACCAAATTTGATTTTAATAAGAATGTCTTATGTTTTAGCTCCCCATATAGCATAACAAAATTGATGACTCGGACATGAAAGCATGGCCAAATTTTATTTATTTCTTTACATTAGTTAATGAAAGCTGCATATGAACTTATTTAAGATTTAAACTTTTTAATGAACAGATCTGGTTGTGGTAATATGTATATGGGCTGTTACAAAAATAATAACACAACATATTTCAAATCATTTTAATCAGACAAACAAGCAATTAACAATTTGACTTCAGTTGAAAAACAACCATTTTAGCACAGATAGATTATAAAGGTATTTGAGTTAACTGTGAGAATTAATTAAATTATTAAATAATTCAATTACCTTAATAGCACTCAATTAGCACATTATGATTTTAAAATACATGTACAAACACAATCAGTATACATGCATTTGTTTTAAGAAGTGATAATTGGAATGGCATCAAAGAAAATATCCATTCATCTACAGAGAATTGAAAGAAAGAAAAAGAAGTGATATTACAAGAAAATGCATGTTGTTTGCATTAGGATACTTCTGTCTGCTTCCATCTGCTTATCTACACTGCAAAAACATGAGGGGGGTTTTGTCCTAATTTTAAAATCTGCATGGGGTGTTTTGTCCAGGTTATACTTTTGGGCGTGGGGTGTTTTGTCAGCCTTCAAAAAAACATGTGGTGGTTTTTGTCCACCTATAACAAAATGGATGTGGGGTGTTTTGTCCGTGGGGTGTTTTGTCCTACACTCTAGGAATATATACCTTGCCTTAAACAATAATTTGGTAGGAAACAAGCAGTTTATTTTTGCATTTTATTTTATTTAATGAACGGAGAAGTTTATGTGGAAGTCGGTAGAGTATATATTTGCATGGATAACAGACTATTTCAAGTTTTATTAAGTTAGACAAAGGTATTCTCGGTATACATGCTGGTAAGAGAGTTAAGTTTGGTATTTAAAAAAAAGAACCAGATCTCAAATGAAAACACTGGCGCTGGATATATATAGTATTTTTGTTTATCAAAACTTCGAAACAATAGTCCAGCAGGAAATCAATTTGACCTGGTAATGAGGTATAAAGTTTTTTTCTTTACTGATTCGTGTTGGTTAGGCAGTGTCTTCAAAGAATCCAACTGATGACACCTTGTCATCATTGGGGAATTTGAGAAAATCAAGATGGCGTCCAAAGGGTCTTCCAGAAATTCAAAGCTTTGATATAATGGTACTTTTCGCCCCGTAAATGAATCAAAAATGCATTTTTCCTTCACAAGGAAAATGTCATAAAATGGTATGCTTTGTTCTTTTTATGTTTTATGTCAGGTTATACAGATATCGCCAAAGAAGAATGGCGGCATTAAACATCATTTAGAGTATGCATGTGCAGAAATGAAGAAGAACAATTATACAGAATACGAAGACACAAATAAGATCACTGAAACTGATTGGTTAATATCAGATCGTTTCAAACTGATAGCTTGCAAAAACTTCAAAGTTGGTTCGACGAATATTGCAAGGGTTCTATATACACTTGATCATTTACAAGGGCAGCGCGATTCCAATAAAATAGGGATGTTTAAAGCAAGAAACACGGCAAAGATGAAAAATAAAACGCCAGAAAAACTGGATATACTATTCAACTCTTATACAAAGTTTATGTTCATACGAGATCCCATAGAGCGTCTACTATCAGCCTACAGAGATGATAGACCTAGTGTACGGTATAAACAGAAACACAACTTAACGAGTTTTAAACTATTTCTCGAACATTTGATACCTATTCCCGACAGTAAAGTGAATCGTCATATGGTATCCTTCACCAGAATGTGCAATCCGTGTAGAGTGAAGTATGATTTTATCGGCTCCATGGATAACTATGAAGCAGACATGGGAAATATATTGGAATCTGTAGGGGCTAACAAATATGTAATATTGCCTCATCGAAATCAGACCGGATACGCACAAAGAAAAACCGAGGATGTTTTAAACCAACATCTAAAAGATGTGCCTAAATCTCTTATTCAAAAAGTCTATGAAAAATATTACTGGGACTATTTTCTCTTTGGATTTCCAAAACCAGATTATTAACTTTTGTCTGGTTTCTACCATTTTATTAATTTTGTCTACTTTATTGTTCTACATACAAGAACTAGTCCAAACTATTTTAGATTGTGTTAACCTTATTAATGTTGTTGTTGTCTTTGAAGAGGTAGTTGTTAGTGATTTATTTACTCATTTTGGAAAAGCTGGTGGCATATTGATTTGGGCTTGTCTGTCAGTGGGCGGGTCTTTCAGCTAGTCACTTTTGAATGGTGCGCGCTATGATTTTGATATTTTATACGTTCCTCGTGAAAAAATAGTTGACCCGTATTTTTTTCATGTCTGAGTTATCCTTTAAAAGCAAAATTTGAAAATCTGGTGTGCAAGATATCTAAACAAAAGTATTTGAGTCAGAGCCTTCGTGTTTGACATACTGATTTGAGTTGAAGTATTTTTTTGAGAACTTCACCTTAAAATGTAACAAAATTACAGAATATTTAAATCTAAATTGGTTATTCCACTTTTCGTTAATTTGAAACGTTTGAACGGTGAATAGATCTACTAGGGTTGTTAAATTTCATATACAGATTTTTCTTGAAAAAAAAAAATAGTTGACCTATATTTTTATGTCCTTGTTATCCCCTATTCTAAGTTTTGAAAACAAAATTTGAAAATCTTGTGTGCAAGATATCTCAAAATGTATTTTAGCTACAGTCTTTATATGGGGCTGAGGAGTAAATCACCTGTATAAATTTTTATATGCATCTGTCAAATTTTGACAGAATTACGGAATTTTGAATTTTTACTCCATTTTTAACTTTTCTGCAAAAAAGCCAGCATTCTGTTTCTGGATCGAGATGAAATGAGAGGCAACCTAGCTGCTACACTATGATGAAAATGAAATTTCTCTTCGTTCAGTATGGCGAGCCTAAAATATTTCATGAATTTCGTAATAAGCACTATTTTTGTCATAGATGCAAATGTAAGTTTTATAAATAACACAATATAAACATGTAGAAAATAAAAAGACAAAAAACGAGTGAAGTGAATTGATAAATATGATAAAAATTCCGCCATGTAATCTACCAATGGTACCATAGTTACCAATCATCGTACCATTGGCATCAGAAATTTCTGTTACCATTGGTAAACATGTTACCAATGGTACCATTGGTAGATTTACAGATTTTACCGTTGGGAGAGCTCCGAACATAGCCATCGTCTGTATGTCCAAATGACCTCTCTTTCATTATAGTTACAAAGGATATAAACTTCTGATGAATTAAAAATCATCCTTGCTCTACTGCATCACTGACAACGAAAAAGAAAGGTTGGTATTTGTATCTTCATGGTGCCAGAGGAACGTTTTAATGCTATCATCACTTACAGAGAAAACCAAAATATTTATTTTAGTCATCCAGAAATATGCTTATTTGTTCTGTTGATGAGCTTGATCAACCAAGTTTTTGTTGGAATTTTGTTTTGTAGCATACGCAATAAATAAATAAATAAATGAATAAAATGAAAAAAGTATGTGTGCTGCGCGGTTCGGGCTTCAACACATTATGACCCTTTGGCTTGGCAAACGTTAATGCACGGAAAAGAATGTTTTATCCTCTCATTATTACCAAGTAATCTGTAAAATTTTGATGACTTTGTTCAAGATATGATTTTGTTTTTGGTCAGGTGACTGTTAAATTTGGCAAAATAATGGTGTTATTTAACCACGTGATGTTTTGCTATTTGGTCAGCAATAGTGCTGGTCTTTGTCAGAATACCGGGAAGCTCGAGCACATACATGCAGTGTTCTGGCATTGTGAATTATCAAGTTAACGTGTTACATTGTGAATTATCAAGTTAACGTGTTATAAAATGTGGTGCATACGCCACCACATTGTTCGAAAGTCTGTAAATTCGACTCAAATCCCAAATATAAATTATACATTACAAATTGCATTGTAGCCAATGTTTGCAATACCTCTTATACCAACGTTTTTTTCTATTTCAATAGGCAAATCCATAAGAAAGTCGCGTCATCGGAAATGGTGTTATGAAGAGAATACTTTTTAATTTGAATATTTATAATGGCTTGTTTTAAGGGTAGTCTAAAAGATTTCTTAATTTTCTTCAATTAATGTTTACCTTCATAAAAGTGATAGATTTATTATTATGGAAAATAGATTGCAGCTTTCTCCAATTTTTGTCAGCAAAGTGAAAGGGACCATTGGTTTCCTGGTGACAATTCTCATGGGTGAGTACGGCATCTAATACACCCGTCATTTGTTATTAAAATACGGCCCAAGCAATGGCTGTGTAATCATATTACATGTATATATGTGTATTATTGCAAAAGAATACATGTATGTCTGTATATATAACATGCACGTAAAGTAAGAAACCTAAACCGAAACTTTATCCTCATATCGAACAACCAACTTAATGTTTTGAGTCTCTCTCAGAAATCTGAAGATGATGTTAACGCTGAAAATATGCCTGTGACTTCATGAAATGTATTACTGGTTGTTCAAGTGCGGTTGTGCTGCTTTGGCTCGTATTTTTGTGCTTGGTGAATATTAATGTGATGCAAGTTAATCATGGTCTTCATATTTTCTTTAGTTGCCGGTTCATGTGTATGATTGACAACCTTTCTGAAAATAGCTGCTCCCTCTGACTGCCACATAAACACAAGTTTACCGAAAAGAGCAGCTATCCTCAAGTGTGGCCACCCATTTTCCAGCGGATAACGCCATGTAATAATATCATAAAATAATTTGAGCTCCGTTTGTCTGTTTGTTTGTTTGTTTGTCTGTTTGTTTGTTCCCCTACTCCTCCCAGGTCCTTGGGCCGATCTTCACCAAACTTGGAGGGAAGGTGGAGGGCGGCCCCGGATATTAGCTCGAGGGGTTCATTTTTTGAAAGGTCAAGGTCATCGAGGTCAAAGGTCAAATTTATGTGTTTTTTCTGTTTGTTCCCCTACTTCTCCCAGATCCTTGGGCCGATCTTCACCAAACTTGATGGGAAGGTTGAGGGCGGCCCCGGATATTAGCTTGAGGGGTTCATTTTTTGAAAGGTCAAGGTCATCGAGGTCAAAGGTCAAATTTATGTGTTTTTTTCTGTTTGTTCCCCTACTTCTCCCAGGTCCTTGGGCCGATCTTCACCAAACTTGATGGGAAGGTTGAGGGCGGCCCCGGATATTAGCTCATGGGGTTCATTTTTAAAGGTCAAGGTCATCGAGGTCAAAGGTCAAATTTCTGTATCTCCCAGGTCCTTGGGCCGATCTTAACCACTTTTGGACGTAAGGTGGAGGGCGGCCCCGGATATTAGCTTGAGGGGTTCATTTTTTGAAAGGTCAAGGTCATCGAGATCAAAGGTCAAATTTATGTTTTTTCTGTTTGTTCCCCTACTTCTCCCAGGTCCTTGGACCGATCTTCACCAAACTTGGTGGAAAGGTTGAGGGCGGCCCCGGATTTTAGCTCGAGGGGTTCATTTTTTTAAAGGTCAAGGTCATCGAGGTCAAAGGTCAAATTTCTGTATCTCGGCAGTCCTTGGTCCGATTTGCATGAAACTTGGTGAGTGTATACAGGTTGATCCCTGATTAAGATTTATGGGTCCAATTAGGTCAAAGGTCATCAAGGTCAAAGGTCAAATTTATGTTCCCAGGTCCTTGGGCCGATATTCACCAAACTTGGTGGGAAGGTTGAGGGCGGCCCCGGATATTAGCTCGAGGGGTTCATTTTTTAAAGGTCGAGGTCAAAGTTCAAATTTCTGTATCTCGGCAGTCCTTGGTTGAGAGCGGCCCCGGATATTAGCTCGAGGGGTTCATTTTTTAAAGGTCAAGGTCATCGAGGTCAAAGGTCAAATTTCTGTATCTCCCAGGTCCTTGGGCCGATCTTCACCAAACTTGGGGGGAAGGTGGAGAGCGGTCCCGGATATTAGTTTGAGGGGTTCATTTTTGGAAAGGTCAAAGTCATCGAGGTCAAAGGTCAAATTTTATGTTTTTTCTGTTTGTTCCCCTACTTCTCCAAGGTCCTTGGGCCGATCTTAAAGGTCAAGGTCATCGAGGTCAAAGGTCAAATTTCTGTATCTCGACAGTCCTTGGTCCGATTTGCATGAAACTTGGTGAGTGTATACAGGTTGATCCCTGATTAAGATTTATGGGTCCAATTGGGTCAAAGGTCATCGAGGTCAAAGGTCAAATTTATGTTTTCTGTTGGTCATGTTATGTCTTATTTGAGATTGTGTGTGTGTGTGTGTGTGTGTGCGTGTGCGTGTGTGTATGTGTGTGTGTGTCTTATTTGTCTTCGTCGCCGCAATTATCTTACTGCTACGTCGAGACGGGTAAAATTTACTAGTACATATAATATGATATGATAATATGATATAGGGATCAAACATTTTTTTTTTCATTCAGTAACATTCGCTAGGTCCCGAGGGGAGTGTTGAAATTCGAGGGCGACAAAAATTCTATAAAACACCCGTGGTTATTTCATATCAAATTTATTAAACTCGTCGAAGGCTCGCTCCTTAGAATAATAAATTTCATATAATAATAACCACTAAAATGATCCTCTATTTATTAAGACGCTTATAAAAAGGCAAAAACAGAACAAAAATCGACACCAGAACATAAACAAAACAAACAAAATACAACAAAAATACCGCCTGGGAATGGTCAGACTACAAAATCACTGAAGTGCTTAAACTGATTTTACGGAATCCTATTAAACCTCTGCTTCTATAGTGGTTCATAACCTTAGGTTCTTATAGTGAATCTAAATACTACCAAATAAAGATAATAAACGAAATTTTACATTTGTCCATTGATTTTTTATTTTTCTTTACTTCGGTCGATTAATGAATTTTACTTATCTATTTTCATTCCTCACGCATTTCAGGCATTTTGCTGATTTTGGGATCTTATATATATGAGAGAAGACAGACGCCTCGACTTAGATACTATCCATTCTATACTCAGGTAAACCTTTTAGCACATTCAAGATTAGATACTGTATTTGGTTGTATATCAATTGTTTTGCATCACAGCAGATGTTCTGTGAACGATTGGGCCAGTTTTGTTTGATTTGATATTTTACGTTCCAGTCGACAATGTTTCTTTAATCAGTTACATCACCAGGTAGACTGGTATCATAATTTCACTTGAATTTGCCTGATTCATGTGTGGAAGCAATTGCACTTCACAGTTTGTGTGAGTCCTCGTGTTTGATTCATCATGGTGGTTATCATGATTTGTTTTGTCCTTGATGATTCATTGACAAATTAGAGATTCACCACGAGCACCGAACAACTAACTAAATGTTGTGATCTGCTGCAGAAGCTGAAGTTGAGGTTAGACGCCTGTAAAATCGATTTAAGCCCGCCCGCCAGTAGTATTTTATATCACTGATCGTTCCAAGGCGATACTTCTGTCACAGCGGTGGTTCTTATTGTTTTATGTCTTACTGTTTAATTGTTGTGCTGTTTGCACTTTAAGTATGTTTTCATATTTTCAGTTAAGTTTTGGCAACTGAGTGGCCACCTATTTGGAAAATAGCTGCTCACTCGACTTACGATCTGTTTTCTTAGTATTAGTGCCTGATTGTTACCTTGATTAGTTTTTTCCCATCTCGGTTTTTGGAGTGAAAATTTCTTTCTGGTTGCACCATTTCCTAATCATTGCCTACTTTTACCTTTGTGTACCTGTCACAATTATTAAGAAGACTATCTGGTAGCGTTCAGTGTCTACATACATCGCCTGAATGGCTTTCTAACTACTAGTCTGCAACACTCTTACAATTTTTAAATTAGATCAGGGTACAGCACAACAACAGTGTCCATGCGTCGCATAACCGGGTAAAATGACCTGGGTATACCGAGCAATGAGGGTCTGGATGGGGGGTACTGGTATTCACTAATCACTAAAAATTTAGTCATTTATTCACTGTCATTAAAATTTTGGCGTATTCATTAAAATTAGCTCGATTATTCATTAAAATATTACTAGTCGCGCCTTCTTCGACAAGCTTTAAGCATTAGCAAAAAGGTGTTTCCCACCTAAGACAAGGACCGATTGTTTTAGCCTTTTAAATCTGTTGGGAGTATAATCCCCTCCACCTTAAATACTAAATACCCTGAATCTTTCTCCTCAATTATGAATACCAAAGGTTATTTAAGAAAAAAATGTAACATCAGGGGTAAAGGTATAATAAAATGGTGTTGTTTTTATTTAGCAAACTAGTTAGCATAGGAGTAATATGTGATGTATGGATTTGTGCTTGCGCCTGATTGTACAATACATTTTATTTATGTCTTAAATACCGAGCGAGCGAAGCGAGCGAGGAAAAAAATATGTAGTGCCATTTAAATTTTCAGATGGATAGGCATGAACATTCTTTGCCGTGCTGCCTTTTTTCCGATTGCAAAATGCACTATTATTATGGTCTGTCATATAAGACACCAAGATGATGTCCATCCACAGAAAATATTATCATTATAGGATTGGAACATACGGGCTCGTACATAATAAGGACAAAGTGGGGTAATAGAATAATAAGAAAATACATATGCATAAGCAAACGAAACAGTGAAATAGTATCTGGCTCAGTAAACATCCAGAATGATTTAATTCATTTTTCTCTGCCTTCAAATGACACATTTTCAATTGGCCCATGAGGTGAGTCCCTACATGCTTGGCTTCCAGACATATGTATTTGCAAACATTCAAGGATTTCTAAAATATGAATACAACATTTGATCTTAATCGGGTCTGGGGGCGTCCAGACCCCAGACCCAAGAAAAAAATGAAATTCTGAAATGTCAGGGAGGTCATCTAAGACCATTCCATATCCAAATTTTAGCATATTCATTATTCTTTAAAATGTTATTATTCACTAGTCATTATATTATTATGCTATTCATTAAAAATTTATATTTATTCATTATTCTTTAGGACCTCATTATTCACTAATCATTAATTTTTTTGCTCTTTATTCACTCTCATTAAAAAATTTAGGCCATTATTCATTAATCATTATACCCCATCCAGACCCTCAGCAATGGCCAATCTAGTTTGAACAAGAACGTCTTATTCAAATTTGACGTCTTTTGTCGTAGTTTATGGTATAGCCATAGACATGCCATGTCGAGTTGAATCGGTCTAGCTTGAAAATTTACATGTAAGAACATGCAAGAATGAAATTATTTAAATATGTGATATACATGCATAAATGTATACATATATTTCTAAAACATATAGGCGATGTATTCCAAAGGCAGTATACGAGTATGTCTACATGACTAATCCAAAAACGGAAGCAGCTTACCATATTAGAGATGAGACAACTTACGCTGGTCTAACTTGGTCCTCCTTGCTTGTCAAAGCTTCAAAAATCAGGAAGTTCATGAACACAGATAAAAATTTCATTTCTTTTTAGGTAGTTTCACCACAAAAGGATAGCAGTTTAAAAGAACAGCTGGAATATACATGTGCAGAAATGAAGAGGGATAATTTTACACAATATGAGGACATAAAAAGGTTCAATAAAACCGACTGGTTAATATCGTACCGCTTCAAACTGATAGCTTGCAAAAACTTCAAAGTTGGCTCAACGAATATCGCGAGAGTTCTATATACACTTGACAATGTACCTGGACAACGTCAAGGTGATACCAATAATATAAAGAAGGGACGAGCAAGACACGAAGCAATGCTGGAAAATAAAACGCAAGAAAATTTAGACATGCTATTGAACTCTTATACAAAGTTTATGTTCATACGTGATCCATTGGAGCGGTTACTGTCAGCCTACAGAGATGAGAGACCTAGGGAGTGGTATAAAACTAAGCCGAACAAAATTAGTTTTAAGATATTTCTCGAAAAGTTGTTACCGATTCCCGACAGTGAAATGGATTCTCATATGGTCTCTTTCACTAGAATGTGCAATCCATGTACTGTAAAATATAACTTTATTGGCTCCATGGATAACTATGAAACAGACATGGAAAATCTATTGAAATCTGTCGGGGCTAACAAATATGTTCTCTTGCCTCATCGAAATCAGACTGGATACTCAGGGAGAAAAACCAACGATGTTTTACAACATTATCTCAAAGACGTGCCTAAATCCCTTATTCAAAAAGTCTTTGAAAAATATTATTGGGACTATTTTCTCTTTGGATTTCCAAAACCAGATCTTTAATAACCTCTTTCTAGTCTACATCATGTCTTCATTTGTCCTGATTATAAGAACTAGTCAAATTCTTCTTTTTTTAGATTGTTTTAAAAACCTTTAATATGCTGATGTGTTTGAAAATGTATTTATGAAGTTTTATATAGTTACCGGCATTGATTTCACTGTGAAACATCGTTTGGGATGCTGAAATTCGTCACCTTAACTAATGTCTTCCTTATTTTTAAGGGGGTTTGTAATTCTGGGCCCTGGTATTTCTTAATGTTGAGCACTTACAGGTACTAGGTTATCTATATTTTTGGCAAAAATTTTGAAATTAGTTTGATATCATGAAAACATTCAAACCCGAAATAATAATAATAATAATAATAATAATAATAATAATAAGAAGAAGAAGAAGAAGAAGAAGAAGAAGAAGAAGAAAAAGAAGAAGAATAAGGAGGTGATGATGATGATGATGATGATGATGATGATGATGATGATGATGATGGGGATTGTTAGTGTCCGTACAAGAGAAATCAAAATGAAGGTAATTAATGCTTGAAATATTTACAGGTTTTCATTTCGAGTTCTTTGTGATTATTGCTTTATTGATTAGGCCAAAATTAGTTCTAGTATGACCCTGAAGCCCATGATGCCCACGCACAATGTGCAATAAATCATTTTGTCCTTCCAGCCAAACCCCATAAAAAGGGATGTGGGTATTGTTCTATGTGTACTCTATGTGGTCAAAAATACTAGTGGTGCTAATATGACTCCGAAAACATTTGAGCCGCCTCGTGGGAAAACCAACAATGTGGTTTCCGAACAGGTCCGACACAAACCGGCCTGTACAAGCACAGAAAAGAACTAGAAGCTTGAAATTTCGGATTTAAGTAGAGGAGGAATTGTACTATCCGAGTAGCGAAAACAAAGGCGCTGATCAGCTTCGCGGCTACCGAGAAGCTGATCTGCGTCTTTGTTTTCGTCTATGCAGACTGTTGGTTTTCCCACGAGGCGGCTCATTTGATGTACTTTTATTGTGAATTGTTAAGTTAAGGTGCAATGAAATGTGGTTTATTAAGCATATACCTCTGTTCGAAGGTTTGGGAAGTTCGATTCAAATCTTTAATATAAATACACTACTTTGCATTGTAGCCCATTTTTGTAATACCTTGTACTAACGTTTCTTTTTATTTCAATAGATAAATATTTTACAGAGACGCGTCATCGGAAATGCTGTTTTATCGATAATCAAGAAAATCATGCGAATGTTCGTCACTACCTTTTTCCAGATTAGCCATTTTGATAGTGACTGATTTCTTAGTAGCTGCTTCACTCAGTCTCGCTACAAGATAGACATCAAATTCGTGAAAGCTAAGCACTACCGGGAAGGTAACTTCATGTCTTTCCATTTAGTCGAAGCATTTTCAATAATGAGGGTTATTATATTGAAACGACCTTGCCGAAGACATTAATTGGATAGTCTTTAAAAATTCAAAAGTATAAAAACTTCTATAATTATTGTCTACGTACAAATCATTCAATACAGTGTAAAAATAAATGTAAAAAGAAGTTTTATAATGGAAAATGGATTGAAACTTTCACCAATTTTTGTCAGTAATGTGAAAGGAATCGTTGCTTTTCTGTTGACAATTCTTGTAGGTATGTTGGACATTTGATGCACCTGTCATTTGTAAAATTACGCCCCTGACAAATTATTTTAATAATTTAATTTAAAAGTTTATTATGAAAATTGTTTTGAGCCATTTTGGTTGTTCTGCTATGCCTTGTATTGTTTGTTTCACAGGCGCCATGTTCAAGTACAGGATTGAGTTTTTAAAAAATAGCTACTCTCTCTCTGTTTGCCATATTTTGGGAGCGGCTGTAACTCGCTTATATTCATTATAAATTCGGCCAAGTAATGAAATCTTTACTTTTTTTATTGTACACATTCCAGGCATTTTGTTGATTTTGGGGTCTTACATTTACGAGAGAAGAGTGACGCCTGAACTCAGATACTATCCATTCTATACTCAGGTAAAAAGTTTTGATTTTTACAGCCAGGTTCAATTAATTATTCAAAATAATTTATGAAGTAATTCCTATTGTTTTAGCAGATTCGAGACAAAACGTGTAACTGTATCTCCTTTGATCTGCTGAACAGAAGATGTGCTTTTTAGAATAAACACGGATTCTTTAACGTCACTGTCAACAATTGTTAATGGAAGAGCCGTCGCGGAGCGTGTAGTAGCATAGTGGTGTGTCGGGGTCCCGTTGGTTCGAACCCTACCTTCACCGGATTGCGTCCTTCTAAAATCCGTATTATGTATACCCCCTTATACCCCACTTTAATATAGCAAAATTGGGGTATACAGGGGTATACCTATTTATCTTATTTTGCATGTATCTTGTTTTTGCTCCAAAACATAGATTTTGGGTACTCGTTAGAACCGCCGCAATATATATTTTGAGCAAAAATAAGAAAAATATCTGAATTGTTCAACTGATTTTTTTTTTTACAGCAAAAATGATTTTTTTTTTTACAGCAAAAAAAAAAAAAAAAAAAAAAAAAAAAAAAAAAAAAAAAAAAATCTGTATATTGCACGGGCTCGTTTTCGTAATGTTTAGCCTCTTTACTTTCATGTACAGACGGAGCCTACACTTCGCGTAAAATGAAATTATGAAAGCACCTTTTCATTTTTGAATAAGTTAGATATTTATTTCATGAAATAAGAATTTCTGAGACTGTAATATTTAATCCTACATATGAATTATTCACAAATAGCAGCATATCATATCAGAGTCGAGAAATTTCAGAGTTAGACACTGGATAATTATACAGTGATGACAGCTGATCCAACTTGGACATTTTTTTCAAAGCCTAAAAAAACAAGAATTTCATGACACAGTATTTCCCTGTCTCATTTTAGGTAGTACTTGTATCACCACAGAAGGATAGAAGCGTAAAAGAGCATCTGGAGTATGCATGTGCAAAAATGAAGAGGGACAATTTTACACAATACGAAGACACCAAAAGGATTACTAAAACCGACTGGTTAATTTCAGATCGTTTCAAACTGATAGCTTGCAAAAACTTCAAAGTTGGCTCAACGAACATCGCGAGAGTTTTATATACACTTGATCATTTATCAGGGCAACACGATGCCAATAGGATAAAGGGTGGACGAGCACGACACATGGCTAAGTTGGAAAATAAGACGCTAGATAAATTGAACACTCTATTAAACTCTTACACAAAGTTTATGTTCATACGAGATCCTCTGGAGCGGCTTCTATCAGCTTATAGAGATAATAGACCTAACGGATGGTTCAGAGACAAGCAAAACAAAATGCGTTTTAGAAGTTTTCTTGAAAAGTTGATAACGATTCCCGACAGTGAAGTGAATCCCCATATTGTCTCCTTTACTAGAAACTGCAACCCGTGTAGAGTGAAATATGATTATATCGGCTCCATGGATAACTATGAAACAGACATGGGAAATATATTGAATTCTGTGGGGGCTAAACAATATGTTATCTTGCCTCATCGAAATCAGACTGGATACGCACAGAAAGAAACGGACGATGTTTTACAACTTTATCTGAAAGACGTGCCTAAATATCTAATTCAAAAAGTCTATGAAAAATATTACTGGGACTATTTTCTTTTTGGATTTCCAAAACCAGATTTTTAACCCCTGTCTAGTCGCTACTATTTCTTAATTTTATCTGTATTAAAGTTTTCAGACAAAACCTAGTCAAATTGTTTCAACCTTACTGATTATGTAGCTGTCTTTAAACTGAGGGTACAAGTCAGTGAAGTTTCATTTACTTATTTTGACAATAAGAATAAGTTAATATCATGTTCATTGTGGATGCATTTTCATACAGAAATATATGAATGGAATATTAAAAGAACCCTTTATTCTTAAGAATGCAGCGTGGGGCCAGTTGTTCAAAACTTTGTTACCTTAACATCATCGTTAAGACCTCAACTCGTTAAGTTAATGCCGACTACATAAACAAATACATTGTTTTTTTTTTGTTGATCAAACGTGCGAATCCTTTGCACTGGAAAGGATTCTCACATTTTAATCAACAAAAAATAACAGTGTCAAAAATAACAGTGTATTTGTAATATTCATGTTTGAAATTTTAACGAATCGTTAATGCCGGTAATTTTGAACAACTGGGCCCTGGTATTTCTTGCTTATTGAGCACTTATAAATGGGTCGCATTATTATATCAGCAAAGATTTCGAAAATCTTTTGATACATATAGTTGTTTAGGTTAAGGTCCCTTTCAAAACGAATTAATCAGTATCTCAGGTCCGGTACCACGTAAGCTGAACTCTGACTTGCCTCACTAATACATACATATGTACCATGTGAAACAAAATGCTCATCGTGTCTCTTTTGGTCCACCCTGAGGATTATACGAAAATAGCTGGTTAGGCGATAATTATTGGTCTTAGGAGACAAACCCAGCAGCTGTTTCAGCAACATCAATGATAATCTGCAGAAATGTGACCTTCATCAGCCAGTGGACGGAGTTGTGATGCAAGATCAAATGTCAGCCACAACTGATAAATGATCATAAAGTCTATTGCAGCATTGTGTTTAAGTCTTGAGCATCTCAACTTTGAAGCTTACAGGCCTGTGTTAAGGCCACAGTGAATCAGCATCCTAGTGGTCTGAAGGGTGTGCGCCTAAGCGGAATCTGCAAACTTTTCCATACATGTTCAGGCATGCCTTTCAAGTAAATAGAGCTCCAGATACTATCTAAAGTTGAAGCCCTGTCTGTTGATTCTTCAGGAAGGATCGAGGACGAAACAAATGATGTCAGTCTGTAGTTTATAAGCCTTGCCTGGCGGCACAAGCGCCCCGTCTATTGCTCAGGGCCCCACAGGCCGGGCCCATTAAGACGATTAGTGAAAAGATAAAAACGACCAGGAACTGGTGCAATTAGAACCAACGCCCCATCCAGGTAACTCAGGTGGGAAGAAAACTAAATTGACAAGTGGGTACTGATACAAAGAGGACGTATAATTGGCTGGGAGAGCAGTTATCTCCCAAAGGTGACTCCCTGGCCGTATCATAGGCTGAGAAAGCAGCGATTTTCCTAAAAGTGACTACTCAGCTGAACTCATAGGCTGAGAAAGCAGCTATTTTTCTAAAGGTGACTACTCAGCTGCACTTAAAAAAGATATATGACTGCGCATATTTTGAGGCGCAAACGACACATGAATTAATCAGCCTCACAACGGAACCGTCGGCAATATAAAAATACTGAAGGGCTCAAATCGGTTTTACAGACCCCCTAATCAGGCATCCAGCTTCTGATTCTGACTTCTACTACTACTACACGCAATAATCAATAATCCACAGCCTGTCTTGGTGTAGCATGTCATTACTTCTGAAGGAAATGCACCTTCATTGGCAGAATAATTTAGGGGCGGAGCGGTTTCCATGATTTCTGGAAGGGGGGCTCAAAGCCACAATGGGTGGTTCGTTTTCTATATTTTACCTGATTTTTCCTAAATTTCCACATGAAAATGAAATGATTTGGTCTCAGAGGGGTGTTCGATCGAAGCCCCTGAACCCCCCTCCTCCCCCCCCCCAAAATCCACCACTATATAATATATATGACAAAGACGAAACATTAATAAAAAGTATCAATCTTTTAAAAACAGTATTTTCCCATTTTGTCCACTCAACAAAAATTTTACTGTACCCCATATGTTGAACAGTGTTACTAAGACGCGCCAGTCTTACATGACAATATTATTCACAATTTTTGCATTATCCGCTGGTTTCCAGTAAACAGAAACGATACGCAAGAGGGGAAATTTCTACAACCGGTCTTCTGAAGCAGATAAGCTGCATGTATAAGCAATCAGTCAACAGAGAGTAAGGCAAGATATTGGTGAACAACAATTCCTTGTAGAGGCAACAGAGAGGCAGACAGGGACTTTATGAGTGTTGCAGATGAAGTACGTGTGGTAGTAGTGAAATATAAACAATCATCAGGAATAATATTGGTGGGGGATATGAATGCTTCTCTATTTCGAGATCCACCTTTGCATTGTGACAAGTATCTCTTGGACCTGTTAAATGAAATGAACTTAAGTTTGCCAGAAAATTATCCAAATGTCCATACATATAGGCATGGTGCTGGAAAATCAACAATTGACTATATTATTCATAGTAGTGGTCAGCTGGTGACGTCAGTGACTGTGTTTGATGAACATTGTAATACTTCTCCACATTCAGCTCAGTTACTCTCGCTATCAACTGAAGATAAACCTGACATTAAATGTAAACTCCGGTGGGATAAGGTTGATAAAGACAGATATAAAGAGTTGGTTGAATGTAGACTTAGTGAGGGAAATGTCCTTGATGTGGAAAAAGACAATATAAATCTGGTTGTGGAGGATCTAACAGACATTCTTGTAACTACAGCTCAACAGTGTGCTCCTCAGCGCAAACGGAAGAAAAGTAAATGTAAGAGTAAATGATGGAACATCGACATCTCTAATGCATGCAGAGAAAGCAAAATCATGTTTCATAAATGGAAAGCTGCAGGAAGGCCTGTTGACCCTGGGGATCAGACTTATATTGAAATGAAATGTAAGAAAAAAGTACTACGCCAGATTCAGAGACAGCTCGCAGCCAAACATAGAAATATGCTGTACAATGAGATAATGTTGTGTGCAGATGCTTCAAATACTGTAAAATGTGACACAGAAAAAAGGTTTTTTTATAAACTTATAGACAAACAAAGACAAAATGGTAAAAAGAAAGTATCATCGCTACAGTTCGAAGATAGACACCTTACTAGTGATTCAGAGATACGTGAAGGTTGGGCAAAATACTTTAAAAACATTGCAAATGCAGAAACTTCTAGTGATCATAGCGATCAAGAGTATACAACTCATATTAAACTGAACAAACTCCCGATAAAAGAACAGTGTAAGATAGAACATGGTGATGTTGATGTCGCAGAAGATTTAGTTAAAACTGCAATTCGTCAGTCAAAAAACGGAAAGGCTGCAGATATTCGCGGTTTACAGACAGAACATTTGAAGTTTGGTGGTAATGCTTTATTGGAACATGTTACAAAACTGACAAAAAGGAATATCAATTCTTGTGAAATTCCGAATCTGTTTAAGCATGGACTTATAACCCCTGTACATAAAGGACATGATAAGCCAATGGATAAGCCTAATTCATATAGACGTATAACAGAAGCTAGTAATCTGGGTAGAATTGTTGAAAAAGTTCATCTGGAGCTATCAAAGGGTGACATTCTTCCTAGTCAAAATCCTCTTCAACGTGGTTTTACCAGTAGAACCTCGCCGTTAAATGGAAGCCTGGTGCTGACGGAGGCCATAGGTGAATCATTAGACAGGAAGCAAGAATTAAATGTAATCTTTGTTGATGCAACTCAGGCTTTTGACAGAGTATGGCATGACTCAATGCTCGTGAAATTGTATGATGTGGGTCTCAATGGAAGAAAGTGGTTATTTCTCAACAATTGGTATGAAGACCTGACTTCGCAAGTAAAGTGGGAAGGTGATTCATTTTATACTTTACAGTGAAACCCCCGGGGTGAAACCCAATGTATATCAAAACTTGATAAAATTGGTATTTTCATTGATATGAAATTTCACTGATATCAAATCTCACTGATATCAAAAGTCACTAGTGACTGATATCAGCCTATATATCGTCACTGTAATGACGTCAGATTTTTTGGATTACTTCTGACGTTTCCATTTACTTGACGTCATTAAATGTGTCTCACTTCAGAAATTCAAACGCCTATAACTCCGTTATTTATGAACGAAAACATAAAGTGTTGGTATTCATTTTCTTAGTTAGAACATAAGGAACAATGTGGTACCAAAATTATTCGTGTTTTCAAAAAAAAAAATTGTTTTTGCATTTTCACCGCCTTCCTTGTGCATTGGAAAATGCCTGTGCATTGTATAAAATAAAAAGAAAATTTGCTTTTTTTCGGTGAATACCAAATATATTTCATCTCGTGAGTTGAAAACATAATAATTTTCACTCGAGCTGCGCACTCGTGAAAATTCTGATGTTTTCAACTCACTCGATGAAATATATTTGGTATTCACCTCAAAAAAGCAAATATCCTCTATATATCCAGTTCCTTCAGTGAGACTATCGGAGTGAGGCAAGGTGGTACATGGTCCCCAACAGGATACAAATTCTTCATTAATCCATTGTTGAACATTGTAACGGACCATGACATCGGGTTCCACATTGGTACGGAGTATTGTGGGACAGAAGCCGTAGCAGACGACCTATTATTTCTGTCGGAATCAGAGAGTGATCTCAAACTTCAGGCCAGCATACAGGAAGAATACGCTCTAAAGGAACATTATAGTATCAGTGAAACAAAAACCAAACTTATGAACTTAAACGCTAACAATGTAAACTCTAGTTATCAAGATTGCTTTCTCAATGGAAAAGCCCTGGGTACAGCTGAAGAATATAAACACATCGGTGTTACCAGATATAGTAACATGAAAATAGCAAATAAATGCTTAGTAGAAGAAAGAATTACATCTGCTAGGCGTACAGCCTATGCACTCATTGGTGCTGGCTTTCATGGACATAACGGACTTAATCCAAAAGTGTCAAAGACATTTTACAACCTGTATGTACATGTATTGCCACGCTTGCTCTAAGAACTTGAAACTGTGATTCTTCTCCAAAAAGACATTGATAGCTTGAACGATTTTTATAAGGATATGTTACGTCGGATACAACACTTACCACAACGTACAGCTCTACCTATTGTTTATGGTCTCGTGGGACAGTTTCCTATCGAGTTTGAATTACATAGACGACAATTTACTCTGTTTGGTAACATCATTAGAGATCAGAGTGGACAGAAGAATCTTGCTACGGCAGTTAAAGATGATAATTCACACAGTTGGTTTATCATGATCAAGAAAAACCTGTACAAGTATGGTCTTCAGAGTCCCTATGAGCTACTCGAGGATCCACCGTCAAAATCTTCATGGAACCGAATTGTGAATGATAAGTTGGAGAAATACTGGAAAGAACAACTGATAAGCGATTCACTGAAAAAAGTGCAGATTATATTTTTCTTTTGATCCTTTGGGATCAGTGAATATACGAAGGGCGTTCAAAAAGTTCGCGAAAAAGTGCCATCATATTCTTATTTTGCAAACAAGCTGAATTAAACTGTTACAGCTATATAGACAAACATGATTTGTACTTATACAGCAAATTTTGCTGCTTAAGCATGAATACAATGTTAACAGTGGTTGCTATGGAAACCGTACATCACGATTTCCGGCCCACTTTTGTTCATTTTTGCAAAAGGTCGATGTTTAATGATGACGTTGCATTTGAAAGTTTACCGTGCTTCTTTCACCAAACTTTGTATGAGCAATGTTCAATATGTTTGCGGTGAGCACATGGCGTCATATAAGTGTGTGACATCATTTGGACGTAAAGCGGTCATATTGTTTAGTGGGTATGCCTAAAATGCGAAGGGAACAACGGTATTCGATAAATTGCGTGTTTGGAACTGACTATAAAAGACAGAAACACTGCTTAGAGCAGAAAGCGCATATGACAACAAGGAAATTAAGAAAACGGCAATCAACAAGTAGTGTGCATGATTTCTACACGACCAGAAAAGCGTCCATGTCGACTCGCGCAGCGTAACGTCAAATAGCGTCATACTGTCGAAAATGATCGTCGTGATAGAAAAGAGTACCGGTAGAATTCGTGAAATACACAACATACTGAATTGTAGTTTCAGCACAATTCACCGCATTAGATGCCCGTATGCCAGGTAGATTCCAAAAATGCTTAAGAGCTAGCCAACAGCGGCATGGATGCGTATAGCATGACGTTGGGCCGGTTTTACTCTTGTTACCTTAGAAACGCACGTGATTTAATGCCTAATTTTCATCCGATTTTATTCAAATCTTGTGCATATGTTAACTATATGTTAATTTACAACATGCACAGAGAATGTAAATTTTCCATGGCAATTACAAATTTGGCAGCACTTTTCCTCGAACTTTTTGAATCCCCCTCGTATTTGGAGTATTTCAAATATATTGTTCGTTAAGAATCATCTTCTTAACTGTATTTTGATTATTTGGCCTTTTTGGATTATGCTGAGTCTTTGATTTAGACTACACAGATGTAAATTATTGAAATTGCAGCAAAAATGTCTGGCTTTCACTGCCAGTTTTGTAAAGGGTCACTGATGAAGGTTCATTACCCGAAATTGTACAATATGGCCCATCTTCTCGCTTTGAATGTTTTACTGCTTCCAAAGGATCTAACAATTATTTTTATTCTCTTCAGTTCTGGAACCCGAACATTATTAACTATAACGTATGCAGTCAAATCTGGGAGTCTGCTGGAAGTGACACAGTTTCAGTACATAAAGCAAACATTCATGTGAAATTGTTAAGTGGTACTTATATTCTTCAAAAGAACAAAGCTAGATTCAATCAGTATGCAGTTAGTAGTTTGTGTCCTCTCTGTGGCCCAGTAAAGATTCTGAAGACCTAGTGCATTTCATGCTAAATTGTGAGAAATTGGAAGCGGTACGGCGACCCTTCATCACGAAGTTACAGACTTTGCTTGCTTCTCATCATGGGAATCACTGGTGGACTCAACTCAGCGACAGAGATCGGGTACAGCTGATATTGGATAACTCTAAACTGACAGATATCGATGAGCTGGCGAGAACGCTGACCTGGGACATTTCTCGAGGGCCGTGCTATGTTTTGCATTCTAAGAGGAGTGCTATCATTGACATGGTTATAAAGTAATTACATGTAGTGTGCGGAAAGGACAGAATGAGATGTTGCTCTGCACATGAACTTTTATGTTTCCATATATTTTATGTGGTGCTGGGACTTGTGTACATATGTATGTACTTCAATGGTAATGACTTTAATATCCGAAGAGAGATGCACACACAACGGGCTCAAACGTCATTTTATATAAAGTTTTTATAGTAAACGTTTTTGGGAGGCGGCAAGACAAGAATAGAACTTTTAAGTGTATAAGACTTTCTATAACTACGTCTTCTAGACGGTGCTCCAGGAAGTGGAGGAATATCCTATCAACATAGACATAGACATGGCGGTTGATAATAGTCTTAAAATTATAACGGATAAACAGTGAATCCTTAATAACTTTTATGTGTTAGGCCTATGAAATAAGTTCTATCAGAAATAGATTATGTATCGGTTAATAGGTTAATGGAATCTAACATGTTAATTCGTAAATAAATGGAATTTATCTTTACAGCATGAAGTAAGATTGAATGAAAGAAATTTTATAGTAATGTCGACAAGCTTTGTGTGTGCTTGAGTTATACGAATAGTTACTCTGGAACATAGCCCGTAGAGTGTAAATGTTTATATTGTTATTTCTATTTGTTGACGATGAGCACCATTTGCTAAACAGAAAGAAAATAAATGAAAACAAATGTATTAGTTTATGTGGCTTTTTTTTCTATACCTTTGATTCTAAAATTTGCTCTATCCCTTCGATGTATCAAAATACAACCCAAAACAAACAAAAAATCCACCCCAAGCATATGAACCTGTAAAATAAAAGGGTACTTCCTGTTAGCATACTGCCCACTACTTCAAAAATCTTTGAAAGAGTCATACATGAGCAGTTATCTGAGTATCTAGATGATATGTTCAATCCTTTTTTAGCAGCCTTTAGAAAACTACCCTGCTACGCCTACTTGAAGACTGGCGGAGTGCCTTGGACAAACATGAGTATGTTGCTGCAATACTCATGGATTTGTCCAAGGCATTTGACTGTCTTCCTCGTAACTTACTGTTGGCAAAACTTCAAGCATATGGAGTGTCTCAAGATGCAGTGAAACTTATTGAAAGTTATTTAAGTGACAGGAGTCAGCAGATTAGAATGGGATCTAACACTAGTGATTGGGAAAACCTCACTAAGGGGGTCCCTCAGGGTTCTATATTAGGCCCTTTACTTTTTAATGTATTCATCAACGACATATTATATATTGTTGAAAAATGTTTACTGTATAATTATGCAGATGATAACACCCTTGCTTATATTCACAAAAAAATAGAAATTCTGCATCAAGTGTTAGTCAAGGAAAGTCTTTCATTGATTCAGTGGTTTGAAAATAATCTCATGAAAGCAAATCCTGATAAGTTTCAGGCTATTTGTGTTGGTAAAAGAACTTTTGATGCTATTACATCATTTCAACTGGGTAACACTAAGATTACATGTGAGGACAAGGTTTCTCTGCTAGGTGTTACTTTAGATGTTCAATTGAATTTTGAGGACCATATATCTCAAATTTGTACTAAAGCATCTCAGCAGCTAGCTGTTCTTAAGCGCATAGGAAAGTTTTTAACTAAATAAGGCAAATTAATGATTTATAAATCTTTCATAATGTCAAATTTTAATCATTGTCCAATAGTATGGCATTTTTGCAATCAGTCAAGTGCAAATAAGATGGAGAAGATCCAGGAGAGGGCCCTCAGATTCATCTGTGATGATTTTGAGTCTCCTCTGCCGGATCTTCTACAACAAAATGGAGTACTACCTCTGCATATCAGCAAAATGAAACTTATGGCTGGGGAAGTTTTTGAAATTCTTAACAACATAGCTCCATCCTATTTGCATGACTTGATAAGTCTTAAGTCCTCTCCCTATGATTTCAGATCTGAGAAGCAGGCACAAAACCCTCGTGTAAACAGTACCAGGTACGGCTTAAGGAGCTTCCGGTATGAGGCGGCCCGGATCTGGAACAGCCTCCCAAATGAGTTGAGATTGGCAGAATCTTATCCTCAGTTCCGGAGGCTGATCCGGGCCTGGGACGGACTCAATTGTAAGTGTCCTTCTTGTTCTGCCTGATTTCTTATTTTGAAAATTCTTTGTTCAGTTTGATTTTATTCTTTGTTCATTTTTACTTGTGTTATGTTCTTTCCATTTTCATTCAGTTATGTCTAAAACCCTAAATTTTTATGTATCATTTTCTTATTTTACAGGTTGCTGAGACCTGGGATGCTTTGTCCCACAGTTTCCTTTGATTATCTTTTTTTTAGATTTCTCCCTCCTCCCCTTTTTGGTCCTTGTTTGTAAGGAACTACTGTGGGAGCTTACCCTTTGTGGTCTCCTTGCTGACCCCAAATTTAATTTTATTTTGACTTGCACTTATTTTAAGTTTTCGTTTTCGAGCAAAGGTAACCATTGGGATCCAGGCATCTTTGTCTCTATAAACATTTCAAATTACTATATGTGTTATTATTATATTAATTTTAAAAAATACAACAATTTGCTTGCCATGATATAAAAGTACTTCCTATTATCTGTGATTCATCTTGTAAATAATCGTGTTTATATACATGTGCATGCTGTGATTACTCTGTTACTTTTAATTATTTTACATATGTTTGTCGAAATAAAAGCCCTACTGAGCTTATTTTGTAATGTTAATCATATTCGACGTTAAATAAAGTTTCTATGTCTATGGGTTGACCAAACTGGGTACGAGTTGACTCGGTACGAGTTGACCAAAAACTGGGTACGAGTTGACTCGGGTACGAATTGACCAAAACAAACGGGTGCGAGTTGACTAGAGCATTGACACGATGTATATGCTAATAGCGGCTAACACTAATCGGTGGGATCCTATATTGAATTATCCGGGATCCAAGGAGGTAGTGTCATGTCATCATCAATATCTCAAGCATTACTGGTCAGATTTTTATGATTTTGGTATCATATTAATTTGAATGCTCTGATCTAAAATGTAACATAATCAAAAATCGAAAAAAATTAATTTGAATATGTTAATTTTGCATTTAAAAATTCCGGGATCGCTGAAAACCGCAACTCTGGTCCAGTGGGTAGTGTTACTTCCACATTAATATCTCGAAAATTTCTCATCAAAATCAAATCTTTTTTATGTCATAATAATTTGAATGCTATATTCTAGAATATGAAATAAAGAAAAAAGAAAAATATTAATATTTAATATGTTAAATTTGCATTTGAAAATTCCGGGATCGCTGAAAACCGCAAATGGGATTCAGTGGGTAGTGTTACTTCTACATTAATATCTCGAAAATTTCTTATCAAAATCAAATCTTTCTTATGCCAAATTACATTGAATGTTGTATTCTTGCATATGACATCAACAGAAATGAAAAATACCAATATTAAATATGATGAATTTGCGTTTGAAATTTCTGGGATCGCTGAAAACCGCATCTGGGATCCAGACGGTAGTGCTACTTCTACATTAATAACTCGATTATTTCTCATCAAAATTCATATTTTCATATGTCATAGTAAAATTAATGCTACAATATCTCATATGACACAAAGATTAAACAAAAATAGTATTTATTAATATGTCATTTTTACGTTTGAAAATTCCGGGACCCACTTAAATCGCGCAAACGGAATTGCGACTGTAAATTATTAATAAAGGAACGGAAATTCAGCTTGATCATCTTTTAATAATTATTATTTTCAGCTTCTGACATAAACCCGTTAAACATATTGCATTAAATATTTAGAAGATTAAAATAAAATAATACTATTTAAACGTATTTGTGTCTGTCTATTTATAAACTAACGGGTAATATTCTTCCACTAGTTACGCTTTCATCATTGATATAGGAAAAATAAATATTTTTTCATCTCTTTAATGAATATGACATTTTTTTTTTTTTCAGATATTATTTTAATTTTGCCAATTTTAAATTTTAGATTTTAACTTAACACCACCAAAGCCCTATAGTTGGTATCAAAGCTAATTAGCATGTCAAGAACAATTAGCGCAACTCAAAGCATCAATAGTTTATATTTATTATATGGCAAGTGATGAAATATAGAGACATATGTATTAAATATAACCAATATTTGAAAAAGTTATATTTTCACATGTGAAAATATAAAAAAAAGTTATATTTTCACATGTGAAAATATAAGATTTGGGAATACGCAAATTACGATTACACCGTTTCATTTCTAATTTATACATATCTAAATTTTATAATCTATGCTGTTGTTGACGCAATGAACGTTCACACACAATAGCTTTTAATGACGTGATGTAATGACGTCATTTAAGATTTTGACGTCATATGCTTTAGCGCGCAACGTTACAATTACTACATGCAATATAATAAAAAGAAAATTCAAGTTTTTGTCGTGAATATGACTTTTATTTCATCTCGTGAAGTGAAAAATTATATATTTCATTCGTGCCTTCGGCACTCATGAAATATAATTTTTTTTCACTTCACTCAATGAAATAAAACTCATATTCACTCCAAAAACTTGAATATCCTCTATATACATCACAGCGCACTAATTGCAACTGCAAGCTGAAACATTTTGCTATGAATGGCATGATCCTTTGAAAACACAAGCTGGATGGGAGTACCTTTTTACCAGAAATCACTCCTTTTTGACACTCAGCTCACTTGTCGGTGTCACATAAGCCATAGGCTCTATATAAGATGTTGAATTTAATTTTAAAATCACTTGATAAATCTTATCGCACGATAGTTTACGCTACTGTGTTGTAGGAAATATCGCTCTTTGCAATGGCTGTGCTTTGTGTTGGTGATTCGCTGTTTAAGTACATGAGGATTAAGATGTGAGGTTTTCCAGCGGCAGCTTCATGGAGGTTTGCTCGATATCAAGAAGTTCCAGGTAAGAGTTTGTAACTTTTGATTTTGCGTGGATCAGATGCTTTTATTACAACGGAAAATGTCAAGTCTCTTTCAAATATAAAATGTACTTTTTATCGTATAAGATGCACAATCTTTTATATTTGCGCAAGCATTTTTGCTGTGTGAGAATATGAATTATATTAAACAAACCAATATTCCATGAATAAGACTATTATTTTTTGATCAAATCACATGTTTAGTTATTCAAACAGGAAGCTTCTTCTTCTTCTTTGGGTTTAATTCCCTCCTCTATTAGGAGAACCGCCAACGTTGATTGACGTAGTCGTTGATGTGTTGTCGGGTGTGTTGCCTTAAGGAACTCGTTCAAAAAACCATTAGTTTGATAGCCTGTGTACATGTGCTAGGATTCCCCATAACCATATTTACAGTTTGTAGCATTAAAAGTTCGTAGCACATAAGAGGAGAAGCATTATAATTGCCGTATCTGGTCCTAATGTTGTAGAATTTCACCGTTACATTGCTCATGAGATTGAATGAAGGAATTTTCAGAGGTGTTTGAAGAAAGCTTGTTACTTACTTATAAATTAAAGAGATTGCATATTTATGAACAGGTTTTTCAGTCACGTCCCTACATTATGAACAAGACCTTCATGCTTACGAAGAAACGAAATTGAAGGTAACAAAATTCTGAAAGTCAGCTTCCTATCTAAGCAAGCTTTCCTTTTCCTCTTTTCTTTTCTTCCTATATTATTATTATTATTATTATTATTATTATTATTATTATTATTATTAAAAATGTTATAAACGTACAAAATAAACGTGAAATTCATTAAATAATGTTTGTGGTTCTAAAGCAATTATTTTTATCGGGACATTAATTTCCACATAGAAATTAATGATCCATGATAATTGTCATTTCAGAGTTAATGGTCCGTGTGACAAATTAGCACAAACAGTTTAAAGAAGCGTCATGCAATCATGATAATAAGTGAAATAGTGAAAGTGCAATAGGTTTCATAAAAAAAAAAAAAAAAAAAAAAAAAAAAAAAAAAAAAAAAAAAAAAAAAAAAACATAATTGAGCCGCCTCGTGAGTGGATAGTGGAATCACTCTACTTCAAAAACCTCTAGCTACCGGTTTGTTTCGGACATGGCCGGAAATCAGATTGTTGGTTTTCTCACGAGACGCCTCAATTATAATAATAAGTGAAGTAGTGAAAGTGCAAATAAGGAAGTGTTTAAACCCATATTCCTCAGAAATTCATCGATGTGTCATGCCATTGTCATAATAAGTGGACTTGTGAAAGTGCTATCGGTTAAAAAAAAAAAAAAATCCTGCTCAACTTCCACCTCCCCGCGGTGAGCAGGGGGCAACGGATAATGCAGAACCATATCGCTATGGTGTGTTTCTATATTATACGGCTAACGGAAGGTTTTCGGACTTGTGAATAACAAAAGCGAGTATCGACCGTGTAGGCTGATAAGCGACTTTGTTATTCCATTCAAATTAAAAATTAAAGTTGAAATCGCGAAATCTTATCCAAATAAATTATATTTAAACAGAGACTGTGCGTGAGAAAACAAAATGTCTTTATAACCAGGTCCGACACAAACCACCCTGTACATTCACTGACACAGACTATAAGCTTGAAATTTCGGATTTAAGAAGAAGACGGATTGTACTATCCGTGCACCGAAAACAAAGGCGCTGATTAGCTATGCAGTTACTGCACAGCTGTTCTGCGACTTTGTTTTCGCCTTTGCAAATTATTTGTTTTCCCATGCGGCGGCTCATTTATATTTATACACACAGACGATCATGTAAACTTAGGAACTTAAGATGTCAAGCTACCAAAATCATAATTCATGCATTGAGCTACAAAAGATTGTTTTCTCTGTAGTACTATGTCATTTTTTCAACATTTTATGTGCAATGGTCGAAAACATTAAACAAGCATCAATGTAGAATTAGTCCCGGATGCGGTTTGTGACGATCCCGGAAATTTCAAACGCAAATCAAACCTATTGAATATTAATGTTTTTCATTTTTGTACATGTCATATGCAAGAATACAGCATTCAATGTAATTTGACATAAAAATTATTTGGTTTTGATGAGAAATAATCGAGTTATTATTAGAACTAGCACTACCGTCTGGATCCCAGATGCGGTTTTCAGCGATCCCGGAAATTTCAAACGCAAATTCATCATATTAAATATTAATATTTTTCATTTCTGTTGATGTCATATGCAAGAATACAACATTCAATGTAATTTGACATAAGAAAGATTTGATTTTGATAAGAAATTTTCGGGATATTAATGTAGAAGTAACACTACCCACTGAATCCCAGTTGCGGTTTTCAGCGATCCCGGAATTTTCAAATGCAAATTTAACATATTAAATATTAATATTTTTCTTTTTTCTTTATTTCATATGCTAGAATATAGCATTCAAATTATTATGACATAAAAAAGATTTGATTTTGATGAGAAATTTTCGAGATATTAGTGTGGAAGTAACACTACTCACTGGACCAGAGTTGCGGTTTTCAGCGATCCCGGAATTTTCAAATGCAAAATTAACATATTCAAATTAATTTTTTTCGATTTGTGATTATGTCACATTTTAGATCAGAGCATTCAAATTAATATGATACCAAAATCATAAAAATCTGATCAGTAATACTTGAGATATTGATGATGACATGACACTACCTCCTTGGATCCCGGATAATTCAACATAGGATCCCACCGATTAGTGTGCACCGCTAATAGCACCATGAACCACTGGCATCTGACCTGCACTAAATGCACTGTATATCAGTGATTTTAGCATGTTTGAGCTTTTTAAAAAAGAAGACACTTGTATTGATATCTATATAATGGCGGTGCTCTGTATTTTGATATAAAACAGTTTCTGATGTTTTCTTGTTCTAAACGAAATTTCTCTTACACGCCACTTCGCGGTTTTATAAAGCTAATATCCATTTACAATATACAAAAAAGTAGAAATCCTGTACCCTCCAATGTCCTAAGAAAATCGCAGTTTTATAGTCCAAATTCGGCAGTAGACAATCCAAAGTACCCCGCCGAGACAGGTCCGACACATGCGTTTCGTTTAATTTGGTTCCTGGTCGTCTCGGCCCAAAATCCATCCTCAATCCGTTTTCCGGCGCACCTGGCTTAAACAATCAGTAAGTGTCATTCTTTCACCAGGTAAAGCTACAACTACATTTTTATGATAAATTATAATTGAAAGAACAGATACTGTCATAATGACATGTAGTTGTATCTTTGTCTCGTGGAAAAAGAGACCCCATTGATGGGTAAAGCAAAGTGCGCGGAAAAATGGAGTGAGGATGGGTTTTGGGTCGAGATGACCATGAACCAAATTAAACGAACCGCATCAATCGGAATGTTCTCATGGTGGTGACTTGAATGTTGGACTGTCAATTTCAGATGATAAAAGTGATATTTTCTCAGGAGATTGGAGAGTACAGGATTTTTACTTTCTGCATTTTTGAAACGGACATTTGCTTGACTAAACCGCGAAGTGGCATGTAGGAGAAATTTCGTTCAGGACAAGAAAATAACAGAAACTTATTTTCTGTCAAAATCACAATGTCCACCATGTTGTATATGGTTCAACAATAATAAACATACAAGTACTAGCTTTTATAAAATATACAAAACTAGAGTGCATTTAGTAAAGATCAGATGCCAGTGCCATGAACACCGATCGTGAAAAATTATTGAAAGACTTCGTCGGCTTTTGAAGTAAAAGATAGAAAGTACAGAGAAATTTAAAGCGCACAGTAAGAAGGCAATAATCGATATTTACTACCGACCCGCTAAAACGGTGCGAATTGCCGTGGTGTTGTCAGACTATCGTGATTGTCACTCGCCTCTGTTCACTGTTTCTCCACCCACATATTAAAACTGATTCCGATTCTGGGAAAAAATGTTTTACTTTACACATCACATTTTCAAACCTGAAATTCACACTTACTTGAGTCACTTTGCATACTTTTCGAAGAGATTATCCAAAATTCTCATGGAGTGATTGTGTATGGTCATACCAGTCATTTTACCCGGCTGTAAATACTCTGGCCAGTATGAAGACTTCTCTGACCTTCTGACTGAATTTGACCTTACACAAATAGTGACCCACCCAACCAGAGGTGAGAACATCTTGGACTTATTTCTAATTGATAATCCAACCCTAGTGAAATCTGTCGAAGTGAGGCCTGGTATCTCTGATCATGACACTGTTCTTGCTGAGGTCTTTATAAAACCCCAGATATCAAGGCAGAAACCCCGACTTATGTTTTTATATAAAAAGGCTGACTGGGAGGGTCTTGAGTCACATATGTTGGCATTTCAGCAGTCCTTCTTTGCCAATTTTGAGGATAAAACAGTTAATTCCCTATGGGAGGATTTCAAGAGGGCCCTACAAAGTGGTATTGAGCAATATGTTCCCCAAAGGTCCATCAGTACAAAAACATCACTGCCCTGGATCACTCAAGACATCAAAAGGACAATGCGCAAGAGGGACAGTTTGTATGACAAGTACAAAAAGCATAGACGTCCTACAGACAGACAAGCCCACATTGAATATAAACACCTGGTTAATAAAAAGCTCAAGGATGCCCACAATAGATATTTAGAAGAAATATTGGGCATCACAAATTCTTCTGACCCAGATGATTCAAGCACAAAACCCCAAGCTGACATTGATCCACACATGAACACCCTTGCCACTAAAAAGTTGTACTCCCTTCTGAAAAACTCTAAAATGGACTCAAAAACCTCAGCACCCCTGAAAAAGGACGGACAGCTACACACAAATACGACGGACAAGGCCAACATTCTCAACAAACAATTTCAGTCAGTCTTCACACCCAAAACACCCCTAAAACTCAGTCAACTTTCTCGCATGGCGGTGCAGGACTCTGTGGACAATGGCCTACTTGACCCATCACAAATACCAAGCGAGACCCACAGTTCTGTTCCCCAGATGCCAAACATTACTGTCTCCTTAAATGGAATACTGAAGCTTTTAAAAGACTTAAACCCCCACAAGGCTGCAGGACCCGACCAACTGAAACCCCTTGTCCTCCAGAGGCTCCGCACTGTCATCGCTCCAGTCCTACAGGTCATATACCAGAAGTCTCTTGATACTGGTAGGGTGCCCAAAGACTGGAGTACTGCATATGTCTGTCCTCTCTTCAAGAAGGGAGATACCGGCCTTGCATCCAATTACAGGCCGATAGCACTTACCAGCATCTTGTGTAAGGTCCTAGAGCACATTGTCACCACAAACGTGGTTTCTCACATGGACCAGCATAACCTGCTGTATGACCTACAGCATGGTTTTAGAACCAAACGTTCTTGTGAGACGCAGCTTGTGACTCTCATAGAGGATCTTATGAGAAATGCTTTAGCAGATAGCCAAACTGACCTAGTCTTGCTGGACTTCTCTAAAGCATTCGACAAGGTCAGTCATCAAAAACTCCTGCTAAAACTCCACAACAATGGAATTAGAGGTCCCAGCTTGAAATGGATACAGGCATTCTTATCTGGCCGAACACAAACTGTTGTTCTTGAAAATGAAAAATCGGATACAGTGCCTGTGACATCTGGGGTCCCTCAGGGTTCCGTCCTAGGCCCAATTCTATTCTTAATTTACATTAACGACCTACCGGACAGTACTAGATCAAAAGTAAGACTGTTTGCTGATGACACGGCCATTTACTTGGCAGTTTCCAGCCTACAAGATGCTGAAATATTACAGCAGGATCTAGACCGACTTCACGACTGGGAATTACAATGGGACATGGAGTTTAATCCAAGTAAATGTGTCGTCATTCATGTAACACGAGCAGTAAACCCAGTTCCTAGCGAGTACCTACTACACGGACAGATTCTCGAGTCGGTTGGAAGCTCTAAGTATTTGGGCGTGGAAATCCGCAACAACTTGACTTTTAACAACCATATCCAAAATATCTGCACTTCTGCAAACCGGTCCCTTGGGTTCATCAAGCGCAACATTAGGACAAAATCCCCAGCCATACGTGAAATGGCATACAAGACTCTGGTGCGCCCATTGGTGGAATATGCATCCCCTGTTTGGAGCCCCAACACAGATGACAGCATCTATAAAATCGAGATGGTCCAACGTAGGGCAGCTCGGTGGGCACTTGACAATTATTTCAGGCAGGCAAGTGTCACAGAAATGCTTGCTCAGCTTGGTTGGCGCTCTCTGGAACAGAGGAGAAACGATTCTCGGCTTTGCCTGTTTTACAAAATCATACACGGACTGGTTGCCATAGATTTGCCACCATATGTTGAGCATCCAACCAGGATTTCCCGGAATTCACACCCTTTGGTCTTTAGACAGTTACATACAGGAAGAGACTACAAATACTACAAATACTCGTTCTATCCCCTCACAATCGTGCAATGGAATCGGCTGCCTGAAAACGTTGCATTACTGCCCACTTTCGAGTCATTCAAAAGGGCAGTATGCATGATCAGCCACCCAATGCCATAAATGCCAGTGCGCTGTTTTTATCTTTTAGCTATCACTGTCAGCTTGTTTTCTGACTTTTAACATTTTAACCCTATCATCTTTTAGTCACTCTCACTAACAATTCTTATGGAAGCTTTTTATTTTCTTAACTTTTCTACTAACACCGCACTGACGCGCACCTGCGCATAATCCCCGCGAGGGGGTGATGCAGTATAGATATAGATAGATATAGATAGATATTAAATTTTGTTCCATGATGTTCCATGAGAAAATTTTCTGATTTCTTGCTGTATAATGACGACACTGGCTATCCGCACGACGGTCGTGCCGATAACGCCACTTATCGTCATGACGGTCGTGCGGATAACCGGCGTTATCCGCACGACAGGGACATCGATATCCAAATGCTATAAATGTTAAGAAATTGATACATTTTAAGTTGATAAATATTATACACTGGCTTCAAAACTGAAACAGAATAATACCCATGCAGGATTTTTTTTACTTTTAATTACCAAAAATATTATTTTGCTGAAATTGGCTTACCTATGAAGATCTATGAATTTACCTGTAAAATCAGCCATGCTTATGCGTAAATGAGAAAGTAATTATCGCAACCTAAATAATAAAAGAATGTGGCAATCCAAAATGATTTTAACAACGGAGTATGGAAACATATCAGTAACACAATTAAAAAGCATTTACATTGGTTATATTTTTATCCCCTGTTAGAAATCTACAGTTATTCAGTTTAAATCAGCTGGAATAATCAAATAAAATTAGTTTTCTTATTCAAAAATGTTAATTTTGAATGTATTTCACTTGCTAAACACATAATTAATTTATTTAATGACAATTTGATAGTTAAATGCATACGTAAGCTCGTTAGAAAATCTCATACTCCCGTCGTGCCGATAGCCAATACCTGTAGCATTGGCTATCCGCACGACGGTCGGGCCTATAACGCCGCTTATCGGCACGACTGTCGTGCGGATAAGCGGCGTTATTGGCACGACCGTCGTGCGGATAGCCTCAGCCTATAATGACACTGGCTATCCGCACGACGGTCGTGCCGATAACACCAATTTCCCTGTCGTGCGGATAACGCCGCTTATCCGCACGACAGGGAAATCGATATCCAAATGTTAAAAATGTCTAGAAATGGATACATTTTAAGTTGATTAATATATTACACTGGCTTCAAAACTGAAACAGAATATTATACATGCAGGAATTTTTTACTTTTTAATTAACAAAATTGTAATTTTGCTGAAATTGGCTTACCTGTGAATTTACCTGTAAAAATCAGTCATGCGTATGCGTAAATGAGAAAGAAATTATGTCAATTATCGTAACCTAAATATTAAAAAAAATGTGGTTATCCAAAAGAATAAACAGCCTTTGATTTTAACAATGAAGTATGGAAACATTTCAATTACACAATTAAAATAATTGCAATGATTATATTTTTCTCCGTCTGCTGTGATTCAGTTTACATCAGCTGGATAAATCAAATCAAACTAGTTTTCTTAGTCGAAATTAACATTAGTCATAATTAACAAAAATGTTAATTTCGAATGTATTTCTACATAGCTAAAACCATAATTTATTTATTTAATGACAAATTAATAGTCTAATGCATTCGTAAGCTTGTAAGAAAATCTTATACTCCCGTCGTGCCGATAGCCAATACCTGTAGCATTGGCTATCCGCACGACGGTCGGGCCGACAACGCCGCTTATCGGCACGACCATCGTGCGGATAACGCCGCCTATCGGCACGACCGTGGTGCGGATAGCCTCAGCCCTGTATAATATCTGTGAGATTTATACATTCAGCCGGCGTATTTGCTCCCACTTTTGGACTGCAGTGCTTAGCCAACCAGAAAGCAGCTCTCCATGCTCATGCACCAAAGCACACGCGGTGATGTCAAGGCACACTCCGTGACATCAAGGTCAAGTTCGGATGCACTCACCACGTGTCAACCATGTGTAATCCTGATTCATTCAATCAGAAATTGTTTTGATCAAATAGCACCATCAAGACCCGCAACGAAACATAGTGGAGTGAGGTTTTGCAACTAAAAGGGGACTAGAAATAATATCACTACCTTAGCCTTACAGGCACGGTAGTGATGGATTCCTATCTTTTTAATGTAACACTAGGTATGTGAATCACATATCACTCCAAATGCTACTTAGTAAATACTCTCTCAAGAGTATTTTTGTCTTAAGTGTTGAAGTATCATATTTTCTCATAGTTGAAACCAGTTTGATCCAATTTTTTTAGTTTATACTTTGGGCTTAGACCATATTAATTTTATAGCTATGTATAACCCAATGCAAAATTTCAAAATGGCTACCAATTGGCTGTAAAATATAAGTAAAGTAGTCAAATTAATGGGCAAATTAAGCATAATTATAATAAACTTGTTAAGATTGAATTGAGGTACTGAAGAAAACTTCACTTTATCATAATGCCATCACAAGCCAGTCTGAAAAAATCCAAAATGATTTTGCTACATTGTAGTGCATGGATACTATCTACTAAAAGGGGACAAGTGTTCGATCAAAATTATGTGTTTGACAAATTTTCAGATCAGACAGCCCAGCTAGCTTCTCTGGTAACATAGATGGCTCAGTAAATAAAGATGTCAGTGACCAACTTGGAATCCCACATCACCGAGAGCCTCCTAGAATATCTGCTCAACATCATACAGGATGATGACATCGCCAACATGTCTAAACTAGCGTCAATGACGGTGCTCAACAAATTCTTCAAGACCGACGCCGACCACAGTTTGAAGTACAGATGCGTGCAAGCGGATCTTGTTTGCTCTCTTCTAATGGCGCTGGATACAGGACTGTCACAGACGTGTCAACCCTATGACACGGTATACGTAAAGGTTGCCATGGAGATCATGTGGGAGGTGTCGAAGATGCCGATTGGTCAGCTTTCAAAGGTGATCAGTGAAGTTCTGATCAGGAGCTTGCTCATGTATCTTGATGTGGATGGAGAGTTTTATAGGTTAGTTTGTATCATATACCACAATGATCTTTATTTAAAGACGATATTCCACGTACTATTTCGATTAAAAATCAAAAATAAATCATATTAATAAATCGATCCATGTCTAAAAAACAAAATTTCATATGCGGGTATACAAATTAATGACTGTTTTAAATATTGCATTACGGAACCAAATGATCGGTTGTTTCCGGGTTTTTCCGCTGTCTTACCTGTGTGGGCGTGGCTTAGTATCTGTGACGTCATCTCATACAATTCCGATAAAGTCAGACCATTGGATAACGTAATAACAAGGCCATTTGTGTCATGATTATGTTCATTTTGACCATAAATTATGTAGTTTTGTTTTATTACGAAATGATTTTATATGCTGTTTTAAAAATCTAGACAAAAATAACACACTTTCTACATTCACACACATGAGGCCTTTAGCAGGTTACCAATGTCCCGGTGGTGTCACTCTTGAATTTTTTTTGGACCATGCTTGTTCCAAAAATCGCGGAAAAGGGGGTACTTTTGAGGTCAAAACGCGGACCGCGTTTTCGGGAAAAAGGGGGGTAATTTCAGATCGGGTTCCTCGTTTTCCATATTTAGGGGTGTTTTTCATTTCACTGTATTTCCGCGTTTAGGGGTGTTTAAAATCTCTCGCCGCATTTTACGATGGAAAGGGGGTGTTTTTATCTGATTCTAATTCCGCGTTAGGGGTACTTAAATTCCGCCCCTCCGCGTTAAGGGGTATTTTAATTCCGCCCCTCCGCGTTTCCCACAGAAATGGTGTTTTCGTTTACGCTTACGGGAACGGGAGGACTTTCCGTAATTTTTTTGTGGAAACCAAACCAGTCAAATTTTATAAAACGTTTTTCTATTGGACAATGATTTTTAAAATCAACAAATAAATGAGGCGTAAAAAATAATAGCTGTGTTTCCGCTAACCCGACCGACCCTGTTTCAACCCGCCGACTCTGCTATTTTTATGGTTAAAATAAAAAAATAAAAATTACGTCATCCGACCCAGCATTTTCTGTAGCCCAACCCAAGCATTTCGTGTCGCGGGTTTTGTTGTTTTTTCTGACACGTCTCTGATAGTTTCAGCGTCTATTCTGTTGTATCGTAGAGTTCCCCCGATTATTTAGCGAAGCTCCATCGAAATGACGTAGAATTTGGTGTCATTTAGAAGCCTCTGAGGCGCTGTGGTTAAGCCATTTGCCTTGTAAACCAGTGGTCGCATACTATACGATCACGGGTTTCTCCAGTCATTCGTATTGAGACTATAAACCGAGGCCCCATGACAATTTTCCAGGACAAACTGCTCACAAGGACATACCGTGACGAGGCTGGAGACTGTGCTGTGAATAGTCTTCAGACATGACTTAAGGACAAAAACTGTACACACACGCACACACACTGACTTCATGCGTCTTCAACTGGCATACGAGTTAACTGAGCTATTCATGAGTTTATTCCACTATGAGTTAGAAATGTCTTGTTCTAAAAGTGAATATACCGAAGGCATGTCACAACACTTCAAAGTGTTCTTAATTAAACAAATTTTTCTCATCTGGGTCTTACCAGTCTTTCTGCAATATGATATACCGGTCCCGATAGCGTAATTGTTAGAGGGTCCGCTTCAGAAGCGGGAGGCTGTGGGTTCGATACCAGACCGCGTCATACCAAAGACGTTAAAAATGGCACCAGTAGCTACCTTGATTTGCGCTCAGCATTTATAAGGCGAACACTGGCTTCTCTCCGACACCCCCCCCCCCACCTCCCCCGCAGAATAAAAAAATAAATAAAATGACTTCAATGATAGAGTACTGTGAATATGTTAAGATAATGGTTAGTGGCGGGTAGTGTAGTTCTATCACCAAAAACTTGTGATGGTAATCATACCGTAACTCGGGGATAGCCGAGGCGCTCCTTGCGGTTGGAGGATAATACATTCAGAATAAACAGGTGTTGCTTTCAGAGAGTTTTTATGAATTACTAATTCAGCTGTGGGTTCTAGGGACTAAATACTCCCTCATCCAAACCCCTGGTGAAATCATGTCATTTGGCGTGTCACCAGTAAACTATTCAGATTGAGTAATCCCTTATAAAGGGAGTCCCTGCATTTGGCATTTTCGTTGGTGCAGTTGCAGTTGTACAATGGGCCGAGGTGACCCGGAACAGATATGCAGTTACAGTTATAGTTTTTAATTCGTGAGTAGTCTTTCGATAAATTTATATGTTGATGGTTTGTGTTCTTCAGATTTCGTTTTGAAAATAAAGTTGTTTATTTCTTATTAGTTTGTCATTAATGGCCGTTCCTGCTAAGTTGCATGTAATAAGCGTATTGTTGTGTGAAATATGTCAGGTTACCATCCCCTAAATTGTTTGTATTGGGGTTTTACATCGTAGTCCACTTTATTTAGGTCATGTTGGGATGCATATGGGAGAGGTTTCTTTCTGAAGGACAAGACCCACTGCTGTTGGGATTCAAACACAGTACTTTACATTTCAGCGTCTGACGCGCTACCACTAGGCCACCCTGCTCCCTGATAGTGGTCTATGAACAAGACAAGACTGAAAGTTTATCAACCTCATTTGAGGCAAGGAGACTGAATCTTATAAAATATGTTGCCGGTCTTTTTTATTGATGGGTTCACATGGCTGAAGAACATAGACCTCATACCTTTGCAAGGCAATGACAATTTTGACCTTTTTCGATAAAAACTGCGTATAAAAAAATTACATTTACCTACCCTGGATTTTTTCGCGTAAAAAATAAAATAAAAATAAAAAGATTTTCCTACCTACCTACCCTATTTTTTTTCAGACCGTTAGCGGAAACACAGCTATTTTTTTTTTTTTAGGCCTGATGAGATGCATATAAAATCAACCAATCAACGAGGATATTCCATCTTGTGTCGGATTTTTTCTCGGCTCCAAAACTTACTAAAATGGACGTCGATTGTCGGGGCAATCGTCGTGGGGCCTGCCGAAATTGCCCTGACTGTAGCTTCATAAGTGAAATTGGGGCAGTTAGGTGTGCATACTGCGGTTGCCCACCGGGGCAGCACGAGCTTGGTAAGGATGTAGAGTTAAAATAGCAATTTTGCACATGAATTTGGATGGTTCAAAAGTTGGCCAATCACGGAGTTGGTGGGTGGTGTGGGTGGGTTTGACTTTACTAGTTGGTTGGATAAAAGGGGGTGATAATTTTGTACAATGTCCTGGTTTTCAAAAAAAAAGGGGGGTATTTTGACAGTAGGTTGTCCTTGTTTTTACGATAAAAGGGGGTGATAACTTTGTACAATGTCGTGATTTTGCAAAAAAAGGGAGTATTTTGACAGCAGGTTGTCCTTGTTTTTGCGATATAAGGGGGTAATAATTATGTACAATATCCTTGTTTTTCTGAAAAGGAGGTTATTTTGACAGTAGGCTGTCCTTGTTTTTGCGATAAAAGGGGTATAAAATCTGTCAAATATCCTTGTTTTCGCGCGAAAGGGGGTATTTTTACAGCAGTTAGTCCTTGTTTTTGCGATGAAAGGGGGGTAAAAATGCTCCAGGAAGTCCTTGTTTTTGCGACATAAGGGGGGTGTTTTCAAAAATGTGGAACGAGCATGGGGTCAAAAAAATTTTAAGAGTGCCACCGCCGGGACCAATGTTTGAATCCAATGGCAGTTATTTCAGATCCGAGTATCAAAGTAATAAGGAATACATGCCGTTTTTACCCGTTCTTATAAAATTAAAATCTCGGGAAAATAATAATTTAGTTTTCATTGTTTCACATGTGATATGAAGGATAAAACATTCTTTTTTTTATCATATTTTTTTCATTTTTTTTGTTTTGATACCATTGTCCGTATTATGCTGATTATATGTTGCGTAAGAATACACGAAATAAAATTCTTACTGGCGGCATGCGCGTGTGCGAGAGAGATCAACGTCTGAACGAAAGTATTCAGCGTGAGCGCCGTTTCTCGCAAATAAGAGATGACATGCATTTGCCAATGCGACGACTAAGTTTTGCAAATCGAAAATAAACTCTCTCTCTCTCTCTCTCTCTCTCTCTCTCTCTCTCTCTCTCTCTCTCTGTCTCTCTGTCTCTCTCTCTCTCTCTCTCTCTCTAGTGTACAAATCACTTATATCATTTTCCATTCCGGCGAATAAAAAGATGTTCAACATTCATTCTTTAAAGACACATTTGCAAATATTAATGTTAATCAACAAATACCAACACGGTTAACCAATAAAACACAAGCCCCGAGGGACCTGATTTAATCCGTACTTTATTTTGGGGGTTACGCACAATAATAAAGGTACATGTAGTTGTTAAAACAATCATCATTATATACAGAAGTTCAGTTAACAATTACACGTATCGACAACAATGTTTTGATCAAGAAGCAAAACTGCAAATATGGGTGTATGAGCGCTCATCATGTTTTCATAAGAACTTGTTCATGTAAGTCTCTCTCTCTCTCTCTCTCTCTCTCTCTCTCTCTCTCTCTTTCCGTGTGTGTGTGTGTGTGTATATTTTAATGCAGCCGCGTAAAGTCCCGGTCCTACTGCGCTTAAGATTGCGCTACGATTGTCTTAATATTAATTTGAGTATCATTTCTTTGACACCCGGTGTGCAAATTAAGAAGGCAGAATCACGTTGGAAAAGAAAATACATATTTTGCATACGCAGTCTTATCAATAAACTTATAATTAGACAATCGTACGATTCCTTACAAATCAGTGGGACCGGCACTTAACAGCTAGCCGGTCATCGTCTCCACCTTTTTAAAAATATAAATAATTTCAGGAAGGGCGGGATGAATGAATAATTGAACGTCTCATGCGCATATGCGTCGTGACTGTATGGGGTTACTACCATTTTAAATACAACTTATACATTCGTCACATAAAATCATTGGAATTCCACCTTGGTTTATGCAATTCTTCTCATGACGTCGCTTACTTAAAAATCATATCATAATTAATGTGTGTACATTTGATTAAATGTAGAAAGAAAGATCAAAATAATAGTAGTCTATTCTTAATTTTCAAGCATTAGGATATCTAGAACAAAAGTCAATGTCGGTAGACTCGTTTACTCATTGAGATTGGAATGTCTTTGAGTATCTGCCACGTGCGCCGAGTGATATATACCGCAATCTAGCGGCGTGTGTCGGCGTGTGTCACATAAAAAAACATCATAGATCACCGACATACACACCGCGTAAGGTAAGGTAATAAAAGTGTCGGGTATTCAAATTTGTTGTTTTAGCGGCCGTAACAAAAGAAAGATTATGAACTATGAGAAGTTGTCAGTCATAAAAACTGGTTCAAATACGGGACTTTATGCGAAATGCTATTTTCACATGCAAGTAATGTACCATAATTTATTTTCCTTTTATGTTTTTGTTTATAAAATGTTTCCGATAATGTTGATAATTATCAAAGAACAAGAAAAAGTAAAACGTCGGCGTTGCATGGTGTAAAATTTGTGATAAATGTTTTGTATAAGCATTTACTTTGTGTGTCTTTCATTTAAATGGCTGATATTTTGTACGACTAAACGTCACTTCCGGTTTGGTCTCGCTAGAGTTTTTCCCCTTTGATTTTTCGGCCCTTTTCCGACACCGCGTAAAGCGCATTTTTGTTTTCGATAAAAAGGTGTTCAAAATGTAAAACATTAGAAAATTTGACATTCTAGCCCAATAAGAAACATGTTGTTGATATATTAACGACAAAAGAATCGTCAAATGCGACTATTCGGTATGGGTCTTTTAAATGTATACATGATCCTGGTATCCTGAGGAAAATGCTTGTTAGCATGTAACAATACTTTTATTTTTTAGCCTTGTATAGCCTATTCTTTCAGCAGTTTTTGTGTTGTTTTTGTTTGTAGTGTGCACTTTAATGTTGGGAAGAAATTTTACCAGGCATTTTAGAGCATATTTGGAAAACTAAGGACACTGCATAAAAAATGAATACACATGACATGCATAATAACAGTATATATTATTATATACATGTACGTGTTCATAACATATGAATAATCTGAGTATATACTGTAAGTTCGGAAATGTTTGTGAGGACTTAATTTTTGCGAATACGTTGCATCACGAATTAAAAAATCTTGCTGATAAAAACTCACTATAAGCCATAAAGACTACAAGAATGCTCGTTCACGAATTTAAGACCTTGTGAATAACCCGGAAATGGAAAATTTGTGAAATAAAAGTCACACAAAATTTTCTGTGTTTACAGTAACAGTAACATAATTTTTCACAGATTTCCTCAGTCCATGAAGCAGTACATGAAAACCCTATGTGAGAATAAACATCTGATTGGTAGAGTAAGAAAGGTTCCCATGGCAACAGAACCACTGGAATATATCCATAAACATACACAGAACCAACTCAAGAGGTAAACCATCATGATACTAGAAAGTCGGTCTTCGGGGTTTCCGATCAAGTCTGACACAAACCGGCCTGTTCAGCCACAGAAATTTGCTAGAAGCTTGAAATTTTGGATTTAGAAAGGAGAGGAATTGTACTATCCAAGTGGCAAAAACAAAGACGCTGATCAGCTGTGCAGTTACTGCACAGCTGATCTGCGCCTTTGTTTTTGCACAGACAAAATTCAGGTTTTCTCAAGACACAGCTCATATTAACCCATTTGTGTGGAATGGACTTGTCTTACATTATTATTTGGGTGTCCAATTTAATTGTTAGGCATAAGAATTTTATTTCATTTTTGATCAAATTTCTTTAACCATACACTGGCATACAGAATAGCTTTAAATGGGATGCCGCTTTCTGCAGCACCACATCCGTGGCTATACATCAGGAAAACATGTCTATGTAATGCCCCCTTGATCCCCAATTTTAAATATATTGTAGTAAAACTGGGGTAAACAGGGGTATACCTAATTTTCTTATTTTTGCTCCAAACATAGATTGTGGATATACAACTGAGGCGGTTCCAACGTGTACCCACATTCTATGTTTTGAACAAAAATAAGAAAAATATCAAACATTTTCTATGGAATTTTTTCAATTTTTACAACTGAAGAAAAATCTGTACATAGGCATGTTTTTGTAATGTACTTATTGTTTACTGCAAAGAACACCACAACAGCATACATGAGAAAAATGTTATAGTCCACAAAAGAAATGAAAATGGTTGTAAAGTGTTCATCTGATAAACTCAGATCTTACAGTCATGTTTATTGGAATTTTTATGAAATTAACTCCCTAAAGGCTTGTTTATTGAATATCATATGTGTTAATAACATTTAGAATCCTCTATGCATATATTGTGCTATGGTGTTTCAGATTGACTAAACTTCCCGAAACGGTCCAGGTGTGCGAGTTATATGATACAGCTTCTACAGATACAGACCTCAATATCTCCCAGTTAGTGCTAGACGAGAAACTGGCATGGGCTGGTAAGTTAGAATTACTCAACACTGATTTTTTATTATATATGTGAGGCAGGTATAATGTCTTCTGTGTAAAATGTTTGAAAACCAGTTAAAATTTGAACAAAATTGTCATTTTCTACAGTTTTATGCATTTTCACTCAAATACTTATTTATTGCATTTATCATTTTACAAAAATGGATATCTATTTACCAAGCATTTTATTACAGAAGACATTTTGGGAGTAGACATTTTGACACAGTAGACATGAGAATAGACATTCTAGCACTACCCGTACCAGAGACGAAGGAGGGAGGTAAATTCTAGTCCCACCATGAAAAGGGTGTCTGAGGTACAGGCTGAGGACTTTCTCAAAATATATTTTTGTTCCAGGCTGTATACCAGGGGCTGTCCCAAAAACTTCTGAACCTGTTCCATGGCAGGATGTTATTGTAACAGAAATGAGAGAGGGAGGCATATTCTGGGCCCATGTCGGTGAGGATACCGTGAAGAGGGTGTCAGAAGTGCAGGCTGAACTGAACAAGGGAGGACTAGAGAGAGTGGACCGAGTTCTGAAGGGAGAATGTGCGGCAGTATTTGGTAAAATACAAGATACCCCTTGTTTTCTGAGAGCTCAGGTAAGTGGACTGTATCATTGAGTTGCATCAGTCTAATCAAAATGAAATTTGCTGGAGAAATAAATTTGTGACTACTTGGTATCTTAGTATATCGTGTATATAGTTTGTTTTTTTTTCTCCAGAATTCTATTTATCATACATCTTGTACATTTCAACTTTGGTTTCAATATAGGCAAAATTACAGTGCCATTTGAAGAGAGAATTCTATGAGCATAAACCATGATTTTATATGAGAAAACCATGAGAAAACCAGCATTTTGCATATGCCAAAACAGGTGCAGATCAGCTTCGCAGTAACTGCGAAGCCTATCGTCGCCTTTGTTTTCGCTACAAGGATAGTGCAATTCCACTACTTTCTAAATCTAACATTTCCAGCCTGTAGTCAGCTTCTATGCATGTACAGGCCTGTTTATGTTGGACCTGTTCGGAAAACACATTGTTGGTTTTCTCACAATGCGGCTCTTACTATCTCTTCAGGTGTTGAAGGTAAAGGAGAGTGCCGTGGATGTGTTTGCTCTAGACTATGGTTGTACCATGTCAGTGGATAAGACAGAGATATACACGTTACCGGAAGATCTGGAGTTGATGGTGTGGCCACAGTGTGCTTCTCTATGTACTATAGCAGGTAATAATTACAAAAACACGCCCATGCAATAAACAGCAATTTTTTTCAGCTGTAAAAATTGAACATTTCGTTTAAAAAAAATGATTTTTATCGCACCTGCTTATAGCAGGGTGCGATATAGGAGTCCAAATTTCTGTCCATCCGTTCGTTCGTCCGTCCGTTCGTTCGTTCGTGCGTCCGTCCGTCCGTCAACATTTACGTCGAAGTTTGGTTTTCTCGACATCAGAGATAGCTGGGAGTCTGAAACCTTGCATAGTAATTGTCCCTGACATACCCTTCAAGCACGCACTATAACCTGGTGCCCTTGACCTATATTTCACGGTCCACTGACTTTGAAAATTTTTACGTCGAAGTTTTGTCAACATTTACGTCGAAGTTTGGTTTTCTCAACATCAGAGATAGCTGGGAGTCTGAAACCTTGCAAAGTAATTGTCCTTGACATACCCTTCAAGCACGCACCTTAACCCGGTGCCCTTGACCTATATTTCACGGTCCACTGACTTTGAAAATTTTTACGTCGAAGTTTGGTTTTCTCGATATCAGAGATAGCTGCGAGTCTGAAACCTTGCATAGTAATTGTCCTTGACATACCCTTTAAGCACGCACCTTAACCCGGTGCCCTTGACCTATATTTCATGGTCCACTGACTTTGAAAATTTTTACGTCGAAGTTTGGTTTTCTCGACATCATAGATAGCTGCAAGTCTGAAACCTTGCATAGTAATTGTCCTTGACATACCCTTCAAGCATGCACCTTAACCCGGTGCACTTGACCTATATTTCACGGTCCACTGACTTTGAAAATTTTTACGTCGAAGTTTGGTTTTCTTGACATCAGAGATAGCTGCGAGTCTGAAACCTTGCATAGTAATTGTCCTTGACATGCCCTTCAAGCACACACCTTGACCCGGTGCTCTTGAAGTCTGTTTACTTTGCCCGATGCAGGTGCGATATCGACCTTCGCGGAGTTCTTGTTTTTTTAATATTTGCTTAAAACATTGATTGTGTGTACTTGTTAGTACGGGTATCCACAATTTATGCTTTGGAACAAAAATAAGAAAAAAAAAGTTTACCCCTGTACACCCCAGTTTTTATGCCCCCAACTTTGAAAAAGTTGGAAGGGCATATTGCTTTCGGCTTGTCTGTCTGTCTGTCTGTCTGTCTGTCTGTCTGTCTGTCTGTCTGTCTGTCTGTCTGTGTGTGTGTGTGCGTGTGTACGTCTGTTAACTTTTGAATGGTGAATGTTAGGGATTTGAAATTTCATATGTGTATTCCTCATGAAAAAATAGTTGACCCGTAGTTTTTTTCTTGTCCGAGTTATGCCCCTTTTCTGAGTTATTTCCCTTTGAAAACAAAATTTGAAAATCTTGTGTGCAAGATATCTCAAAAAGCATTTAAGCTAAAGCCTTCATATTTGGTATACTGGTTGGGGCTGATGAGTAGATGACCTGATTAACTTTTGAGAACTTTCCATCAAATTTTGACAAAAATACGGAATTTGTAAATTTTGGTTGATTTTTCCACTTTTCGGTGAAATTTGAAACTTTTGAATGGTGAATGCTAGGGTTTTGAAATTTCATATAAAGATTCCTCATGAAAAAATAGTTGACCCATATTTTTTTTCATGTCCAAGTTATGCCCCTTTTCTGAGTTATGTCCCTTTGAAAACAAAATTTGAAAATCTTGTGTGCAAGATATCTCAAAAATTATTTGAGCTAGAGCCTTCATATTTGGTATACTGGTTGATGACCTGATTAACTTTTGAGAACTTTATGTTGAATTTTGACAAAAATATGGAATTATGAAATTTTGATTAATTTTTCCACTTTTGGGTGAAATTTGAAACTTTTGAACGGTAAATGTTAGGGTTTTGAAATTTCATATACAAATTCCTCATGAAAAAATAGTTGACCTTTATTTTTTTTCATGTTCAAGTTATGCGCCTTTTTGGAGTTATGCCTCTTTTAAAACAAAATTTGAAAATCTTGTGTGCAAGATATCTCAAAAAGTATTTAAGCTAGAGCCTTCATATTTGGTATACTGGTTGGGGCTGAGAAGAATATCACCTGAATAACTTTTGAGGAATTTCCGTCAAATTTTGACAAATAACTCCATTTTGAAATTTTTACTCCATTTCTAACTTGTCTGCAAAAAGCTTACATTCTGTTTCTGGATCGAGGTCAAAAACAGAGGCAACCGAACAGCTTCTTAATAGGAAATTAAATTTCACTTCATTCAAATGAAATAAATGAATCATACAAGCTGCCAGTTTAGGGACAAGCATACAGTTGGGGGCATAGTGTTTTACAAACACGCATTTCTAGTTCTGTTTACAAGTGAGGTTCTAGGGGTTTACATTTCACTGACAGGTTATCCTGATGGACAACAAAAAGTAAGCATTGATCAAGAACATGTGCAATGTGAGCCAAAGTCCATGGCTGAGTGGTTCAGAGCGCTGATATTTCATTACCATGCTTAATCATTCGATCATCTTACTGCTGTGTTTGGTGTGGGTTCAAGCCCCACAGGGACTAATGTGAGATGAGCCAAGTTTTTCTTGCAGGTATGCCATGTGTTTTTTCTCGGGGTTTTCCCGTTTTCTCCCCACCTCCTCATTGGCCCATCTCATATAAGCTGAAATAACATTGAAAGGGAAGTAAAACTGAATAAATAAAGAAAAGTAAAAAACGAAAGAGTTCATGAAATAAGGAAATGGTAATATAATAAATTCACATTTTTTCATCCTTTCAACCCTATTAAAATGTCAATTGATCATAGAATAGTTTGATATATTACAGGAATTCAAGCTCCACCATTTGACAGTGACCTTGTTGGCAGTGCATGTGCTATACTGAACAACTGGGTTAATATATTACAGGAATTCAAGCTCCACCATTTGACAGTGACCTTGTCCGTAGTGCCTGAGCTATACTGAACAACTGGGTTAATATATTACAGGAATTCAAGCTCCACCATTTGACGGTGACCTTGTAGGTAGTGACTATGCTATACTGAACAACTGGGTTAATATATTACAGGAATTCAAGCTCCACCATTTGACAGTGACCTCGTTGGTAGTGCCTGTGCTATACTGAACAACTGGGTTACTATATTACAGGAATTCAAGCTCCACCATTTGACAGTGACCTTGTTGGCAGTGCCTGTGCTATACTGAACAACTGGGTTAATATATTACAGGAATTCAAGCTCCACCATTTGACAGTGACCTTGTTGGCAGTGCCTGTGCTATACTGAACAACTGAGTTAATATATTACAGGAATTCAAGCTCCACCATTTGACAGTGACCTTGTCGGCAGTGCCTGTGCTATACTGAACAACTGGGTTAATATATTACAGGAATTCAAGCTCCACCATTTGACAGTGACCTTGTTGGCAGTGCCTGTGCTATACTGAACAACTGGGTTAATATATAACAGGAATTCAAGCTCCACCATTTGACAGTGACCTTGTTGGCAATGCCTGTGCTATACTGAACAACTGGGTTAATATATTACAGGAATTCAAGCTCCACCATTTGACAGTGACCTTGTCGGCAGTGGCTGTGCTATACTGAACTACTGGGTTAATATATTACAGGAATTCAAGCTCCACCATTTGACAGTGACCTTGTTGGCAGTGCCTGTGCTATACTGAACAACTGGGTTACTATATTACAGGAATTCAAGCTCCACCATTTGACAGTGACCTTGTTGGCAGTGCCTGTGCTATACTGAACAACTGGGTTACTATATTACAGGAATTCAAGCTCCACCATTTGACAATGACCTTGTTGGCAGTTCCTGTGCTATACTGAACAACTGGGTTACTATATTACAGGAATTCAAGCTCCACCATTTGACAGTGACCTTGTTGGCAGTGCCTGTGCTATACTGAACAACTGGGTTACTATATTACAGGAATTCAAGCTCCACCATTTGACAATGACCTTGTCGGTAGTGCCTGTGCTATACTGAACAACTGGGTTAATATATTACAGGAATTCAAGCTCCACCATTTGACATTGACCTTGTCGGCAGTGCCTGTGCTATACTGAACAACTGGGTTACTATATTACAGGAATTCAAGCTCCACCATTTGACAATGACCTTGTCGGTAGTGCCTGTGCTATACTGAACAACTGGGTTAATATATTACAGGAATTCAAGCTCCACCATTTGACATTGACCTTGTCGGCAGTGCTTGTGCTATACTGAACAACCTCTGTAAACAGAGCAGAAGTGCATGTAGGTACAAAGAATTTTCTAATTTTAGAGCAAAATTGAGCATTCACATGAGAAAAGCAATAATTTGGTTTGCCGACCAGGTCAAACTAAAGTCAGCATGTAAAGTCATAGAAAATAGCTGAAAGTTTGAAATTTCAGATTTTAGAATAGGGATTGTACTATCTGTGTAGCGAAAGCAAAGGCACTTATCAACTGTGCACCAGCTGTGCATTTACTGCACAGCTGATCTGTGTCTTTGCTTTTGCTGATGCATGTTGGTGGTTTTCTTGTGGCGGCTCATTTCAAAGTATAAGTCTCACTTGGCAGCTGTTTTCACTGTAAACTTTTACAACAGCAAGAATTACACTCTAATACTACTTTGATATAAACTCGGATCCAAAATAACCCAGATATGGCACTAAGGCAAGTGTCAGTCTATGTTGTCTCTGCTTGATTTTTAAGTATCACAAACTGCATTAGAGGATCATCTGAAATGAGTTTTAGGTGACAACTTAGGTTGTAATAAAGGTTTGTATCATGTTTGGTAAAATTTAATAACTTGCTTTGAATATTCTCTGTGTAAAAAAAAAATATTTCACTGATTTTACATTGTTTTTAAGTGTTTCATGTATTCATTTTGTACATGTATGTTATCATATTGTCATTTAAGCCTAAAATTACAGGTGAAATACTAGAGAAACTGGGTGGTATCGAGATCCTGGATAAGCTACTACAGAAATGTCGGGACATACAGACACTGACGCAGGCTATCATACTTGTCAATAATCTTTGTTGTAATGCCAACATGAGTCCATTTATGACAGAAACCAATATTCTACAGTCAGTACTTGGTGAGTTACATTACGAAAACATGCCCATGCAATATACAGAGATTTTTAAAAGTTGTAAAAATTGAAAATTTCATTGGAAAACTTTTGATTGTTTTAATATTTTCACTCAAAACATACATCATGGGTACACGTTAGAACCGCCTCGTTAAGGCGGTTCTAACGAGTACCCACAATGTATGTTTTGGATCAAAAATAAGAAAATTAGGTATATCCCTGCAAATCCCAATTTTTCTATATAAAAGTGGGGTTTTAGGGGTATACATTTCACAGACATGTTTTCCTTATGCTTAATTGCTGAACATGTTGCAACAAACTTAATGCCCAATTTCACTAAGCAAATATTTAGGGTACTCCCAGAAGATTAGACAAAAACTGCAAAATACCATTATCAGACACTCGAAAACATGCTTTAAGTTAAATTTATCTGTTTCTTTCAAGGTTTGACACATACAGAAAGCAGTCAATCTTGCAATATTTGATACAGTTCAAAATTAGAATATACACTATGTATTTAATTCAGCTTGTAAAATGTTGGATTATGGCATTAGGGTATTAAGCCTCAAGCAAAATTTTATAAAAGAGGAATCAAACATTGTTTTCCAGTCATTAACATTGGCTAGGCCATGAGGGGAGTGTTGAAAACTGAGGGACCTTGCAAATGTTGATAAATGACAAAAACATGATTGATCGCTATTCTTACATGAATTCAACAAAAATTAAGAAATAATGGCACAGTATATTTGAAAGCTTCATCACATTTTCATAGGCGCTACATATGCTGTCATATGCTCATTTCATGCCTTGTTCAGTTACTTGTTATTCAGCATGTGCTTTGCATGATACCCTGTAATGAGCTTAAATAAAAAAGCTGTATATTTACAGCGCGTGCTCACATGAATCGCCTCATTAATACATGGCCTTGTCTTCATTAATACCATGTGACTGAGATATTTATGCAATAATATGAGATTATATGTTCTGTTCCAGATGCAGCTAGCAATAACATGGAGAAGGAATCCGTAGACACTGACTTGCTGACCTCCTGTATGTCCTGTCTTATCAACCTTCTCTATGATAATGTTACTCACAGACAGCTCTTCTATCAGAAACAAGGTATGTGTAGACACTGACCTGCTGACCTCCTGTATGCCCTGTTTAATCGACCTTCTCTATGATAACGTTACTCACAGACAGCTCTTCTATCAGAAACAAGGTATGTGTAGACACTGACCTGCTGACCCTCCAGTATGTCCTGTCTCATCAACCTTCTCTATGATAACGTTACTCACAGACAGCTCTTCTATCAGAAACAAGGTATGTGTAGACACTGGCCTGCTGACCTCCTGTATGCCCTGTTTAATCGACCTTCTCTATGATAACGTTACTCACAGACAGCTCTTCTATCAGAAACAAGGTATGTGTAGACACTGACCTGCTGACCTCCTGTATGTCCTGTCTCATCAACCTTCTCTATGATAACGTTACTCACAGACAGCTCTTCTATCAGAAACAAGGTATGTGTAGACACTGACCTGCTGACCTCCTGTATGCCCTGTTTAATCGACCTTCTCTATGATAACGTTACTCACAGACAGCTCTTCTATCAGAAACAAGGTATGTGTAGACACTGACCTGCTGACCTCCTGTATGTCCTGTCTCATCAACCTTCTCTATGATAACATTACTCACAGACAGCTCTTCTATCAGAAACAAGGTATGTGTAGACACTGACCTGCTGACCTCCTGTATGCCCTGTTTAATCGACCTTCTCTATGATAACGTTACTCACAGACAGCTCTTCTATCAGAAACAAGGTATGTGTAGACACTGACCTGCTGACCTCCTGTATGCCCTGTTTAATCGACCTTCTCTATGATAACGTTACTCACAGACAGCTCTTCTATCAGAAACAAGGTATGTGTAGACACTGACCTGCTGACCTCCTGTATGCCCTGTTTAATCGACCTTCTCTATGATAACGTTACTCACAGACAGCTCTTCTATCAGAAACAAGGTATGTGTAGACACTGACCTGCTGACCTCCTGTATGTCCTGTCTCATCAACCTTCTCTATGATAACGTTACTCACAGACAGCTCTTCTATCAGAAACAAGGTATCTGTAGACACTGACCTGCTGACCTCCAGTATGTCCTGTCTTATCAACCTTCTCTATGATAACGTTACTCACAGACAGCTCTTCTATCAGAAACAAGGTGTGTGTAGACACCGACCTGCTGACCTCCTGTATGTCCTGTCTTATCAACCTTCTCTATGATAACATTACTCACAGACAGCTCTTCTATCAGAAACAAGGTATGTGTAGACACTGACCTGCTGACCTCCTGTATGTCCTGTCTCATCAACCTTCTCTATGATAATGTTACTCACAGACAGCTCTTCTATCAGAAACAAGGTATGTGTAGACACTGACCTGCTGACCTCCAGTATGTCCTGTCTCATCAACCTTCTCTATGATAACGTTACTCACAGACAGCTCTTCTATCAGAAACAAGGTATGTGTAGACACTGACCTGCTGACCTCCTGTATGTCCTGTCTTATCAACCTTCTCTATGATAACGTTACTCACAGACAGCTCTTCTATCAGAAACAAGGTATGTGTAGACACCGACCTGCTGACCTCCTGTATGTCCTGTCTCATCAACCTTCTCTATGATAACATTACTCACAGACAGCTCTTCTATCAGAAACAAGGTATGTGTAGACACTGACCTGCTGACCTCCTGTATGTCCTGTCTTATCAACCTTCTCTGTGATAATGTTACTCACAGACAGCTCTTCTATCAGAAACAAGGTATGTGTAGACACCGACCTGCTGACCTCCTGTATGTCCTGTCTCATCAACCTTCTCTATGATAACATTACTCACAGACAGCTCTTCTATCAGAAACAAGGTATGTGTAGACACCGACCTGCTGACCTCCTGTATGCCCTGTTTAATCGACCTTCTCTATGATAATGTTACTCACAGACAGCTCTTCTATCAGAAACAAGGTATGTGTAGACACTGACCTGCTGACCTCCTGTATGTCCTGTCTTATCAACCTTCTCTGTGATAATGTTACTCACAGACAGCTCTTCTATCAGAAACAAGGTATGTGTAGACACTGACCTGCTGACCTCCTGTATGCCCTGTTTAATCGACCTTCTCTATGATAACGTTACTCACAGACAGCTCTTCTATCAGAAACAAGGTATGTGTAGACACTGACCTGCTGACCTCCTGTATGCCCTGTTTAATCGACCTTCTCTATGATAACGTTACTCACAGACAGCTCTTCTATCAGAAACAAGGTATGTGTAGACACCGACCTGCTGACCTCCTGTATGTCCTGTCTCATCAACCTTCTCTATGATAACGTTACTCACAGACAGCTCTTCTATCAGAAACAAGGTATGTGTAGACACTGACCTGCTGACCTCCTGTATGTCCTGTCTCATCAACCTTCTCTATGATAACGTTACTCACAGACAGCTCTTCTATCAGAAACAAGGTATGTGTAGACACTGACCTGCTGACCTCCTGTATGTCTTGTCTAATCAACCTTCTCTATGATAACGTTACTCACAGACAGCTCTTCTATCAGAAACAAGGTATGCTTTGAGACTTGAAGCGAGAAAACTGGTCTTCAGGGGTTTCGACTAGGTCCGACACAAACCAAGCTGTTGAGTCACAGAAGAAGGCTAAAAGATGTAAGTTTCAGATTTATCAAGTACAAAGATTGTACTATCTGTGTTACTGTGGGATCACAATTCATGATAAACTTGCGTTTTTGGCTCTCAGCTGGAAATGGATTGATATTTCTTGTAGAAATTTTGGATATGAATATAAATAACAAAAGCGCAACTAGTAATAGTATATTTTTTTTCTTACAACATTTACTTTACTAACAGCTGCAGTATCTTGAAAAAATAAATAACTTAGTTTTTTTCACTTCATAATTACCCTTACTGTGCCCCAAAATTAATATTTGCAATATATCCATGGTGTAAATACCTTTATTGGCTGACTGCACACACTTCTATACTGAAAATCAAATGGAACCCTTGTAAGACTTGCACTACAGTAGAGTACTTACATATGCACTTAGGAAGCTACTCGGTTACCTTCTTTGGCAAAAAGCATTTGGCACATGAGATGACTCAAATTATTTTATGTTTGCAACACAACTATAACATCGCTTGTAACAACTTAGGATTAGTCGATAAAAATGCTAACTTAACAATTTAGTTCACTTTAGTAACTACAGGTGCAAATTGCAGGTAAATAGTCTATACCAACTTATAAGTCCATGCATTTATAGAAAGACTTTATACAATCTGTAAGAAGGCCCATCCCCCTTTTCATTAATATGCTCGCTGCTCTTAAAGGATCTCAGTTTTATTTTTAGTTATTACTTAACATGTCCAGAAATGTGGTTTAGTAAAACCATATTTGCACACAAACCTCAGTACTTTGCTAGGCTAGGTAAATCCAAGCCTTGAGAAATAGATGAGCTGCTTGTGTCTCCAGGCAATGAACAATTACTGGCTAACCACCCAGAAGGTCTGACCCTGCATAGAAAGAGCCATTCAAGTCAAACCACCCATACATTTACTTTTTACAAAGGTGGATATATTTTCAAGCGCTTTTTGGGTGCCATGCTATCCAAATGTGGGTTGAAGTCCCTTAAGATGGATGCAACATCCCGATATGGCCATTACTGTTGACTAGGTCCGGTGTCCCAGTTTATCTTACCCCCTGGACAGCTTACCCCCCGCATATTAATCACATACCTTCATCTACTCCATTAGTTGTTTGCATCTACCACTTTTCAGGCCTCAGGCTGCAACAGTTTTTCAAAAAATTCCATAGTTTTCACTTTTTCCTATGTAAAAGCCTATGTTTCCAAATTTGACCTTGCTGTAAAATAGGTCAAGGTCATCCAAGGGTCATCATTTTATCAAACTATGATGGGCTGAGGTCCTTGATGCTACATACCAAGTTTCGTGGAAATCGGCCCACCGGTTCTGGAAAAGAAGATTTTTGAGTGGTTTTTACCATATATGGGCGTGGCGGCCATCTTGGTCATGTGTCCTGGATTTCGCGATCAAACTTTCGTCTTCCCTACCCATGGATGCTCCACATAAAATTTCACTTTGATTGGCCAAGCAGTTTCAGAGAAGAAGATCTTTGAAAAGTGTGTATGGACAACAGACTGGCCAAGGTCAAGAGATGACCTTGACCTATATTAATCACATACCTTCATCTACTCCATTAGTTGTTTGCATCTACCACTTTTCAGGCCTCAAGCTGCAATAGTTTTCAAAAAATCCATAGTTTTCACTTTTTCCTATGTAAAAGCCTATGTTTCCAAATTTGACCTTGCCGTAAAATAGGTCAAGGTCATCCAAGGGTCATCATTTTATCAAACTATGATGGGCTGAAGTCCCCGATGCTACATACCAAGTTTCGTGGAAATCGGCCCACCGGTTCTGGAGAAGAAGATTTTTGAAGGGTTTTTACCATATATGGGCGTGGCGGCCATCTTGGTCATGTGACCTGGATTTCGCGATCAAACTTGAAATGCCACTACCCAAGGAGGCTCCACATAAAATTTAAACTAGATCGGCCAAGCGGTTTCAGAGAAGAAGATCTTTGAAATTGTGGACGACGGACAGACGGACGCCGGATCATGGCCATCCTATAAGCTCACCTTGTGAGCCTTCGGCTCAGGTGAGCTAAAAATGTGCTTCATAAATATAACCACGCAAGCAAACCATTAAGGCTCATATGTATGGATGGTTTGACAAAACCACTTTTCCTGGGCAGGCTCAGACTTGAGCGTAAACCAGTAATCAGATGGTTTGTCTGCACTAAGAACTGGTAATTTTCCTCCTGGAGACTAACCGAAGTTTGTTCACTTCTTTTTTCATTTAGTATATGGTGGAAAAATCTACATGTATTATAAAGTTTTCGGGCTTTTTGCTATGACATACACTGCATAGGTTACATAATTTCAGTAAAATTTGACCAGGTAAAACAGTTCGATATGTGTTTATGATGCTAGTATATACATTTTAAGTTTCAGTTCAGTGAATCTTACAATTGTCACCAAGCCACACCCCATTCAGGTACAATAAGGGAATATCATAATACTGAAAATGAAAATCTGTGCAAAAATCCATCATATCACAGCACAACTGGCTTCACATAAAAAATTGAAAAAAATATTTTCAGATACGCTTTTCAAATTTATATCATATTTGCAAACTGAAATTGAATTAATTTAAGATGCAACTAAAATATTGACAAAAACGTGAGTTTATCATGAAGGGCGATCCCACAGTACTGCACAGTTGGTCTGCACCTTTGTTTTCGCCTGGGTAAGAATCTGTTTTTCTCGTGATGCAGCCCATATAATATCAGATTTGTCATTCTTGTATGCTAGATAAAGCTATCAGATGTTTTGGCACAAACACATTTCCTCCCTATGGAACAGGTTGATAACCAGGATGCCATGTTTTCATCCCAACATGACTAAAAATTTGCTGACTGGGATTTTAAGCAGTAATGCAAACAAAATTTTACAGGAGACAATAATTATTGCAGCATGTTTGTTATTTGCAGGTATAGACGTCACATTAAAAGTTGTTTGCAACTGTAGCCGGATGTCACAGTTGTATCAGAAGGCAACAAAACTTCTTAGAATATTCATAGGAAGTGCCATTTTGGGAGAAAAGAGAAACATTCCATCTCCAAACAAGAAAGATGATAGAAATCCTAATTCAATTCAGAATAGGTATATCATATGAGCTGTGATGTGAAAAAATCGGTCTTCAGGGTTTCTGACCAGGTCCAACATACACCATCCTGTACGGTCTTAGAAAAAGGCTAGAAACTTGAAATTAAGGATTGAACAAGAGGATAGATTGTACTATCCATGTAGCTAAAACACTGTTTTCTCATGACGCGGCTCATATTATTTATCTTGGACAAGAACCTGTCTTAATGATTTCTAACCAGAACTGACACAAATCGGGGTGCATAGCTACAGAATATGGTTAGGAGCTTGAAAATTTGGATTTAAAAGTAAATATGTGAAAGCAAATGTGCTGATCAGCTATGGGGATTACGGCATAAGACCATAGCTTTTGAGTGAGGCATAAAACTAACACAACTACCACACATTTTGTAATTGTTTCCAAAAGAATATGTTTTAAATCTGATAAATATCTAACAGAATCATTCATTGGTTAATTACTGTACAGGCAAATCACCTTAAAATGTTACATAATGCTTGTTTGACTTTGTTTTTCGTAATATAGTCATATTTTTCTAACCGTTGAAAAATTCTAATTTTTAGAATCAGTATAGATGCTGAAACCCTGGTCAGTAGGAGAAGAAATCATACAAAGATTGATGACTTGAGAAACAGTATTGTTAGACAGAAAGAAGCTGTACCAGAAGAAACATCTGGTCGGAGTGTATTAGCTAAGGTAATTCCTACTTGACCTCATGTCCTGAAAGCATGTCTTTTGTTTGTGTTTCTAACCAGTACAAACAAAAAACGCAATATACATATTTTTGTTATGCTAAAATCAGTTTTTATGATGACATAGCTCATTTTAGATCCCTTGAAAAGCAACCGGTTGTAATTGGAGCCATTGGAATTCGACAACATGATTCACAATATTTGAGCCGCCTCGTGGGAAAACCAACAATGTGGTTTCCGAACAGGTCCGACACAAACCGGCCTGTACAAGCACAGAAAAGAGCTAGAAGCTTGAAATTTCGGATTTAAGTAGAAGAGGAACTGAACTATCCGAGTAGCGAAAACAAAGGCGCTGATCAGCTTTGCAGTTACTGCGAAGCTGATCTGCGCCTTTGTTTTCGCATATGTAGATTGTTGGTTTTCCCACGAGGCGGCTCATTTTCCATACTCAACTCCTGAGCATAAAATCTAGAATGCACATCGATTATGAATACTTCAATACTGACTATGGAAATGTTGCAGTTGTGGATATGCCAACCACAGTTTGCACTGTTTCGTGGCTAAGGTAAATTTCATGCTTAGCTGAGTTTAGCATGAGAAACAAAAGAAAAGAAGTTTTGTAACCATTTGAGCCTCCTCATGAGAAAACCAACAATCTGCATATGCGAAAACAAAGACGCAGATTAGCTTCACGGTAACCGTGAAGCTGATCAGCGCATTTGTTTTCGCTACACAGATAGTACACTTCCTCTTCTTCTTAAAGGGAATAGAAAGAAGTTCATCTAGATCCTTTTTATTCTTTGTCAGCTGATCTCATTTGTTCTTGAGACTTGTTTATCGAAAACGAAACCCAAATATTCCAATTGGCTCAAAAGTTATGGGACCATATGTTAATAATAGCATTATTTTCATGTGTGAGTAGTCTCCCTTGGTGAAAAAAATTAAAAACCAAAATAACTAACTTAAATGATAATAAGAAGTTTGGGAAGTGATACAATAAGTTGTATAAATGATTTAAAATTGTTTTCAAATGATAAATTATTTGTTTTAGTTGTTTGTTTTGATAATATTTATGCCCCCAACTTCGGAAGAAGTTGAGAGGGCATATTGGTTTCGGGATTGGTTTGGGTCTGTCCGTGCAGTCAGTCTGTGAGTCTGTGAAGTGCATGAGTAACGCTTAGCTCTCGTTCAGGAACTGTTAGAGCTAGGATGTTGAAATTGGGCATGTAGTTTGTATATGAAAATTAAGAGGACCAGTATTTTTTCTTTCAGGTAAATTCAAGGGGCTAGGGGCCCATTCTTTGAGAGTTATTTCCCTTTTTAATTCTTGATAAAGTGAATAGATAGTGGGTACCTTGTGTGCGCAACTCCTCCTACAGTTTAATACCAATTCTCTCGAAACTTTACAGACATTGTGAACATACATTGAAGATATGCATGTGGTTTGGATATAATCCTCAGATTAATTTTTGTCACTTTTTTCGCAATTTAAACTTAGGCATTTTTCGGGCATTTTGACAATGAAAGTGAATGGACAGTGGGTACCTTGCGTGCGCAACTCCTCCTACAGTTTAATACAGATACTTTTGAAACTTTACAGACATTGTGACCATGCTTTGAAGATATGCATGTGGTTGGGATATACTCCTCAGATTAATTTTTGTCACTTTTTGAGCAATTTGAACTTAGTCATATTTCGGACATTTTCACATCCTGAAAGTGAGTTACCAGTTGGGGGCATAGTGTTTTATAAACACATTTTCTAATTCAAATTTTCCATGATCTTCTATGACGTCATAGTAGAACTAATGAATATTCATGAGATAATATGCAAAATTTCAAATCAAGCTATCTCCGGAACCAGTCATGATAATTTGGTGAGGTTTTCTGCTATCAGTTCCTTTCATCAATGTCTACTTCAGTTTTACAAAATCAGAACCTTAAGATATGCCCTTATCCAAAATTTCAAGCTTCTAGCCTGCTTCTTTGCTTGTACAGCCTGATTTGTGTCAGACCTGTTCGAAAACCACATTGTTGGTTTTCCCATGAGACGGCTCATTTGGCCTGTTGTTATACCCCCGGCATTTATGACGACGGGTATATAGTTTTCGCTTTTCCATTCGTCCGTTCGTATGTTCGTTCGTTAGTTCGTTTCTTCGTTCGTAATTCCGGAACGTTTGTAGAATTTATGTCAAAGTTTTGGTTAAAGTTTCTCTAGAGGTGTATATCTCATGAACCAATGGTCAGAAACTATTCATATTTAGACCATAGGTACCCTATAGGGTTTGCTTTGTTTCCATGAGTTCGGACCCCAGGGTCCATGCCCGGGGGGTGGGGCTGGAGGTCAAAATCTAGATCACCTTTAAAATGTGCTGTTTACAATGTTAATGTTTCTTCTAAGTTCATATCTTAACAAAGAATCATAGGAATGTATTCTTATATAGTTCATAGATACCCTATAGGGTTTGCTTTCATATTCAATGTCACCAAATCCTGGTTACCTTCCCCAGGGGTGGGGCTAGATGTCAAAATCTAGGACACATTTATAATATGATATATAATATGATAAACTTTCTGTAAGTCTGTTTTTTTTTTCACATCCACTAAGTCTTGCCAGAACGCATTCATACTTAGACCATAGGTACCATGTAAGATTCAGACTCTAGGGTCTATGTGCGGGGGGTGGGGCTAGAGGTCAAAATCTAGAACTTCTTTAATAATTGTATTTTCTGTACTTTTTTTTACTATCATGTTATGAAATCATTCATACTTGCCCCATAGGTACTCTATAAGGTTTGCCTTGTTTCTAATGACATTAGACTCTAGGGTACATGTTGGGGGTGGGGCTAGAGGTCAAAATCTAGGACATCTTAATTTTCTTTTTTCTTTTTTTTTTTTTTTTTTTTTTTTTTTTTTTTTTTAATATTATTGAAGAATGACATTCTAATTTCCATCTAGGACCGAGGACCTGACCCTCAATGTCCGCGATCAAGTCCTAGATTGAGTATACAAGTCAGCTCTGTATACTGCTCTATAATTGGTCTGTCATTCTACTACACCCCCCCCCCCTCCCAATGGTTTTATTGCTTTTTGCAAATAAAAATTTTAAGATGTACTTGTTGAGGGTGCTCTCTTTAATTCTGGAATTGAGGTTCAATGCGTCAGTGTCAGTAAGCATGTCTGGGTCGGGGGCGGTGGGCTTAGGGGTGGGGGTGGGTAGCTACCAGCCGGGGGTATACGTGCCTCTCAAGGCACTTTTTCTAGTTTTTATTGTTGACAGGTTGAGAAGCACTATCCAGTAGACAGTTCAGATGATGAGTCCGTTTGTGGTAAGTCCTCTAGAATGTTGGGGCCTGTTGTTCAAAACCTGGTTAGCCTATCATTGTTCATAACATTTTTTTTAAAGCAAACACGGTTTTGTTAAAATTTAAAAAAAAAAGAAAAGAAGAACCTGGAAATGATACAATTATTTTAACTTTAAGATCTCAACCCTGGTGTCCAAGAAAAGAAAGAACTATTAAATTTTGCTGCAAGACATTACAAAATGAGCTGCTGTACAAGGAAACCAACAATCTGCATATGCGAAAACAAGGACGCCTTTGTTTTCGCCACACGGATAGCACAATTCCTCTTCTTCTTAAATCTGAAATTTTAAGCTTCTAACTTTCTTCTGCAATTGTACAGTCTGGTTTTTGTCGGACCTGGTTGGAACCCAAATTGTTGGTTTTCTCATGTACAGGCTGAAATAATAACAACACACATGAAGAGCAAGATAACTTGTTCTTTCCCAGTAAGTTTGCCAAAGTGGTTTTTGAAACAGTCACTTTTTAGAGTGAAGGTTTACTTCATAAGCATGCATGGTAACCCAAGCTGTGTTGAAGTGAACCAAGATTTATCCCCCATATCCAGCACATTATTTTCATTAAGATTTGGTCTTGAAAATATTTTTACAGCAGTTATTTTGCTTCTGCTGATCCAAAAAGTTCATTATTTTGTCAGTTAATGATGAAAAGATTTTCACAAAGTGTTGTAAATCTGTTTTATTATATACCTGCCAAAAATAACTATTGGTGCTACTACTATAGTAGACATTTTCCGACACAAAGATACAGGATCTTGTATAACGCTACAAATCTGATGCGATTCCATATCACCATCCCACATTTTTTACCCCAAAAAATAAAATCCAACACCTAAATCTAGAGTCTGAATTTGAGTTATTTTTATTTTATTTTGTAGTACAACAATTTTTTCAAAAGTGTTAGTGGTTCGCTTGTCATCAAAGAAACAAAAATAAACAAAATTTAATGACTTTCTAGCTCTGAGGTAAATGAGCCACCTCGTGGGAAAACCAACAATGTGGTTTCCGAACAGGTCCGACACAAATCAGGCTGTACAGTCACAGAAGCAGGCTAGAGGATTGAAATTTTGGCCAGAAGTAGAAGAGGAATTGTACTATCCGAGTAGCGAAAACAAAGGCGCTGATCAGCTTCGCGGTTACCGCGAAGCTGATCTGCGTCTTTGTTTTCGCATATGCAGATTGTTGGTTTTCCCATGGGGCGGCTTAAATATTGGCACAATGTTATGTTGTTTGGTTTGCCGTCACATCTTTACGATTAAGGTTTTACGGAATTCTAACAGCATTATTGCTGATTATTTTTAAAGCTATATAATAAAACATCATTGCTTCAGACTCGAGTACTACATTAATTTTGTTTTGTTATCATTGCTTTAGTACCTTGACCTGATGGGTCGGATCATGTCTCGTGGCTGCGTCAAGATAGACCGGATAACGAGATGCAGCCACTCGACATCAGATCAAGGTACTTATGTAATAATGTGTATTCATTGTGGCTTCCAAGGAATAGTATGTTTAGGATAATTGACTGTCCAGTTATTGAACAAGGATGTTATTTTGTTTCATTTAAAACAAGAAATTAACTTTTGTGTTGTATTTATTTCTCACATTTATCGATATGTTTTAATGATTTTGTGAACAAATACTGATTAACCTTCATTAACTTTGAACAATGTTTCCAAGATTTGGAATTAAATAACCCAATAATTCAATCATTCGTAAGTTTCTTAGAACTTGCTTGATTTTTAAAATTTGTTGCAAATTGTTAAGCTACATATTGAGTTTCATATAAAGCAGGGGTTTGTTATCCATTACTTTTAATACTACTGCTGCAATCACCAACGTTAAAATATAAACCGCCTCGTGAGAAAACTAACAATCTGCATATGCGAAAACAAAGATGCGTTTGTTTTCGCTACACGGATAGTACACTTCCTCTTCTTCTTACATCTTCTTACATCTGAAATTTCAAGCTTCTAGCCTGCTTCTATGACTGCCCAGGCCGGTTTGTGTCACACCTGTTCGAAAACCACATTGTTGGTTTTCTCACAAGACGGCTTGTATGTTTTTCTGGAGAGAGATGCCGCAAAATGGTACCTCAAAGGTATTCTCTTGAACTTTTGTATGATTGTAGGCTCATCAAGCACTCTCCGAGATCCAGAGAAAGATGACAGATTCTATATTAGAGGTAGGTTTTTGGGAATATAAGAATCTTATATGGGGTTCTGTTCTAGATGGAAGTTTCCAACCCAAGGGATGACCGTGCTGAGCGGAACCGAGGCTCTGCCGAGGTTCCGCTCAGCACGGTCATCCCGAGGGTTGGAAACTTCCATCTAGAAAAGAACACCATATTAGATTCTTTTTCTTGCACAACAACCCCCCAAATCTGGTTTATTTCAAGGTTTTACGTAATTTTTTTTGGCGCACTTAGCCTGGGTGAGAACACCTGGGTGAGATGCAATTTTATCACCCAGGCAAAAAGTGTGGCAATTTCTGTCTGGTGTGCAAGAAAAAATTATCTTGATTTTTGAAGTATTGTTATGTTTATAATGCCTTATGTAAAGTCTTCCCTGTGAGATGCCTGCAAGACTGACGTGCAGTGTGTACTATTTTAAGTGTGGAATGGCTGTCAGTCAGTTCTGTTTGTCCCATAAAGGCTGTATGGTAGTCGCAACAACATCTAAGGACAGCTGCATGTTTGTGGTAGAGTGGTCCCAAGGGTTCTAACCATGAGCCCACAAGTAACATAAGGTTTGTAGTGTCTGTCTTGCAAATCGTGCAAGTAGCAATACTATTGTGCAATTTCTGCATGACAACCTTATCACTGTCTTGTGATTCGCATTACTATCACATGATAGTACATTGTGCAACCTGCCAAACAAATGTGCAGCTGCTTTAAGATGTGTCCGTCATATCTGAACATTTGCAAAATTATCTGCGACCTACTTGCAGCAGGCAATTGCGAAATCGCAAGGCCAAAAAATCACAAGGCTGCTGTGAAAGGGGTTTAAATACAAGAATACTATCTCATATGTTCCACTGTCTACAGTACAGTCAGCGTGATGTTTATATCCCTCACGCTTACGAACGTGGATTCTCGCATGTCACGTGATATTTTTCCGTGGAATTTGCGTGAAATTAGCGTGGATTTCGCGTGAGTTTTGCGAGGAAGTAGCGTGAGTTTTGCGTGGAGTGTGGACATGAAACGTGGACTTGCAACTGTAGCGTGAAAAGAAACGTTGAAAGGATTAAGAGAATTTCGTGAGATATCAACAGTCCCACGCTCGCTCACGCTTTCTACGTTCGTTTCACGCTCAGGAAAAAGGGACATGAAAACAGAGAATCTTTTCATTTTTATGTATATGTATATGTCTCTTGTCAACCTAAATTAAAGCAGTGAAGTCATTTCTGCCGATGAAAGTCTTGAACTTTGCTGTTAACGTACATGTACATGTACTAATCAGTATGATGTTTGACATTTCCGCATCAATGAAGACACGTGCAAACATATTATTGTTTGTATTTTCTATAAGTTCTTTTGTTTTCGCTTTTTAAGTTATTTTTCTTTTTTGTTTTTCTAAAGTTTCTAATCTCAAAGAGATCGGCTTGACTTTTATCACTAAGCACGCAAAGTGAATTGTTTGTTTGTTTGATTAGGATAGTTTATAACTTTATGCACCAAATTAGTGTTGCTAATTATAACTTACAGGCTATGCCGCTTATTAATCCTGTGTATAATAATTGTGCCGATATAAGAATAAAGAATACCTTGATCTTGTTGACTTTGGTAAATGCTTGAAAGATAAAACAACAGGATAAAGAGATTCAGATTTCACGCAGGGGCATTGTACCGACTCTTAAGATGAAATTAAGATGAATTAATTGCATGTAAATTTAATTGTAACGTACATGTAGTTTATGATTACATGATACTTGTACATGTAGCAAGGTGCTTAAAACGTATTACATGTAGGTCGAGATTTAATAGACTTGGGGCATCTTAGGGAACACGAAATACGTATTTATTTGAGAGTTGTTCTGAAAAACAATAAACCGGGTTGCTCACCTTTTCTTATGTCAAAAGTATCAGATATAAATGTACAATGTTCTGCATCTAAAAATGCGGCAGTCAAAATGCACCTTGCTGCCAAATAATTTTGAAATGTGCAAATTTTGTCATCCCTAAATCTACGATGATAATTTAATCAACACTGAATAACGTATAGCTCAGTCAGCAGGTCGTCAAAACATGTGTATATGTATTTACGTGCAGGCACTTTGTGGAACAGGTGTATGTATTTGTACAGGTTTACCGTCACCATACTAAGTTGCCGTCCTCGTACTAAGGACTAATAAATTAATATATATTTAATTTGGTCACAAAACTGTAAGTTCAAACGATTTTACCTTTTTGAACGAGGCGAAACGATAATCCTTTTCTCTCATGTCTCTTAATCCTTTCCACGCTTCTTTTCCTTAATGAAGGTGGAAAGCGTGAGCAAGTGTGGGACTGCTGATATCTCACGCAACTCTCGCGCTTCTTGCAAAAAATGAATGTGGACATAGCGTGGAACAAGCGTGGATTTTGCGAGGAATAAGCGAGGGTTTTGCGTGGGTTTTGCGTGGAACTTAATCCTTTTTTCTTTCATGCGTGAACGCGAAGGATATAAACATCACGCTGACTGTACTGTACTTCAAGTTTGAATGTCAGTGAAGAGACAGATTTTAAATACAGGTATAAATAAAATGAATAGAATTGATATTTTAACAGATAATAATACATTGAAATGTTCAGTATGAGCCTGTTCATGAGAAAACCAATAATTTGGGTTCAGACCAGGTCCAGCACAAACCGGTCTGTACAGTCACAGAAGATGCTTAGAGGCTGGAAGTTTTGGATTTATAAAGTAGAGGAATTGTACTATCCCTGTAACGAAAACAGTTACTGCGAAGCCGATCTGCGCCTTTGTTTTCACCTATGCAGATTGTTGGTTTTCCCATGCAGCGGCTCATATGATTCTTTTCAGACAATCGGGTAGACTTTGATGATGATTTAACACATGAGATTCGCCCCAATAAGGAAGTATTTACGATCTCTCATATGTCCATAGCACCACACGTATGTGCTATGCTGAATAGTGGTAAGTTTTATTTTAGAAAACATAATTTGCAAAAAAAAAAGCTTTTTGAATTAAGATAAAGTTTTGTTTAAAGATTTGGACATGCTTAAATACATGAATATCCGTGTCACATGGTATAAACAGGCGTGTATCAATGAAGACAAAGCCATGTATTAACTAGATGATTGTCATGAACATGCACTATTGATACACAGCTTTTAATTATGCTCATTACGGGGCATCAGGCAGAAGTTGATGTCATCGGTTAACTTGCAAATGTAATTAATGCCATGATAACTTTTTAAGCTCATGAATCTTTGGCAAAGGTGGGCCATTTCTTCAAATTTTTGCATAAAATAATTGCAAAAGGTAAAAATAACGAGCAGACATGTTGTTTCTGTTGCATTAACATTTGCTTGGCCCACCAGCAGGGTTAAAACTCTCGCCTTCAGGCTTGGATTTTAATGCCCCCCTCAATGCCCAGCTGATGTTAATGCATAGAAAAACATGTTTAATCCTTATATCAGGGCCCAGTTGTTCAAAACTAACGACGTCGTTAGTTAACGTTTCGTTAAAATTTCAAACATTAATATTACAAATACACTGTTATTTTTTGTTGAAAAAATGTGAGAATCCTTTGCAGTGCAAAGGATTCTCACATTTTTTCAACAAAAAATAACAGTGTATTTGTTACTTTAGCTGATATTTGCTTAACAAATTTATGTCTTAACGATATCGTTAAGCTAACGATGCTTTGAACAACTGGGTCCTGCATTATAGCAAAGCTTGGGGTGAGCTGGTAGAGTGTAGGACTCTTGAATCGATAGATCCTCCATACCTACATCTGCAGCATGGTGACACTTCTCATTACACATTTGCTCCCCATAGCAATGGCACTACCCAAGAAGCATTGGCTCTGTCACAATATGACTGAAAAATTGAGTGGGATGTTAAGCTTTAATTCAAGCAAAACCAAATGTTGTAAGGAAGTTTAATTGTTTTTTTTTATCCTAATAATTTTCAGGCAATGGTGGGGTCATATACCTTGGTATAGGAAAAGACAGGAGGATATTTGGCCTCGAGATGAACCGGGATGAAAGAGACGAGTTCAGACTGGGCATAGATCGCTTGATGCATCGGAAAATCTATCCGATACTGCTACACAGTCACTTTGATGTGAAATTGGTACCTGTGTTAGACCCTGACCAGCATTCCATACTCAGAGATCTGTATGTAGTAGGTAAGTCAGGTGTGGGAAAGAATATGAGCTGTGACAAGAGAATACCGGTCTTCGGGACCTACCAGGTACGACACAAATTGGCCTGTACAGTCACAGAAGGTGCTTGAGATGCTAGATGAAGAGGGATAGTACTATATGTGAAGCAAAAACAAAGGGGCTGATCAGCTGTGCAGTAACATGTACCCACAATCAATGTTTTGAGCAAAAATGTTGCAAGTTATCAAAACTATTCCAGTGAAATTCTGAAAAAATTCTCTGTATATTGCAATGGGCAAGTTATTGTAATGTAAATTCTGCTTGTTTGTGGAGCGTGGTGACCTAGTGTAGTGATAGAGTACAGGACTCCAGAGCGAGTTGACCTGGGTTAGATACTTATATTTGAGCCACAACATGGGAAAACCAACAATGTGGTTTCCGAAGAGGTTTGACTCAAAGCTGTACAAGCACAGAAGATGGCTAAAGGCTTGAAGTTTTGGATTTAGAAAGAAGAGAAATTGTACTATCTGTGTAGCAAAAACAAAAGGGCGCTGATCAGCTTCGACTGCGAAACTGATCTGCGTCTTTGTTTTTGCATATGCAAATTTTTGGCTTTCTCATGATGTGGCTCATTTGCTGTGTAGACCTTGAGCAAGTCCTGTAGTACTTGTTCAATACAAAGGTCCTGACATGAATGAAAAATTGTTGACTGGGATGTTTAAGGCATAACCAAACCAAACCAAATTCAGCTGACCTGATTTCTAATGTTGATTTTAGCTCACCTGAGCCGAAGGCTCATAGATGAGTTTATTGGATGGGCAGGCACCCAGTGTCTGTTGTCCGTCCGATGTCCGTCTTCAATATTTGTGATTTTTATTTTTATTTTTCAGAAATATCAATCACAGCAGCTGTAGATACAATATACACGACGGACGACAAGTGCTTCTATAGATTTGGTGCTACAACTAGCCCCGTCAACCCTCTGGTAGGCAAACACATTTGAGCCCTGGCATGAGAAATGATCAAATCCAAACATTTGGGTTTCCCACCAGCTCTGACACAAACCGGCCTGTACAGTCACAGAAAAAGGTTAGAAACTTGAAATTTCGGATTTAAGAAGAAGAGGGATTGAACTATCCGTGTAGCGAAAACAAAGGCACTGATCAGCTGTGCAGTTTCTGCACAGCTGATCTGCGCCTTTAATTTTTGCATATGCAGATTGTTGGTTTTCTAATGCAGAGGCTCAACTTTTTAAACTTTAAAGTGATGTAGAAAACCCTTCAACTCATAACTGAGCCGCCACATGGGAAAACCAACAATCTGCATAGGCGAAAACAAAGGCGCAGATCAGCTTCGCGGTAACCGCGAAGCTGATCAGCGCCTTTGTTTTCGCTACTCGGATAGTACAATTCCTCCTTTACTTAATTCCAAAATTTCAAGCTTCTAGCCTGCTTCTGTGCTTGTACAGGTCGGTTTGTGTCAGACCTGTTCGGAAACCACATTGTTGGTTTTTCCACGAGGTGGCTCAGCTAAAAGCCTTTTTGGTGCAGCTGTTATGCCACTTACCTTGGTAAATCAGGGGCCAGTTGTTCCAAATTAATGATGTCGTTAGTTAACGATTCGGTAGAATTTCAAATGGCAATATTACAAATACGCATTGCATAGGATTCTCACATTTTTTCAACAGAAAATAACAGTGCCTTTGCTTTTGAAGTTGATTTGAGCTCTTAAAGACAGCGTTAAGCTAACGAAGTTTTGAACAACTGGGCCCAGGTCTTGTGGGTTCAATCTTAGGCTTCTCAAGTCTTTCAGACTAGAGACTATCTCCATAGCTGTGGAGTATAAGCTTAAATATAGGGATCAACCATGGTTTTCAGTCTTCAAACATTCGATGGATCACGAGGAAGGTGTTTGAACACAAGGTCGCAGGCCGCGTGTTCAAACCCCTTCCGAGTGATCCAGCAAACCATGGTTGATCGCTATTCTTGCATTTTCACTCGAAGCCACTTAAAATCTCTTGAAAATAACATTAGCAACATAAAAACTCACCGAAAACAGCGGAGCTTCATCAACGTCGGCCATTTTGTTTCCACGAAACACATGATGTCACATTGACCAATGACGTCGCCCGAAACCCTTGTTCAAACGGCACGTGAATTTCATGATTTGAACATGGGCTTTGCTGTTTTAACACGGCTTTTGACCAACCGAAAACGGCCTCAAACAGCTATGCACATAGATATTTATGCAAGAATGCAATATCAACCAACCAAATCTTGCCTTGAGTGTTCAATCTAGCATATTGTATTGCAGGAGTTACGTCACTTGGCTGATGTGCATAGCTAAGAGAGAAAGAAGAGAAAACCTTATTGCATATGGGAACGTCACAGATCAGCTGTGCAGTAACTGATCAGCTACTTTGTTTGCGCGTCACAGATGGAATAAGCCCTCTTCTTCTTAAAACTAAAATTCTAACCTTCTTCCCTGACTGTAAATGTCAGTTTGTGTCATACTTGGTCAAAAACCCTGAAGTTTTTTCTCTAGACAGGATATTGTTTTGCAGGAGTTACGTCACCTGGTTGTTCTAGAAGTTGAGTCGGAGTATAATGAGAAACTTGTCCGACTGAAAGCTGAGAGGGACAGATTAAAGAAATCAAAACAACTGGAGAGCGAGGCTCCACCGAGAGGGAGACAGGATGGGTCGTCAGACTCCTGATGATGGCTGAATTATAGAAGATAAAAAAAATGGCAGGGCATAGTTAGGAAAATGGCCTAGATTGTTCAAACTGGTGCTTCATACAAAATTGTTTTTAGTACTTTATGGGACCAATCATACAAGGAATGATTTTCTACTTTTTATAGCAGTTTAGTCTGGAGTTATGTGTAAGCACAATTAAAGCTGCTTATCGGGGGATCTTCTATAGGCAATATAGAAAGTAAAATGGGTAATGTAGAATATAAAATGGGCAATATAGAAAGTAAAATGGGTAATATAGAATGTAAAATGGGCAATATAGAAAGTAAAATGGGTAATATAGAATATAAAATGGGCAATATAGAAAGTAAAATGGGTAATATAGAATGTAAAATGGGCAATATAGAAAGTAAAATGGGTAATATAGAATGTTAAATGGGCAATATAGAAAGTAAAATGGGTAATATAGAATATAAAATGGGCAATATAGAAAGTAAAATGGGTAATATAGAATATGAAATGGGCAATATAGAAAGTAAAATGTGCAATATAGAATGTAAACAGGGCAATATAGAATGTAAAATGGACAATATAGAATGTAAACTGGGCAATATAGAAAGTAAAATGGGCAATATAGAAAGTAAAATGTGCAATATAGAATGTAAACAGGGCAATATAGAATGTAAAATGGGCAGTACAGAATGTAAAATGGGCAATATAGAAAGTAAAATGGGCAATATAGAATGTAAAATATAACAATAGGAGCAAGGTGACCTATTGATAAGGAAAACTCTGGATGGAAGGGTAAGGGATTCAAACCCATCTTAAAAAGAGAATGCATAATGACTAGTCTTATATGAGCTGCAGCATCAGAAAATCAAGAATTTGCATATGGGAAAACAAAGGCGCAGATCACCTGCACAGCTGATCAGCGCCTTTGTTTTCGCTACTTCTTGTATAGTACAATTCGTCTTCTACTTAAAACCAAAATATCAAGCTTCTAGCATTTTTGGGGCTGTACAGACAGGTTTGTGTTGGGCATGGTTGTAACCCCAAATTGTTGGTTTTCTCATGCAATGGCACATATTGGTTTTATAGAGAAGAGTGTCATCATTTTCTTTTCTTTTTTTGTACCTTTTAACAATTTTTTTCAGTTTGTTCAGTTCATATTAAATTTTGTGTTCACTTTTCTCATTGTTTTTTTTTTAAATAATGGTTTCAGTTTGCAAATTTTGTATTACTCTTTTGTGTTACTTTGGTTTAGTTTGATGAGATAATGGGCCAGAACACAGCAATCAAGCCAGGTGACAACTAGGGAAAAAAATTGTGTTCCAAGAAGGCAGATGTTACATAACCATTACCATGTCCCATGGTTATAAAACGCTTTCTTGCTCAACTCAGCTGAGCATAAAATTTGAACTGCTCATAAATACCAAAAAAAGCCCAAATATATTGAAATTAAAGGCTTAGAACTCTAAAGCCTGTAATTTATCCTGCTAATAAATGTTGAAATGCCAACAGTTGATGGCATTTAAACATTTATGAGCTGGATTAATTTTGTTCTCAGCTGAGCTGAGCAAAAACAAATAATATAGCCTTGGATTTTGGAGTGTCCATTGAAAGGAGTTATTGTTATATTTAAGTGCATCTGGTTATTCTTTCAAAAGATTACGTAAAAGAATATGTGAAAAGCAACAAAATTTGCTCAGACAGAAAATTACCCTATATACTGCTGTTCTAAATCTGACAGCTTTCTATTGTGAAGTGTATATAATGCATATGATATTCTGGACTGAGTGGTCACCTATCTTGACTGTCTGTGCTTAGCAAGAACCTTTGTTTTTGTCCAAAACATTAAACTGCCATGTTGTCTTTAATAACTCATATCATCTCTTTCATAGTTCATATTTAGTTCAATTAGTGTTTTATTGTTTATGTTACCATTTTTTAGTTTTTCTAATAGTTTCTCGCATTTTATTCTGTTAACATGATCTTTGGAATAATTTTCCTGTATAGTTCCGTGGTCTTCCTGATTGGAAGACCACATAGTTTGGTTTTATCAGTATTTGGTTTAATGTTTTTGCTTAAGTTTCCTTTGATATTTGTTTTACTTTGGTTTGTGAGAAATATTAAAATTGTACAACAAAGGGCAACAACTTACAGTGTCGAGGAAACAAAGTCTGTGTTTGCTATCATTTGTGTATAAGTCATACGATATAAACAGCAGGTTCGTACAGCACATAATTTCGGAAATAATGCTAGGCTATTTCCACATTAAAGAAAAATGTTTTACACATATACTCTAAAATATGACATATAATCTCTATTTAGCAATATTTATTTTTCTTTGAAACATTTTTCAACATTTAGAATAATTCGGAACTTTAAAGTTTAAAAAAGTGTTCTCAGCGACCAGGTTTTACAGTTATACGATCAATAATGTGTGCTGAATATAATAGGATAAGGAAAATTTTTCACAAATAATTTACGCAAACGGCACCACAAATTTTCCAATCTTAGGTTTAGTCCGAATTGTTAAATTAACCTGTGACGTCACAAACTTGTACACAAATGTTAGCTTACACAGAGTTTGTTTCCCAACAGTGACTTGCATCTGCACACAATTCTAAAAATAGTTGTTTTACCGCATTTGTCTGTTTTAGCAAATACTCGAATTGGGGATGTTTTTGAAAACAATTATCTTCTCAAGCATTTTTAAGTCTTGAATATAATACGAGACACAACACGAGAAAACCGGTCATCAAGGTTTCTGACCAGGTCCGACACCAATCGGCCTGAACAGTGGAAGCTTGAAATTCTGGATTTAAGAAGAAGAAGTATACTTTCATCTGGTTAGTGAAAACAAAGGCGCTGATCAGCTGTGCAGTTACTGCACAGCTGATTTTCGCCTTTGTTTTCGCATAGGCAAAATTCTGTTTTTCTCATGATGGTGCTCATACCCCAACAATTAGTGCAATGTGCTGTTATTATGCCAACTGAATTGAGAATTTAGTATATGGTTGACTTAACAGAACTTGTTTATATGTTTCACAATTTGTTGTTAGTCAATAATATACATATACTGAACAAAAAAAGAAACGCAACAATTATATTCCACTAAATTTTAAGCAAACTATGATACAATCAGAAGTTATTTCATTTTCTACTTCTGCATGAGATATTAGGCTTCAGAATGCAACAAACTGATTTTCATTTTGATGAGTATTTACGGAGTCATTCGATGCCGACCATAGACATGCTGAAAGTAGTATACCACACAGTGTGCATGCGCAAGCATTAAAGTGATGGTATGATTTAAATCCGCTATAAAACCCTATTCAAAATCGCAATGTACCACTCAGCAGATGACTCACATGTTAAAGAAATAAAGCAAATAAAATTTAAATTATCCCCCTTTCATTTAAACATATAGGGATTTTGATGGTTTAAATTACGAGCTTGTGTGTCATGTAACTTTATTTCTTTTTCATGAATTTTAATTAGGGAGCAGCTGACATTGTTTTCTGATGATTTGAAGGTTCTAAAGTGTGGGCATGCGCAGAGCAAATGTTTCCCGATTTGCATTATTTAAGACAAGAAAAAAATCTCATTCAATTTTTATCGAAACGAAAATCAGATTTTTGCTTGATATACCCTAACATCCCATGAATGTGAATCATACAGCAACAGACCTGAAATTATCAACGTTTTGCAGTTAAACTCGAAAATCTGTGGTGGCCTATTGTTGCGTTTCTTTTTTTGTTCAGTATATAAAGTGATAGTGTATTTTTACAATTATTGAACTGTTTATAGTAGACCAATATTAATTTTTAGTATTTTAAACTTTAAAGCAATTATAGACCATGCAATATTTTCTTTACTGCCATAATTACTTTTAACTTTGAAAATATAAACATTCTGTACAACTACATATGCAGGGTAATAGTATCTGATATTATGAAATTATACAAAGTGGCAATTTTGCTCAGTTCTTGCTTATTGTAAAACATTCAATACATTTCCTTTATCTCAAAAGAAGGATGTGAGTCATGATTTTTCATGCATTCCGAGGGTGATGATGCAAACTGAGGCGCTCTGAAGGTCCCACTTACACAGCCTTTCCAATTTTATGTTTCTTCTTACCCTCCTCATAGAAATTGTAAAACATAATCATTATGAAAAACATGCCCATGTGATATACAGATTTTTTTTCAGCTGTAAAAACTGAAAATTCACCAGAAATTATTTGATATCTTAAATATCGTTGCTCAAAACATAGATCGGTTCTAAGGAGTACCCACAATCTATGTTTTGTATCATAAATAAGAAAAATAGATATACCACTGTAAACCCCATAAAAGTACCATATAAAAGTAGGGTATTAGGGGGTATACATTTCATGGACATGTTTTCCTGATACATCACGAAAACATATCCGTGTAATGTATACCACCTTGAACCCCACTTTTATATGGCAAAACTGGGGTATGCAGGGGTATACCTATTTTTCTTATTTTTGCTTCAAAATATAGATTGTGGGTACTCGTTAGAACCAGCTCGCTGAGGCAGTTCTAACGAGTACCCACAATCTATGTTTTGAGCAAAAATAAGAAAAGTTTCAAAATTTTTCAGCTGAAAATGTTCAATTTTTAAAGCACAAAATATCTCTGTATATTGCATGGGCAAGTTTTCCTGATATAACTGTGAAGTTCCATTCAAAGTAAAACATATCTACATCAAGATTAGTTCCGTTAAGGATAAATTATGAGCCTTTGCATGAGAAAGCCAACAATCTGTGTTTCCAACCAGGTCCGACACAAACCAGGCTGTACAGCTACAGGACATAGCTAGAAGCTTCAAATTTCATATTCAGAAAGAAGAGGCTTCATATATCTATGGAGCGAAAACAAAGGCGCTGATCAGCTGTACAGTTACTGCATAGCTGATCTGCGCCTTTGGTTTCGCATATACAGATTGTTGCTTTTCTGATGTGGCGGCTCAAATCATTTTGCATGCAATTTTGTATATTATACATTTTTGACACACTTAAGTACATTGAACAAAATCCATGTTTGCTTGTACATATATGAGCCGACTCATGGGAAAACCAACAATCTGCATAGGCGAAAACAAAGACGCAAATCAGCTTCGCGGTAACCGCGAAGCTGATCAGCGCCTTAGTTTTCGCTACTCGGATAGTACAATTCCTCTTCTACTTAAATCCGAAATTTCAAGCTTCTAGTTCTTTTCTGTGACTGTACAGCCCGGTTTGTGTCGGACCTGTTCGGAAACCACATTGTTGGTTTTCCCACGAGAAGGCTCATATATTGAAATTCCGGGAAAGGTCATTTTACGAGTATGTTTCTTTTTCAAGGGTCATTAAAATTTGAGGCCTGTCGTGAGAAAGCCAGTTTTTGGTGTTTTCGACCAGTTCCCACACAAACCAGCCTATACAGTCACAGAAGAAAGCTAGAGACTTGCAATTTTGCACTTTATAAGAGGAAGAGGAATCATACCATCCCTAAAGCGAATACAAAGCTGCAGTTACTGCACACCTGTTCTGCGTCTTTGTTTTCGCATAGGCAATAATCCAGTTTTCTTGTGATGCGGCTCATATGTACATTCTTAATCTACTGTACAATTATTATATGAGCCTGTGCCTGAGAAAACCAACAATTTGGGGTTCCAACCAGGTCATACACAAACCAACCTGTAAAGTCACAGAAGCAGGCTAGAGACTTGAAATTTTGGTTAAAGGTAGAGGCGGAATTGTACTATCTGTGTAGCGAAAACAAAGGCACTGATCAGCTGTGCAGTCACTGCACAGCTGATCTCGTCTTTGTTTTCGCATATGCAGATTGTTGTTTTTCTGGTGCAGTGGCTCATATGTTGTTGAACATAGGCAACTATGTGGGGAAAGGGTAACTTTGTTTTACCATTTTTATGAAATAGAATATTTTTGTATTGATATTTTATGGCCTATTGCATAACTTGAACTATATTTACCTTCAGTTATAACTGCTTACGTCCCCTTGAAATGTGTATGATGCCTTGTTACAGTTTCCCAAGCATAACATTATACAAATAACAAATGAGCCGCCTCGTGGGAAAGCCAACAGTGTGGTTTCCGAACAGGTCCGACACAAACCGGGCTGTACAATCACAGAAGATGGCTAGAGGCTTGAAATTTTGGATTTAGAAAGAAGAGGAATTGTACTATCAGTGTAGCGAAAACAAAGGCGCTGATCAGCTTCGCGGTTACTGCGAAGCTGATCTGCACCTTTGTTTTCGCCTATGCACATTGTTGGTTTTCTCATGGGACGGCTCAAATTATACAATATTTTATATGCATAATTTTCTCTAGTGCCATAATTTTAGTGTTAATTGCTTGATATGACTTCTAGTGTACATTTGGATTTTTATTTTTCAGTGTAGCCCATGTCACAGATTTACATTTATAGATATGAATGACATGCCCATTCCTATTGGTCAGAAAACAGTTATTTTGCTCAAAATAATGCCCGGAGGTGCCGTTGACAGCTCAATGAATTATTACCAGAGGCCATTAGGCGTGTGGGCAATTGCACATTGAGCTGACAAAGGCAACTTGGGGTATAGGTTTGACTATTCTGCCAAATAGCCATCAAATTACCCAATTAAACCAGAAACCATTAGAGATTGTGTTGCAAAATTGACTTTTAATTGGCGCGCTACATTAATCTACGTCATTCTAGTAACATTGACATCATTGGCCATGGTATAGTCAAAACTATTGACTGGCTTGAGACATCATATTTGTCGCGTTTCATGCATTTTGCATGTCACGGGCTGATTAAGTACTAGTGATTTGTGCAGAAAGTAAAAACTATTCAGTCTCGTTTTTATATAGGGGACTGTGTAATAGATAAAATTGTTTCATTCATATTTGAGCCGCCTCGTGGGAAAACCAACAATGTGGTTTCCGAACAGGTCCGACACAAACCGGCCTGTACAGTCACAGAAGATGGCTAGAAGCTTGAAACTTTGGATTTAGAAAGAAGAGGAATTGTACTATCCGTGTAGCGAAAACAAAGGCGCTGATCAGCTTCGCAGTTACTGCGAAGCTGATCTGCGCCTTTGTTTTCGCCTAGGAAGATTGTTGGTTTTCCCATGTGGCGGCTCATTTATAATGTTAAATCTGTGATGTAGGTCTATAGATGCAAAAAGAAATGAGCAGCTGCATGAGAAAACCAACAATATGGGGTTCCGACCAGGTCTGACGCAAACTGGGCTGTACAGTCACAGAAGCAGGCTAGAAGCTTGAAATTTTAGATTTAAGAAGAAATGGGGTTAACTATCTGTATAGTGAAAACAAATACGCTGATCTGCGTCTTTGTTTTCGCCTATGAATGTTGTTGGTTTTCTTGTGCATCGGCTCGAATCCATTTATAGTTATTGACATCTTGATATGAGCCACCTCGTGGTTTCCGAACAGGTCCGATACAAACCGGCCTGTACAAGCACAGAAAAGAGCCAGAAGCTTGAAATTTCGGATTTAAGTAGAAGAGGAATTGTACTATCCGAGTAGCGAAAACAAAGGCGCTGATCAGCTTCGCAGTTACTGCGAAGCTGATCTGCGCCTTTGTTTTCGCCTAGGCAGATTGTTGGTTTTCCCATGTGGCGGCTCATATGATGAGGGAGATAGTTTTAAATATCTACACTTGTTTTATACTATTGTATGGGTACCTTGTAAATGTATATATGCTCAGAGGCAAAAGTTTAGTCAGTGAAAATACATGTATAATCCCATCAGGGCTGTTCAAATCACTGTAGCTTCAAAATTCCTTGATAGTTTTCGTTTGAAATTACAAGTAATAATGTCGTGAATAAAAAAACCTAACATTTTCAAGTCACATGTGGTTTAGCCACAGCATATACTCCAATTTTCCTTCCTACTTTAATACAAAGGGAGGCAATATCCAAATTCTGAATTTTAGACCTGTTTATTTCTCAAGACTGCAGTTGAATTTTGCTAAGATTTTATCAGGGTTTTTTTTTGTCACTGGCAACAGCCTCTATTCGGCAATACTATGAATAAAAGCACAGATTTTATCATTTAGCGGGTATTTACAAAAATGATGTTTTGCAAAAAAGGCCAAAATGGGTCTAAATATTAGCTGCTCCACTGCATAGTCATAAGACAATTCTATTTTATTGAAGATATGGAATGGTCTAGGTCTAAATATGCAACCTGTGTGTTTTCTTATCAAATTTAGAAAGAAAGTGTCTTTGCAAATTTAACAAGGCGAACAGCTAAGGCAATCAGCAGGATAAAATAGTTGCAGGGCTTGTCAAAGTTACTGACTAAACTTTATCCTGTGAGTATATCTTAAAGCAGTGTAAATTTTCTTTTACAACAAAACGTTTTATTGTTATGTTGAACTTTTGTCTTTATTTTAATCCTATCAGCAAGAAGTTATTTTAACCTTTATGCACTCATATTTTGGAGTCCACCAAATTGATTTTATTGTGAAACATAAACACATTCTTTTGCAAGGCTTTGGTCATGAGCATATTTCTAGAGCCAATGAGTTTTTACTGTTTCAAGAACACGAGAGGTCTGGTAATGACAAAAGAATGTACACTAGGTACTGGTAATCTGCTTCCCAGCAGGCACATGAAGTCAGAATAATGTCATATCGACAGACGTCGCATCGACGTTGATCTGACGTCATTCTGACGTCATGTGCCTGCTGGGTTAGAAAGGCTTCACGATAAGTGTGGCTAAGATATTATCTCTATTTGAGCCACGAGGCAAAGAAAACCAGTCTTCATGATTTGCAATCAGATCCAACACAAACTGACCTGTACAGTCGTGGAAAAAGGCTAGGAGCTTGAAATTTCCGATTTAAGAAGAAGAGGGTGAAGCAAAAACAATCGGTGAAGCAAAAACAAAGGCGCTGATCAGCTGTGCAATTACTGCACAGCTGATCTGCGCCCATGTTTTCGCATAAGCAAAAATTCTCATGACGAGGCTCATTTTGGACGCATCATGACATACATGATAAAGCAAGTTTTATAAATCTTGCTTTGATATACAAAATGGAGAAATGTATAAAAACACCACATGCCTGATTTGTTTGGTCAGTTGGCTTTATGTATGGTCAGTTTAAACAGAGCTTTCAAAATGAGCCACAGGTGGTACATTTTCCCAGAAATCCCCAGGGTTGTTAGTGTTGCCTGCTGGGTAGTACTGTGCAACTATTATATAGGTGTTCTGCCCCTGTAACTTAGCAATGCCGACACCAATCTCTCTCGTTGATTTCCACATCATCTGTGTGAAATTACTGCTTCCTGCAAGAAACACATTCAGGAGAGGAAACTTCCCGATAGAAAACAACAACAACAACAACAAAAATTCCAAAAAACAGCAATATGTAGTTGGTTCAGTCTCGATTGTACCATTTCCAAGCTGTTGGTTTGTATTTAATGTAAGTTGTCTATATAGACTAGCACATGTACTTTTTAAATACATTTTTGAACTTAAAAGACATGATACCAAGCATGCTTGAATGGTACTTGCACTGGTTTATTTTATACTTAGCAGTGAAATTAATGTATATCAAAAATGGATAAAAGTGATATTTTCACTGCAGAATTGATATTGATATTTTCACTAGTGATTGATATCAGCCGATATTTTCACTGTAGAATGGATTACTTCCGACGTTTCCATTCACTTGACGTCATTAAATGTGCCTCACTTCAGAAATTCAAATGCCTATAACTCCGTTATTTACGAACGAAAACATAAAGTGTGGGTATTCATTTTCTTAGTTAGAACGCTAGGAACAATGTGGTACCAAAATTATTTGTGTTTTCAAAAATTTTTGGTTTTTGCATTTTCACCGCCTGCTTTGTGAATAGGAAAATGCCTGTGTATTGTATAAAATAAAAAGAAAATTTACTTTTTATCAGTAAATACCAAATATATTTCATCTCGTGACTTGAAAACATCTACTCGTGAAAATTTTGATGTTTTCAACTCACTCGATGAAATACATGTATATTTGGTATTCACCTCAAAAAAGTAAATATCCTCTATAAATCGTTAACTTAAATCATGAGTGTATAGTAACTTAGTAAACAGAATTTTGGGGTACAACAGTCATATGAATTCTATGCAGATATGAGGAACAAATGAACTGGTCATGTACTTGTACAAATTGAGTAAGGAAGACAATAAACTTAGTTTTGCATGATCTTGCACTGGCATTAGCGAACTGCTTAGAACATAATGGAAAGCTAAGTATGACTACTTTATTGACGCATCAGTCTATTTGATTCATATTTTGAAAGACTAACCTTTCTGCCACTTTGGATCATGGTAGTCAAAGTACCTCCCCTCCCTGTACCAAGTGTCTGCTACTTGTCGTCCTGTCAGCTCATATTCTATATCAACTATTAGTATATTCTCTCCTCGATCTAAATTGACAAAATTCAAAGAAATTTATCCTTGCCATTATTTGAAATGAGGAGGCAGTCGCAAGAATTATATTATTTCTTTGCATTAGTGAGTAGCATTGCAACAAAACCTGTATAAGGTGTACTTAGAATTTTGAGAATTTTTAGAATCTACGAACTTGGTTAAAGCTAAAATGACTTACAAAATGAGCCGCGATGCGAGAAAACCGGTCTTTGGGGTTTCCAACCAGGTCTGACACAAACCGGCATGTAGACTCTCAGAAAAAAGCTACAAGCTTGAAATTTCGGATTTAGGAAGAAGAGGAATAGTACTATCCGTGTAGTGAAAACAAAGGTGCTGATCAGCTGTGCAGTTACTGCACAGCTGATTGCTGATCAGCTGTGCAGTTACTGCACAGCTGATCTGCGCCTTTGTTTTTGCAAAGGCAATAATCCCATTTTCTCACGACGCTCAAATGACCTTTGAACAGGTCCAAGTGCCGGAATGCTCTAAACTTTAACAAACAAAAAAAAATGAGTCACTGTATAAATAGGTGACTACAAAGGCACAGTAACTGCACAGCTGATCAGTGCCTTTGCTTCACTACACAGACAGTACATTTCCTGATCTTCTTATATCTGAAATTTCAAGCTTCTAGCCTGCTTCTGTGACTGTACAGGCCGGTTTGTGTCTGACCTGGACAAAACCAAGATTGTTAGCTCACCTGAGCCGAAGGCTCACAAGGTGAGCTTATAGTATAGTAGTCGAGCCGGCGCCCGTCCGTTCGTCCGTCCAAATTTTCAAACTTGAATATCTCTAAGACAACAAGGCCAAACGTGACCAAATTTTATCTAAAGCATCATTGAGGAGGGGGAAAGGTTGTATTAGGTTTTGGGCCAGGTCGGATCAGAACTCTGGTTTCCATGGCAACAGATAGCTCCCATAGACTTACAATGGGAAAAACATATAAAAATCTTCTTCTCTGAAACCACAAGGCCAAGAGCTCTCATATTTTGTGTGTAGCAATGTCTAGTGGTCCTCTTCATAAATCCTGCCAACCGTGGCCCTGGGGTCCATACGGGCCCCGCCCCGGGGGCGTCTTTGGGAAAATATAAAAAAATCTTCTTCTCTGAAACCACAAAGCCCAGAGCTTTCATATTTTGTATGTAGCAGTGTTTAGTGGTCCTCTTTATAAATCCTGCCAACCATGGCCCTGGGGTCAAAAATGACCCCGCCCCGGGGGTCATTAGCTCCCATAGACTTACAATGGGAAAAACATAAAAAAATCTTCTTCTCCGAAACCAAAAAGCCCAGAGCTTTCATATTTTGTGTGTAGCAATGTCTAGTGATCCTCTTTATAAATCCTGCCAACCGTGCCCCTGGGGTCCATACGGGCCCCGCCCCGGGGGCGTCATGGGGAAAATATAAAAAAATCTTCTTCTCCGAAACCACAAGGCCCAGAGCGTTCATATTTTGTGTGTAGCAGTGTATAGTGGTCTTCTTTATAAATCCTGCCAGCCATGCCCCTGGGGTCCATACGGGCCCCGCCCCGGGGGCGCCATGGGAAAAACGAAAAAAAATCTTCTCCAAAACCACAAGGCCTAGAGCTTTCATTTTTTGTGTGTAGCAATGTATAATGGTCCTCTTTATAAATCCTGCCTACCGTGCCCCTGGGGTCCATACGGGCCCCGCCCCGGGGGTGTCATGGGAAAAACATAAAAAAATCTTCTTCTCCAAAACCACAAGGCCCAAAGCTTTCATATTTTGTATGTAGCAGTGTTTAGTGGTCCTCTATATAAATCCTGCCAATCATGCCCCTGGGGTCAAAAATGGCCGCGCCCCGGGGGTCATTAGCTCCCATAGACTTACAATGGGAAAAACATAAAAAATCTTCTCCAAAACCACAAGGCCCAGAGCTTTCATATTTTGTCAGTAGCAATGTATAGTGGTCCTCTTTATAAATCCTGCCAACCGTGCCCCTGGGGTCCATACGGGCCCCGCCCCGGGGGCGTCATGGGAAAAACTTTTAAAAATCTTTCTTCTCCGAAACCACAAGGCCCAAAGCTTTCATATTTTGTTTTTAGCAATGTATAGTGGTCCTCTTTATAAATCCTGCCAACTATGCCCCTGGGGTCCATACGGGCCCCGCCCCAGGGGTGTCATGGGAAAAACGGAAAAAAAATCTTCTTCTCCGAAACCATATGGCCCAGAGCTTTCATATTTTGTGTGGACCAATGTATAATACTCTCCTTTATAAATGCTGCCAACGGTGCCCCTGGGGTCCATACAGGCCACACTCCAGGCATGTCATTATCTACCATATAGACTTATAATGGAAATCTTCTCTGGAACAGCATGACACAAAGCTTGTATATTTGATATACAACATTGTCATGTGGAGCTCTACATAAATCCTGCCAATCTCGCCCCTGGGGTTAAATATGGCCCCACCACGGGGGTCATTATAGGACCCTGACCTTGTTAGATGATTTTTTCAAGTGAACCAAAATGGCAGAAAAGAGGATACACAATCCAGACAAGAGCTCTTCTGCTGATTAAGTAGGGTTTCAAGGTCAAATGACCAAAATGGCCACCATACCCATATATGGTAAAAACCCCAATTACTTTGTCCAGTGACTGTACTTTGTTGACTCTCAGGTGAGCGATCGTTGCCCCTGGGCTACTTGTTTATTTTCTCATGTGAAGGCTGAAATGTAAGTGACCAAGTTAACTAACCAGGCGTTTCACTGTACTGAGCATAGCCCAACAAAGCTAGGGTATCAGCCCACTGTTGTGCATCATGTGACAGAGCATCAGAGAAGATCAGTGGGGGACAGCCATGTCGGTGACGATGAATATTATGTACATGCCACAAGTCGTACTTGAAGTCTGCAAGTTCTGCAAAGAAAATTTTAAATGTTCTTAATTTTTCATGTTGATACTTATGGTGATGTTCATGTTTTATGTCCCTCTCAACTGCTGAAGTCATATGGAGCCAGGTCTCATCCAATATTACGAAAACCTGCCCATGCAATATTTTCAGTAGATTTTTTTTTTTATATTTTTCTTATTTTTGCTCAAAACATAGATTGTGGGTACACGTAATAACCGCCTCGCCGAGGCGGTTATAACAAGTACCCACAATCTATGTTTTGGAGCAAAAAATACCCCTTTTCTATATAATAGTGGGGTTAAATGGGGTATTCACTGCACGGTCATGTTTTCCTGATGAAAAGACTGGAGAAACCAAGGCTCAAACTCACAACCCGTCTCTATATGACCTTAGCTGATGGTGGGATGTTATACCCCAAATCAAAAATCATACTAACAATCCACTTCTGAGTGCTTAAAAGCTCAAAAGAAACTTTGATTTGTTTCTTAAATTCAGTGTTACGTCCCTTTCAAGATTAATTCAGCTCATATGAGACGGGCCAATCAGTAGGTAGGCGTGAAGGTGAGAACCTCGAGAAAAACCACCTGGCACACCCGCAAGCAGAACTTGGCTTGTCTCACATGTGGCCAGAGCGGGGCTTGAACCCGCACCAGACACAGCGGTGAGATGATCGAGTGATTAAGAGACAGCGCTCTTAACAGCTCATCCACGGGGGCCACTCTGTTTTGTTCAACTATTGCAAATTACATATGAAATTTTGTAACATTGGTATCTTTGACAATAAACATTGATTAACTGGAATTTCTGGTTGGGAAGACCGGACACAGTAGTCTCGGTGCGGTGTGGTCAAAGCTTTCATAACTGACCATAGAGCAACACAATACTGTCAGTTCATTTCATTCCATTGTGGCTTGGATAGAATGTAATCATGTGACTGCCGTAAGTCATTCTGATTGTTCAAAATAGTGGCTTAAGTAAAAATAAGCTTGTCTATGCGCACTCTACGCGCATGCATGTAGACAATAATTCCTAGGAAAAATAAATTCTTTCAAGTCTCAGGGTCAGCTACATGTACCTTATTTAAAATCTCACAAGTCAGCTGTTTGAGCCACGACACGAGAAAACCAACATTGTGGTTTCGGACCAGGTCAGACACAAACCAGGCTGTACAGCCTCGGAAGACAGCTAGAGGCTGGAAATTTTGGAGGTAGAAAGTATAAGAATCATACTATTCCTGTAGCAAAAACAACGGTGCTGATCAGATTTGCAGTTACTCTGAAGCTGATCTGTGTCTTTGTTTTAAATTTGCATATGAAAAATATTGGTTTTCTCATGATGTGGCTCATTTTGATATTATTGCCGCCTTTGATTTCTCTCTTTCCTTGCATATAGTTTCTCATGAAACCCTTAACCAGACGTTTATTGTTTTAATTTGAACATGTTCAGCTTTAAATGGAAATAGCCTAAAAGATAGAATTTCACAATTAATTCATAAAGAGTGAAAACTGATCAATTATTTTTCATTACTGTATGAAACAAAAATTAATCTTAGTTTTTAGTTAAATTTTTATAGGTGGTTCGGTCACTTTATATTTTGTTTCCAATTTTGTTGAATTCTTAAGCCTGTTGCCATTTTCTGTGTTTGAATGGCCTAGTTCGTTTCAGTTTCTTTATGACAGACAATAGCTTACTTGCAAGTCTTGCTCTGTGTTTCATTGTCTCTTGCTTATCCAGCCCTGGGGTATCCCAGCCCTCCCATAGATATGGTGTGACCTTGACTCTCCAATCATCTGTGATGTCACCTCTCATACAAACTTGTTCACCTGGATACTCGATCCCTGACCTGGACCTACTTAAGTCAATGTCTCTTGTATTTTGGTCGGAAGATGGCTTTTGAATATCTTCTTTGCAAAAATATTTTGACTTTTGTGTTCTGTAGGGATATATTTTATTGTCACCATGGAAACTACTGTGACCTTGAACTTTGGCAGATGTTGGCAGTTTCAAACTCAGTCTATTTATAGAAGTGCATGATTTGAAGTTATTTGTATGAATATAATGAAGTCCATTTATTCTTTTATCTAAATTTGACAAGGATTTGCTGGATGTCAGTCCCCCATTTTTAACAATTCTCTCATTAACAAACTTTGGAACAATGCTATGTTCAGTCAAGAAGTCCTCTGAATGCCTTGACCCCTTTGTTTCAGAAAGTAGGTCACTGATACTTTTGACTTAATTCCCTTTATGTCCTGAAGAACACCATGATACACATGCTGTACTTGCCCCTCGATCTCTTTAGTGAGCAGGAATTGTTGAGAATTTATGTTATCCTCCAGTGTATCCAGAGATGAAGTAATGTCATCAATTTCATCCTGCAGTGACCTTGGGTGACCTTCATCGGAATCTTCAGAGTACCATGACAACGACCTTGGCCTACTTGATCTTTGATGTCTTCTCTGATAGTAAACTGTCATGTTCTTTGTCATCTAATGTCTCCTGAAACTGACTCCCTATTGAAAGTTGCATTTTATTTGACTATACTTTGTTCATTAATTTTCATGCATTTGTACTGGTTAATTGGTTAAATTTTTGTTCATTTATTTTCATGCAGTTTTAAATGTGTATTCATAAACCATTTTGTTCATATTTCCATAAATATTAAATACAGGAAAGCATGTATTTGTTTAAATGAATGTTACATGCTGAAAATTAATTGGTTAGTTGTTTTTTTTTATTTGGAAAAATATTTGAAAATGAATGAAAGATCAAACTGCAATAACAAGTTTAATTTTGATTTTCAGATTCTGTATTTGAAAAATTTGTATGTTTGATAAAGTACCAAAATTCATCATTCCGAAATCTAAAAATAAGACTCACCTAATAAGAAAATTCTCAAAATCTTTCATTGACATACTTCTACCTAAAGCGTTCATGCCATTGTTTCTAAAAATTAAGCTATATGTCTTTTGAAAATGAATTTAGCTACATGTATCTTGTTTCAAAACCAGAGGAAGCATCAGGAAAACATGTCCGTGAAATAAATACCCCTTTATACCCCACTTTTATGTAGTAAAACGGGTATGCAGGGGTAAACCAATTTTTCTAAGTTTTGCTCCAAAACATAGATTGTGGGTACTCGTTAGAACCGCCTCGACGAGGCGGTTCTAATGTGTACCCACAATCTATATTTTGAGCACAAATAAGAAAAATATCAAAGAATTTCTGCTGAAAATCTTCATTTTTTCCAACCTTAAAAATCTCTGTATATTGCATGGGCATGTTTTCGTAATGAAAATTTGGGACAATTATTAACCAGCAATGATACCTTTAAAAACTAAAATCACTAGAAAGACAGGTTGATCTTCTATTTTTCTGAAGAGACACATGGTCCAAATGCTTTGAAACTGAAAGATGCAGCTAACGGGGAAAGGCTAGAAATTATTGTTTATATTATCCAGCATTGCATACTGATTTGTAGGTTTTGCAGGTCTCTAGGTTTTAACTTGATCTTACTTATTTCACTAGAATAATTGAGAATTTCACCCTTTTCAAAATTTGGCGATCCAGAAAAATTTACTGCTGTTTGAATGACAGGTGACCTAAATTGTCTAAAATATACATGTATATGAAATACTTAACCCGCCGCATAAGAAAACCAATAACATGCATAGGCAAAAACAAATATGCAGATCAGTTGTTCAGTAACAACACAGCTGATCAGCACCTTTGTTTTTGTTTCAGGGATAGTACAACCCACTTCTAATTAAATCCAAAATTTCAAGCATCATTCTGGCCTTCTGTTCCTGTACAGCCCGGTTTGTCGGACCTGGTTGGAAATTAAGATTGTTGGTTTTGTCATGCAAAGGCTCACTAAAAACACAACCCCTTAAGTTTGTCCCAACAAGTTGACTTTATGGTAGCATGATGCATTCTTGGTCAGAAAGAAAAGTAGAGGTTCTGATCACTCAGACATAATACGCTTTATTAGGAGCAGCCTGATCTAGTTTAGGAGCAATGATGAGAAAAATTATATACCCCTGTAAACCCCAGTTTTACAATATAAATATGGGGTTTAAGGGATATACATTTCATTGACATGTTTTCCTGATGCTGTTGTGTTCGGTTCTATTTCTTGTTTTGTTGTCAATTTCATGAATATAAGTTTATATTTTGTTCCGTTAAGGTAGCTGAGAGGCCACCTTTTGGGAAATAGCTGCTCCCTTGGTTTACCATATATGTTCCTTTCTGTCTTGCCAATTTGTTGTCGTTAACAGGTTCGTATAATGTATACCCCCTTATACCCCACTTTTATATTGTAAAACCGAGGTATATCTATTTTTCTTATTTTTTATCTAAAAAATAGATTGTGGGTACTGGTTAGAACCACCTCTGTGAGGCAATCTATGTCTTAAGCAAAACTAAGAAAATATATCAAAATTTTCAAATGAAATCTTCAATTTTTATTGCTGAAAAAATCTCTGTATATTGCAAGGGTGTGTTTTCGTAGTCTAATTTGCCTCTGGGAGGCTTGCCTAGGGGCAATGTAGTTTGGATGAAAGACTAATATACTGGACAAAAAACTTTTAACATGCAATTTCAAGAAGATTTCGAACTGCTAGTAAAATGAAACATTTCTATCATCAAGGTAATACATTTTGTAAGCTTTGTGCACTTGAGGATCGAAACAATCGTCTTTGCATTCAACAAGACCAGGCTTCAAGTCAGACTACCCTTCAAATGAAAGTGGTATGGAATTCCCGATAGAGAATTGATGGTGTATAAGTTTGCTCGTGCAAAACTTTTAAAATGGCGAGAAATTTCCAATCTTTCTTGACTGGCTGACCTTAGAAATGATTAAACTTGATGACTATCTTGCAAATTTGCAAACTTTTCATGAATTGGCAAAATTGAATTTTTTGGTGGAATCAGTTTTTATGGACTTTTGATCACTTTGATTTTTAGGGTAGCGTATTTTAAAGAACAGCTGTGCTTCAGTCGGATGATGCACGACTTCAAAATTGGTAGCATATGAAAGTGCATTAAATCTGCTAACCCACCATATATATGAAAAATTGATTAATTATTGATTGGCTCAATTAATCCATCCTTATAAGTTTGATCCCTAACTTTTTTTGTCCAGTACAGTAAAATTGACCCAATGGGCCGTAAAATCCCAAAATCAATCAGTAAAACTCAAAATATGCAAGTTTATAATTTGTATACATCCTTTTGCATGGAATGAAAATTTTGGAGTGAAATAAAACACAAGTCAACCATTATTTCATGATATGTATCAGTTGTTTTCAACAAGACTTTGCCTAAAAACAAAGCATATGTAACAGTATGCTACAAAACATATTCAATATACAATGTAACATATTGATGAATGAAGACAAAGGCAACTTGCACAGCAAATTAACATAATTTAAGCCGCATCATGAAAAAATCAAGCTTTCTGCATATGCGAAAATAAAAGCACAGATCAGCTTCGCAGTAACTGGGAAGCTCATCAGTGCCTTTGTTTTGCCACACATACAATTCCTCTTCATCCTTAATCTGAAATTTCAAGCTTTTAGCCATCCTCTGTAGCTGCACAGGCCAGTTTGTTGCAGACCTGGTCTGAAACCCCGAAGACCGGTCTTCTCATGTGGCTGCTCATTTCATCTCCATTACTAGAAACCTAGTCGACATACAACTCAATAATTTTTTCAAGACATAAAAACATAGGCACAGATCATCCTAGTAAACAATGGGATAGTGCTACCACTTTCTGTGGGCCCGCTGAACTTTTACGACACGAGGAGGTTAAACCGTCAGGTGTATACAGCAGAGATGGTAGGTGTTAAACCCTTCAACCTCTCACTCCGTAGCCCAATGCAGTACCACTGAGTCAATTCATACCTAATGACTTGTGTGTCAATATTTCAATGACCTTGCTTCAAATTAATCCTTCCATTTGAAAACAAGCCAATTAAGGTAATTTTGAAGCTTTTTATATTGCATAAAAGAACCTTGATATCAAAAGGCTTCATTTTCAAACCAATTTGAGCCGCTACGACAGAAAACCGGTCTTCAGGATTTCCGACCAAGTCTGACACAAATCAGCCTGTACAATCAAAGAATAAGACTAGAAGCTTGAAATTTGGGATTTAAGAAGAAGAGGGATTGTACTATCCGTGTAGCGAAAACAAAGGTGCTGATCAGCTGTGCAGTTACTGCACAGCTGATCTGCACCTTTGTTTTCGCATAGGCAAAACTACGGTTTTCTCACGTTGCGGCCTATTTTATATGGGTAAATTTAACCTTATGAAGTTCACTTTTATCCAAACATCTTTAAGCCTCAATATAAAGTTTTGCATACAAATATAGGTTGTCACAGACAATTGCAGTATTTGTTTTCCCTTTGCGAAAAAGCCCTTCAAAATGTCAAAAGCATTATGAGCCTGCCATTAAACTTGTGGCAGCATTTGACACAAATCAGGCTGTGCAACTACACAAGGTAGATATGGAAACAAAAAAAATATGCATATGCGAAAACAAAGGAGCAGATCAGCTGTGCAGTAGCTGCACAGCTGATCAGCGCCTATGTTTTCGCTACATGGATAGTAAAATCCCTCTTCTTCTTAAATCCTAAATTTCAAGCTTCTAGCCATCTCCTGTAGCTGCACAGGTTGGTTTGTGTCAGACCTGGTCGGAAACCCCGAAGACCAAAGAACGGCGCTGATCTGCTGCAATGGTACTGTACAGCTTAGATGAGTCCTTTGTTTTCTGAAAATGCGAAAAAGATTACTAAAATAGGACTTCTCTTGAATTTATGCCTATGACACCAGATACAGGTATTTGCCTAGTTTTATGCCATTAATTTTATGGTTAATACAACATAAGTTTTCTCTATTTGCCGTTATTGATTTGAAGAAGGAAGTGCATGTTTACTGGCAGTCTGTATTTGAATTGTCAAGAGGTTTCAGTTTCTATAGAATAATGAGAACTTTTCTAGAAAAGAACATTCATTTTCCACAACCCTTATCAAGAGACAACGAATGTGACTGAGGATAAGTTACTGATGTAGATGAAATCAGTATGTGGCAATAACAAGAAAATACTTGTTTAGGAACAACATTTCATGGCTCATGCTGATCCTTGGCAAGTTGTTCCCAGGCAGGTACAGGTCAACCTCATTATAATTATAATGCTATCTTTTAGGTCCATAGAAGCAGACCGTGTTATAAGTGAAACCATGTTATAATGAGGTTACTTACTATGGATACTGTATATAACAATTATCAGTTTGGGAGCCATCTCATGGTAATCGTAGTGTTATATTGAAAACCGTGTAATAGTGAGGCACCTTATAATGAGGTTGAAGTGTACTTGCAATCTGCAGCAAGATATTTGTTTCATATGCGTTTGTTTTTCTGTCTTATGGTGTTGCTGTATAAATGGTGTGATTTGAGCCGCCTCATGAGAAAACCAACAATCTGCATATGTGAAAACAAAGGCGCAGATCAGCTTCGCGGTAACTGCGAAGCTGATCAGCGCCTTTGTTTTCGCTACACGGATAGTACAATTCCTCTACTTTCAAAATTTCCAGTCTCTAGCCATCTTCTGTGCTTGTACAGCCCGGATTGTGTCGGACCTGTTCGGAAATCACATTGTTGGTTTGTTTGGAAACCACATTGTTGGTTTTTCCACAAGGCGGCTCATTTGTTAACAAAATACCTGAATGGTTTTGTGAAAATCTGATCCCAAGCAGTCAGTTTTTTACGTCAGAGAAGTTTCAGATTATTTCTGTATAAACGGTGTGATTTGTTAACAAAATACCTGAATGGTTTTGTGAAAATCCCAAGCAGTCAGTTTTTTATGTCAGAGAAGTTTTGGATTATTTCTGTATAAACGGTGTGATTTGTTAACAAAATACCTGAATGGTTTTGTGAAAATCCCAAGCAGTCAGTTTTTTATGTCAGAGAAGTTTTGGATTATTTCTGTATAAACAGTGTGATTTGTTAACAAAATACCTGAATGGTTTTGTGAAAGCAGTCAGTTTTTAACGTCAGAGAAGTCTCAAATTATTTCTGTATAAACAGTGTGATTTGTTAACAAAATACCTGAATGGTTTTATGAAAGCAATCAGTTTTTTACGTCAGAGAAGTCTCAGATTATTTCTGTATAAACAGTGTGATTTGTTAACAAAATACCTGAATGGTTTTATGAAAGCAATCAGTTTTTTACGTCAGAGAAGTCTCAGATTATTTCTGTATAAACGGTGTGATTTGTTAACAAAATACCTGAATGGTTTTATGAAAGCAATCAGTTTTTTACGTCAGAGAAGTCTCAGATTATTTCTGTATAAACGGTGTGATTTGTTAACAAAATACCTGAATGGTTTTGTGAAAATCCCAAGCAGTCAGTTTTTTATGTCAGAGAAGTTTCAGATTATTTCTGTATAAACGGTGTGATTTGTTAACAAAATACCTGAATGGTTTTGTGAAAATCCCAAGCAGTCAGTTTTTTATGTCAGAGAAGTTTCAGATTATTTCTGTATAAACGGTGTGATTTGTTAACAAAATACCTGAATGGTTTTGTGAAAATCCCAAGCAGTCAGTTTTTTATGTCAGAGAAGTTTTGGATTATTTCTGTATAAACAGTGTGATTTGTTAACAAAATACCTGAATGGTTTTGTGAAAGCAGTCAGTTTTTAACGTCAGAGAAGTCTCAAATTATTTCTGTATAAACAGTGTGATTTGTTAACAAAATACCTGAATGGTTTTATGAAAGCAATCAGTTTTTTACGTCAGAGAAGTCTCAGATTATTTCTGTATAAACAGTGTGATTTGTTAACAAAATACCTGAATGGTTTTATGAAAGCAATCAGTTTTTTTACGTCAGAGAAGTCTCAGATTATTTCTGTATAAACAGTGTGATTTGTTAACAAAATACCAATCTGATCCCAAGCAGTCAGTTTTCCCCTTTGTTGCCCGCATGCTGCACAGGAAGTATGATAAAAGACACCGCAGGATGCAGCTGCAACATGTGCAGATTGCATTCATACAAATGAGCCTGTGCATGAGAAAACCAACATTTTGGAGTTCCAACCAGATCCGACACAAAACGGCCTGTACAGTCACAGAAGCAGGCTAGATTCTTGAAATTTTGGATTTAAGAAGAGGAATTGTACTATCTGTGTAGCGAAAACAAAGGCGCTGATCAGCTTCGCGGTTACCGCGAAGCTGGTCTGCGCCTTTGTTTTCGCATATGCAAATTGTTGGTTTTCTCATGCGGCAGCTCAAATGTAAATTCAATCAGCTTTCTGTGAGATCAATTGAGCCGCGACATGAGAAAACCAGTCTTCGGGATTTCTTACCATGTCCGACGTAAACCAACCTATACACGCCCAAAAGAAAGATAGAATCTTGACATTTTGGGTATACGTAGAGGAGGAATTTTACTTTCCTTGAAATGAAAACAAAGGCACTGATCAGCTGTGCAGTTACTGCACAGCTGATCTGCGCCTTTGTTTTTTGCATAGGCAAAAATCTGGTTTTCTCATGACGTGACTCAATTGATTTCAACTGAGATTAAAGTTTCTATTTTGAAGAAAAAGTAGTTGAACATAACTGATATGGGGATTGTTTTTACCACAGACAAATGAATCTATATACACCATAACCTCTTTATAACACTATTGTTGGTGTCCAAACCACTTTCCATGCTAGCTATCCAATCTGTGAAATAAAAAGAGTAAAATGTATAGATATATAGCAAAAATTGACTAAAATGTTTGTTGATGCTTCATGTCCCAGTCAACAGCAGTGGTCATGTCGGGACATTGCCTCCATTTTATGGGACTTTTACCCAATAAGCCTTATTGGCTTAGTTAGGTGGTTATATTTATGAAGCACACTTTGAGTGTCTTGAGTCTTGACATCCTGAATACAGGTTTTCTTGTGTAAAAGTTAATTTATCCACATGCTCATAAAATTATACATTTACATATTTTTCTTGTTTTAATAGCTGTTTAAAAATTCATGCTTGAGAAAGAATAATTATGTAGCTATATTATATGAGCCCCGTCAAGAGAAAACTGGATTTTTGCGTACGAAAAACAAAGGCGCAGATCAGCTGTGCAGTAACTGCACAGTTGATCACCCCCTTTGTTTTCACTACACGGGATAGTACAATTCCTCTTCCTAAATCCGAAATTTCAAGCTTCTAGCCATCTTCTGTAGCTGCACAGGCTGGTTTGTGTCATATATGGTCGGACACCCCTAAGACCGGCTTTTTCTCGTCATGGCTCATATGGAAAATGTCTTATAATTCAGACACACCCAGACATTGCAGTTGTTTTTGTGGTTGTGGTGTTTCATAGTTTACATTCCACTCAACAGCTATTTGTCATATGGAGACATAAACTGTATTTAAATTCTCATCTGAAAAATGGGAGAAACCTGGCCCCCTAAGTTATAAAAACATTTTTCATGCTCAACTCAGCTGAGACTAAAATTAATCCTGCTCATAAATGTTAAAATGCCAACAATTGTTGGCATTTTAATATTTTTGAGCAGGATAAATTACAGGATCTGAATTTTCAACCAATTTTGATTATTTCTCTACTTATGAACAGTTTAAATTTCATGCTCAGCTGAGCTGAGCAAAAAAAATGTTTTATAACCTCAAGGCCAGGACTCCAACTTACGACTCTGGTTTACAATGCGAGTTACTAAACCACTATGCCACATAGTGAATATGCAACACTAAACAATAAGTGTAAACAACAATTCTCCAAGGGTCGCATTGCTGTTAGACAGTTCTTCATTCTTGGGTGCAAATGCCTCCATGTTGGTCCAAACATCTACATTCATGCATAGAAACTGTGCATGATCCTAATTTATGAAAGTGTAAATTGAAGCATGTTCCCTTGCGCCTCATTATAATGCAGTTTTCAGTATAACACAGACATGATATGGCTCCCAAAATGATGAGGCAGTTCTAACATGTATCTACAATCCATGTTTTGAGTAAAAACAAGAAAAATATTGAATATTTTCTACTATAAATTTTCGATTTTTACTAGTTCAGAGAAATCTGTTTATTACATGGGCATGTTTTCGTAATGTACTAAAACTTTTTATGCAATAAAGATATTCTGCATGTATCTAGGGAAGTACACTTAACTATCACAATCAAGATGACACACATCCATTATTCACATTTCATTGGCTTTGCCATAAAAAGAACAATTTAGGACATAAAAACAATTGACGGCTAAGTGATTGACACATATATGTCACGTAAACTAGGTTATTTACAGTAACTTAGCAACAAAGTCATTATTCATTAGTTCAAGAAAAACAATGACAATTAACAACAATATGTCTTAAGACATTGCAAGCTTGCTTTGTTTCTACTTTTGATAAAATCAGGGTGTCACAAAATTTTAGACATAGCTCAGCTTCATGCATAAAAAGAAAAACAGCTTGGATGGTATGATTTTTTTGTTGACTTTTTCTCTATTTTCTAGCATGTGAAATTTGGCAAAATTAACCCACATTATGCACTAGTCATTTGTAACCACTGCCCCCTCCCCCCCCCACCTACAGGGAAGGGCTGGGATTATAACTTTCCTGCTTTCAGAGCCCTGCTATAAGCCCCGCCCCAGAGGACAAACTGGACATAAAAACTTTGCTCTTTGCCCTGCCCTTCGCAAAAGAAAATCACTCTTGGGTAAGGATCCTAATGTCAAAGCCCTGTCATTTCCCCTGCATTGTGGGGACAATAAAAAGTTATTGCCCTGCACTATAGCCTGGCTATCCCACAACTTGCCCGTAGGAGTGGGAGAAGGGGAGTGGGGGGGGGGGGGGTTGGGGCAGTCAGTTACAAATGAGCCTGTGCATGAGAAAACCAACAATTTGCATATGCGAAAACAAAGACGCAGATCAGCTGTGCAGTAACTGCACAGCTGATCAGCGCCTTTGTTTTCGCCACACATATAATACAATTCCTCTTCTACATATATTCAAAGTTTCAAACGTCTAGCTTTATTCTGTGACTGTACAGCATGGTTTGTGTATGACCTGGTCGGAAATCCAAATTGTTGGTTTTCTCATGCACAGGCTCAAAAGACTGGAGCATTAGACAACCTCTTTTGAGACAAAATCTTTTCAGAATTCTTTCTATTATTTGACCCCTAAATTATTGCAGTTGTGGTCAATCTGGTGACATGACATCAGATTCTGTTTTAAGTATCATTCTAAAGACTCCTGAGAAGATTTTAGTACTCTTGGGGTCACAAGGCACATAGTTTTCTCCGTTACTGCAGTTATAATGGGCAACCACAACAAAATCATTTGATCAAGTACAGCACCCATGTGTTCTTCTTAAAGTAGCTTTTGAATTTAAATTGCCATAATAATCTCTTTCACAGGTGTTTGTGCAGGGAATTAATTTACTCCAAATTGGCCGAGGTCATAATCTGAAAGGCTTAAAGTGACCTAATCTGAAAGGCTTAAAGTGACCTTTAACATGGCTTAAATTAATGCCTTAAGATTAGAAATTGGTCCAAGTCCAAATACATGTATGTGAACATTCTTAAACTTTTCAATATTAGGTCACTTTAAAATGCTTCGGCTTGCTTAGTGTGTGAATATGTCAAACAAAACAAGAGTATGACTAGCGACTACAAGGAATCAAGTGCACAAAATGTCCAGAAGTACGAAATGCACATTTGTTAACACATGTATATGGAATGCCTCATGAGAAAACCAACAATGTGGTTTCCAAACAGGTCCGACACAAACCGGCATGTACAGTCACAGAAGCAGGCTAGAATCTGGACATTTCGGATTTAGGAAGAAGAGAAATTGCACTACCTGTGTAGCGAAAACAAAGGCACTGCCCAGCTTCGCAGTTACTGCACAGCTTCGCAGTTACTGCACAGCTGATCTGCGGCTTTGTTTTCGCAGGCAAAAAACTGGTTTTCTTATGACACGGCTCATATTTCAAAAGCCTACACTCATAAGCCCAACAATGATAGCAGTATGCATGCAATAAATCAAAATGATTGCATTTGTAAAATGATTTATAAACTGGTACAATATATGCAAATACATAACTTTCCATAATTTAAACCCTCCTTTGCATATATGCACCGCATAGCTTTAAAATGCACACAATGGCATGTATTCAGTTTGTTACTTTTGAACCGTTAGCCATACCTTACACAATGTATTTCTCACTTTTCAGCTGTCATACATAAACATTTGAGCCACGTCATGGGATAACCAACAATGTGGTTTCCGACCGGGTCCGACACAAACCAGGCTGTACAGTCAGAGAAGCAGGCTAGAAGCTTGAAATTCCGGATTTAAGAAGAAGAGGAAGCAACTGTGAAGCTGTTCTGTGCCTTTGTTTTTGCATATGCAGATTGTTGGTTTTGACATGAGGTGGCTCGTTTGTTTTGTGGTCAAATGCCCCATTCAACAGTTTTTCAGTCATGTCGGGACAGAGCGACCGCTTCTTGGGTATTAACCAGTACTTAACAGAGAGTTAAAGTGTCTTACTTAAGGACACAACATGGCACCCTAGTGGGGTTTGAACCCAGGATCTCTCGATTTGAGCCACCTCGTGGGAAAACCAACAATCTGCATAGGCGAAAACAAGGACGCAGATCAGCTTCGCGGTACCGCGAAGCTGATCAGCATCTTTGTTTTCGCTACTCGGATAGTACAATTCCTCTTCTACTTAAATCCGAAATTTCAAGATTCTAGCTCTTTTCTGTGCTGAACAGCCCGATTTGTGTCAGACCTGGTCGGAAACCAAGTTGTTGGTTTTCCCATGAGGTGGCTCATTTGTAGTGTAACTCTCTGTCACCATGCCACCACACTATCCTGTCAAAAATTCAAATACTAAAAAATGCAAAAAAAAAAGCACAGGTGGAACCGCAAGCAGTGTAGTAGATACTGAGAAGCACCACAAGACTACAAAACAACATAAGTGTCCAATGGTGGCCATGATTGCCATTTGCAAGGTAAACAGTTGATGAAATTCAAGCCTCCCTGGCTAAAGGTTTGAAAAAAGTCTATCAAGAGTGCAAGGTATGAACAGATAAATCTGTCCCTCAAATAATCTCTCTGTTGAGACTGATGATTTTAAAGGGACTCTCGAGACAGATTTGTCTTCGGCTTGACACTGGTGTAAGGTTCTTTTAATCCTTTTCTTTTCACCACAGACTTAATCCAATTAAAGCTTTAATTCACCAAATACTATTTTTTTCAATTTTATAAACACATTAGCCAACACTTTTCTAAAATTTTCCCTCATTCTTTTTACAGTCAATAAGAATATTTCAATTTTCCTTATTCTTTTTTTAAAGAAGCAATTAATTACTTCCCTGTAACACACAAATTATAATATTCAGAATCATATACAACGTATCCGAGTACACACAATAAGTTCATATATTTTCTATCAAATTTCACTTCGTCATCAGACATTTGCCTCACTGCATATCATATTTTTGGAAGTGTTTTTTCATTGCCTCAGTATATTCCTTATTTGTGGTGTGAGACAAGGAGACAGATCTTTTCTTATTACTTCCCTTGTTTTTACTCCCCCTGCGATGAAACATATTCCTAAAACTCTGAAATGCAGTCTTCTCAGTTGGTTTAATTGTGTTTCCATGGTGACTGTGAGGCGGCGGCTTGTTAGATGAAGGACTCGGGGGCGGGGTGGGGGAGTCCATGTCCGTTACTGACTTATGTAACTGCATTTTTGCCAATTTCTGCGCTTGTTGTTGTATCGAATTCAGATCAACACTAGATAGAGAATGTGGCCGATTTTTGGCCGAATACAACATGTGACCAGGGTCGTGAAAGTTTGATAGCATAGGCATTGAGCCCATGGTGATCATTTGACCAGAATGCCTTACTGGGGTGTCCATTACTTCTTCCTCAGCTATGACACTGTTGATATGTGTGGAACTAAATGAAAAGATATGTCCGTCATCATCGTCCATGTCGTATACATGTGTTGAATCATTTATTGATATATCACAGAGCGAAACGTCACTGGCTGCCGACAACCCACTTGTATCATGTGTATGGTTTGATTCATATTCAGAATCAACTGTTGTGTCATGTGTTACGCCATTCACCGTACCATTTGTATCACCATTGACATTATTTAACCTGTCATTTTCACTAGCAGGATATCCCGACACAGTTTGACGCCTTTGCCTGAAAGGGTCTTCTCCATTAACATCACCACTATCAGATTTATCATTCACCGATTTATCCAAGTTATCTCCCCTCGGAATGTTTTCACAGTTATCTTCCCTTTGAAGCTCATCCTGATTATCACAAATAGGGTCATTTTCGAGCAGACTTTTATTAGCCTCTAGAGAACTCAGATCAAAACTACCTCTATACTTCCACACTGGATCATCATTTTCAGATTCCGACTTATTTGATTGTTTCTGACAATTCTGCCCTTTAACATTTTTCCTCCCGTTTTGAGGTGAACCATTATAGTCTGTCATGATTCCGTTCATACCACCAAAAGCATAAAGCTCCTTAACTGCATTGAGAAGTTGGTCATTCTGAGACCGAAGTTTTTCAATATGTTTCCGTTGCGCTTCAATAAGTTTATTCCTCTTCAATAGATCATTCTTAACTTTAACCCTTTCCTTCTTTAACCGACCCTCAAGGTACAGTAGATGTCCTATAACTTCTCCCAGCTGTTTGTCTGACTTTGTTTGCTGTTGTTTTAAATTTGTCTGTGTCTGGTAGAGCTCAAGTTTCAACCCCATTACCACCTGGTTGTGTTTGGCCTGCTCATCACGTAGATATCGCTGCGTCGTGTGTAGCAGGGCACGGGTCTGTCTCAGTTCTTCCTCTACGGCGACCATTTTGTCTTTTTCATCAGCCTGAAAATACATAGGGTCAAACTTTATACTATTTGTACACTTTTTCTGAATTCTAAATCAAATACCCCTCCACCCCCTGGAATGTCCTCTTTACCACAGGGAAATGCTACAAAAGCTGCAGATAAAAATTACAAACAAAATTGGGATTCTAATCTGGACCCAGTTGTTCAAAGCATCGTTAGCTTAACGATCTGGACCCAGTTGTTCAAAGCATCGTTAGCTTAACGATATCGTTAAGACATAAATTTGTTAAGCAAATATCAGCTAAAGTAACAAATACACTGTAATTTTTTGTTGAAAAAATGTGAGAATCCTTTGCAGTGCAAAGGATTCTCACATTTTTTCAACAAAAAATAACAGTGTATTTGTAATATTAATGTTTGAAATTTTAACGAAACGTTAACTAACAACGTCGTTAGTTTTGAACAACTGAGCCCAGATTGTCTCCATAGGAGCAGATCTATTTGGTTCTACACTGTCTAAGGCTATAGCCTGAAAACTAAACAAAATACATGTACATGTACCTTACAGCATTACCATTCCACTAAAAGGAAATGTAATTTTCCTAATTAGTTGCACTTAATAAGCTTGAATGACAACCTTTTCACTCTTTGTAAACCTAAAGAAAAAGGTGTCTGGTATAATTACGACGACAGTCAGTCGTGTATCATCTTACATATTAGCAAACATGCAAAAAGAGATGTGACAAGAGAAAATTAACATGATACAATTCCAGTTTTAACTTTTAAGGTCAAAATGCATTCTTTTTGTGGGTATTTTTGCCTGCCTCTAACTGACTATATGCAAGTAACCAGCCAAAAATTACATGTTACTCTCACATGCACATGCAAGGACCATATAAATGATATCATTTGATTTTTTCTGCTTTTTTTTCTGTACAAAAGGTTCTCCTATTACCTTAGGTAGCTGGCAAAAAGACATTTCAAGTGTTAATAAGTTCAGTTGTAATGTGGATCTGTGACTCTACTTCCTGCAAGGTCATTATAATGGCAAATATCCAATGAACCTCGTCATGAGAAAACAGGATTCTTGCCTTTGCTAAAACAAAAGTGCAGATCAGATGTGCACAGCTGATCACTGCAGTGCCTTTTGTTTTCGCTACACAGATATTACAATCCTACTTCTTATTAAATCAGAAGTATCAAGCTTCTAGTCTTCTTCTGTGACAACACAGGTTGATTTACACATTCACGATTTTTGGCTACGGTGCCGCTACGATTCGCCACGATCGTCGTGTAACGTGGTATAATAATAATAATAATAATAATGACTTTATTTAGAGAGGGGGCTCAGTTGGACAAGTCCAATCTTCCCTGAGGCCCTCTATTAAAACAATATTTACAAACATTTAAACATAAATATACAGACATACAAATGAATACAAACAAACAAAAGAGTTCTACGCCTAAAGTGAATTATTTGCTATCCAATTTAGATAACCACTCCTGAAGTATTGAAGAGAAGTTGCACTCCTGAGATGGTCTGGAATGGAGTTCCATATCTTAGATCCTGAATATGCAAGACTGTTTCTGTAAAATTCAAAGTTTGGTTTAGGAGTGGTGGTTTAGGCGTGGTGATTCGTAGTAGAACCGTGGTGAATCGTGGTGAATCTTGATGAATTGTGATGGTTCGGGAAACTCCACGGTAGTGCTACGGAAGTTTTAAACTGTTTAAAACATTCATGGTGTATCGTGGCGAATCGTGGTGGTTATTGGGCGTGGCCTAATTCGTAGCGAAACCGTAGCCGAATCGTGCTTATTCGTACTGACACCGTAGCTATATTCGCGGCTATTCGTGAGAGATCGTAGCCAATCGTGGAGCTCCGTAGCGAAACCGTGGAATCTTTGACACCACGAACTCTCACGATTCACCACGAATAGTGTACGGTTGTCCTACGAATCATCCACGGTTTCGCTACGGAGCTCCAAGATTGGCCATGACTGCTATCGCCGTGAATCGTACTAGTACTGTATCGAACCGTACAAGCACCGTGAGCATTCGTTGTGCCACCGTTGTTAATCCTCATTGACCGTAGCGTTGCCGTTATGAATCGTTATTGATTCATAGTGATACCTTACAGACACTGTACTAATATCGTGGACATTCTTACTGTAATCGTAGTGACACTGAATATTTCCACTTTTCGCCACGATTAATCCCGATCCATCCCGATTTTTCTGACCATGAGAAATCGGGGTGAATCGTGGTGAATCGTACAGAAAACTGTGAATGTGTAAACGGGGCTTAAGACTAGTTTTCTCGCATTGAGCCTCATATATTGTTTGACTTTCCTCTTTTCTCAAGTTTCCTTTGGTAGCTGACAAAAAGACATTTGAAGAATAGTTGTAATGTGGAGCTTACAGTGACATATACACTTCTTGCTTTGCAAATGAGCCTTTGCATGAGAAAATTAACCAGAGGACCATTGGTCCTGAAATGCTCACCTGAAGCCTGATCTTGGAGCATTTAGAAATGACCTTGACCTCGAATACTCACACACCTTTATTGACTTCATTAAACTGTTGTCTGCATCTGCCAAGTTTCAGGTCTCAGGCTGCAATAGTTTCCAAAATATCCACTATTTTCACCTTTTCCTATGTAAAAAGCCTATGCTTCCAAAATTGACCATGTCTTAAAATATGTCAATATCAACCAAGAGTCATCATTTTAGCAAACTACTGCTACATACTAAGTTTTGTGTGCAGCAGCCTACCGGTTTTAAGGGTTTTTACCGTATATGGACATGGCGGCCAGCTTGGTCATGTGACCAAGATATCGTGAACAAGATTTCAATGTCACTACACCAGCAGGCTCCACATAAAATTTCAACTTGATCAGCCAAGGAGGTTCAGAGAAGAAGATCTTTGAAATTGTGACTTATTATGACATTTCAGTGACCTTGGGTCAAGGTCCAGAAATGACTTTGACCTTAATCAATTACATACCTTCAATGACTCCATTAGTTGTCTGCATCTAGCAATTTTCAAGTCTCAGGCTGCAATAGTTTCCAAAATATCTATTGTTTCCGCCTTTTCCCATGTAAAAGCCTATGTTTCCAAAATTGACCTTGCCGCAAAATAGGTCAAGGTAATCCTAGGGTCATCATTTTAGCAAACTATGATGGACTGGAGTCCCCGGTGCTACATATCAAGTTTCGTGGAAATCGACCCGCTGGTTCTGGAGAAGATTTTTGAAGGGTTTTTACCATAAATGGGCGCGGCGGCCATCTTGGTCATGTGACCAAAATGTCGCAAACAAAATTTCAATGCCACTACCCAAGGAGTATCCACATAAAATTTCAACTTGATTGGCCAAGGGGTTTCAGAGAAGAAGATCTTTGAAATTGTGGGCAACGACGGATGATGGACGGATTCCGGATCATGGAAGGACGCTGGATCATGGCCATCCTATAAGCTCACCTGTGAGCCTTCGGCTCATGAGGTGAGCTAACAATGTGGGTTTTGGACCAAGTCAGACACAAACCAGCCTGTACATGTGCTGTCACAGAAAATGGAAAGAAATATGAAATTTCTCATTTAAAAAGAAGAGGCATCATGCTATCTAAAGAGCAAAAACAAAGGCACTTCAGCTTCATGATTTCCGAGAAGTTGCTATGTGTCTTTGTTTTCACCTATGCAGATAGGTTTTCCCATGATGCGGCTCAAATATAGATGGCTTTCCCAGAAGAGATAAAGGTCAATTCCGTATCTTAAGGAAATCCAAAAGAGACAACAAAACATTCCATCACTGCTTGAAGATTTTAAATGTTGGTTTTGTTCTTCTATGTCCAAGTCAACAAATTTTCAAGCTCGTTTGGATGGAGATATCGCTTTCTACTTTGTGGTGCCCAGGCGTATTAAGCAACAATTCAAACAAACAGACAAATCTTTTGGGAAGTCAATGTGTCTTGCACACACAGATTAGGATAACATGTCCATGACATGAATACCCACTGGAACCCCACTTTTATATAGCAAAACAGGGGTATGGAGGGGTATACCTATTTATGGTACTCCTTAAGGCGAGGCGGTTCTAATGTGTTTTAAGGAATGGCACACATCTTGTAGCGTGAGCCTAAACATTTTACAGTAAGACATGAGCCGCCTCGTGGGAAAACCAACAATGTGGTTTCCGAACAGGTCCGACACAAACCGGCCTGTACAAGCACAGAAAAGAGCTAGAAGCTTGAAATTTCGGATTTAAGTAGAAGAGGAGCTGTACTATCCGAGTAGCGAAAATAAAGGCATTGATCAGCTTCGCAGTTACTGCGAAGCTGATCTGCGCCTTTGTTTTCGCCTATGCAGATTGTTGGTTTTCCCATGGGGCGGCTCACATGTTTGAAGGTGGATGTTGGTTTACAAGGTGACAAGTTGAAGTCTCAACAATGACACAAGTGTCTGCATGTCACAATCACTGAAGTTGAAACCATTTGAGCAGCCTCATGGGAAAACAAACAATGTGGTTTTTGATTAGGTCTGACACAAACTGGCATGTACAGTCACAGAAGAGGGCTAGAAGCTTGAAATTTCGAATTTTAGAAGAAAAGAAATTGTACTATGCGAGTAGTGAAAGCAAAGGCGCTGATCAGCTTCGCAGCTACTGCAAAGCTGATCTGTGCCTTTGTTTTCGCACAGGCCAAAATCCGGTTTTCTCACGACACAGCTTAAAAGTATGCATGTAGTTGAAACCATTTGCATGAGACAGGTCATAAAAACATTATAATTTCATCTACAGCAAAATCAAAGCAATTTAGTAAGATTGAATTGTTCTGTGTTACCTATAGGACATACAGCTTATCACTTACTAGCATCTAGTAAAAATACAACAAGAAGTATAGGGAAAATCCCGCCCACTTTTGCAAACTCTAGGCGTGAGTCTCTATGGTAGTGTGTTGGCTAAGTCTGCAAAAACACAGCCTCTGTACCTCAATGTAGCCATTGAAACTAGTAAAATCAGCCAACATTTTGTTAAGCTGTCATCATTTGATTTTGCCCAGCCTTGTCTGATAGAGATCACAAAAAAGGATGGGGTTTCTTATGGTGCAGCATATGCAGGTGTGACAAATGAGGCTGCTGTGCTATAAAAATTTAAAGGAAAATGAAACCAGAATCACAGATATTCACTTAAACATTAAAGCATCAACACAGGTAGCTATAGAAACATTGATGAAAGCAACGAAATTAAGCTGCCGCATAAGAAAACCAACAATCTACATACGCAAAAAACAAAGGCGCAGATCAGCTGTGCAGTAACTGCACAGCTGATCAGTGCCTTTGCTTTCGCTACATGGATAGTGTTGTTCCTCTTCTACTTATATCCTAAATTTCAAGCTTCTAGCCTGCTTCTTCTGTGACTGTATAAGCAGTTTGTGTCGGACCTGGTAGGAAACCCAAATTGTTGGTTTTCCCATGCGGCCGCTGAATTTGAACATTATGCAAATGCAAATGGCAGAGTGAATATGAAGATGCTCTCAAACCCTGCGAATGACATTTCCATCATTATTTTTCCTTCAGTCAATTATGTTTTGGTTGCCAAAAATTTAAGGCTTCAAAATTATAATTGATTTAAAGGGAAGTAATACAGCTGAAGCAAATCAATCATGTTTGTTAAAATCTGTCAACACAATGCATACTAATTAATCATTTTAAGACATTTTGAACCAAATTAAGGCAATTTTCATGGAAAGATATGACAACCAATCCTGTAACACCCATGTAATTTTGACCCAAATAGATTTTCCTACCTTTATTTAGTTTTTAATATTTTTTTTATTATAATTTGTGTCATTTTATATTTCAACTTGACAATTTTTCCTTACGGAGTGCCAACTGGCATGGTTTTTTTTATACTTATCTCGGCCCTGTAGCTGTCTAAGAGACAAAGCCAACACTTTCTGTGTATTAACCAGTACAGTGGGGAGTTATGCTTCGGTTATATTATGAGTATGATTAGTTTGTGATGAGAGTATGATGCTTATTTTTGCATTTTCGCGTTTCTCGGCAGGGTGTCCCTATGATTCTACGGCTTCCTAAGATTTCCGTAGCCTCTAGGACTTTATATATTCTACACTTTTACAAATTTTTAAAAATCGTAAGACCATAGCCCGTAGATATGTCGTAGTGGCATCGCATTGGGCGCCCTATGGAGACCATGCAATGATCGTACGGTCACAGCACGATTTTTGTTTGATGATTTGGGGACAAAAATCATATGGCGGTCTTAGGGAGACCACAAGGGCCCAGTCAGACGTCCTTGGGATACTGTACAGACATCCCATGGGCTCCGTACAAAAGCCAGAGAAAGAAATTGTATGATGCATTTATGTATTGTAACCACAGACGTCATAGCACATGATCCCCTAAGATGACTGAAAAATTATAGGGGAAATCATAGACCAAAAAATTGTACGGTGATCAGGGCAAATATAACCTATAGGCATCCATGCGCCTTCCTTAAACATGGTGACCTGTGTGGGGATCGAACCCAGGACTTCCAGGATGCTCTAACACCTGGGCACCGTGCTCCACTAGTGGGGGTTTAGAAATCAGGTGGATTTTAGACTCAGCATAGATTATTATAATACATTATGCTTACTTATGACCAAAGGCTATATATAAGTATATAGATGATAATTATGCAAATCATAAATACATTAATAATATTGCCTTTAGGTTGGCATATATATATTATTTTGATCTAATAGTGCACTATTAAACACATCTTGATCAAAGGTCAAAAAGCCAAAATTCTTGCTTTTTTTTCTCTCTCTCTCTTTCTCTTGTCTGTCCACACCCTCATGGGCGGTTCAGACAAGTGTGGTACCGCATTACGAAAACTTACCCATGCAATATACAGAGATTTTTTTCATCTGTAAAAATTGAAAAATTCCCCAGAAAAATTTTGATATTTTTAATATTTTTGCTCAAAACATACATAGTGGGTATAAGTTAGCACCGCCTCGCCAAGGCGGTTCTAACGAGTACCCACAATGTATGTTTTGGATCAAAAATAAGAAAATTATATGTAGGTATGCCCCTGCATACCCCAGTTTTGCTAAAAAAAAGTGGGGATCAAGGGGGTATATATTACACGGACAGGTTTTCATCAGGAAAACATGTCCATGTAATGAATACCCCCTTAAACCCCACTTTTATATAGCAATTCTGGGGTTTGCAGGGGTATACCTATTTTTCATAGTTTTGCTACAAAACATAGATTGTGGGTACTCGTTAGAACCGCCTCGGCGAGGCGGTTCTAACGTGTACCCACAATCTATGTTTTGAGCAAAAATAAGAAAAATAACAAAATTTTTCTGATGAAATTTCAATTTTATCCTCTTAAAAAAAATCTATGTATATTGGATGGGCAAGTTTTCGTAATGGATACCCTCACTAGTTATCCTGAGACAACCAATGCAACTGAGAACAACCAAAGCTGATAAAATAAATAACATCAGGAAAACATGTCCGTGCAATGTATACCCCAGCTGAAACCCCACTTTTATATAGTAAAACTGGGGTATGCAGGGGTATACCTATTTTTCTTATTTTTCCTCCAAAACATAGATTGTGGGTACTCATTAGAACCGCCTCAGCGAGGCGGTTCTAACGTGTACCCACAATCTATGTTTTGAGCAAAAATAAGAAAAATATCAAAAATTTTCCTCTGAAAATTATCGATTTTTGACCTGAAAAAATTACTGTATATCATATGGGCAATGTTTTCGTAATGAGGCTGTAGGATGCAAATACCTATGTGCAGGGAACAACTTACCATGGATTAGAATGATCAGAAAATCAAGTTGTTCCCAGATAACTGTAAATTCGGAAATGTTCGCAAGAACTTAATACCGTATTCGTTCTAATTAGCGCACATGCTCCAATAAGCGCACACCCCTGCCATTTCCGAAAAAACATGTGCATAAGCGCACACTGCACGAATATTATATTGGTATTTTGCACATTTATACAGCATAAGACGCATTAAAACGTAACGGTAAATGATTTCAAACTACTTTTGAACAATAAGAACACTTAAGGATGTTCGCTGCCAATGAAAAAGTATTCAAACTTTTTTTCTAACCCCTCTTTTTTGATTCCAAAATTCAACACAAGGCATTTGATAACAAAATAAATATAGGGTAGTGTGCATTTTTTCAAGCTACAGGCCTCTGAATGAGACCTCTGAGCACCATGTTTTAAATTTAGTAAAATTAATTTATTTTTTAATTCTTTGAAACATACGTGTCTTGAACAAACAAATACTTAGAATGCTTTCAAAAGTCATAATATTTACGTATCGCAGACTATTTTGGACCAAAAGCAAAGAAAAAATTTGCAACTTGAAGTGGATGACAAAATTTTACGATTCCTTTTCCAACCCTACCCCCATACTTGAAAAGTCGAAAAATAGCAATATTTTGAAATGTGCCAAACCCATATTTGTTGATTCAAACTTTTTCTTGTATTTTCACACAACATAGAACTTGGTAATATTGTTCGAATAAAAGAAAGAAATATATAGGGTAGTGTGCATATAAGAGAGAACCAACAACTTGAAAATCACCATTTTCAGCCTATTTTCGGCTGTTTTGTTTCCTCAAGCCCATTTCATAAAACCACCTAAAATTTTATAACCAGCACACCAAAGACCCAAATACTGACTTAGAAGACCATGTACACATATACTGCAGCTAAAATAAACATCGAACTAGTGCAATTAATTTGAAGATGTGTAATATTCAAGTTTAATCTACCCTACCCCCTAAATTTTACTGACATTTAAAATTTTCTGAAATAATGCAGAAAATGGGGTGAAAAAATGAAGTATCTTAGATTGACAATTTTCATGGCTCATTCAATGCATATCATCAATATGTATCCAAATATAAAATATTAGGAAAATATCTGCAACCGTTTACGAGATATTCAACAAAAGAAAAACCGGAAGTTCCGAAATGTCAAATGTTAGCAGCGAACATCCTTAAATGACATCACCATTGATAGATTTGACATGGTTATTTCAGCATTTTGATGTGTTGGTTTCGTTAGTAGTGTGCGCTAATTAGAACGATATTTTGTTACCTTAACTTTTCATTATTTTGAAAAGTTAAGCGCACTGTGCGCTAATTAGAACGAATACGGTATATGTATTTGCGAATTTGTTGCCTCACGAAAATAAAGTTTTCGCTAATAAAGAATTACTATAAGCTTTACAGACTGCACAAGTACTCACTCGTGAATTCAAGAACTTGTTAATAATTCAGAAATCAAAAATTTGCGAAATAAACGATTTGCGAAAATTTCCGATGTTACACCCATTTATTGATTATTGTTGCTTTTAGTCGCATTGGTTGTCTCTGGATAACCTGTAGCCTGAGTCACACTAAAGGAATCACTATAACTTATGATTATCAATGCCATGTGTAGACAACCCAAATTTTACCTTGAGAAATGTATGCCATTAACAAACATCCAGTTTCACAACTTCCATGATATTACAAAGTTCAAACTCATTATAACATGTCTCACAATAACAGGGTTTTCAGATATATCATGGCCATTTCACAGCTCCAGTACCTTAATTAATTTTTTAGACCATTGGGTATTTACCCACCCCATTTTCATTAAATTGGGTATTTGGAAATTTAATTGGGTATGTTCAATATTTTCACCCACTCTGTTTTCAATCAATTGGGTAAATTGGAAAACAATTGGGTAATTCGTCACGAAAAAAAATATCAATTGGGTATTATGTGTTTAATTATTTTTTTTATCATTTATTAAAGCTTATTTTTTTAGATATTACTGTTTCACTGTACGTTGTACTGAACTGAAGGGACAAAATGAAGCCAAATGTAAGAAAGACTATAAAATTTTGACCGTAAAATAAAGACACCACTCAATGGATTTTAGCTGATTTGAATGTGCTGCAGACATGGGTCAATACTGTTTTGTAGGCTTTCTTAATGATTTGAGACCAGCCAAGGAACTTTAAAAAGCTAAAAAGATCTCTCATTCGCGAACTGAATCTACTTTCATTTTCAATAAAATCATGTTTACCCCCCCATTAAAAGTGATTTCAAACCCGATTTCAAACGTAAATTCCCGACCTGACAGTGACAAAACGCTCTTTCACAATTCCATTGAAGAAAGGTTGCGTATAGAGATAAAATCGGCATAGACAACCGTTTTTTATCGTTATTTATTCGCTTTGTGGCATATGGAAGACATGTTTTCCATTTTTGAGAAAATCCCCCGATAGTGGATCTCGTCGTTATCGGATATTGCAAATACTCACTTTAGGGCGCGCGGGAAACCAGGGACAAACCGAGTTATTCCGAATGAAATTGGTACAACTACTTGCCGAAAAGAAACGGCTCGAAATTTTGATAAAAACCGGTACGCACTTGATTTTCCCGGAATTGCGTATCGGCGATTTCTTTTGCGTTTTCTTACGCTACCGGATCGTTATGAATTGCGTTTTTTGATAAAATAATTGCGTAATTACGCAAATACGCACGCTAATTAAGGTACTGCAGCTCTCAAAATGATAATTTTGCTGTAAGCACTACAACAGTATAGCAACCAATATGAAACAAAAAATTTCCCTCACCTATGATTAATAACTTTGAACGCCAAGAACTAAATCAACTTGTCAAATACTTATTTCCTTTCCAAAGAATTGATTTTTTAAAATTCAATATCAAATGAACTCAATATTGCAAAAGTCTTTGCCTAACACCTTAAACATTTGAAATTGAGCTGTGACGCAAGAAAACTGGTCTTCAGACCACGTCTGACGCATACTGGCCTGTACCGTCACAGAAAATAGTAAGAAGCCCGAAATTTAAGGTTTGAGGAAAAAAGGGGTTGTACTATCTATAGAGTGAAAACAAAGGTACCGATCAGCTGTACACTTACTGCACAGTTAATCTGGGCCTTTGTTTTCACTTAATATATGCATGTTGTTAGTTTTCTTATGCAGCGGCTCAAATTATAAATAGCCTAGAGGTCACAGACAGGAAGTTGAAAGTGACGCATAATTATCAGCTGTATAAATCTTACCATAATTATGTCACGGCAGGTATGCACAGGTAAAAGAAAGAGTGAACGAGAAATGAATCTTGTCCCTTATTAAGAAAAAGTGACACAATTACGATTAAAGTCCAATCTTTCCAATAAGACTCGATCAAGAGGACCGAACAGCTAACTAAATGTTGTGAACAACTGCAGACACTGAGGATTTCAGAGGTTAGGCGCCTGTAAAACTAGTTTAAGCCCCCTAGTAATTTTATATTACTGGGCGTTCCAAGGCTATACTTCAGTAGTGATTCTTACTGCTTTAAGTTTTGGCGTTGAATTTTTGTGCTGTTAAATGGACCGTATGTATGTTTTCATATTGGTAACTGAGTGGCCGCCTATTGGGAAAATAGCTGCTCACTTGGCTTATGATACATTATTCTTAGTATAAGTACTTGATTGTTAATTTATTTTTTCCCCACCTCGGTTTTTGGAGTGGGATTTTCTTTCTGATTGCACCATTTCCTGATCATTGCCTACCTTTACCTTTGCACATCAAAGCCAAAATTTGTGACTTATAGAGGTTGAAGTAATTCTAAGTGTCTTCAGGATGAACCAAGGATCTTCCCATCTCCAAATGAACAAACAAACAAAACAAAGGCCAAATCAAACAAGGGAGTTCAATATCAGGCTGCCTGTAAGAAAATAATTACTAACTGTGGCAAAAAGATTTTTCCACAATTAAATTTCTTGTTGACAAGGCCAAGACAGTTAAAACCCCCTGGCAATTAACTGTCTGCTGTCTGTATGCATCTTGTCTCACATATGAACCGCAGCATGAGAAAACAGAATTTTTGCCTGTGCAAAAACAAAGCTGCAGATCATCTGCACAGCTATACTATGTAGTACATATCCTCCATTACTTGTATACAAATTTTCAAGCTTCTAGCCTTCTTCTGTGAATGCACATGCCAGTTTGTGTTTGACCTAGTCGTAAAACCCAAAGACTGGTTTTCTCGTGTCATGGCTCATATTAAAGCCACATCATGATGAAACCTGTCCACACAAACACTTCAAACAAGTCAGAGAACTGGTAAAGAAACAAATTTGGGCTATCCAGTTGCATCAAAATCTGAATCGAGAGGTCCTTGGTTCCAACCTGATTAGCCCAAAGTTGTGTCCATGAGCAAGACACAATGGCAGTTTTTTCTGTGACATGCTATATCTAACTGTTATCTCTTAATCTCTATCCAGACATTTAATCTTGTTTCTGATTATTCTGCTCTGTCTGTAAGCAATTCTCATTACAACAAGTGACCCAGAAAAATTGTGCAACAGGTCACGGATAAGTGAAAAAAAAACAACAATAATATACAATAATGTTATAATAAATTCAATAAATTAAAAAAAACAAACAAACAAAAAAAAACCCAGCCCAAAGTGGCCCAAAGAGCAACAATCGCTCACCTGAGAACCAGCAAGTTAAACTACTAGTGTGGTGGAAACATTTTCCTATGATGGCTCTAACATAATTGGGATTTTTTCAGACACTTAAGGGCAGCTAACTACACAGTCTGAGGTAGAATCTGACCAAAATTCCAACTCATGCAGGATATGATTGTCCTTAAGCTTGTTACTGCCAAGAATGAAGAGATTTTAAAAAGCAGCTATAGCTGCCACAACAATAAGTATTTTTTTTTTTTTTTTTTTCTCAAAAACAATAAAGGACAGCTAACTCTGCAGTTAGATGTGTCATCTGGCTGAATTTCTAACTCATCCCAGACTTAATTGCTGTGCTTGAAGAATGAAGACTAAAAGTGCTAGAGTTGCCAAAACAATTCTGTCATTATAAGTCTATGGGGATTTTGCCTAACCCTCACCCCAGTCTGCATTCTGTTTGCCTATGTCCCATAAAAGGGACACCAGGCTTAAATGAGTTATGTCAGAAACTACAAATGTATTTTTAATGAATGTTCTCTGGTGCAACTTTACATACTGTATAAATGTTTATAAATTTTTGCCAGAACAAACATTTTGCTAATTTTCAGTTTGATGCCTCTCTAAATTCCAATTACTTCTCACATGTGAAAGCTTTTTTTTTAAAAAAAAAAAAATAAATAAATAAAATGCACAAGCGCCCTTATTTGAGGAATAAGTCATATATGAAAATTTCCTTATTTACAGTACCATTTGTGCAAAACATGCTGTGTTACAAAATTTGAATGACACAAATCACTGAACAAACTGTATTGACTTCATGTGGGCTACAGCTGTAACAGCTGTCTATCATTAAAAGTACACCCATAAAATAAATTATTTCATCTTTAAATTAAATGTAATATTTCAAGGGCAATGACTGCTCACCTTGAGCCAAGGAAAATAAAATTCATCCAAATACATGTACATGTTTTGTTCATGTAGGTATATTGAATAGTTTTGGGTCACAGAGACCACTCAATGACTACAAATGAATGATAGAACATGTAATGCTGTGTTAAGTGTAACAATAATCCTCAGGTGGCCACCTCACCATATTTTTCTTTGAAGTAAATCACGTCGACCGAGTACTTTGTGTACCATTGCAAGCAAAAGCTTGCTGTCGTCCAAGTACATATTATGTCTCGGACAAGAGCAAAATCACTAGTATCATACTTACGGCTGTCGACCATATACTCGGATGACAGCAGTGCTTTGCATGTGATGGTATACAAAGTACTCGGACGAAAGCACAGGTAGCATCATTTGAATCACCCCCGTGTAAATGGTCTCTCGCAGAGCAGACAGCAGAGGAGATAGCAGAGGAGACAGTAATTAGTCTAAGGGTAGTTGGGTGGAATATGGGCCCTCGCCCACTGGGGCCGATTTTAAGAAATAATTTATTATTATATGAGCTGCTTGGGCATCCAAGCAAAGCTTATACACCACTGACTGACCATCTGATTACTGGTTACCCACTCAGGTCTGAGCCGCCCAGGAAAAGTGGTTTCAAGTCGAGCCATCTAAATTGTGGCTTAGTTGGGTGGTTATATTTGAAGCACTTTTTTGATGTCATGACATCTTTATTTTGGGTAAAAGTCCCACAAAATAGAGGCATTGCGTTCTGACATGACCTAATTAAGCTGTTGACTGGGATTCAAATAAACAAAAAAAACAAAGTCACCAAATTTCAGACAAGCATGGTCAAAACAGGATGAAAGTTGAAGATTTGCCTGATTTGGCTTAACTCATTTAAGCCTGGCGTCCCTTTTATGAGACATAGGCAAACAGCATAGCCCCAGATGTGACGCCGCAGAACGCGGCGTCCCATCTGGGGCTATTCTGTTTGCTTAGAAAATTTTCATCGAAAAATGGATTGGAATAAAAATTAAAAATGACTCCTAACACCCCTAAAAACGAAAGTGGAATCATCCAAATGATAATGATAGGAGAATCCATTCGTCAAATATGGGTTAAATCAAAATTATCCCAACATTCTGACCTGTCCTTGTGATAATGCTTGATACAGCCCAGACTAATTTCTCAAAACAAAATGTCTCAGAATTGCTTTAAGCATCCTGCATAGACAAACTCATGTAAAAATAAGAGCTGTCGCAGGACAGCGTGCTCGACTGCTTCTGACCTTTGTCAAACATAAGGCCAAACCCGACTAGTAACCCAAAGCATTATGCTCATACATCTTTTTGCCTTGATGCAATAAGGCAAAATCACTGAACCATGAAAGTTAACTATAACTACCTAAGATTTAAAGGTCTCACTCATATTGTGAAAGAAGTGTGTTCATATACCAACTGAGTGCCAAGACACAAGGCAAAATCACTGAACCGTGAAATAAGGTCACACTGACCTATAAGTATTTCAGGGTCAAAGCCTCAAAGGTCTAGTGATACTTACTCATAATGCGAAAGAAATTTGATCATATACCCATTCAGTGTTGAGATATAAAGCAAAATCACTGAACCATGAAATTAGGTCATAGTGACCTATAAGTATGTTTGGGTTCAAGGTCTGGTCATACTCATTCATAATCAGAAAAAAGTATGAAAAAATACCAACTGAGTGTTGAGATATAAGGCAAAATCACTGAACCATGAAATTAGGTCACAGTGACCCAGGAATACTTTACGGTCAAAGGTCTTGTCATACTCATACATATCGTGAAAGAAGTATGTTCATATACCAATTGAGTGCCGAGATATAAAGGAAAATCACTGAACCGTAAAATTAGGTCATATTGACCTAGGACTACTTTAGGGTCAAAGGTCTTGTCATACACAAACATAGTGTGAAAGAAGTTTGTTCATAAACTACTTAAGTGCCGAGATATAAGGTAAAGTCACTGAACCGTGAAATTAGGTCACAGTGACCTATAAGTATATTGGGGTCAAAGGTCTGGTCATACTCACTCATAATCTGAAAAAAGTATGAAAATATTCTAATTGAGTGTCAAGATATAAGGCAAAATCACTGAACCGTGAAATTAGGTCACAGAGACCTAGGACTACTTCAGGGTCAAAGGTCTTGTCAATACGCAAACATACTTTGAAAGAAGTTTATTCATAAACCATTTGAGTATCGAAATATAAGGCAAAATCGCTGAACCGTGAAATTAGGTCACAGTGACCTATAAGTATATTGGGGTCAAAGGTCTGGTCATACTCACTCATAATCTGAAAAAAGTATGAAAATATACTAATTGAGTGTCAAGATATAAGGCAAAATCACTGAACCGTGAAATTAGGTCACAGTGACCTATAAGTATATCGGGGTCAAAGGTCTTGTCATACGCAAACATACTTTGAAAGAAGTTTGTTCATAAACCATTTGAGAACTGAGATATAAGGCAAAATCACTGAACCGTGAAATTAGGTTACAGTGACCTATAAGTATATTGGGGTCAAAGGTCTAGTCATACTCGCTCATAATCTGAAAAAAGTATGAAAATATACTAATTGAGTGTCAAGATATAAGGCAAAATCACTGAACCGTGAAATTAGGTCACAGTGACCTATAAGTATATCGGGGTCAAAGGCCTGGTCGTACTCACTCATAATCTGAAAGAAGTAAGAAAATATACTAATTGAGTGTCAAGATATAAGGCAAAGTCACTGAACCATGGAAAGTAGGTCAACCGACCCTTACCGTCATGACACACAAGTCAGTGTCATAAAGTCAAAAGATGAATGACCAACCATCTTCCTAAGTTGTTTCTATTAAGAAATAAAAAGAAAAAAAATTGGGGAGTTCTAGATTTTGACCTCTAGCCCCGCCCCCCTGACTCCGACCCAGAGGTCTGATGTCATGGAACCTAAAGTGTATGAAGTATGAATGCTTTATGATAAGTTGTTGTCAAGATATGGACTCCTTGTAAAAGTTACACAGCAGTACATCTATTTTTTACAGTGTTCTAGTTTTTAACCTCTAGCCCCACCCCCCAGGCATGGACCGAGAGACCCGATGCCATTAAATGAAACTCAACCCTACAGGGTACCTATGGTCCGAGTATGAAAGCCCTCGGATAAAAAGTTTTCAAGATATAGACTTCTAGAATACAATATCACAGAAAAGCCATTATTATTAATGGTGTTCTAGATTTTAACCTCTAGCCCCACCCCCTGGCATGGACCCAGGGATCTGATGCCATGGAATGAAAGCCGACCCTACAGGGTGTCAATGGCCCAAGTATCAATGCTTTCTGATGAGTGGTTGTCAAGATATGGACTTCTAGAAAACTTCAACACAAGAATTGCCATTTTTGAAGGTGTTCTAGATTTTAACCTCCAGCCCCACCCCCTGGCCTGGACCCAGGGGCCTGATGCCATGGAATGAAAGCTAACCCTACAGGGTATCTACGGTCCAAGTAAGAATGCTTTCTGATGAGTGGTTGTCAAGATATGGACTTCTAGAAAACTTTAACGCAAGTGTGACGCGCACGCGCACGCGCACACGCACGCGCACGGGAACGGGAACGGGAACGGGAACGTGGACGACCGAGGTGACTGCAATAGCTCTATGCACTTCGTGCAGTCGAGCTAAAAATTATGATCCGCGTAATGAGACAACCATATTTTTGCATATGCAAAAACAAAGGTGGAGACATGAAAAGCGCCATTAATTTCGAAACACAGTACAATCCCTCTTCTACTTATATCTTCTTCAAGCCTTCTTCTGTGACTGTGTACAGGCTAGTTTGTGTTGGAAGTGGTCGGAAACCCTGAAGACTGGTTTTCTGGCATTGCGGTTCATAATATTATAAACACACTCTTGACTTGACATAACCGGATGACTGTCTTAGAAGGAAGACAGAAGCTAAAATCAATTTGAGCCGCGTCATGAGAAAACCTGATTTTTGCCTATGCCAAAACAAAGGCACAGACTGATCAGCTATGCACTAATTGCACAGCTGATCAGCGCCTTTGTTTTCGCTACACGGATAGTACAATTCCTCTTCTTTCTAAATCTGAAATTTCAAGCTTCTAGCTAGCCATCTTTTGTTGCTGCACAGGCCGATTTGTGTCAGACCTGGTCGGAAACCCCGAAGACCGGTTTTCTTGCGTCGCGGCTCATTTGTCTTTGATGTATTGAAATGGGACACTACACCTACTAACCCCAATATCAGGTAGCAAATATGAGAAGCTTGTTTGTTAACCTTTAGATAATGCAGCAAAGAAATGTAAACATCAAAAAATATTGTCAAATACCACCCATGCAGGATCAAATACTGCTGCCCACCTGCACATTACTTGTATATGCACTATAATAGTGCATGCTCAGAATACATTAAATTATATTAATGTTTCTACATAATTATATGGGGTATGTTTCATTTAGTTATGTAACCTACTAAGTAGGGCAGATGTAAACAAAAAGCCCATCATACCCTTAAACCCCACTAGCCCGGAAATCATTTCCCAATGTTGCCCCCAAATTTCGTCACCATAATAAACTATTTTCACTTAATATTCATTTTGAGGTGAGGCTAATAGCATCACCATACAGAAGCAAAATTTTCTTTCATGAAATATCATAGTTACAAGATTCAAGCCACTGCTGGCTTGGGGTAAGCAAAGTTTCTTTTTCATGTATAAATTATATCATATGAGAAACTGGATTTTTGTCTATGTGATTACAAAGGCGCAGATCAGCTTCGCAGTACGCAGTATCTGCGAAGCTGATAAGCGCCTTTGTTTTCCTTACACGGATAGAACAATTACTCTTCTTCTAAATCTGAAATCTCAAACTACTAGCTTTCTTCTGTGACTGCACAGGCCTCGTTGTGTCAGACCTGGTCGGAAACCCCGAAGACAGGACTGGTTTTCCCATGAGGTGGCTCATATCATATGTGAGGCAGTGGTTTGATACCCCAACCTCTCCAGACTCATTTAGGCACTCCTCTGCTGTGCTACAAGCTTCTCTTAGGCATGTGACAGAAGCCATTAAAGATAGCATTTTAGCCAAATCCTGTTGGTTAAACAAAACTTTCATTCTGTCATGGACAAAACTTGCATTCTAACAGCTATCCTATACAAAAGCACTTAATATAATTACTACAAGAACTCCGCGGAGGTCGATATCGCACCTGCATCGGGCAAAGTCAATAGACTGTGAAATATAGTTCAAGGGCACCGGGTCAAGGTGCGTGCTTGAAGGGCATGTCAAGGACAATTACTATGCAAGGTTTCAGACTCGCAGGTATCTCTGATGTCGAGAAAACCAAACTTCGACGTAAAAATTTTCAAAGTCAGTGGACCGTGATATATAGGTCAAGGGCACCAGGTTAAGGTGCGTGCTTGAAGGGTATGTCAAGGACAATTACTATGCAAGGTTTCAGACTTGCAGCTATCTCTGATGTCGAGAAAACCAAACTTCGACGTAAAAATTATCAAAGTCAGTGGACCGTGAAATATAGGTCAAGGGCACCGGGTTAAGGTGTGTGCTTGAAGGGTATGTCAAGGACAATTACTATGCAAGGTTTCAGACTCGCAGCTATCTCTGATGTTGAGAAAAACCAAACTTCGACGTAAAAATTTTCAAAATCAGTGGACCGTGAAATATAGGTCAAGGGCACTGGGTTAAGGTGCGTGCTTGCAGGGTATGTCAAGGACAATTACTATGCAAGGTTTCAGACTCAAAGCTATCTCTGATGTCGAGAAAACCAAACTTCGACGTAAATGTTGACAAAACTTCGACGTAAAAAATTTCAAAGTCAGTGGACCATGAAATATAGGTCATGGGCACCAGGTTAAGGTGCGTGCTTGAAGGGTACATCAGGGACAATTACTATGCAAGGTTTCAGACTGGCAGCTATCTCTGATGTCGAGAAAACCAAACTTCGACGTAAATGTTGACGGACGGACGGACGAACGAACGGACGGACAAACGAACGGACGGACAGAAATTTGGACTCCTATATCGCACCCTGCTATAAGCAGGTGCGATAAAAATGACCTATTCGAGGCAGGTTAACATTCTTTACCAAGGGTGTTTTATAAGAGTTTTATTACTGTGACTAAGTCAGCACTTAAAATTTGATTACCTTGATACTCTAAGATACATAATTAAGCCAATCTTTTGCCATGTCAGGATATAAATGAGCCGTGCCATGAGACAACCAGATTTTTGCGCAGGCGAAAACAAAGGCGTAGATCAGCTTCGCAGTTACTGCGAAGCTGATGCTGATCAGCACCTTTGTTTTCGATACACGAATAGTACAATCCCTTTTCTACTTTAATCCAAAATTTCAAGTCTCTAGCCATCTTCTGTCACTTCACAGACCAGTTTATGTCGGACCTGGTCGGAAACCCCGAAGACAGGTTTTCTCGTGTCGCAGATCAAATGAGCCTCAGTTCGTTATCACGAGAAAACAAGCTGAATGTCTTTGTGAACAACAACTTTATGTATAGATCAGATTGTTGCTTATCATTGTTCATGTTCAGTGCCTTAAAGTTGCTGCTATGTACTTGAGGATTTTCAAGTGTCCAGCTTATAATGTCCGACATCAGCGAAGTTGAAGCTGACTGCAAATCCTACTGAAAAGACTTCTAGTGAAAGCTAGGGCTTTGAGATAGTTATGTTACTAGGTTGTTAGACATAGGCTTTGATAAAGACTCATTGTGATGCAGGGACATTGTTATAGGAAGGCAAATTACAGGTTATAAAATAATGATTTAACCAAACCTGGAGACTTTTATCAATTGAGAGCAAATTGCTTGCTGAAGCTTAAACTTTTAACTTTTACATTTCCAGTTTTTCACAATCTCTAATAAAATGACAAAATTAAAACACCAATCATTTGCAACCACATCCCCATGAACTGGGAAATAATGGGGATTTTGACTTTTCTCTTTCAAAAGCCCAAATATATGCCCCGCACTGAAGGAACAACTGCTAAAAGTCCCGCTGAAAACCCAGCCGGTAAATGCAAATTTTCATGGCCATTTTGGGCGAGGGGATCAAATCTGCCAATATTTCATGGCACTGTGTGGGCAATGCTGGTCAAAACACTGTAGTTAAGCCCAGCTTTACCACTGCTATTCATGGCATTGAAAAGGATGGGGTTGCCAATGTATGGTGCATAAACAGCTGAGGGCATGTACTACAGGGACAGTGAGTGGTACTTGCAGGCAAGTCTCCCAGTGACATTAAATTTAATTCACCGAAACCATCAGGATAATAGAGCTAAGTAGACCTTTTTTTGCCAGCAGAATAGGTCAGAACGCATGGCTGTAGAAATATTTTCATGACCAAAACTTAAAGATTAAAGTGCCTGACATGGATTTGCTTACATTTACTACAGACTGAGCTACTTTCCTAGATCATGGAGAGTGTTGCCTTCTCTGACTACAGATACAGTACTCACTTTTACATCCTTAGCCCATTAATGACAAATGGACTTTCCAATCTTTATCAATTTACTCCTAGGCCTCAGCTAGCTCTTCTGCTGAAACTCAGCAAGCTTATTTATATCTAATGATTCAGAAAATGTAAGCGTTTTTTTTATAAAATATAGTCTGTATTACCAGTTTGCTAAAAAGGCAAGCTGCCTTATCAATGCTGAGCCGATGCACATGCGTATTTGTATTATGTGGGTGCAAAATCACAGGTGCAGATCAGGTGTGCTGGAGCTGAGTTCTTACTATTCCTGCCATGATATAATAATACTCTTACATTTTAAATAGTTTTATATTTTCAATTGGTAACAATGGTAGCATTCAAGCTGTGCAGCATCCTTTGTGATTATCAGGGTCTGACTAATGAAGAAAGGTTTTCTCACACCAGACTTATGGTTTACAAAAAACACATAAATCAAGCCCAATTTTTGCAAGCCAATTATAAGAGGGGTGTAACCTCATAAGTTTTAGTAGTCAGTTTTGCATTTTCAATAAAACTTGAACACTGCATATATATACAAGTATACAGAGAATTTACAAATAAACTGGCACAATCAGAGAAAGGTCCTGACCTAACTAGATGGAAAACAATCAACATCGTAATATAAAAAGGCTGTATGTCGTACACCTGCACTGCTGTTTACTTTAAGTATGGATGATGCTCATTACATTCTTATCAGTCCCATAGGCTTTACTCAACTTTCTGACGGTATTTTCTAAGAAATTTCTGATAAGCCTGTTCATAAAAATGAAATATGGTCACCATATCAAAACTGCAGATATGGCTTCATAAAAATGACCACTAAATAAATTCAGTACTTCATTTGCAAGCAAACTCGTTTGGCCTTTTCCCCCAAATCATGTTGATAATCAGACATAATGAATGAATATATAGTTTATTACACATTAGCCATATGATTAACTCTAGCTTAATATGGTCATGTCATGCACCGTTGACCGTATACTCAGGAATTAACTACAGCTGGATCGCCCAGCTTCATGCACTAGCGCTGGATAGCCCAGCCTCGTCTCCACTGCTGGATCCACTAGCAGCATGCACTAGCGCTGGATAGCCCAGCCTCGTCTCCAACTGCTGGTTCGCCCAGCTTCATGCACTAGCGCTGGATCACCCAGCCTCGTCTCCACTGCTAGATCGGACAGCAGCATGCACTAGCGCTGGTTCACCCAGCCTCGTCTCTTTATTCCTGAGTGTCAGCATTCCTCTTCTCAGTCTCTCGATAACTTAGCATTATGCCACTGGATCGCTCAGTGTCATAACTAAGTAGAGGATTATGATTCTTTTTAGGAGCCTAAACTAGGAGAGTCATGACCCTTTCTCAGTCTCTTGTTGTCATGTGGCTAATGGGGATAAAAGCTTGCAAAGTATTCGTCAATGCCTCATTTAGCCTTCGAAAGATCAAATGTTTAAAAAATGAGCTGCCCCCAAGACAGAGCCAAATTTGTTTATGTTATTATTTTGTGTTTTAGACTGTAGTGTTTGGCATTTGATGTTTATGATTGGTATATGCTCAATAAAATTGTCAAACCTTTATGTTGTTTTTTGTGTATAAAATGGGAATAATTTATTTTCAATTTATACACAATTTTTAAATGCTTATCTTCGTAAATGTATTACAGTTGACTAATTAATGTTGATGTATTCAACATTTACATAGGTGCTAGGCACCCATGATCAGCTAAGGGTATGAATTGGGCAGATGATGTATAGTATTAGACTATTTTGTTGTCAAATCAGTTTATGCAGTTTATTGACTGAAACATATGATTGTCTGGTAGACTATTATTAGTATGCACATTTTTTCACTTAAGTGTTACACCAGGCTGTCACTGATCAGCTGTACAAAGTTTAGTTAAGTACTATCTTAAAGGCAATTATTAACTGATGAAGTTTAACACAGGGTATTATCTACTAGGCAGACCATAATCAGCTAGTGCAGTCTGTAGTTTGTTCACAGAGTCTCTAATATCTGTTTTCAATATTTGTTTTTTGTTGTTTTTTCTTTAGGCAGATAATATAAGTAAACAAAATATGTGCTTAAGTTCTTTATGCTTATACATGTATATAATCATGATGTATAATGTGCAGCCTTGACAGATTCTAGATGGGCTCAAACACCTGCATACAGAGAACATCTGCAAGTTCTTAGAGTTTCTTTGTGTTTTCACTTCAAAGAATCTGTTATGTATATAAAGGGATTTTGTTACATAATAATGTATAAGTGTCTGAGTTGAGAATTCTGACTGAAGCTGCAGCTGGGGCAAATGATTGACAGCTCTGGGAATTATGATTGACAGCTATATTGGTCACTGCTAAAGTAGCTTAACCAATCAAAATGCAGTTGTGTTATTAAGTGTCCAATCAAATCATTTTAGAGATGGAAGTTGACTGTGTTCTTAGAATAGGTCCTTAGTTGTGAATTAGAAAGTGTTGCATTTACATGTGTTTCAAGCTAACCCTGCCTGCCATCCCCAGCTCCACCTGTTCAGGGTCATTTTAGTAGTTATTTTATAATATACTTGTGAAATACAGATATACAATGCTAATGCTTGAAATCTCATTCTTGGGAATGGCTCATTTTTAAACACTAACAGCATCCTACAAATGGGATCAGCTAGGGCCTTTTCCCCCAAATCATGTCTTAATTATAACACAGTAGAAGAAATATTTGATGAATGATAATCGGCCTTTTCCCCCAAATCATGTTGATAATCAGACATAATGAATGAATATATAGTTTATTACACATTGGCCATATGATTAACTCTAGCTTAATATGGTCATGTCATGCACCGTTGACCGTATACTCAGGAATTAACTACAGCTGGATCGCCCAGCTTCATGCACTAGCGCTGGATAGCCCAGCCTCGTCTCCACTGCTGGATCCACTAGCAGCATGCACTAGCGCTGGATAGCCCAGCCTCGTCTCCAACTGCTGGTTCGCCCAGCTTCATGCACTAGCGCTGGATCACCCAGCCTCGTCTCCACTGCTAGATCGGACAGCAGCATGCACTAGCGCTGGTTCACCCAGCCTCGTCTCTTTATTCCTGAGTGTCAGCATTCCTCTTCTCAGTCTCTCGATAACTTAGCATTATGCCACTGGATCGCTCAGTGTCATAACTAAGTAGAGGATTATGATTCTTTTTAGGAGCCTAAACTAGGAGAGTCATGACCCTTTCTCAGTCTCTTGTTGTCATGTGGCTAATGGGGATAAAAGCTTGCAAAGTATTCGTCAATGCCTCATTTAGCCTTCGAAAGATCAAATGTTTAAAAAATGAGCTGCCCCCAAGACAGAGCCAAATTTGTTTATGTTATTATTTTGTGTTTTAGACTGTAGTGTTTGGCATTTGATGTTTATGATTGGTATATGCTCAATAAAATTGTCAAACCTTTATGTTGTTTTTTGTGTATAAACTGTATAATGTTGTACCCCCTGTTACAAAATCATGTATCATGGCAGCATGAATTGGTTAATCAAGATAAAACTTGATGTATGCAGTCACTAGTCCATTCTGCAAAAGTTTGAAAAAAAAAAGCAAGATAATATTATTGTTGTTATTATTATTATTATTATTATTATTATTATTATTATTATAACATGTATTATCGCATTTGTTTATGGCATGTTTTAACTTCCAACTTAACATTTTTCAAATATCTAGACCAACAAACAAAAATGAAGGTAAAAGTAGGCAGTGATCAGGAAATGGTACAATCAGAAAGAAAAACATTAACAGTCAGGTACTTATACTAAGAAAACATATTGTAAGCCGAGTGAGCAGTTATCATCCCTATCGGTGGCAACTTGTCTAAAAATACATGCATGAACAGCACAAAGATTCATCACCAAAACATAAAACATAAGAACCATCACAAAATAGTTTAAAATAGGGACCATCATAGTGTCTGGTGCCAAGCGAAATGGTATATGAATAAAAGAAGACAGTAAAGTTATCGAACACTATTGAGTTAAAAACTAGTCTTACTCATTGGTTGCAGGAGTGTCAAAATTCGACTAAAGCGTGCGGACCGGGGTCAATATAACCCCATCTGTTTGGTGCATGTTTTGGTAACAACTTGGTCATGGAAATACTTCTACTGCCTTTTACATGTTAACAGCCACTTTCACTTGAGTTCATTGTTTGAGCATGAAGACCCTGTGTTCTGAAGATCTGACTTTCTTTTCATGTTGTCCACAAAGACATCTGGATTGATTGATCTGCTGATCTGAGTACAAACTAAATGACCTTTAAAATGGCAAATTCAAGTGAAATTTTCATCCTACTACATGTATGTGGAAATTTGGTCATGTAGATAAAATTGATAAAGTTCTGCTCTTGTCCCTATCCAATTTCAAGATATGCATTGTATGTGCTGTGTAAAGAATTTTGAAATAAAAATGTGCTTTAACCAAACAATCACAATTAAAGTTTTACCAGAAGAGGCAACATCATTACCTAAAGATAAATGCTGAATATATTTTAAGAACACCTGGCACATGGGACACAGTTTCAGTTCTAAAGTAGAACAAAAAGTTACCCGATTTACACACAAACTTGAATGACCTAAATGCTCAAACGGCAAACTCGAGTGAAATGGGCTGTATGTTAAGGGGTCAACACTCTCTCATAATCTTGTATGCTGGTTGGGAACAAGTATTTAGACAAATTCATTTGGTTCGCTCCAAAATTTTGGGATGGTCCAATGGTTTCTTAGCGAAGTTTTGTGCTCTTAAAATAAATACCTTACACACTCATTTGACACGCCTATGAGAAAAAACATGTCAGCTTATTGCATCAAGAAGAAAGATTTATTCCAGACTAACTTGGACCGGACCTGGTTCGAACCCATCTAAACTGAGTATAACATTCAATTCCATTCGTTGTTGCGAGTACCATAGCTGCTAGGTCGGCATCGTGTTGGATCACTTACAAGTTAATTCCTCAGAGCAATGGTTTTATATCGTGATTTGGAAAACTTGTTTACTAAAACAAAATCCTCAACTCAAATAAATATGTTTTTCCCTATAGCTTTTATTGGGTTCAACCGAGGCTAATCAAGTCCTTTGGATGAGACATTACTAGGCAGAACTTTTGTTGCCATTCATTTATTTCATATTTAAAAACGATTCTTCTGTTGTTGCTCAATTTCTTTCATATTCCTAGAATACTTCTGTTTTGGTATATTTTGTAAAATCTTGTGTGCAAGATATCTCAAAATGTATTTTAGCGACAGTCTTCATATTTGGTAAACTGATTGGTGCTGAGAGCTGAGGTTAAAGTCCAATTCGCATGCGCAAAAAATACATGCATGTAAATATACTCCGTGTGTAAATATACTCTGGTGTGCAAAAATTTATCAACCTGTGAGTAAATTTAAATTACGTTCACATGGGTTTTATCGCCAGGATGATTTTTTTTTATGCAAATTTATCATTTCTGGATTACAACCCGTCCATTTAAGTTTTCTGTATTTGCTAAACAAGAATATGCAGCTTCAAGGTGTTCTTGTAGACTTTTGCAGCAGAGGAGAATCATGTAATGGTCAGGCATAATCTAAGCAGTTATACAGTTCCCTTTTATCATCCTTTCACAAGGAATTACTTTTAAAATGCCCCAAGAATCTCACCAAGATGAAGAAATAGTGTGGCTGTTTGCACTCCATATGATCTAAAATGCGATGAATGGCAATAAACTCTTATTTAACAACAATGTCCACAGTTACAGCAACTGTCATATAATCAGTTATGGACAAAAAATGTGAAAATTTGTTATCTAAAAGCAGAATATTGACTTGAAATAAAAATACTCATGGGTTAATTTTACTATGTGTTCGCATGGGACAAAATAGTAAATTTACACGTGTGTATTTGTAGAAATAAAATTTGCATCTGGTCAGACCCAGGAGTAAATTTACCCATATGTTAATATACTTCGGTGTGTATTTGCGTTCCCATGCGCCATTTGCTTACCCCGAGTAAAATTTGCACACCGGAGTATATTTACATGTGTGTATTTTGGCGCATGCAAATTGGACTTTACTTTTGAGAAGTTTCTGTCAATTTTTGACAGAATTACAGAGGTTTGATCTTTTACTCCATTTTGAACTTTTTTTTTCAAAATGCCTGCATTCTGTTTCTGGATCCAGATCAAAACAGACTGCTACACCAGAAAAATGAAACCAACCCCAATGAAATTAATGCCAGGTTAGGCACAAGCATATGGTTGGGGGCATAGTGTTTTACAAGCACATTGCTAGTTTTAATATATTTCTTAATTGTTGACAGATGCAATAAATTCATCAAAGTCTCTCTTCTTAAACTTATTAGATCTATGATCCCTATTTCAGAGAGACATATTAATTTAAAGAGGTGCATGGCCAGAAAACATGTTTTGCATGTCAAAAATAAAACCGGTGATAAGCTGCAAAGTAATCACCTGATAGGCCTAATAAATTGTCACCTTCCTTTTTGTGTCAGAGCTGTTCGAAAACCAATAATAATAATAATAAAACCAGAGGACCAATGGTCCTTTAAACGCTCACCTGAGATCTGTTGTATATACAAATAAACATGTTTGCATATTATGGAAAAAAGCCCCAGTAAAGGGACAGATGATTCCCTGGTGTCCATTATTTTTTTTCATAATAATCAATATCCTGTCCATTTGCCAATTTCCTGCAAGTCTTTCTCTTCAACCGACAAATAACAGTTATCCCAATTCAAAGGCATAGGCAACCTATGTTGACCTTGTCGTAAAATAGGTCAAGGTCATCACAGGGTCATGATTTATACATACATTGTAGTACTTAAGGGCTGTGGCAAGATAAAATGGTCATTTTAATCTTTTCATATGTACAGAAACAATGCTTTGAGATATAGAGACAGTTTATGCCTCAGATAGTGGTACATGGTGGTAGCAAACTGGAAAGACAAATCCAACAATTTTGATTTAGTGACTGCGATGAAATATCAAAATAAATGCCTTAAAATGGCTAAATTTTGAGTGTACAATGTTTCCTGTATATTTTCAACAAATTTCATTTGCATTTTTAACCCTTATCTAGCTCCAAAGCAGCACATATATAGCCTTATAACCTGGAGATATTACTGATGTTTGTTTTGATATATTGTTCATAATTTTATGGCAACTGATGCTCGTATGACAAACGTTTGAACATTTGTGGTCGGATGTTACAAAAAGATTTTCAAAATTTGATAGCTTTTTACAAACCATTATAAAAATACCAAATATATGAATTGTGTAATTGAAACTGTGGTATGTAATAGTCGTGACATGTCTTTTTTTTATACTTCAGGCTTTGGAAAGCTGACTACTAAGAGGAAAATTGATATCACTTTTTATATGCTATTTTTTAGGGTGTCCGAAACGGCCTGTATCATCCGAAGAGTGGCTGTTTTCTCTTACGCACAAAGTTATAAACAGTTCATATTACCTTTTTTTAATGGTTGATGAAAAACAGTATAAGAACACAAGGAAATCTTTTTGCTCTGCGTAAACCTTCGGAAAACATTGTTGCCGATATGTGTCCGAAACAAATTTTTGTATCATCCGAAGAGTGCTTTTCACAAAATGTTGGTCTGTGATTTTGTACTTTGTTTCTCTATTTTGGTTTTTTACCTAAGCTTTTCACAAATTAAGATGTGATGATTTATAAGCCAAAAATCTTCTATCATAGTATGCTGAACTTTGCAAAAAATGATTTTTTGAAATTCGGCTTCCTAAGTTCATTCTTAGGACACACATATAAAATTCATATAAAATTAATATGCAGTGATGAATTAGGAAACATATGAGTGATCATTGTTATGCTTTGATTTTATTTAAATAATAGATGCATGTATTAAAATCTATATTATTCTTGGGTTTGTATCATCCGAAGAGCTCTTCGGACGATACATAGTACTCTTCGGACGATACAGCTCTTCAATTGTATCATCCGAAGAGTTCTATGTATCGTCCGAAGAGTTCACTTACAATTTTTAAAAAGTATAAAAATGGAAAAAAGAAGCTTTTATAATAATATAAGATATCTATCAAGTAGCTTTTAGGTGTAAATTATGAAAAAATCATGAAATTGATTCAAAAGCTGTATCATCCGAAGAGCATTGTGTATCATCCGAAGAGCATTGTGTATCGTCCGAAGTGCATTTGTATCATCCGAAGAGCTGACTGTAATGCTTTACAAAAAAAATTGCCCAATATCTTTTGGAAAGGTTTGGGTTGTATGTCAGAGAAAACAATACCAACAACACATCCTTGAGTAAGACAGATGTTTGCATTCACTTTTCTCAGAACTAACCTAAAAAAACCTATAAAAAATGTTACTTTGATACAGTACTTCAAAAGATGTGGAAATTAAATACATAAGCAAAGTCAAAGCAACTTTGGTCCATGTTTGTGTGACAAAGGAAAAATAGTAAACTATGCTTTTGATGTAAAGTTGGTACATCTATACATTTCAGAAGAGAAGTGGTGGTATTAGTTGTCCAATATGAGCAGAAGTAGTTAACAGATGTCAGAATCTGAATAGTTTACTGGTGTACAATAATTGTTTATGTTTAACTCTAAAGATACCTAATTTATAACATATGAGTGTCAAGCTATTAACAAAAGAAAATATATAAAAATACTAAATTATTCATAAGTTACAATCTGGGCAGTATGTCCATTCTCCAAACAAAAGAAGTCTTTGTAAAGAAAGTTTTACTCTCTGCACCAGGATCAGTTTTATGCTAGATTTGGGAAAGGCAACATCTTATTTCAAAGTGGAGAAAATACTAAATGCAAAAAATGTGACTTTAAAGTTAATTTAGAAAATGCAAGGGCTTCGGCCCTTGCTAGAAAATATGTGTAAAATGGAAAGGACATGTGCAACTACATCCAGATATATGTGTTTAAGAAGTATTAAGATGAACTGAAGTTGTGTTATAAATATGCATTAAAAGAAAATTGAAAACAGGAGAAAGACTTGCTACTCAATTCAACCTCAACAAAATAACAACAAAAACAAGAACTATGCAAAAACTCTCTTATAAATTTTGGTGGATGAACCGCGGTCGAAAGACTTTTTAGCTCTTTCAACGATTCCGGGACAGCTCTACAAAAGGATAATCAAAATTTCTAATTCCCCAGGACTCAAATTTTTAATGGTTTTATGACAGAACTCAACAAAAATACAGGAACAAACTTAAAGGTGGAGAATTTGACTGAAATTTTAAATGATGATGGACAGTGTAATTTCGGCGAGAATAAACTTTACTCAAGACAGAGGACATTTAAATCTAAATTTGATGGAGTATCTGCAAACTTTCTTTGGACAAAGAAGTTATGTGACTACTTTCCAGAAAATGTTGAAGGCTACAGAGACATTTCTTTGAGACATTTCTTTGGATGATACTGAAGAGAAATTCTGTTTAAGAATAAATTAAGAAACAATATTATTAAGAAACTTTTAAAGTGGTTAAACTGGAACTTTCATAATATAAATGACTTAAATTCAAATTTACCAATGTTTTATCATTTTCACACTTGTATGCTTTACATCTTGTAAAATATGTATGCTTTATGCCTATGTTTTCATGTATAGTTGTACATGTCCTCAATGTCATATTGAAATATTTGAAGTCAAAATTAAAAAAGCAAACTCCTCAAGTCAAATAACCGTGAATAAATGAAATGCAGAACATATAAAAAATGAAAATGAGTAAACTTCATAATGTCTACAGTTTTAGATTTTGAATGTGGTATAAGGTGATTTGAACTGATTTCAGCATAATTCTTCATACTGCGGGTGAAATAATTATGTTGTTATCTGAAATTAGGTTTGAAGAGGACTGATCATCCTGCCTATAAACTAAAATCGGTCCACCTTCATACCATGCGCAATAATTACATATATCGTAGAAACATCTTTTTAATATGTAATTTAAAGAACTGGATAGTTGTCTCATAATTTTTGTATATATTATGAAATGTGATGTTCAAAACAATGAAGGGTGAACTTTACAGTAAAATTAAAGATGATGCCATTAATGCATTAGACCAAAGATATTACATAAAAATTAAAAAGTAATGGTTTGTAATGCAGAGGATGAGCAGTCATGGGTTGATTAAAGGTGGCACTGCCGAGAAATGCCTTTAATATAAAATAAAAATAATTAATAAATAATGTGGAGCACTAAAAGTTACCCTGAATGTCTTGCAACGATATTATATCACAGACGATAAGACTATCCCTTCTAACAAATTGCATAAAATGTATGTTTTGTGAAAAATATAAACAAATATATTTAATCAAATGCTGTTTTGAGGACAAAACATTTTCAAAAGGGGCGGGAAATTTGTGACAAAGGAAAAATAGTAAACTATGCTTTTGATGTAAAGTTGGTACATCTATACATTTCAGAAGAGAAGTGGTGGTATTAGTTGTCCAATATGAGCAGAAGTAGTTAACAGATGTCAGAATCTGAATAGTTTACTGGTGTACAATAATTGTTTATGTTTAACTCTAAAGATACCTAATTTATAACATATGAGTGTCAAGCTATTAACAAAAGAAAATATATAAAAATACTAAATTATTCATAAGTTACAATCTGGGCAGTATGTCCATTCTCCAAACAAAAGAAGTCTTTGTAAAGAAAGTTTTACTCTCTGCACCAGGATCAGTTTTATGCTAGATTTTGGAAAGGCAACATCTTATTTTAAAGCGGAGAAATTCATAAATACAAAAATGTGACAGTAAAGATAATTTAGCAAATGCAAGGGCTTCGGCCCTTGCCTAGAAAATATGATTATGTGGAAACGGGACATGTACAACTACATCCATAATCTGTGTTTAAAATGTTTTGGCATGAACTTAAGTTTTATCACAAGGGTTAAAAGAATAAAAATGAAAACAGAAGAAAGACTTATGTGTCAATTCAACTTCAGTGTCAGCTAATTTGTGCAATTAGAAGAAATCTAAACAAGAAGAAGATCTAAGGAAAAACTCTTTTATATTTGTTTTTTGGATGAAGGGCTAAACTTATAATAAAACATGAAAAGACAAACAACACAGTTTTCATTCTTTCAGTTATTGGCTTTAAAAGGTGGTTGTAGCGTCCGAAGAGTTTTCAGGGGTTCATCTCGAAAAAAAGACACTGTCAGCAAATATGGCAAAAAGTTATCTTCTCATTACCATTTCTGGTTATGGCAGTGATTAGGCTATAACATAGTGCTAAAGAGATGATGTTTTGAACAAGTTGAAAAATTGACACCCAGGAAACACTTTTTGTCCATTTTATCTTGCCACAGCCCTTAAGCCATTGATGTTTCATGCCAAGTTTTGTTGAAATCGGTCCACCGGTTCCAGAGAAGAAGATTTTGGAAGGGTTTTTATCATATATGGGCATGGCGGCCATCTTGGTCATGTGACCTGGATTATTTATATATACATTGGATCCCCCATTCTATCGATGCTTCACATAAAATTTGGCTTTGATTGGCCAAGTGGTTTCAGAGAAGAGGATGTTTGAATATTATGGTAATATACATGTATATTGCCCCGGGGTGGGGGCATATGAGCCCTTGGGTCCATTTTTTTTTCAGAATCATTAATAGTCAGTCATACTACCCATTTCCTGCAAGATTTTTACCTCAAATTACTTTTTAAAAGTTTTCCCCATTCAAATGCATTGGCGACCTATGTTGACCTTGCCGTAAAATAGGTCAAGGTCTTCACAGGGCCATGATTTATATACACATTAAAGTGCTTGAGCCATCAATGCTTCATGCCAAGTTTCATTGAAATCGGTCCACTGGTTCTGGAGAAGATTTCTAAAGGGTTTTTACCATATATGGGCATGGTGGCCATCTTGGTCATGTGACCTGGATTTCTTATATACACATTGGTTCCCCCTTCCTATAGATGCTTCATATAAAATTTGGCTTTGATTGGCCAAGCGGTTTCAGAGAAGAAGATCTTTGAAAATGGTGGACGACGGACGGACGACGGACGACGGACAACGGACGGACGACGATGGACGGACGCCGGGTGCCTACCTATCCTATAAGCTCATCTGTGAGCCTTCGGCTCAGGTGAGCTAAAACAACAAAGATTTTCTCATGAAGCAGCTCATAATATAAACATGAAATAACAACAAATGCACTTTTTTTTATTTCTCTTTCAGTTTCTGCCATAATATTCATCTCTTAGTTGAACAAAATTTAAATGTGTAAAACATTCTTTGACCTAAAACTTGAGTCTAAAACAAAGGGATTGTTCATGGTTTGTTTAGTTCTATAATTGATCTTTCAACACCTACGCTGACAGGAGAATGATACAGAGCATAGTCTAAACTTAGATTAGAAGTGGATATCCCTTCCCCCATTAATAGATTAGCCATGGTTTCATATTTCAAAACATCCCAATTTTCATCTGTGGCACAGGAGTAAATTGGATGAGTCCACTTTCTATTTTAGGGGCATCAGGATTGATTTATAATTTTTATTTCATTTTTCGATGAAATTTCTCTAAGCAAACAGAATAGCCCCAGATTAAACGCCAGGGTCTGCGGCGTCTCATCTGGAGCTATACTGTTTGCCAATGTCCCATATTAACACATTTAAGCCTGGCGTCCCTTTTATGGGACAAAGGCAAACAGAATAGCCCCAGATGTGACGCCGCAGAACGCGGCGTCCCCTCTGGGGCTCTTCTGTTTGCTTAGAGAATTTTCATCAAAAAATTGAATAAAATCTAAAAATCACTCCTGACGCCCCTAAAAATGAAAGTGGATTCACCCTAATGATAATGATGGGAAAATCCATTCGTCAAATATGGGTTAATAAGACACCAGGATTATATTAGTTAATTTGTAATTTCAAAAATCTCTGTTGTATACATCCAGCTTTGTGTTGGATATGGTAATGCACCAGTCATTTGTATTCCCGGCCCCCCAAGGGCCGGGGATAGCGGGGACTCAGTGGGGCTAAAGTGCCAGGTTTTAACTTCCGATGAGTCCCAGTAGTGCCGGGGATGTGCCGGGGTTTTAATTTCCTGCCAATACACAGTCACATTATTTCATAATAGATATTAATTATATTTTTAACATTTTATGGTTCTTATTTAATTTGCAAATGTACTTGTCCTTTTACAGCATAAATTCAAGCCCCTCTCTCATATTTCAGTTTCATCAGCACAACTCCTAGCTGTTGTACCACATTATAGTCAGCCTCCGGAGAGCCGGGGATTTTACTAGGGATTTTACCACAAATGTGGCCCCGCAGTGCTGGGCTTTTAGCCGGGCTTCAAAAATTGAAAAGTTAAAAGCCCCGGTATTCCCCGGCCCTAGAAAAACCGGGAATACAAATGACTAGTGCATTAAAAACCAATGCCATCCCCTGACTCTACATCTTGGCGAATAGGGAACACTATTCTAAAGACTTTTAATCTCTTTGTATATGCGGCCCTCCCTTTAAATTGGGAACTTGCTGATGTTATTATAGGCTGCTACAAAACTCAATTACATTACGAAAACACGCCCATGTTAAATGTAGATTTTTCTTAAATTGTAAAAATTGAAAATTTTCAGCAGAATTTTTTTTGATATTTTTCTTGTGGGTACACGTTAGAACCTCCTCGCCGAGGCGGTTCTAACGAGTACCCACAATCTATGTTTTGGAGCAAAAATAAGAAAAATAGGTATACCCCTGCATACCCCAGTTTCACTATATAAAAGTGGGGTTCAAGGGGGTATACATTACACGGACATGTTTTCCTGATGTAAATCTATATTTTAAGCACTAGTCATTTAATAGCAGTAATAAAACTTATAAGGTCTAAAGTTTGATGTATTACTGTAAGTTTGAAAATGTTCCCAAGAACTTCATTTTCGCGAATAGTTGCCTTGCAAATTCAAAGTTCTCGCTAATAAAGTATCATTAAAATCTGTCAACACTACCCTGATACTCGTTCGTAAAATTCAAGATCCGTGCGCGCATTACTCGAAAATAGAGTGACGCAAAGATTTCAGAATTTACAATATTCTATTTCATCACTTCAATCAATAGTCTATAGAAGGCTTACCTCCATTCTAATTAATTTCCATCAAATCAGGAACAAACGATCAAATTATAATCCAAAACATCCATATAATAAAAAATATGAATTGTATAAATCTGTCATAATATTTTCAATCCAACCTTGAATCAAAAAATGTGACTGCAGTGGTAAGCAGTTGACAGCAAATGACTAAAAGGCTAGCATACGAACAGGGTATGCAATGTTACCTGACTTACCTGGTCATTTTTTCTCTGTGGGCTCGGGGGTTTGAGTGAACCCCTCTCTGGGACCAAATTATTTCGATTTCATGGAGAAACGGCGAGGCGGTTCTAACGTGTACCCACAATCTATGTTTTGAGCAAAAAAATAAGAAAAATATCAAAAATTTTCTACCGAAATTTTCCCTCTTTACAACTTAAAAAAATCTCTGTATATTGCATGGGCATGTTTTCGTAATGGAAGAGTCAGAGTGTCAATCACATCTACCACACAACATCACAGTCATGTTAAACAATAATACATGTAAATCATTGTAAAGAATAACTTACATATCTAAAATATTTTCAGCTAGACTCATTCTCGGCATACATGAGTATTCATGCGTGACATAACAAAACCCTATTTTTCATGCAAAATTCTTTTCGCAAAAAGCACCATTTTCCATTATGTTCAATCGCAAAAAAACCTTTGTGTTTAATGGAGCTTTTTTGAAGTTTTTTTCTAATATTTGCTATGTGTGATCTAGTGCATGCTGTGGATTTGTTTGTTTGTTTGTATTACGGTTTAACCTCCCAGTCAACAATTTTTCAGTCATGTAGGGATGGAGCCACTACTCCCTGTGCGTGCTGCATGCAATGGACGAGTTAATACTGAGTTTGTTCCATTCTACGTCTCACCAACACCTAAGGCCACATTGAGACAGGGCCTCTGTTTAAAAGACTGATCCAAGAGAATGTGAGAGCTAAATGGACATGCCACAAGGAGAAGCCAATCAGTTTAACATATTTTTGATGAATGGATTGGCCCATCATTATCAATTGGGTGTGTGCACTTTCATTTTTAGGGGTGTTATAAGGTGTAATTTTTAAATGGACTTTCTCTCTATGCAATTAAACAGGAAAGCCCCAGATGGGATGCCATATTCTGCTGCGTCACATTTGGGGCTATGCTGTTTGCCCAAGTCCCATAAAAAGGATGCCACAAGGCCATAGAGGCTTCTAGCAACGGAAAAGCGAAATCATATTGCAATGCAAAATATGACCATTAAAATTGGTCGAATTACAATCCCTGTAAGTAACTCTTGATCAATATTTACCTGTATAAAACATGTCACAAGAAAAACTAACCCATATTTCGCAATCTATTCAAATAACCCATATTTTGCAATCTATATTTTTTGTCAATTCAGATAATTTAATATTTTATCTTATGTTACATTTATTAGATGGTAAATGTAAACGAAATTCAAAACTGATTTTAAGACGTGTTTTTGCGCATTTAAATATACCTCAATTTTCTGCTAAGGATGGAATTTCTGCTCACATGATTATGTGCCCTTGGCTAACATGTTTATGATATGAAAACATTATACACCCCTCTAATGATTTCCAGCAACAAAAACGTTCATGGCTATTTCAATGTCACTAATGAGCATTTTCGATGTAAACATGCGATATCAATATTCTTGCGAGTGTTCAAATCTTCAAACAATTATGAGCACCTGAAAACTTATTGTACCCGAACCTCAGGTCAATATTTTCTAAACAGCCTGGGCAAGGCGGTTCTACTGTGTCCCCACAATCTATGTTTCGAGCAAAAATAAGAAAAAATTCAATTTTTTTTACAACTTAAGAAAAATGTGCATATTACATGAGCGTGTTTTCGTAATGCAACATTCTAGATTCACTTTCTGTGATGCTTCAACTTCGGTAGTCTCATGGATCACCATAAGGTTTTCTTTGGTTTTGTTCATATTGTACTAATAAAACAACATAAGGGTATTGACAGATACTAAGATCAACAAAGTACTGATAACACTTTTACAACTTGTTAGTGACTAAACTATTTAATGGACTTATCCAAGTCATTAAATTTGCCCATGCAATAATATGAGCCACCTTGTGGAAAAACCAACAATGTGGTTTCCGAACAGGTCTGACACAAACCTGGCTGTACAGCTACAGAAGCAGGATAAAAGCGTGAAATTTTGGAGTTAAGTAGAGGAGGAATCGTGTAATATCCGAGTAGTGAAAACTGCGAACTGCGAAGCTGATCTGCGCCTTTGTTTTCGCCTAGGCAGATTGTTGGTTTTCCCATGTGGCGGCTCATATAACACAGAGATTTTTTTTTTCAGGTAAAAAATTGAAAATTTCATTGGAAAAAAAAAACCTGATATTTTTCTAAATTTTGCTCAAACCATTGAATGTGGATACTCGGTGAGGCAGTTCTAACGAGTACCTACAATCTATGTTTTGGAGCAAAAATAAGAAAAATAGCTACACGGGCCCTGCAAAGCCCAGTTTTCTACATGTATAATTAACATTGGGGTTTTTGTATGGGGGTATTCATTGCATGGACATGTTTGGGTGATGATTACATTTAATGGACTTATCCAAGTGAAAGAAAGGTAATTTCAAACCAAGAGACCCCACAATAAATATACTATTTAAATGTAGAAATAGCAATTGAATGTATTCTCACTATAATATATAAATAGAAAAATACCATTAGTCTTAGAAGAGTTGCAAATGACATTTTTTTTATTTACAACATGTACCTTGGTTAACATAAAAACTGCTTTTAACATTTTTGCATATGCAAAATCGAAACGAAAACCGCAAATTTGATTCCCATAGATTTTTTCATATACACACATAGTACAAGCCTTCTTCATTCTCCCTCATGCTAAGCCAGTTTGCCTATGGCTGTCATGGTGCACTTTGATTTAAGTCAGAACTGGAGAACGGGTTTCTCATGGCATGGCTCATATATTGATAGTACATGTAATTACTATAAACTTATGCCCCATTATGTACAACATAGAAGACCATTACATATATCATGTACAAATTTCTGCAAATATCATGATTGACACTGAGTTATGGCAGAGGTTGCCCATATCATGTTTTGTGGTCATTTTTTTTAAAGTATGATTTGTATATGTCTGTGTTGCTAAAACAGAATTTTTAAAAAAGTTCAAAACTGATTTATTTTGAAATAACAGAAATCGAGTACAAAAAGTCATATGAATATATAGGTAGATTTTAATTTAAAAAATTTAGCAAAATGTTTTGAACAAACTTTCTCCTTCAGTACTTTGATCATTTTTCTATTAAAATGGCCCTAAAGTACTAACAAGTTATGTTATATTAGTCCGTAATACATTACGAAAACATGCCCATGCAATGTACGGAGAATTTGTTCAGCAAAATTGAAAATTTCATTGGAAAAATTTTGATATTTTAAATATTTTTGCTCAAAACACTGATTGTCAGTACAAGCTAGAGCCGCTCGCTGAGGCTGCTCTAACGAGTACCCACAGTCTATTTTTTGCATCGAAAATAAGAAAAATAGGTAAACCCCAGTTTTACTATATAAAAGTGGGGTATGAGGGGGTATACATTTCACGGAGACACATCCTTTCACTAAAACAATACTGGGTGGCCAAAATTTGCTATTTTTCTGTGTGTGTACTTTATCTTTCGATCTTGAAAAGGTATTTGTCCCCTCTAAATCAGCAACAAAGTACAGATTGTTCCCATGATGTCTATACAGATACATCAGGAAAACATGTCGGAAAAATAAATACACCCTTTTTACCCGCATTTATATAGTAAAACTTGGGTTTACAGGGGTAAACCTATTTTTCTTACTGTATGTTCAAAATTTTTGCATGACTTTTATTTCATGATTTTTCTTTTTCCGAAGTATTAGCGAGTTCTTGAATTCTCGAATGAGTACTCTTGCATTCTATAAAGCTTATACATGTATGTGTATACGTAGTAACTATTTATTAGCAAGAACTTGCGAATCAACAAAATTTGCAACTATTAGCGAAAAGAAAGTTCTCGCGAACATTTCCTAATTTACAGTGTTTTTGATCCAAAACATAGAGGGGGTTCTAACATGTACCCACAATCAATGGGTTCTAACATGTACCCACAATCAATGTTGGGCCCCCGCCCATTGGGGCCTAAAGAAATAGATGGGCTGCTTGTGTCTCCAGGCAAAGCTTCTTTGCTACTGACTGACCATCTGATTACTGGTTATCTGCTCAGGTCTGAGCTTGCCCAGGAAAAGTGGTTTCAAGTCAAACCTTCCATACCTATAAGCCTTTTTGGCTTGGTTGGATGGATATTTCAAGCACTTGTTGGATGTCATGACATGCTCATTTTGGGTAAAAGTCCCATAAAGTGGAGGCAACGTCCCGACATGACCTTGGCTGTTGACTGGGACGTAAAGCATTAATTCAAACAAACAAACAATCAATCTTTTGAGTATAAAAAAAATATATATCAATATTGCAATGGACATTGTTTTCGTAAAAGCTAATTTCTGTGATCTTTAAAACAGACATGTAAAGAAACAAAACTGTTTTATGTACCAAAGTAAAAAAACATCCAATTTCAGCCATCCAGGAACTGACAATACAAATTTTCATAATGCAGCAGTTTGTTTTAATAAGTACCCAAAGAACCACCAGTAATGACAATGGCAGAGGCTAGATCCCATTTGAGTGGTAAATCTTAACACAGCCTTATCTTTTTGGATTTTTAGATTCTAGCTGACATATTTTATCCCCTATTGTACAATGCATGCACTTTGCAAATTGCTTAATTTCTTATATGGCCTTCTGACTCAGTTGCTTCTCTGCACTCATTTTTCTTTAATTAATAAATAAAATTTTTGGACAAGAAATCCAAATTTTGTGACAGAAATGTCATCTTATTAGTATAATTGGAGCCGCGTTGTGTGACAAAACCAGATTTTAGCCTATGCGAAAACAAAGGTGCAGAGAAGCTGTGTAGAAGCTGCACAGCTGATCAGCACCTTTGTTTTCGCTACACAGACAGCACAATACCTCTTCTCAAATCCGAAATTTCAAGCTTCTAGCCTCAGACTGAGAATGTCCAGGATGGTTTGTGTCTGACCTGGTGCATTATACATGTCAAAAGCAATGTTTCTTTATGTTGGGGCTAGTTTTACACTTGTCTAATTGGATTATAATTTGACAAAGAATCAGTTATGATGTTTTGCTGTGTGGTTAGCTAATGCACCAAAAAGGTTTGTACTTACGGACCTTCTATATATACAAGAGGACCAATGGTCCTGTAAACGCTCACCTGAGATCTGCTGCATATACCAATAAACATGTTTGAATATTATGGTATTTAACCCCAGTGCAGGGGCAGATGAAGCCCTTTGGGCCATTTTCTTCTTTTTTTTTCAGAATAATCAATATTCTGTCCATTTGCCAATTTCCTGCTGGCTTTTCCCTTTAAATGACATTTTTAAAACAATTTTCCCCATTTAAATGCATGGTCAACCCATGTTGACCTTGTCATAAACTGGGTCAAGGTCATCACAGGGTCATGATTTATGTATACATGGTAGTACTTAAACCATAGATGCTTCACACCAAGTTTCTTTGAAATAGGTCCACCGGTTCGGGAGAAGAAGATTTTTGAAGGGTTTTTACCATATATGGGCATGGCGGCCATCTTCGTAATGTGACCTTGATTATTTATATATACATTGATTCCCCCATTCTATAGATGCTTCACATGAAATTTGGCTTTGATTGGCCAAGCGGTTTCAGAGAAGACGTTTGAATAGTATGGTAATATACATGTATAATGCCCCAGGGTTGGGGCAAATATGCCCCTGGGGTCCATTTTTTTTCAGAATCATTAATATTCAGTCCTACTGCCCATTTTCTGCAAGACTTTCACTTTAAATGACATTTTAAAGGTTTTCCCCATTCAAATGCATTGGCGACCTATGTTGACCTTGCCGTAAAATAGGTCAAGGTCATCCAAAGGTCATAATTTATAAACACATTGTAGTACTTCAGTCCCCGATGCTTCATGCCAAGTTTCGTTGAAATTGGTCCATTGGTTCAGGAGAAGAAGATTTTTGAAGGGTTTTTACCAAATATGGGCATGGCGGCCATCTTGATCATGTGACCTGGACTATTTATAAACACATTGATTCCCCCTTCCCATAGATGCTTCCTATAAAATTTGGCTTTGATTGGCCAAGTGGTTTCAGAGAAGATCTTTGAATATTTTTGTAATATACATGTATATTGCCCCGGGGTGGGGGCAGACCAACCCCTGTGGTCCAATTTTTTTCTTCAGAATTACCTACCTTCAGTCCATTTGCCCATTTCTTGCAAGTTTTGCCTTTCAAATAACATTTTAACAATTTTCCCCATTCAAATGCATGGGCGACCTATGTTGACCTTGCCGTAAAATAGGTCAAGGTCATCCAAAGGTCATAATTTATAAACATATTGTAGTACTCCAGTACTCGATGCTTCATGCCAAGTTTCGTTGAAATCGGTCCAGTGGTTCCGGAGAAGAAGAATTTTGAAGGGTTTTTACCATATATGGGCATGGCGGCCATCTTGGTCATGTGACCTGGATTATTTATAAACACATTAATTCCCCTTTCCCATAGATGCTTCATATAAAATTTGGCTTTAATTGGCCAAGCGGTTTCAGAGAACAAGATCTTTGAAAATGGTGGACGACGACGGACGGACGACGACGGACGCCGGATCATGGCCATCCTATAAGCTCACCTTGTGAGCCTAACGGCTCAGGTGAGCTAAAAACACTACACATCTACTAATTCGACATCCGATATTCAAAATGATGCGTAGGCCGTATTACTTCATGAGCCCCCTCGTGAGAAAACCAACAATGTGGTTTCCGAACAGGTCCGACACAAATCAGGCTGTACCGTCACAGAAGCAGGCTAGAAGCTTGAAATTTCGCATTTAAGAAGAAGAGGAAGTGTACTGTCCGTATAGCGAAAACAAAGGCGCTGATCAGCTTCGCGGTTACCGCGAAGCTGATCTGCGTCTTTGTTTTCGCCTATGCAGATTGTTGGTTTTCCCACGAGGCGGCTCTTATTATGGCACTCCCAGACAGGGCATTCTATACAACTTGAAAAAACTTGTTTTCAAAAATTTAGGATGAAATCCTTTATGCATCTTTATTTCATAACATGGTGATATTATGAGAATTTGTTTGTACAGATGATTCAAAGATGCATAATATTAAGGCTATACCATTTTTCGCATGTACAGGTAAATACCGGTAAATAAATGTAATCTGTACTCTAGCACTTGGGATAGCATTACCAAGTGAAATTGAAGCAAAATATTTAAAACTTTGTATACACTGGTTTTCATTATTTTTTATCTAAAATATAGATTAAGGGTACACGGACATGTTTTCGTGATGACAACATACAACAAAATATTATATCAGCCAAAGTACCTGCACAAAGTGAACAACACAAGTTTGTTTGCACTTATAAAAAATATGAGGCCCTGCAGTTAAGAACCAAATCCTAAACACCAAAGAAAAATTTCTTATGAGGTGCTCATTGTGACTTTTATCAAACAAAAAGTGAAAAATGGTAATGGATGAGCTTGCACTTTTACCTGACAATAAAATATACAACTATTTCTACCTTCAATGAATACTATCTATTTGGTCATAAAATAATACTCAAAATCTACAGATATTACAATGCTATATATCAGTTTTGCTTCAGGGGTAAAATTGTTGAAAATTTTATACAGAGTCAACCAGTACTCAATCAAGATTGCAAGTGATCTGAGAAAGTCGCCCAGGGCTATAGGTTTTGAGCACAAATCCACTTTAAACATCCTGATTTTAACTAAGATTTGATATAAATGCTTTGTCATTTTTACAAGTACAGCAAAATTTTGCAATATAAATGCATGGTTGACCTAATTTGAGCCGCATCATGAGAAAACCGGATTTTTGCCTAGGCGAAAACAAAGGCGCAGATCAGCTTCGCGGTAACCGCGAAGCTGATCAGCGCCTTTGTTTTCGCTACTCGGATAGTACAATTCCTCTTCTACTTAAATCCGAAATTTCAAGCTTCTAGCTCTTTTCTGAGCTTGTACAGGCCGGTTTGTGTCGGACCTGGTCGGAAACCCCGAAGACCGGTTTTCTTGCGTCGCGGCTCATTTTATCAATGTAGAGGACCTGGAAGACCCAATAAAGTGGGTCAATGTCAGCTCAGGGTAATCATAAAACTGTTCGACTTCTGTCATTAATGCTGAATGCCCAGTTCCATGATCAGCAAACATCCAGTTTTTTTTTTGGTGGCATGGTGGCCATTTTGCGGTTTATTCACAAACTTACTTCCTCCTATTAAGAGGATGCTTTCTATGCAATTTGCATATTTACACTATCTATTTCTCTTTAAATCCATTGAAAATAGTACAAATACAAAATAATGACAGTTTCACCTTATTAATCCATTTTCTGAGAAATGGTTCTTCTGAGCTTATTCTCATCAGTTCACATTACTAAAACTTGCCCGTGCAATATACAATGTACAGAGATTTTTTCAGTTGTAAAAATTGAAAATTTTCACAAGAAAATTTTTGATATTTTTCTTACTTTTGCTCAAAACAAGTACACGCAATCTATGTATTGGAACAAAAATAAGAAAAATAGGTACACCCATGCATACCACAGTTTTCCTCTATAAAAGTAGGGTTTAAGGGGGTATATATTACACTGACATGTTTTTTATTCTCATCAATTGTTTTGATCAAGCCAAGGTGTCCCATTTTGTCAAAAAAAGAATGACAAGTAAAAGAAGAAGAAGGAATGTAGTAATGTCATAAAAGAGGAATTCTGTACCAATGGTTGGGAGGCTGACCGATGTTGATCTAACCAACAACAGAGAGAAAGAAAACAAACATGATAGCCTAGTGTCTGAGCATGATGACCTTTTGTTGAAAGGCTGAGAAATAATTCATAAAACATAAATTAATTGCCTGTCAAATACAAAGGTAACTGAACTCTTAAGTCCAATTTGCATGCGCAAAAAATACACGCGTGTAAATATACTCCGGTGTGTATTTATACTCCGGTGTGCAAATCAACCTGAGAGTAAATTTAAATTGCGTTCGCATGGGTTTTATCGCCAGGAGTATTTTTGTAGGTAAATTTATCATTTCTGGATTAAAACCTGTTCATTTAAGTTTTCTGTATTTGCAAAACAAGAAGAGGCTGCTTCAAGGTGTTCATGTAGACTTTGGCAGCAGAGGGGAATCATGTAATGGTCAGGCATAACCTTAGCAGTTATACAGTTCCCTTTTTTCATCCTTTTACAAGGAATTACTGTTAAAATGCCCCAAGAATCCTAACCAAGAATGATGAAGAAATGGTGTGGCTGTTTGCACTCCATATGATCTAAAATGTTATGAATGGCAATAAACTCTTATTTAGCAACAATGTCCAGTTTCAGCAATTGTCATATAATCAGTTATGAACAAAAAATGTGAAAATTCGTTATCTAAAAGCAGAATATTGACTTGAAATAAAAAAATACTCATGGGTAAATTTTACTTTGCCTTCGCATGGCACATAATAGTAAATTTACACGTGTGTATTTGTAAAAATAAAATTTTCATCTGGTCAGACCCAGGAGTAAATTTACCCATATGTAAATATACTCCGGTGTGTATTTGCGTTCGCATGCGCCATTTACTTACCCCGAGTAAAATTTGCACACCGGAGTATATTTACACGTGTGTATTTTTGGCGCATGCGAATTGGACTTAATTCAGCAAAAAGATTACAAAGACCAACACATCTCTCTAAGCTAAGGTCATAAAGACATTATACAATTTTTGTCACAATGCCCAAGTTTTGGTTTTATTTTCTTTGTTTTTGTAATTCTTGAAAAGCTAGCGGTCTAAAAACAATCCAGTTTTGAATAGGGATAAATTTTAAAGACGCCTAAAGCATTGATAGCTAAATATCTACAGATTAAGATCCCAGTTAAACTTTGACTTTGTGCACTTCCCGGCCAAGCATGCACATAGTCATTCGTCAAAAGAAATAACACAATCATTGTGAGATAAAAAGTGTGTTTGTATTGTTGGTTAATGTCCGAGTCAACAATTTTGAGTCATGTCAACTTGGAGATACCCCTATCTACTTTTAAAACAAGTCATCAGGATAACATGTATGTGCAATAAATACCCCCTTAAACCCCACTTTTATATAGTAGGTAAGAGCTGTCGCAAGACAGCGTAGCTCGCCTGACTTGTGTTTTGCCACTAAATCTCGCCTGACTTGTGCTTTGCCACTAAATCTAATAAAATCTATGACCAATGACATTGACCTCAAGGTCACTCAGGTGGGTCATGATGGTACAGCATAAAACTTCAGACCAATATCTACCAACATGCAAAGTATCAACTTGATCCATCAACAACTTCAAGAGATATAGACTCATAAAAACTTTAACCAAAAACTTAAACATTTGAGCAACGCCTACACCAAAGCTAACACCGACACAAACGCTAACACCGACGCCGGGGTGACTGCAACTTTTGTACAGGTGAGCTAAAAAGGGGTTTGCAGGGGTATACCCATTTTTCTTATTTTTGATCCAAAACATAAATTGTGGGTACTCGTTAGAACCGCCTCAGCAACGCGGTTCTATCGTGTACCCACAATCAATGTTCTGAAGAAATATATTAAAAATATCATTTTTTTTCCATAAAATTTTCCATTTCTACAGCTGAAAAAAAAGTCTCTGTATATTGCATGACCATGGCTTTTGACTGGGATGCTAAACGGTAACTCAAACAAAGTGATGTTTTGCAACCACAAATTCATCCTTACCTGTTTTTCAGCCATTTTGCTCCAGTTTCCTTGTTTAATATGCCATCATTTCAGAGCAATATCATATTCTGTCAATATCAGCAATTCTATCACCATGTCTACCTGGAAAATTTGAGAAGACAAAACATCAGGAAAACATGTCCGTGAACTTTATACCCCCTTTAACCCCCTATTCTATATAGAAAAAGTGGGGTTTGCATGGGTATGCCTATTGGTCATAATTTTGATCCAAAACATAGATTGTGGGTACTCGTTAGAACCGCCTCGGTGAGGCGGTTCAAACGTGTACTCACAAGCAATGTTTTGAGCAAAAATATAAAAAAAATATCAAACTTTTTCTGATGAATTTTCATTTTTACAGCTCTATATTGCATGGACAAGTTTTTGTAATGAATGGTGTCACATAAATGCATCCTCTTGAGAGAACACTATGATCAGCCTGCAGAGCTGCACTGTGTAGTACTCTTCTTTGACCACAGTTTTCAATGACAGCATGTCCGATCAGACTGTATAGAAGCATGTGATGGCCAGTCTTTCCAAAAATATACTTTTTGCAGGTTTCTGTGTTAAAATCAGGGCATTTGAGGATGTTAAAACTTGCATGTTAGCACTGAAAAATTAACAAACTGACATTTTTAGGGACCCTTGCACTTTATCCACAGAGCCCACATGCAGCTGCAGCTCTCATTTCCATATCAGGTTGATCGCAGTCTTCATTGAATTCACTTGCTATTTTACTGTCTTTGTTTAAGTTGAGGGAAGTTTATTAATTTCCTGAAACCGTGATTGATTGTAAACTGACACTGTCATTCAATGCAATTGTGAAATGTCACATGTTGAAATTTACTTGTTTGAATGCATATGAACTGCCGCATGGGAAAACCAGCAATTTGCATATGTCAAAACAAAGACGCAGATCAGCTTTGCAGTAACCTCGAAGCTGATCAGCGCCTTCGTTTTCGCTACACGGACAGTACAATTCCTCCACTTTCTTAATCCAAAATTTCCAGCCTCTAACCATGTTCTGCGACTGTACAGCCCGGTTTGTGTCGGCCCTGATCGGACCTCAAATTGTTGGTTTTCTCACGCACAGGCTCAATTATGAATAAAATTGTGAGAAAATCTACATGTATCTTCTGGGTTTCTAGACCAAACTAGTCACCAACCAGGCCACATGCCTTAACACCATATTCAAGAGGGGTTGAACTATATCTCGATCTGTAGCCAAAAAACAGCAGTTACCATGCAGTTGATATGAGCTATTGCTTTTGCATAATAATTATTTTTTTGCAAACAGTAGTGGAATTTATGATGCCACTACCTTTCAATCACATTTCAAATTTTGGAATATGCATAAAATAAGAAATATGCAGATCAGCACCTGTGCTATTCTTTTACATTGTAGTCTCTTTTGGAAAAAGTTGAAGCCTCTATATCATGTATGCTTGGATTCGAGTTTGACCTATTTGATCTGACCCATTTTGAAATCTTGATGAGAGATGTTCTCATGACTGGACTCAATCTGGGAAAAGTCAAGATCAAAATGGTAGATTTATTAAAAATTTCAGGATAAGGGCTCCTCAGGAATTATATTAATTTCTCCAATTAAAACAGATTTTTGATCAGCGATTATCGAGAAAAAAGACCAGCACTCAATGACTGCCATGTAACAGGCTGACATGATTTGGAGTTTGTAGTAAAGCTACTGCAATGAGGTTACTTTCAGTCATGTCAGAACTAAGAGCCATTGCTTCCTGGGTATTAACCAGTACTGCTGGGAGTTCATGACACAACATGGCTCCCTGTCTTGGGATCAACCCAAGACTTCTAAATGCAGGGTTTGATGCTTTACCACCAGGCCACCGCACTACCCGCTTTGTGTTATGCACCAGTCATTTGTAACCACTGCCTCCCCACCTACGGGGATGGGCGGGGACAGCAACTTTTTACAAAATAAAGCCCTGCTATAACCCCCGCACTGTGGGGACATATTGGAGGTAAAAACACTGCTCTTTTTCCCCCACCCCCGGGGACATGTAAAAAATTTTGATTGTAGATGTCAAATATTTCATCAACAAAAACATTTACCACTTTTATGTAAATACAATGCCCTGCAACAGATCTTTTTGCAGTACATCATTTTGTTAAAATTCAGTTGAAGTCTTAATACATGTAAACTGTCTGCATTGATTAATTACACTCAGAGGCCATAAGTGAGTTCCCAAAGTGAAAAAATGCAAGATCTTTAGTCATTTTTTGTCAACATAATATAATTTCTATCATATTACATACCATCATGTAGGGAAAACATTTCCAAGCAATCTTAAAATATTTATATTATTCTTGATGCAAATGGAGTTTGTTGGTAAGCAATTTTACAACACCACATAAAATATCTAAAGCATCAGTCTGCTGTTTGTGGTTGCCATGGTAACAGTTGGGTGAGATGAAAGGTAAGATATTAGGCGCTAATCTATAAGTGACCTAAAGGTCTTAAAATAATGAAGTTTAAAATGGCACTAGTTATATGCAGCAGAGATTCTGAGAACACCTTCACTCCCATTGACTCCATAATAATTTTGTCTTTTTTGCTTGACAAAAATTTAAAAGGCTGCAGTTTCATTTTGGCGTGTTCAAACTTGTCCAAACATATATTTATGCAAAGGTAAATACATAGTCCTTACTTTCAGTGGTAAATCAACCAGGTGTTAACATGTATGTTACCATGGCAACAATTTTAGTTGAACGGGTACCCATTTTTTCAGTCACGTTTTTAAATTGCCTAGCAACCAGCCAAGAATTTAAGATCGCAGTTATGATCAACAAAACATTATTTTCTTTTAGAAATTTTACTTTATAACATAACAAGACAAGAATTGTTTTGCAATATAATTAAAATTCATATTTCTATCCCCCAAATTCACTTAAAAACTTGCATTTTTTCACTTTGGGAACTCATTTATGACCACTGAGTGTACATCGATTCAAGGAGGGAATAAGCTCTCACTAGGATTTTGAGAACAGGATTCTAAGAAGTTGGAGAAGAAGAAGTTGGAGTCAGAAATGAAAACTTGGGAGTTAGAAATGAAAACTAGGAGTTTGACCATGAAAACTTGGAGTTTTACCCTTAATAATATATTTCAAAAACTTTTTTTTCAACTAGGATTCCACTGAAAATTTGCTCATGTCCATTTTTTTTTTTGTTTTTTTTTTTGGTTTTTACAAAAGCCAATACTTGTTTTTTCCAGACGTAACAATTAAGGTTTTTATCACACACGAAGGCAATTAAGACCAATACCGATGCCAGGAGACTGCTGAATATTCATTACAAAAATAAAAATGCTTGTGCTTTAAAGGGACCGATGTAATGTCATTAGTTTTCGTGGCCGTAGAAAGGTGTGTTTTTTCTCTTCTTTTCTGCCGATTTCTCATTCAGAAGTTCTTAAAATCTGAATCTGAATAGTTTACTGGTGACACGCCAAATAACATTATTTCACCAGGACATTAAAAGCATTGTGATTCATTCTCTCATTCAGAGAATTTTTATGCTAGTGGAAACATGTGCAAAAAACGGGAAAATCGCACAAGAAAACGATCTCTCTATTGTGTAAATTGTTCCGTCTCTGTAGCGAATTTCCTTCCAAAATTACGATGAGCATATTTGCATAGACTTATTTCACTGCAGTGTCTTATCGCTAACAATATATAACTACATCATGATCTAACACAAATTTGTGATCCGTGAAAATTGACCTGTCAATCTCCATCAACAAAAACTTGATCGTCAGCTTACTGCGCTCTGATTGGCTAAGTGCACAATTAGTTCACACCTACTGCTTCCCCATGTCAGTGACACGTGTCCGTCACTAGCTTGACCTTTGAACAATGTCTAGCGGCTACGATGCCTTGATCTCTCAGCGGTAGCTAATTTTCTCACCTAATTTATGGAAAATTTTGGACGCGTCGCCAGAGACAAACATGGCGTAATGCGCGAGAATCCACGGCAGTGAATTTTAGGCGTGCGAAATGCAAAACACGCGTAAAAATACGCCCATATTGGAGTTATCGAGAACGCAGAAGCTTCTGCGGGAATAGGTATTTTTGTTAAAAATATTGATAGAATTTTCTCACTTTTGTTTTGCTTCGAAGCCACCATCTTCTTTGAAATGTCCTCGGGAGATTTCATCGTTACTGCTCTGCTAAAAGACGGCCATCGCTCCGGTAAAACACGCGTAAAACACTGCTATTTCTCCGGCCCATTCCACGGCTATCGCCCCGCTATTTTGGCGCCAAATCACTATCCCAGCACTTACACGGCCCTGCCGGGGCACTCAACAGGTAATTACCCCGCTCATTAGCCCGGCCATTCCTCGGCTATCCCCGTAGGTGGGGGGGCAGTGGTTACAAATGACTGGTGCATTAATGACAATGTTTTACATGTTTAGGGCTATACATGACCTAGCTAAAATGTTAAGCATGTATAACAGGGTCAAACAGGTAATCATTTGTAATGGTAAACCTAAAATTCAAAAAGAAATGTATGTAGTGATTAAATTCAAATCAATCATGATCCAAGCCCAAGTATAAAAAGTTTCTACAAACACAAAAACAAAGACGCAGATCAGCTGTGCAGTAACTGCACAGCTGATCAGCACCTTTGTTTTTACTGCATGGTAAGTAGTACTATTCCTCTTTCCTCTTTCTAAATCAGAAATTTTCAGAGCGTCGCCATCTTCTGTAGCTAGAGGGTCTGGTTTCCTTAGGAATGGGTTAGAAACTTTGTCATGGCATGACTTCACTGCCATTGCCGGACTACTAATGTTTCAAGTTAATCTTTGTGAAATATTCAAATGCCTTAAAAACTGGTTGATTTTTTGTTTTACATCCCAATCAACAGCTGAGGTTATATGGAGACAGGACCTGGATTAAAAGTCTCATCCGGAAGGCTGGTGAAGTCCAGGATCAAACCCTGTTATACAAGATAAGTGGCTTAACCACTATACTGGAGGCATCAGGAAAACATGTCCGTGAAATGTCATACCCCCTTAAACCCCACTTTTATATGGAAAACTGGGGTTGCACGTGTATACCTAATTTTCTTATTTTTGATCCAAAACAAACATTGTGGGTACTCGTTAGAACCGCCTCGGCAAGGCGGTTCTAACATGTACCCACATTCTATGTTTTGACCAAAAATAAGAAAAATATATATATAAAAAAAAACACATTTCTATTGAAAATTTTCAATTTTTATAAGTAAGAAAAATCTGTATATATTTCATGGGCATATTTTCATAATGATGTAGCCGAAGTCACTTTGGTCACAATGGTTCTTCAATGTATGTTAATGTCATTTTGTCAGAAAACTTAAGGGCCATTAATTTAACAAATTAAAATGTACTTACCTTGTATGTAAATTGCACAACGTTTAATCAGCCATTCACTTCGAACCACTTTCCTATAAAGATAACATTTGTTAACAGCACGGAAATAAATCCATAGTCAAACACAAAGACACAATAACTACGTCCTGCGGTTTATGTCGATGATTTGAAAATTTAAATAAAAGCTCTTTTAATTGAAAACTAAAGTGTGAACATGATATAATAAAGACACAACACGTATGTCGCAACGAATGAACAGCCGTAGTTCTTTGTTTGAAACAGACGTGACAAGCTTTAAATGCGTCACTGAATTCAAAACGTTACTTGCTTGTCAACAGTGACTTTTAATCTACGGTTAAAATCTTAGGGATCAGACAAACCGGCCTACCTAAAGGCTGTTTACAAGCCTAGATGGTTAAAAATATTGTTTTGTCATAGTATGTAAACAGCCATGCTGCACAGGCTTATATGTGTCATTTTTTAAAGCCTTGATGGTATAAAAAGTTCCTTTTTTTGTCTTTCTGGCTTAGGTTTTCTGGGCTCTGAAGCAAAACAGGCTGGTCAAAATTCTTATCTCCACAAAAGAACAGAAAACACACACAGGTATTCTTCTGTCATGACAATTGAGCCGTCTCATGGGAAAACCAACAATGTGGTTTTCGTACAGGTCCGTCACAAACCGGGCTGTACAAGAACAGAAGATGGCTAGAGGCTTGAAATTTCGGATTTAAGAAGAAGAGGAATTGTACTATCCGAGTAGCGAAAACAAAGGTGCTGATCAGCTTCGCAGTTACTGCGAAGCTGATCTGCACCTTTGTTTTTGCCTACGCAGATTGTTGGTTTTCCCATGTGGCGGCTCAATTATACCATACATAGATCTGTACAAGATAAAAAACCAAAGATTTTTTGTGAAACCACTATGCCAAGATTTTTTGCCAAATCATTGGGGTAAAAAAACATTTTTGGAGCTCACCAAAGCCACTCTGCAACACCCTCCCATGAGCAACTAATACTCCAGATTTACCAAAACAAGATAAAAATTGTAGAGAAATAAAAATCTTATCTATCCATCTGACCCTACAGTATTAATATAAGCCAGCTTTATAAGTTGCGATGCAAGAAAACCGGTCTTGGTGTTTCCGAACAGGTCCGACTCAAACCAGCCTGTACAGTCATAGAAGAAGGCTAGAAGCTTGAAATTTCAGATTTAGCAAAAAAGGAATTGGACTATCCATGTAGCAAAAACAAAAGCGCTGATACAAATGTGCCAAATGCGCCTTTTTCTCATAGGCAAAAATCTGGTTTCCTCATGACGAGGCTCTTATTATAGTACACCATGTAATTATAAGCTGGGTTTAACTTGTATCCTATCACAAATTAAATTTAATTTATTACTCTATGAACAGTAGAAGAAACTCCCCCGTTCTGGAATCATTGACCTTTTGTGACCTTTGTCTGAATGACAGGTAAATGTTACTATAATTAGTAAATTGATACTCGATCGGGAGCTTTTCTGTCATTTTTATAGTACCCTTACAAAACTCAAAAAATGTGTCACAGTTTTTGTTTAATCAAGATGAAACTTTGCAGGCTTGAAGATAAATGATGTATCTAAAATTCTACCGTGTAGAATTTTTTTATTTTGTTTTGTTAAAAAGTTATTAAATTATAAAAATATGATTTTTTTCCAATAACTCTGATTCCAGATCGGCAACAAAAATTGTCTACTGAAGCCCGATCTGGAGCCATTGAAAACCAGATGTATTCCAAATTTGGAATCAGTTGTTCTGTAAAATCAAAACAAATGACATGTCATTTGTTATATTACCCAACATACTGTTTGAAGGGTAATAATTAAACATTTTGGACTGTTTTTCAACACTCAGTAAAAGCTAGTTTCAGTGAACTGTTGCATGTCATGTGACAAACTGTTTCACAGGGGTAACAGTTCATCGGGTCATTGGAAGCGAGCTGGCCTTGCGGTAGAGTGTCGGGCACCAAATTATTTTATCTTTCATTGGGGACGTGTTGTGTCTTTGAATAAGAAACTATAACTCTCCAGAGTTCTGCTTGATACCCAGGAAAGTGACAGTGTTGTTCTAAAATGTCTGAAAAAATTTTGAATGGGACTACTTTAAACCTTTAAGAAATGGTGCTGCCACTGAGTGTTGAAGGTCGATGATTTTAATACCAGTCCACTTCTAATCATTCTACCATCTCACCACTGTTATCAGTGCGGATTCAATCCCCTCGCACGGCACATGTGAGAAAAGTCAAGTTCTGCTCACCCATCAGGATAACATGTCCGTGTTATATACACCACCTTATACCCCATGGTGAAACTAGGGTTTACAGGGGTATACCTATTTTTTTTTTTTTTTTTATCTACAAAACATTCATTGTGGGTACTCGTGATCTGCCATGATTTACCCACCACTCGATCATTATCGAACGCTAGCTGGCAGTCAGCCAAACTGAATGGTATTGGCTGAGTGCTTTGCGAGGCCAACCAATTTGACACTGGTGGGTAACTTCCAAAAGGCCCTACTAATCCATTCATATCGCAAACACGACTTTTAGATGCCGGATATTGTAATACATTTTTAATGAAAGACACTGGTGCTACCAAAGCAGGATTGTTCAAACTGTATATTTGTTCCATGGCCACACACTTTGCAACTAAATTTTCTGACCCTGATTTGTATCTTATTCCATCTTAGAAGGATATAAGAACTTTGTTCCGCTTCTTAACTAAGATGTCTACTTTCAGAGATTTAAGCAAGTCAGTGTTTTTGTAGACAGATCCTTCTTCTATAGTAGCTTTCATAATAATTCCCCTTACTTCTCTACCGAGAGCATAGGCAAGTTTTTGTTTTTTCTTCATGTGAGCAAGCTACAAATAGAGAAATTATGATAAAATGATCTAAAGTGTATTTCCTAGTGTCTGATAATGGTTTTTCGCAAATATTTTACAACTGTTTCAAAACAATTAAATATTTTCTAGTCACAATTTAGCATTTAGTTTGTCGCAAAATGTGCAGCAAAAATTTTGAAAATTAGTTGATCAATAAAAAAGTTCGGCCAAAAACATTTTTGAAGGGAGGTAAATATTTTCCCGCAAAAATTAAAAATTCTTTATATTTTGTTATGATTGCTCAAAATCAATATTTAATAATGACACACCTCAGACGCAATACAATCTTCATGGTCAAGTATAAATTTTCAAAAAGTAAGCATTTTCATGATCATCGATTATCTCCTTTGATAAAACAAAATCCCTATTCAAAATTCATATTGGTTATTTAAACTACACCTGTTCACCAATTTTCAAAATTTTTGCTGTGCCTTTTAAAACCAGAGGACCAATGGTCCTGTAAACGCTCACCTGAGTCTGCTGCATATAACAATAAACATGTTTGAATATTATGGTATTTAACCCCAGTGCAGGGGCAGATGAAGCCCTTGGGCCGTTTTCTTTTTTCAGAATAATCAATATTCTGTCCATTTGCCAATTTCTTGCTGGCTTTTCCCTTCAAATGACATTTTAACAGTTTTTCCCATTCAAATGCATGGGCAACCCATGTTGACCTTGCCATAAACTTGGTCAAGGTCATCACAGGGTCATGATTTATATATACATTGTAGTACTATAGCCATGGATGCTTCACGCCAAGTTTCATTGAAGTCAATCTATTGGTTTCAGAGAAGAAGATATTTGAAGGGTTTTTACCATATATGGGCATGGCGGCCATCTTGGTCATGTGACCTAGATTATTAATATATACATTGGTTCCCCCATCCTATAGATGCTTCACATAAAATTTGGCTTCAATTGGCCAAATGGTTTTAGAGGAGAAGATGTTTGAATATTATGGTAATATACATGTATATTGCCTCCGGGTGTGGGCATATGAGCCCTTAGGTCCATTTTTTTTCAGAATCATTAATATTTAGTCCTTCTACCCATTTCCTGCAAGATTTTCACCTCAAATGACTGTTTAAAAGTTTTCCCATTTCCAATGCATTGGCGACCTATGTTGACCTTGTCTTAAAATAGGTCAAGGTCTCCACAGGGTCATAATTTATATACACATTGTAGTACTTCAGCCATTGGTGCTTCATGCCAAGTTTCTTTGAAATCGGTCCACCAGATTCGGAGAAGAAGATTTTTGAAGGGTTTTTACATTATATGGGCATGGCAGCCATCTTGGTCCTGTGAACTAGATAATTTATATATACATTAATTCCCCCATTCCATAGATGCTTCACTTAAAATTTGGCTTTGATTCGCCAAGCGGTTTCAGAGGAGAAGATGTTTGAATATTATGGTAATATACATGTATATTGCCCCGGGGTGGGGGGCACATGAGCCCCTGGGGTCCATTTTTTTCAGAATCATTAATATTCAGTCCTACTGCCCATTTCCTGCAAGACTTTCACTTTAAATGACATTTTAAAAGTTTTCCCTATTCAAATGCATTGGCGACCAATGTTGACCTTGCCGTAAAAAAGGTCAAGGTCATCACAGGGTCATGATTTATATACACATTGTAGTACTTGAGCCATTGATGCTTCATGCCAAGTTTCTTTGAAATCGATCCACCGGTTCTGGAGAAGAAGATTTTTGAAGGGTTTTTACCATATATGGGCATTGCGGCCATCTTGGTCATGTGACCTGGATTATTTATATATACATTGATTACCCCTTCTTATTGATGCTTCACATAAAATTTGGCTTTGATTGGCCAAGCGGTTTCAGAGGAGATGATGTTTGAATATTATGGTAATATACATGTATATTGCCCCGGGGTGGGGGCATATGAGCCCCTGGGGTCCAATTTTTTTCAGAATCATTAATATTCAGTCCTACTGCCCATTTCCTGCAAGACATTCACTTTAAATGACATTTTAAAAGTTTTCCCCATTCAAATGCATTGGCGACCTATGTTGACCTTGCCGTAAAATAGGTCAAGGTCATCACAGGGTCATGATTTATATACACATTGTAGTGCTTGAGCCATCAATGCTTCATGCCAAGTTTCGTTGAAATCAGTCCACCGGTTCTGGAGAAGAAGATTTTTGAAGGGTTTTTACCATATATGGGCATGGCGGCCATCTTGGTCATGTGACCTGGATTTCTTATATATACATTGGTTCCCCCTTCCTATAGATGCTTCATATAAAATTTGGCTTTGGTTGGCCAAGCAGTTTCAGAGAAGAAGATCTTTGAAATTGTGGACGGACGGACGACGGACGACGGATGACGGACGTACGGACGGACGCCGGATCATGGCCATCCTATAAGCTCACCTTGTGAGCCTAACGGCTCAGGTGAGCTAAAAATAAAGATCAAGATTTTTACAAGAAAAAATTGTTCCTATTGCCCTCTACACAAAAAATATCCGCGAATAACCATTATCAGAGGCAAGCTTTGACTGAATAATTAGGATCATTATGTAACCAAACGAGTGACCCATGGTTGTGAAAGAAAACTACTGGGACTTCAGTCAATGGAATTGCTGTGGGTTCTGCAAAGCGAAAAAGAAAATACTTTGGCCTACTGTAATTATTATACATGTTATAGAAAACAGTTGTATGCACCAAGAAACAGGTCTTCTGTTAAACCACATGCTCAGATTTGTAAAAAAAAGGAAAATTGAAATCTAAGCGCACATGTAGTGAACATATTAATATAAGAGGGTAAGGGCCATATTAACCTTATCAGTGACGCTATAAGCCTGGCAAAATGACACCAGAGAGAATTACTGTTATTAACTATTACTTAGTATTCCTTCGATGTATTCCTCAATGTTTTTATTTGTTTGTCCATGATGATTCATTGACTCAGCTAGAGATTCACCACATGAGCCGAACAACTAACTAAATGCTGTGAATCACTGAAGAAGCTGAGGGTGAGATTAGGTACCTGTAAAATTGATTTAAGCTCTCTAGTAATTTTATATTACTGATCGTTCCAAGGCGATACTTCTGTGGTGGTTCTTTTTGTTTTATGTCTTTGTGTTAATTTTTTAATTTATGTTTTTTTATTCAGTTTAACGTCCCTTTCAAGATTATTTCACCTCATATGAGACGGGCCAATCAGTAGGTGGGGCGAAATTGGGAGAACCCCGAGAAAAACTCACATGTGGCCAGAGCGGGGCTCAAACCCACACTAGTCACAGCGGTGAGATGATCGAATGGTTAAGTGCGGTAATGAAATATTAGCGCTCTTAACCACTCGACCACGGGGGCCGCCTAATTTGTTTTGTGCTGTTTGCGCCTTATGTATGTTATCATATTTTTAGTTAAGTTTAGGTAACTGAGTGGCCACCTATTGGGAAAATACCTGCTCATACGGCTTACGATATAATTTCATGGTATGTATAAGTACCTGATTGTTAATTTAGTTTTTCCCACCTCGGTTTTTTGGAGTGGGAATCTTTTTCTGATTGCGCCTTTTCCTGATTGTACCATTCTATGGAACCGTCAGTCTGTGATTCTGTAGTTTCATTAGTCACACATATACATGTATCTGCTTGTACACCCTCATCTTTACCACAAATGTACCACACTCTGTACAAGTTGCCGTTACATAATCAATGCACCCTTTACAGTACAACATATTTGTAGAGTGCTTATCATTCATATTAATCTTATCTAGTGGATCAAGAATAGTTTTTCTGATAAAACTTTGATCAATAATCTTTTGTTTGTCAATATTCCATTCTTGATGCAAGCAGTTCCGCATCTTTTTTCCAAAACCACCAGCAATTTTGACTATGGGTAGAGTTTAAAACTAGAGGACCATTGGTCCTGTAGCTCACCTGAGAGATTATCACATTGTAAGCTCATGAGATTTAAATTAATTGAGAATCGACCAATGAAAGTCTATGCATGGACACTATTGACCCCCGGGGCATGGCCGAATTTGACCCAGGGGCATGACTGGCACAATTTATATTGGGGACTACCAAACATTGCTACATACAAAATATAGAAGCTCTGGGCCTTTTGGTTTCAGAGAAGAAGATTTTTTTAGTTTTTCCCATTGTAAGTCTATGGAGACTATCTACCCCCGGGGCGTGGCCAAATTTGACCCCAGGGGCATGGCTGGCACAATTTATGTAGAGGACCATTAGCCATTGCCACATACAAAATATCAAAGCTGTGTGCCCTGTGGTTTCAGAGAAGAAGATTTTTTAATTTTTTCCCATAGCAAGTCTATTGAGACTATCAACCTCCGGGGCCTGGCCAAATTTGACCCCTGGGGCATGAATGGCACAATTTATGTAGAGGACCATTAGCCATTGCTACATACCAAATAACAAAGCTGTGGGCCTAGTGGTTTCAGAGAAGAAGATTTTTTTAGTTTTTCCTATTGTAGGTCTATGGAGACTATCCACCCCCGGGGCGTGGCCAATTTTGACCCCGGGGACATGATTGGCACAATTTATGTAGAGGACCATTAGCCATTGCCACATACAAAATATCAAAGCTGTGGGCCCTGTGGTTTCAGAGAAGAAGATTTTTTTAGTTTTTTCCTATTGTAGGTCTATGGAGACTATCGACCCCCGGGGCGTGGCCAAATTTGACCCCAGGGGCATGATTGGTACAATTTATGTAGAGGACCATTAGCCATTGCCACATACCAAATATCAAAGCTGTGGGCCCTGTGGTTTCAGAGAAGAAGATTTTTTAATTTTTTCCCCATAGTAAGTCTATGGAGACTATCAACCCCTGGGGCGTGGCCAAATTAGACCCCAGGGGCATGAATGGCACAATTTATGTAGAGGACCATTAGCCATTGCTACATACCAAATATCAAAGCTGTGGGCCTAGTGGTTTCAGAGAAGAAGATTTTTTTAGTTTTTTCCAATTGTAAGTCTATGGAAACTATCCACCCCCGGGGCGTGGCCAAATTTGACCCCAGGGGCATGGCTGGCACAATTTATGTAGAGGACCATTAGCCATTGCCACATACCAAATATCAAAGCTATGGGCCCTGTGGTTTCAGAGAAGAAGATTTTTTTAGTTTTTTCCTATTGTAGGTCTATGGAGACTATCGACCCCCGGGGCGTGGCCAAATTTGACCCCAGGGGCATGATTGGCACAATTTATGTAGAGGACCATTAGCCATTGCCACATACAAAATATCAAAGCTGTGGGCCCTGTGGTTTCAGAGAAGAAGATTTTTTAATTTTTTTCCCATAGTAAGTCTATGGAGACTATCAACCCCTGGGGCGTGGCCAAATTTGACCCCAGGGGCATGAATGGCATAATTTATGTAGAGGACCATTAGCCATTGCTACATACCAAATATCAAAGCTGTGGGCCTAGTGGTTTCAGAGAAGAAGATTTTTTTAATTTTTTCCTATTGTAGGTCTATGGAGACTATCGACCCCCGGGGCGTGGCCAAATTTGACCCCAGGGGCATGATTGGCACAATTTATGTAGAGGACCATTAGCCATTGCCACATACAAAATATCAAAGCTGTGGGCCCAGTGGTTTCAGAGAAGAAGATTTTTTAATTTTTTTCCCATAGTAAGTCTATGGAGACTATCAACCCCTGGGGCGTGGCCAAATTTGACCCCAGGGGCATGAATGGCACAATTTATGTAGAGGACCATTAGCCATTGCTACATACCAAATATCAAAGTTGTGGGCCTAGTGGTTTCAGAGAAGAAGATTTTTTTAGTTTTTCCAATTGTAAGTCTATGGAAACTATCCACCCCCGGGGCGTGGCCAAATTTGACCCCAGGGGCATGGCTGGCACAATTTATGTAGAGGACCATTAGCCATTGCCACATACCAAATATCAAAGCTGTGGGCCCTGTGGTTTCAGAGAAGAAGATTTTTTAATTTTTTTCCCACAGTAAGTCTATGGAGACTATCGACCCCCCGGGGCGTGGCCAAATTTGACCCCAGGGGCATGAATGGCACAATTTATGTAGAGGACCATTAGCCATTGCTACATACCAAATATCAAAGCTGTGGGCCTAGTGGTTTCAGAGAAGAAGATTTTTTTAGTTTTTCCCATTGTAAGTCTATGGGACCTATCTGTTGCCATGGAAACCACAATTTTGATACAATCTGCTCCAAAACCTAATGCCATCAATCCCCCAACCCAATTATGGTTCACATTAAATTTGATCAAGATCGGCCTACTAGCTTCAGAAATATTCTTCTTTGAAATTGTGGACGGACGACGGACGACGACGGACGACGACGGACGACGACGACGGACGCCGGATGCCTGCCTATCCTATAAGCTCACCTGTGAGCCTTCGGCTCAGGTGAGCTAATCATGCACAGATAAAAAAAAAAAAAACTTTGGTCTCATTAAGAAACAACCAATGATTCCAAAACAAGATAATATTGTATTCCTAATTTATGTTATCATTGTTTAGCATATTGTCATAATATTTGAAAAAGCGTGCACACTAATTTATGCATGTGCATTTGCTTTTATAGCTCACTTAAATCGGCACAGTTTTTCTAAAATCCATAAATTTACATCACATTTTGAGATGATACACATAAAGCCAATTGAAGGTTATCCGCACTATATTCTGTTGCGTGATCCCGAACAGGAATACAAAAGTTTTACCATTAAAGTTTGATTCCAGATTGGGCGTAAATAAACAATTTCTGTTGCCGATCTGGAATCAGAGTTATTGGGAAAAAATCATATTTTCATAATTTAATAACTTTTTAACAAAACAAACTAAAAAAATTCTACACGGTAGAAAGTAAGATATAACATTCATCTTTAAGCCTGCAAAGTTTCATCTTGATTAAACAAAAACTGTGACACATTTTTTGAGTTTTGTAAGGGTACTATAAAAATGACAGAAAAGCTCCCGATCGAGTATCAATTTACTAATTATAGTAACATTTACCTGTCATTCTGACAAAGGTCACAAAAGGTCAATGATTCCCGAACGGGGGAGTTTCTTCTACTGATGAAAGAAAACTACTTTTTGATAACTAATGGGCTGAATTTATTTTCAATTTGATCAGCGGTGGATAAAGATTGCCTACTGGTTGTAAACATCCCAAAAATCTGTACCATTACCAAAACTTGCCCATGGATGCAATATAATGGTACAGATATTGTTTTCAGAAGAATTCACTGGAAAAATTTTGATCAGTTTAATATTTTTGATCCAAAACATAGTTACATTGTGGATACATGTCTAAGAACCGCCTTGCTTGGCGGGTACCCACAATGTATGTTTTTCCATAACGATGGCGTTTAATGGGGTATACATTTCTCAGACATGTTTTCCTGATGAGCTGTTAAATAAGAATACCACAAACCAACATTTTAGCAGTGACAATTTATTTTTCATGCTTTGTTTTTGTCCTGTAACATTTATTACAGCATACAGAAGTGACATAACTATGCATGTAAACTGCATGTAATATCTAAACTGGTCATATACTAATGTCCAATGAAAACGTACCACCTACAAAAGTGTAAAAAATATGTTTTTGACTGAAAATTTCAGTTTGTCTATTTGATATTTCGGTACTGTGATAAGCTGTCCAAATCATGGCACGTTCGCAAATCTGTCTGATAAGTGATGCTCCGAGGATAAAGCAACCAAGACGTTAACCGTCAAAAAGAAAATCACAAAACCGGTATTCGAATGCGCCAGATGTGAAGAAATCTTCAATCACGCATTGACTCGCGCCTAGAAGATGCATAACGTCGAAACATGAAGAATTCGACAGTCAGTCTGCTTCGAAAACGTCAACGTGGAATTCTTGACGTCATAAGCAACATTTTGACCACTGCACAATAACAGAGACATTAAAAAGGCAATCAAATGTCTGCAGCAAAATTGTGATTAAATCACAGATGTGAGCCGTTTTGTCCAGGAATCTTGCCCATTACATCATAAAGGCTTAGGATTTTGACGTTTAATGGCTAACGTAAAGCGTTAAAATCGCAAAGACGTTGAACCTAAATGACCTGTACATCTTTTATTGTACGCTTATATTCATCTCGACAAACAAAAACGATTTTCAGAAATTCTGACTCGATAGCGTTTCCGGAAGCGGCTGGAGAGAAGCTTAAAATTGACGTCAGTCATCGAACGTCATTCTAGAAAATGATTTCGGTGACGTTTTGCATATGTTATGATTCGTATTCCCAAAATAAACTGTTTTTGGGATATCTGTATGAAAGAAACCGTTTGTGAACGTTTTTTGACCGAATTTGCAAGACTTTGCGTTTTTTAGGCGTGCATGGTGACGCGTAGAGCGCTTTTACCGTGTGTTGTGATGCGATGTAGTGGTTGAGTAGGCGGCGAATAGTTCGTAGAGCTACTCGCATACGGGAAAATCATTTCCGGGATTTTTGGATCAGTCATAGCTTACGTAAAATAAATAAACGTACACTTCAGACCCGTTATAACGCGCTGGTCGGGGTCCACAAGTCGCATGCGCGTTATAGGTGAGGCGCGTAATGCAAATCTACTGAGTCGGACCAGGCTGATCGCAGTTTCTGTAGTGTATTGGTGGGTGGGGAACCTATACGACGTGTGTATTGGCTTAACCGAGCTTGGCGGTTTATCGCAGAGTCCTTGTAAAATGGAATAAACAAAAGTGAAGTATTGCATGCGTGTTCCACAGTTTTATCAGTTAAAAACGATCTACAATGATTAAATTTGTTTATTTATAACGTACGATTTTATGTGAAAAGAGCGTCCATGACACCGGGCTTACGTTGCTGTTGTATTGTAGAGTTCCGCCTTTGACTTATTGGCGCATCCGAATATTTAACGCGGACAAGACCGTATTTACATTATTTTAATTCGCCTTTCTTAATTGAATTTTCTGATCGGATAGAATTATACAAGATATAGGTGTCCCAATGCTTAGACAATCTTTGGTTTGTGTCGCCGTCGAAAATGAGCAACGTTGCGTAACAGGTGTCATCAATTATAGCCTACAGCAACCAGTGTTTACGGTCTCGTTACGGTCTATCGATAATCCCCTAGCTCATTGGGCTTATTTTCACAACTTTTATGGCTTATCTTAAGAAAACAATGTGTCATCCACGCTTCGCGAACGGTGGATTGTGTAAGTCTAAAAATTACTGACATGGCAATTATCACTCTTGAATATACACGCAGCCGACACGGTTCGTAAACACATTATGCTTTGTATAAGAAAACCTGTTCTTTCAGTTTTAAATATGCAAAAGATAATTAACATTAATTGTTCTCAATGTAAAATATAGAGAAACTGTTAGAAAATAGCACCTTGGCAAACGCCTGACAACTGCTTTTAATTTTTTTTCTCGAGTACCATAAAGAGAAACTGTGAGAAAACTGAACCTTGTTGAATTCCCTGCAAACGATCTTTTTAACAGTGAATTCATCCGAACATAAACGCCTTAAACTGTAATACAATAAAGGAATATATAAGGGTAAAACGGTGCCGTCGCGTCGCCACAATTTTTTTTTTTCTTTTTTTTTTATCAAAAGTGGGTGGGGGAAATTTTGGGATCCAAGGTGCCCTCGCGTTATATCCAACACCGCGTTAATTCAAGGCGCGGTATAGCGGGTCTGTCCTGTAATTTGTAGTCTGACGTTACGTCGCTTACAAACCGTCGTGGGGGGATAAACTTTTGGCGTAGAAACATTGTATTCAACCTATATAACATAAGGAAACATCATATGTGCACAAAGGTTTTGATATCCCGCAACTAAGAGCATCCGAGGAGTGGTACGTTTTCATTGGACATGAGTATATTTGCTTGAATCACTTTCTTTATTTAAGATAGTCCACAAAAGTAATTTGTATCTTAGTACCTGATTTTTGTATATGATGGCAAAACAGAAACACATCTGGACCCAGTTGTTCAAAGCATCGTTAGCTTAACAATATTGTTAAGACATAAATTTGTTAAGCAAATATCAGCTAAAGTAACAAATACACTGTTATTTTTTGTTGAAAAAAATGTGAGAATCCTTTGCAGTGCAAAGGATTCTCACATTTTTTCAACAAAAAATAGCAGTGTAATTGTAATATTAATGTTTGAAATTTTAACAAAATGTTAACTAATGACGTCGTTAGTTTTGAACAACTGGGCCCAGACTGTCTGATCAGTGCCTAGTTTAATCATGGCCTTTTTTCTGGCTTCAGTATAATCTCTTAACTTTCATCTTCCAAAATTGTAAAGTTGAGTTTGTGTTACAGACATAGCCAATTTAAACTTTGAAGACTTTAGTCAAGTTTTACAGAGTCGCTGTAGCTATTTCTGATCACTATGATTATATACTACATAATATCATATGACATAGCTGTTTTCCAGTGGATGACATCATGTTACAAAAAGTGTTAGGACCACTTTTGCGGGAATATGTAACATCATTGCAATGATGACGACGTCCGTAACAACAATGTAAATTTTCATTGAAAATTATGTCCACTTTGTAGGCGATAAAATCCTGTTTTAAAAGTCATATGATAAAAACAATATTACTCTCAAATTAAACTTGCCGAAGGCTTGTTTAATAAATTTCATATGAAATGACCATGAGAGTAAGATCCGCTATTTAACATACCTTCTAATTAGAACCAACACAGGTCAAGAAACACTGTGCAGAAGAAGATCCAAAGTTATCTGTAGCTTCACCGCTGGGCATTTCTTCTTCAAGTCTCATAAGTAATGCTCATCACATCTTTTCTGAAAACATAAGATATTTGAGCCACGACGCGAGAAAACCGGTCTTCCGGGTTTCTGACCAGGTCTGACACAAACCACCCTGTGCAGCCACAAAAGAAGGCTAGAAGCTTTACATTTTGGATTTGAGAAGCAGAGGTGAACAATGCCCTTATTATAAAAGCTCAAACTTTGAACCATTTTAGTCATTGAACATTATCACCAAAAATCAATGGTAACAGATGATCCTGCAATTGCATTGATCAGGAATCATATTAAAACTATTGTTAATTGCTTAGAATAATTGCCATTACACAATATAGGTCGCGTCACAGCTGTTGATTTGCAAGATGGTGCCTATACTTCATTACAAAACTGGAAAAAGTGCCTTGAGAGGCAAGTATACCCCCGGCTGATAGCCACCAAGCCCCCTTCCCTACCCCCTACCTAAGCAATCCGGCACATGCTCACCCCTGACATTGAACCTCACATCACCAAAGAAAAACAGTACCCTTATCAAGTACATTTTAGAAACCACCAAGCCCCCTTCCCTACCCCCTACCTAAACAACCCGGCACATGCTCACCCCTGACATTGAACCTCACATCACCAACGAAAGACAGCACACTCATCAAGTACATTTTAGAAATGAGCAGTGTAAAGTACTTTACATACAAACATGGGGAAGTGTAGTTTTAGAATGACATATCTATTTTAGAGCGGTATACAGATCTGACGTGTATACCCAATCTAGGACATAAGCGCGGACATTTTGGGTCAGGTCCTCAGTCCTAGATTGAAATGAAATTAGAATTAAAAAGTACAGAAAATACAATTATTAAAGAAGTTCTAGATTTTGACCTCTAGCCCCCCCCCCCCCCCCCCCCCCCCTCCCCCCGCACATAGACCCTAGAGTCTGAATCTTACATGGTACCTATGGTCTAAGTATGGATGCGTTCTGGCAAGACTTAGTGGATGTCAAGAAAACAGACTTACAGAAAGTTTATCATGGTATATATCATATAAAAATGTGTCCTAGATTTTGACCTCTAGCCCCACCCCTGGGGACGGTAACCAGGATTTGGTGACATTGAATATGAAAGCAAACCCTAAAGGGTATCTATAAACTATATAAGAATACATTCCTATGATTGTTTGTTAAGATATGAACTTAAGAGAAGAAACATTAACATTGTAAACAGCACATTTTAAAGGTGACCTAGATTTTGACCTCCAGCCCCACCCCCGGGCATGGACCCTGGGGTCCGAACTCATGGAAACAAAGCAAACCCTATAGGGTACCTATGGTCCAAATATGAATAGTTTCTGACCATTGGTTCATGAGATATACACCTCTAGAGAAACTTTAACCAAAACTTTGACATAAATTCTACGAACGTTTCGGAATTACGAACGAAGAAACGAACTAACGAACAAACGAACGAACATACGAACGGACGAACAGAAAAGCGAAAACTATATACCCGTCGGCATAAATGCCGGGGGTATAATGAGACATACAGAGATCAGACATGCAGTTAAACCTCATTTTAACATGCCTCATTATACCCCCGGCATTTATGCCGACGGGTATATAGTTTTCGCTTTTCCGTTCGTCCGTTCGTATGTTAGTTAGTTAGTTAGTTAGTTAGTTCGTTCCTTCGTTCCTTCGTTCGTAATTCCGGAACGTTCGTGGAATTTACGTCAAAGTTTTGGTTAAAGTTTCTCTAGAGGTGTATATCTCATGAACCAATGGTCAGAAACTATTCATATTTGGACCATAGGTACCCTATAGGGTTTGCTTTGTTTCTGTGAGTTTGGACCCTGGGTCCATGCCCGGGGGTGGGGCTAGAGGTCAAAATCTAGGTCACCTTTACTTTGGGTCAAAGTTTTGGTTTAAGTTTCACTGGTGGTGTATATCTCATGAACCAATGATCAGAAACCATTCATATTTTAACCATAGGTACCCTATAGGGTTTGCTTTGTTTCTGTAAGTTTTGACCTTGGGTCCATGCCCGGGGGTGGGGCTAGAGGTCAAAATCTAGGTCACCTTGAAAATGTGCTATTTACATAGTGTTTTTTCATCTCTAAGTTCATATCTTAACAAATACTTATAGGAATGTATTCCTGTTTGGATCATAGATACCCTTTGGGGTTGAATTAAATTACATGGCACCAAACTCTAGGGGTGGGGCTCGAGGTCAAAATCTAGGACACATAAAATACAGTATGACTCTACTTTCATTTTTTTTTTTTTTTTTTTTTTTAAGAATGACATGCTACTTTCATTTCAATCTAGGACTGAGGACCTGACCCAAAATGTCCGCGCTTATGTCCTAGATTGGGTATACACGTCAGCTCTGTATACCACTCTAAAATAGATATGGCATTCTAAAACTACACTTCCTCATGTTTGTATGTAAAGTACTTTGCACTGCTTATTTCTAAAATGTACTTGATAAGGGTACTGTCTTTCATTGGTGATGTGAGGTTCAATGTCAGGGGTGAGCATGTGCCGGATTGTTTAGGTAGGGGGTGGGGAAGGGGGCTTGGTGGTTTCTAAAATGTACTTGATAAGGGTACTGTTTTTCGTTGGTGGTGTGATGTTCAATGTCAGGGGTGAGCATGTGCCGGGTTGTTTAGGTAGGGGGTAGGGCTACCAGCCGGGGGTATACGTGCCTCTCAAGGCACTTTTTCTAGTTATATTATGGTTTTCAATAAAACATGGCCATGTTATGGCTCCCAAAATTATTATTTTACAATTATATATGTCTTGTAACTTGTAAGCAACCTCATTATAACATGGCTCTCTTATAACACAGTCTCATTCTGTGGACCCCAAAGACAGAGTTATATGAATACCCACCTAATAATTTCTTTACTGGCCCTTCCAAGATGGTTAATCTGCTGTGATTAACTTCATATTTATTCTGTCTGCCACTCTGTTGTGTTTGTCACCTTTGTATTTGGTTGGTGCTAACCAGATGGCTACCTTGTTGGGAAAGGGCTAGTCATCCTGCTCATCAGAATATTTTTTTATATGTTTCAAATGTGTTGTCGTCTCATTCCCTCCTGGTCTCTAGGTTGGGATTTTAATTTAGTTATATTAATTCCTGTACATGTACCTGCTTATTCTTACTGTTGATGTTCTCCAGCCCCCTAGCCCCACCCTGGGGCACTGAACCCAAAGTTTGAGAAACAGTTGCTGGAGAGTATACATGTATGTATATGAGCCACCCCATGGGAAAACCAACAATCTGCATAGGCAAAAACAAAGACGCAGATCAGCTTTGCGGTAACCGCGAAGCTGATCAGCGCCTTTGTTTGCGCTACACGGATAGTACACTTCCTCTTCTTCTTAAATCCGAAATTTCAAGCATCTAGCCTGCTTCTGTGACTGTACAGCCTGATTTGTGTCGGACCTGTTTGGAAACCACATTGTTGGTTTTCCCACGAGGCAGCTCATATTTTCAATATCTTACTGAATATTCGGGTATTCTTGTCTACAGATAAAGTGAAAAGTATGAGACTCTTCTGGTGAATGTTGTCCAGAGAGCAACCTTTGAAATCAACCCCTTTCTGAAATCAGACATGGAAATTATTCTTCAATTTTGACACAACATTGCTGAATATTACTCATGGACAGATTGGAATGCAACTGTACGCAAAATTTCGGTCATGCATGTATGACAAATTTTACTATGCAATATGAGCCACTGCATCAGAATATCATCAATCTGCATAACGCTAAAACCAAGCCGCAGATCAGCTGTGCAGTAAGTGCCCAGCTGATCAGCGCCTTTCTTTTCACTCAATAGAAAGTACAATACCCCTTATCTCTAAATATGAAATTTCAAGCTTTTAACAGTTACTATTTTCTGTGGTTGTATCAGACCTGGTTGGAAACCTAAATTGCTGTTGTTTTTGTTTTTTTTCAAGCAAAGGCTCATATAAAACCCACTCTAAGCACATTATGAGAAATACAATATTTATGATGGCAATATAAAATTTTCATTTTCCATTAAAAAAAAAGTATGTCATTGTGCATGGATTATACACTTAAAGAATTAAAATACGCAACACATTAAATTTCAATTTTTACATATGTATCTGACGTTTTGATAAAATCCTTTTATGAAATGACCTACTGACTGCTTTTTGCTCGTGATGAGATGAGAAAACGTCATTTTATTTTAAAAAGTAAGGACAAAACGTCAAAAACTATGAAAAACGCAAATTAGGACGTAAACGTCGGGGCGAAGGAGAAAATGCCAAATTCTTTGCATGTGGGTTACGTGACGTCGACTTGATAATGTGCAATAAAGACCAGCATCATTGCATACTTAGGTGCCGTCCCATTTTGCGTTAAGTTTTGCTAACGGAATGCTGAAGTTGACAATAACAAAGAATGAGTAATTAACGTCATTTAAATTATTCAGTTTTGGTCATTTGGACCTAAACGGTGTATATCGAGCCAACTTATGACACGTCATGCTTTTTAATCAACAGTGACGTCACAGGTACCGTAGAAATGGGCCATCGGTGCATTTATTTTGACGTTCGTTAAATAGAATATGACGTTATGTAAAGGAGCGAAAAACGGATTATAGGCTTTGAGTAAACACTTGATTTAGGCACTGTAATCAAATGTATGGCAAGTGATCATTTTTAAATCAGAAAAAATGAAAAACATTATGCGAGTCTTTAAAATGCAGGATGTTGGATTTTGACGTTATTATGGACGTTTTATGGACGTCTGAAGTTCAAAGGTCATAATGTTTACATAAATAATCATTTTATTGAATATAACGCATGCCGAAGGAAATTTTATTGGCTTTTGACTCATTTTTTCGATTGACGTTGGTGACGTTAAACATCCCATAACCAAATGTTACCAACTGATCAATGATTACATCTGCAATCACTTTTAAGGGTTTTGGAAACAAAATATTGGTTTTGGTTTCAAATTTGACATTTACTGATCATGGTAACAGGGTGTGCAACTGTAGGTCAGTGTGGTTACGCGTACGCCATTAAGCATACGTAATCGACATTGTGGCTCAACCTGTTGCAATTTGACGTTTAGATATTGCTATCATATAATTAGCTCAGTAACGCCACATACTTGCATTACAGAGCATGTTTTTAGTGACCTAAAGTGTTTGTTGCGTTTCTTTATTCATTTAGTATATAATACATTGACACAGTTATATAATGTTTTGTAACACCGGAAAGTGCAATATATAAGTACATTGAAGCATCACATTTTGGTTACAGAAATTATGTATACCATTTATGTACTATATGTTCCCAGCGGCCATGGCAGCCACATTTCAGACCATCGTGATCGAAACGGGCTACAGGGGAACGGAATAAGCAAACGAAACAGGCCATGATTCGTAAACGTTGACACCGTGAAAATTTTTTGACAATTTGAAAATTTGCCATGGCAATCATGGCGGATTTTAATGAGAAACGGAATGAGTTGTGATAAAAAGGAGTGACCCCATCACACCATGGCAGCATGTTTCCGTATGTAGCAACTTTGAGGCAGTCCGTAGTGCAACAGGAAGCTAATAACCCGCCAAGCTATGTTCGGCTGCATTTAGTGTGCGTTTTATCATGATCGTCTCACCCCTTTTTATCCCGTTGCATTAATTTATGGTACATTATGGATTTGACAGTGTTCAGTCCGTTCTATGATACGGTAATCATGGCGCATGAAGTTTAAGAATATAAATTAGCACATAAGGGGGTCAAATTACTTCATCTTGGAGTAGTCATAAAATAAAACAAGTAGTCATAAAATAAAACAATAGATACCATACGCTGCACTCTGCCACTGAAGAAAAGCAAACAAACAAATGAAAAATATGCGACAATCCCACGTTTACTAATCACCTCTGCTGGTGGTTGTTGAGGATTATATGTATTTCATAGGACATATTCTAATAGTCCGCATGCAGGGATAAAAAGGTGCCTACGGACCTTGACCAAGGACCAAGTCAATAATTTTATCTTATGTGGTAGAGGGACTCTTAGAATTCATACCAGGACCCTCAAAAATAATATTACAAAAACATGCCCATGCAATGTACAGGGATTTTTAAAGTTGTAAAATATGAAAATTTTTAGCAGAAAAATGTTGATATTTTTCTTATTTTTGCTCAAAACATAGATTGTGAGTAAATGTTACAACCGCCTCGCCGAGGCAGTTCTAACGAGTACCCACAATCTATGTTTTGGAGCAAAAATAAGAAAAATAGGTGTACCCCTGCATTCCCCAGTTTTGCTATGTAAAAGTGGGGTTTAAGGGGGTATACATTTCACGGACATATTTTTCTGATGAAACTTCAGAGTCCCAAGGACTCCTGGAATACAAGCTGAGCGAAAACCCTGCTCATGATAATTTGAGCCGCCCCATGGGAAAACCAATAATCTGCATAGGCGAAAACAAAGGCGCAGATCAGCTTCGCGGTAACCGCGAAGCTGATCAGCACCTTTGTTTTCGCTACTCAGATAGTACAATTCCTTCTCTACTTAATTCCAAAATTTCAAGCTTCTAGCCTGCTTCTGTAGCTGTACAGGTCTGTTTGTGTCAAACCTGTTCGGAAACCACATTGTTGGTTTTCCCACGAGGCAGCTCATTTATGAAAGCAATAAAAACCTAGTATGTAACTAATGAGAAAACATGGTGAAAACATATCAACACAGGAGTATTTAAATATGTTGTTTCCACATGCACTAAAATACATGTTAAACACAGTCACACGAGAAAAAACGAGAAAGTTTACAAACAAAATGACATTCTTGACGAATATCGGGCAGTGGTGGTATTTGTGCCTTCAACATAATGTCCTATACAACAGCTTCAGGTTGTAAGCAGTCAGGACCTCAAGTTAACTCATTTAAGCCTGGCGTCCCTTTTATGGGACATAGGCAAACAGAATAGCCCCAGATGTGACGCCGCAGAACGCGGCATCCCATCTGGGGCTATTCTGTTTGCTTAAAGAATTTTCATCGAAAAATTGAATAAAATTTAAAAATCACTCCTGATGACCCTAAAAATGAAAGTGGACTCACCCAAACGATAGTGATGGGAAAATCCATTCGTCAAATATGGGTTAAACGAGAATGTTTCAGATTGGACTGAGAAGCCCAAGCTCAAGTTTACCGAGCAAAAGTTTGACCACTATGAATTGTCTCACTTTTTCGATAGACATTACGAAAACTCGTCGAGGCGGTTCTAACGAGTACCCACAATCTATGTTTTGGAGCAAAAATAAGAAAAATAGGTATACCCCTGCTTACCCCAGTTTTGCTATATAAAAGTGGGGTTCAAGGGGGTATAAATTTCACGAAGATGTTTTCCTGATGGAGAACCACAAATTACTGCGTCATGAGAAAACCCGATTAGCGCCTTTAAATGTTTTCACTTAATTTGACAGATAGTTCAGTCTCTTCTTAAATCTAATTTTCAAGCTTCTAGCATTCTTTAGTTTTTTACTGTACAGATCTGTTGGTGTCAAACTTGGTATAAAGCCCTGAAGACAGATTTTCTCCTGATGAGATTCAAATGAAGCTGGTTTTCTCATACCCAGGCTCCCCTTACTAAATGAGCAGTGTCACTAGAAAACCGGTCTTCGGGGTTTCCGGCCAGGTCCGACACAAGCTGGCCTGTAAAGTCTCAGAAAATGGCAAGAAGCTTGAAATTCGGATATAAGAAGAGGGATTGAAGTATCCATGAATCAAAAATAAAGACGCTGATCAGCTGTGCAGTTACTGCACAGCTTATCTGCATCTTTGTTTTCTCATATGCAAATATCCAGTTTTCTCATGACGTGGCTCAAATGCCTGTGAACAAAAAACATGGTCATATAACATGAAACATGGTAAACTTCAAACACTGTGCACAAAGAACAGGTCAGTTTGAAAATGACATGACAATCGGTGACCCTCAGGTTGAAACAGTATGAGCAGCGTCACAAGGAAAGTTGTCTTTGGGGTTCCCAGCCAAGTTTGACACAAGCAGCCTGGTTTCTACAGATGCAGGGAAAAGATATACAGAAACTTATGTTTTATGAAGAAGAGGGATTGCACTATCCTTGTAGCACCCTCAGGGTTCCCATTTACCCTCCCCTAAAGGACCTCTGACGGTGGTAATGGGAGTTATAATGTATAGCTGCCTCAGATTTTGAGAAAAATAAATTTTGGTCAAACGCTTTTGTTTTCGTATGCATGCTTGCCTGTAGTCCATAGTTCATGATATTGGATTGAGGTTTTTGTTTCAAAAGATGTACTGCTTTATTTTTGGGTTAAAATGGGCATATTTTGTATTAAACATATAGAAAAATAGAAAAGTATTTATTTAACATTGTTCCCCCCCAGAGTCCCAAGAAACCCTTTTGCATGTGAATGCATTGTCATATTTTACATAAAATATGTGAATGGCGTTCTGGGACTTGGGGGGGGGGGGGACACTACCCTACAGCCCAAAATGTTATCTCAGTACTAGAGCCCAAGTATGTGAAATTGTTTTAAACTTGAAAATAAAAAGAAAACAAAATAGAAGTTTTAAAAATTGTAAGCCATGTATAAAGTACAAAAAATGGATATATACATTTGTTTCCAAAATTAACTAATTTCTGCATGATTTATAACCACTTTTTTATGGTCCATTGCCCAGAATATGAGGGTACTGTACATTCTGTGGAACAAACTTTTGAAATCATTCTATACTAATATTGTCCACTTGTTTACACGGCCAGTTACCTCTTGCACCACAAACAGTAACATTGGTGGGACTGTTTTACTTTAAAAAAATGTATAAGCTTCCAAATCAACAACTTTTTCAGTCACATAGGTACGATGCCACCACTGTCTATAGGTATTAGCCTGTACTATGGGAACTTAAAATGTCTTTGTCATTTGAACAATACAGCGACGTGAAGTTTCAAATTACCAATTTTTGGGATGTTTACACAGTTTGCTATTCATTCTCATAAAACTATTTGCATATTATACCACGTTAGGCATCAAAATATGTATCTTTCGGTTATTTAATGCAACACACTCTAAATAGAAGCCCTGTGTTTGATCCAATTGTTGGGAGCCGTGCTGTGCCTGAGACACATTAACTCCCCAGAGTACTGGGTACAAGAAGTAATACGTGGCTAAATCCCAAAATGACTGAAAAATTGTTACTATTAAAGGATGTTCGGCCATAATCTAACTGAACCAAAAATAAAGTTTATGATTAGAATCACTATGACACAACCATTACACCGAAACGAGACGCATGTGAGACAAGCCAAGTTCTGTTTGCGGGTGTGCCAGGTGGTTTTTGTCTGGGTTCTCGTGTTTTCGCCCACCTACTAATTGGTCCATCTCATACGAGCTGATATAATCTTGAAAGGGACATTAAACTGAATCAGAAAAATAAATACACTGAAGGCCGTGTTGTTACAGGTTTATACAGGTAAATAATAGTCATGCAAGGTTGCTCAGTGTGACCAAGTTTTGTCACAATGGGCCGTGTTTGGAGAAAATGTTTTTGGTTAAGATCAAACTCTAATCAAGCTGTGCAACACATAGAAGATGGATTGAAGTTATGTTGATTAATGACAGGATTCTGAGTAGCTGGCTGGTCATCGCAGATCTGGGTATATGGTTTTGCATATAAAAATAGCAGGTTTTCTCATGAGATAACAGTGTCTTGTTTATAAATATTTGGTAGTACTGAGACAATACTGTACAGGTAACTGCTAAAGGTTTGTACCAAAAATGTTGACGTTTTAATATTTCAATTTTATTTCAATGGCATAATGCATGTTTATCGCACTTAACACAGTGTTGCATGCCCAAAATATGATACAGGACTACAAGCAAGGAAAAGCGAAAAATTTAATTTTTCTCACATATGAAATTTTGACCCCCACCCCCGCTAAAATCGCCTTTTTTACACTATATGGAGGAAATAGTCAAAACTTTTAATAGTTACAGGCTCAGAATACATTGGGCTATTGCCCTTATAATGAAATACCACCACCAGGACCTTTGAGACATTGTTCTGGTCTTTTGAAAACGGGGCATCAGACCGCCAAGACTGTCACTGATTCTTTATCACGTACCCCCAAAATTTGTCATGTACCCCCAAAATTTGCTAACCTTGCAGGCCTACACACAGGGGTATCGAACTAAGAAAATTAAGCCAGTGTACCCTCAGTTTCAAAATTCAGTGGGATACCTGACCCTATATGAACCGCATCATGAGAAAACCCGATTTCTGCCTATGCGAAAACCAAGGTGCAGACCAGCTTCACAGTAACTGCGAAGCTGATCATTGCCTTTGTTTTCAGTACACGGACAGTTCAATTCCTCTTCTTCTTTAATCCGGAATTTCAATGTTCTAGTCTGCTTCTGTGACTGTCAGACCTTGTCGGAAATCCTGAAAAACGGTTTTCTCACATCGCAGCTCATATACCCATGATGCAATAAATTTCTCACGTACAGCATTGCAGATACATTCTCACATGACATGTGACAAAATGGAGTATGGTGAATCATTGAAGCCTGATCGATTTGGCTACAACCTACAGTGCAAAAATAAATCATCACTTTAAGTTGATACCCTGTCGACACAGCTGACAATCATCACTCAGTGACAGTCACACTTGATACTGTCCCCAGGGTGTAACCGTGTTCACTATTACTTACAGGAGATAGACTTCAGGGCCCAGAATTACAATGCTCCCTTAAAGTTAATGAAGATCTTAGTTTAGGTGGTGAATTTCGATCAGCATCCAAAAAGATGCATCAAAAACGTACTAAAGTCAAACTTATGGGTTTTAATGTGTAAATGACATTTTATTTTACACACCTGTATATTTTTGTAAAAACAGTTATTGATTTTAATGGTAAAACATTGAGTCAAAATTTGTCACCTTAACTAAAGCCTTGCTTAACTTTTAAGGTAGGATTGTAATTCTGGGCCCAGGCTGTATATATATATATATATAAGAAATTATAAATGTTTAGCTAATCTGAATTCTGCTTCTCAGATGACGACCGGAAAGCTAGGGCAGTTTTTGAGAAGACTCGGGTTACCCCGGAAGGTGACAGTCAAAGTGCACATACATACACCAAACATAAGTCACAAATAGGAAAGGTACTCCGTTCATATGCCACGGTTACATGACATGTTAATCGCTACATATGTGTGAGCTACGTTACACACTGCAGATACATGTGTGATGAATGTACGGCGTATCAGAGATACTCATTTTAATGTTGACTTATTAGATTAGAACTAGTTTTGTGATTATAGCTGCTGACACTGCTGAGTAACAGCTTATCAGCTGTGCAGACACCCCCCACCAGGCCACCCCCTGACCCTCCACCTCCCTCCAAAAATTCAACAACACTGTTTCAATAAATCTTGCAAATTGTTTGTGAAATCTATGGAATATTCCTCAAAATAATTATCATGATTATCAACTTACCTTTACCACGGGGACCCAACTGTTAATCGTGATTATTGATGCGACGTGGAATGTTAATGCATGCCATTATGAAGTTTCGTATGCGTCGGGGAATTCGTTACGAATGCGACGTTCCACATCCTCTGTCCTTGGACGGTAAGTACCACATGTTTTGCTCTCGTGAAAATAAACAAAGCCGAGTTTACAAAATCGGCGTCCACTATGATCTTCAAAATTCTTCTATATTCCCACTTGCAGTCAATTGGAATACTTACGGCACTTGTGTTTTTCAGCTAATGGTTTATAAAGTTGACAGGTAGATGCAAGATTGCCACGAATACACATTACATTCTTTAAGTCCTTTTGTTTTTCTAATTATTGGTCGTAAACTAAGAAGTATAACACAGTCCTATGGGTGTCTTTATTGAAATATGTATCAAAATGGCTTTGTAAATGCACATTTATCTACTAAGCGTGAAAAACAGTAAGATAAGCATCTTTTGTATGCATCGAAGATGAAGGTACGTACTACTAGAATGAGTCATGGAAGAATTAGCATTTTGTTGTGCTCTTACAAAAGTTATTTACGTCAATGCAAAAGCATAATTTGTGCTTATATCAAGCGCAATATTGCATGGTGTATTGTTTCCTTGTAAGTTACATGTACTTTGTTGAGCGAGCTTCAAAGCATGTGCCACTTTTATTTTGAATGAGGTCACAGAGTGGTTTTCTGATATAGCTTTGTCAACATTCGAGTGACTTCTTGCCTCGAAACAGCAAACCATTTTCGGGCATATCAGTGACATATGTAATATGTTTTCTAACATTAAATGACCACTAAGGCTTAACCAGATAATATTTGATCATTTAATATCGGTGGCTCCATGCATTTTTGATAAGCGGGGGTGGGGGGGGGGGGGGGGAGAGAAAACAAAAGAACTAAAGGGATTTGTGAGGGTTTAGGTGCGGTTGTCAGTCAGTTTTCCATGGGAATGATGTGTTGTACAAGAACAGCGATCAACTATGGTTATTTTATTGCAGTTAGAAGAGTCTTTCGGGAGTCTTTCGGGAGCCCTTTGAACCCTCGGCCTCAGGCTAAAACAACTTTCTCCAGCCTCTGCAAATGTTAATACAGTATAAAAACATGGTTGACCCCTTTAACATGTATCTAGAAACTATTAATTGAAGTAAATGCATCGCTGTCTCCATGTTTGCTTTTTTATTTTACTGATTCATGGGTCTCAATCTTCCACGATGCATTTCTGTGTCGCATATTAAATTTTAACAAAATCTACGATGCATACAAGAGATGCTTATCTTACTGTTTTTCACGCTCAGTAAATAAGTGTGCATTTACAAAGCCATTTGGATACATATTTCAATAAAGACACCACAAGACTGTGTTATACTTCTTAGTATACGGTCAAGAATTAGAAAAACAAAATGACTTTTAGAATGTAATGAGTTTTCGTGGCAATCTTGTATCTACCTGTCAACTTTATAGACACATACAGTGTTATTGTTTACATTATTTGACCTTGACCTCGATGACGTATTGCGCGTTGCATTGTGGTTGAAACTTTCACTTCCGGGTGGCAAAACAATTTCCGGTTCAATGTTGTTTACATACATAAGTTAGAATGAAAGTGAAATGTATGGTGCCATTTCAATCAGTGAACGATGATGCCCTCTAAATACAATATTACTAATATTTTTTGGCATTTATATTCATTGATTTGTTTGCTCTTTTTATAAATAATTTCATTTTAACACCTTCTTGAGCTGAGCGTCTCAAGACCCTAAATATGATGTTTGAACCGCGCAAACAAAAATATGCATAACTTAGATATTATTTATAATTTAATTAACAATTTGCGCCAACCACGCGTCCACGTCTCTGCAATCAGACTAAAAAATCATTCAAAATGGAAAAAATAAAAAAAAGGTAATAAACAATTAAATAAATAAAGAAATAGTTCTTGGTCCTTTTTTCCAACATTACTTGTACCTTTCTAGAAATAAAAGTGCATTCTTCTTAGCGCTTTTTATGAACGAAACTTCTTCTTCTTTTTATCCATCATTTACATTTCCATTCTTAAGAACATCAACTCTTGCTCTCATTATTTTTAAATAATCCCAATGAAATATAACTTGATCCAGTTTAAATACATGTCAAACTATTCAATGATAATAATCAATTTGCCGGAAAGAAGGGCGGTTTCAGTTTTAACTTTTATGACACGCTATCTCAAATTACAATGCCCATAATCATGATAATCGGCTTCTTTAATTTTTATATATGACGCCTTCTTCAAAGAAACGACACATTCTTGGGGTACAATATGTATGATAAGGGGATTAATGCAGTCCCCCGGGACAGCCGGCTTGTGTGTTCCGTCAGTCGATATTAATCATCATTACATGTGTTGACATCGCTTGGATTAGCAAAAGATAATTATGATTCCAGTGTTTTAGATAAAAATGGATACACTACACATAAAGTAATTTTAATTTGAGAATAAATTAGATCCATTAAAAGATAATGCAAGTTTGTTTTTCACCGCATGCAAAACAAAATTAGATTACGTGCTCTTGAGAGAGAGAGAGAGAGAGAGAGAGAGAGACCAAGAGAGACCAATTATGACGGCTTAAAGATATTCCGGTTTCTCTTTGTATTTATAAAACTTAAAAAAAAATGATTCAAACACGGAAATCATTGAACGTTGCTTTATGATTTATACCGTGGGAATATTTCATCTTTTGACTGAGCTGCTCATATTTTCTAATTCCGCACGGGAAGAAACGCTAAATACTTATAATACTAATTTAGTAATTAACAAACATATATGGAAATTAATTTGTTATGAATAATATTTCGACATTATTTTACACTTTTGTTACACATTACAGTTCATTACGCATTCATTAACCTGAGGTCTTTTTTTTGCCACCCGGAAGTGAGAAAAGGTCATGTGATAGTCACATGACTTACCTGTATTTTATAGACCACGTGGTTTGTGACGTATTGTTTGTACCTGTGTATAAACCATTACCTGAAAAACACAAGTGCCGTAAGTATTCCAATTGACTCCAGGTGGGAACATAGAAGATTTTTGCAGATCATAGTGGACGCCGATTTTGTAAACTCGGCTTTGTTTATTTTCACAAGAGCAAAACATGTGGTACTTACCGTCCAAGGACAGAGGATGTGGAACGTCGCATTCGTAACGAACTCGCCGACGCATACGAAACTTCATAATAGCATGCATTAACATTCCACGTCGCATCAATAATCACGATTAACAGTTGGGTCCCCGTGTTTACCTGACAGAAAAACAGATTTGAGATTGAGATTCTGAGATGGGAGATAATATTTGGCGCGCTTTTGCAGTGCTCTCCCCTGAAAGATTGGAAAAAATGTCGCTCACTGATTCGCAAGTGAAGCAGGTAAAATTAACAATTTTCACCGAATTTACGAATTGTTTTACATAATCAATGATTCTTAATTTATGTTGATACATCTAAGACAAAAGTCAATGCATTTTTGACAGCTGTCAACTCAAGATTCCAGAATAAACAGAGATTTTAAGATAGACTTGATAAAAATTTGAGTTCGAACAGTACATCAATTTGGACAAAGTTAAAATAAAACTCAATTTACGCGGTTTTAACGAATTCCGAGTTGTATTTTTGATCCAGAACCAACTACCTATTATAGTGCTGATCATGATGACAGTTTCTTCATATGTCACCAAAATTAATGAGCTCAGAATACAATGAGTCTGCGAAATCTGTAATCCGAGACTTCTCTGATGTTAAAATAGCCTATTATTAATTTCGATTGGCGGCCATTATGGGAGTGCAGCCAGAGAAGACTCAGGTAACGAAATCTGGAGTGCAGGTGTCTATGGTTTGAGGTCGATAATAGGGTGACAGTACATTTCCATATTTAAAATTCAAGAACCATTGTAAGCCACATGGATCCCCCGAGTGTAGGACAAAATCCCCCCCGGACAGAATCCCCCCCTTTATTTTTTGTTGACGAGGACAGAATCCCCCCCCCCCCCCCCCCCCAGTATATCTTGCAAATAGGACAGAATCCCCCCACTCCCAGTCAGAATATCCATAATATCATATTGTTACATTTTACAGCTATATGTCAACTGTTTTTGCATCAAAAAAGTTTCTTTATTCATTGTTTGCTAATGATTGGATAATTATGTTGTTTGGTTTTTATTTTTCAAAGGATGTTGCATCTTAAAATGTTATAATTACTGCTAATAGCAATAATGAGGTAACACAAACTTCTATGTGTTGAGTAATTAACTAAGTTATAGTAAGAGGTATCGAAAATAACCAAATTGTCATATCTAATTTTCTTTAATCACCACTTACTATAGTCAACTTAATAATATCTAAATAAATTCAAAGATTGCTCAATTATTGAAGTAGAGTCAGACTCTGTCTGAGAAGGGGTGGGGGGGGGGATTCTGTCCTATTTGCAAGATATACTGGGGGGGGGGGGGGATTCTGTCCTAGTAAACAAAAAAGAGTGGGGGGGGATTCTGTCCTTGGGGGGGATTTTGTCCGGAAACGAAAACACACCTGTAATGTATGTATATTTTTTTTTTCATCTATAAAAAAATAAAAATTTCTATAGAAAAATGTTGACATTTTTAATACTTGTGTTCAAAACATAGATTGTGGCTACTTGTAAGAACCACTTCACTGAGGCGTTTCTAACGACTCAATCCAATAAAACCCGGATAGGTAACTATGGTGTATGTATATTTATTGGAAATATGTTGTCTTGGGTAGATTACCAAAGCTATAATTGATTATGTTTATTAAAAAGCAAATATCCAAGATATTTTTTGTTCATAAAGCAATAGCTTAATACATTAACTTTAAGGCAGTATTATTTTATTTTTGAAGAAATCAACATGTTTTGCACAAATCGTCTACAGAGTTAGGTATCAAATTTCATTGTTTTCAGCTTTTTTGATAGAAAATCACCAGATTGTGGTAAAAGTGTAGGGGAACCCCCATATTCTTTCAAAGAAATTTATAAATTTTGACCAAACATGATAAAAATCACTTATCAGAGCCTTAATTGTCACTTACACTCATTTTAAACCATCCTAATGTGTTTTGGGATACTTATACATAAAATCAAGCAGACATAAAAGGCTTTTGCTTTAGTGCCATACCTGGGTTATTTTGGATCAGAACTAACAAGTACATGTACCCACAATCTATGTTTTGGAGCAAAAACAAGAAAAATAGGTATTACCCTTGCAAACCCCAGTTGGTGAAGGGGTCTGCAGTGTTTTGATTTTAGAATTGTCCCTGCAGTCTAGCTAAGTAGTAGATGTAATTCACTTCTCAGAACAAATTTGCATTTACCTTTTTTTTTTTTTTTTTTTTTAAATTCAGTTTTACGTCCCTTTCAAGATTATTTCAGCTCATATGAGACGGCCCAATCAGAAGGTGGGCGAAAACGGGAGAACCCCAAGAAATACCACCTGGCACACCCGCAAGTAGAACTTGGCTTGTCTCACATGTGGCCAGTGCGGGGCTCGAACCCGCACCAGACACAGCGGTGAGATGATCGAGTGATTAAGAAACAGCGCTCTTAACCGCTCGGCCACGGGGGCCGCTGCCAGGGTCTGAGTATGGCTTTTGGCAATTTGTTATCATGATATTGTTATATTCCCATGGTGTAGGGCATATACCTGAGTTTTGAAAAGAAGAAAAAAATTCCACTATACCCCTGCCCTGAGTTAAACCTTACCATTACTGTTCAAGAAGTTAAATCTAGCTTTTTTAAAGCTAAACTTAAGGGTGCGGTAGGTCTTGATAGTATTCCTGGAGGTGGTTGCATAAAGCTGGTGAATTATGCCCCTATCTGAATACATGTACCACTTTGAATCCCAAGAATCATAACATACATAAATTGACAATTGTTTTGGATTGTCAGTTGAAACCTAATCAAGTTGTTAAGATCTTAACGGATTCTTAAAGTTTGTAGTAAGCTTTTTTAATTAATGCATATTCACATATTTTGAACTCATCCGGGATGTTCACCACTTTAAAGTCATAGGGTAGCTAAATAGAAGTTGCTAAGTCCATATATAGAAGCCCTCATTATTATTTGGGTGGTGTTTTTGCATGAAATTGGAAGGATATTTATCAGAATATATACTATGTAGAGTAGATGTCTCATTTAAATGGAGGGGACAGTAAGACATTGCAGTTTACTGGAATGTTACGTTTAGTCAGAAACAAGCAAACTTTAGCTTTGATATACTGTACATATTGCTTAAAATATTCTGAAGTCAAGTATAAGCATAAATGAGCCAAATTTTATGTTACCAAACACTTATCTTTGTGATTGGATAAGCTTGAAATTTCAAATTTCGAAATTTAGACATTGAATTATGTAAATAAAGCAATTTCTCTTTAGCTTCATACATGTGGTTCAGCCATTCCTCTTCTAAACCAGAAATTCTTGTTTCGATACTGGGCTTCTCCAGTCTGTGGGATGAGACTTTACATCGAGATGCTGTCTTCATATGATCATAGCTGTTAACTGGGATTTAAAGCATGAAATCAGCCAACCACCCAACCAAATCCTCAGGTGCCCCTGCCCGTTGGGGCCTAAAGAAATAGATGGGCTGCTTGTGTCTGCAGGCAAAGCTTTTACACTACTGACTGACCATCTGATTACTGGTTAGCCGCTCAGGTCTGAGCCTGCCCAGGAAAAGTGGTTCATGTCAAACCATTAATACCTAAAAGCCTTTTGTGGCTTAGTTGGATGGTAATGTGTCAAGCAATTATTGGGTGTCATGGCATCCCCATGTTGGGTAAAAGTCCCATAAAATGGAGGCAACGTTCCGACATGACCATAACTGTTGACTTGGATGTAAAGCATCAGTTCAAACAAACACAACCTCAGCTTCATAATTACTACAAAGCTGAACTATGCCTTTTTTGCATAATGCAATATAACACCAATCTCATTTTATTATAGTTTTAAATTGCTTGTACCATCTTATGCATACAAAGGTGAATGGTCTTTGATATTAAGATTTGACCTGTAAGATAAAAGAAATTTAAATACATGTATCATGTTCATGTCTGTACATAAATAGCTCTTCTATTTTAACATCCACTAATAAATTGTTTTGGTTTAGAGTGCAACTGAGATTGAATGTGCCATCTCATAGGCCATGTTTAAAACAATATTCAAAGCAATTTTGGCTTATTTGTCAACAGGGCAAATATGTTATTTGATTATTATGAATACCAGTAAGCTAAACATTCCAAACATATTTTGCCATGCATTAGAAAAAAAAAAAAAACTTTCCCATATAACACCTAATACAATATCTTATTTACTGAAATATTCTGTCTTTAGAACTTCATCAAGAAAAGAGCAATTGAACATAGAAGGTATAATAATATTATGAGCCGCCACACCAGAAAATCAACAATCTGCATATGCCAAAACAAAAAAACGCAGATCAGCTGTGTTGTAACTGCATAGCTGATCTGCGCCTTGTTTTCGCTATACGAATAATACAATTCTTCCTACATTCGAAACTTCAAGCATCTAGCCTTCTGTAACTGCTCAGGCTGGTTCGTGTCAGATCTGGTCAGAAACCCAAAGACCGGTTTTCTCGTATTGCACCTCCAAACATGGTCGCACGTCTCTCAGAAGTGAGAATGACCATCATATGTCTTGAATATTGGATGTTCATGTGTGTTGATGAGTTCTTTGATGGTTGAATAGGCCAATTTTAGCTCTAAACTGTTGGGTGCAAGTAGAGCAAGTCAATGTCAAGAAATCTGCTGGTGGCCAATTGGTCATGGCTAAATTGCATTCTCTGCGCTTTCTTTCAGCTTCACAGATTCTCTTTTATTTTCATAGAGAGTTGCTCCTTTGTTGATGAGACCCTGCCACTTTGATCGCTCCTGTGCAGTCTGTACCCAAGACCCTTTTGGTATGTTGAAATCCTTCAGAGGGGCTTTGAGGCATTTCTTCTGGGCATGACTGAACAAACAAACAACACAAATTGTATAATACTGTAATTGTTTTCAGTTTTGGGAGAGGGGGTATCTGATAGTTCCAGGCTTGGCCTCGAGGGAGGAGGTCGAGACGTGGAAAAATGAAATCCATCGGCTGGTAGAGGAAATGAATCCTGATTACAAAAAAAAAAACATCTCAGTATAGCTGAAAAATGTTGACTGGGATATTAAACCATTAAACAAACAAATAAAACAAATTGTATAATATCGCAATTGCTTTCAGTTTTGGGAGGAGGGGTACCTGATAGTGCCAGGCTTTGCCTCGAGGGAGGAGATCGAGTCATTGAAAAATGAAATCCATAGGCTAGTGGAGGAGATGAACCCTGACGAGCATAATACAGTGTTTACTACACATGAAATGCAGAGGGTAGGTAGATCATACTGGTTATCCAGCACATGAAATGCAGAGGGTAGGTAGATCACACCGGTTGTCCAGCACATGAAATGCAGAGGGTAGGTAGATCACACCGGTTGTCCAGCACATGAAATGCAGAGTGTAGGTAGATCACACCGGTTGTCCAGCACATGAAATGCAGAGGGTAGGTAGATCACACTGGTGGTCCAGCACATGAAATGCAGAGGGTAGGTAGATCACACCGGCTGTCAATTAAGCACGTGAAATACAGAGGGTAGGTAGATCACACTGGTTATCCAGCACAGGAAACGCAGAAGGTACGTAGATCACACCGGTTGTCCAGCACATGAAATGCAGAGGGTAGGTAGATCACACTGGTTATCCAGCACATGAAATGCAGAGGGTAGGTAGATCACACTGGTTATCCAGCACATGAAATGCAGAGGGTAGGTAGATCACACTGGTTATTCAGCACATGAAATGCAGAGGGTAGGTAGATCACACCGGTTATCCAGCACATGAAATGCAGAGGGTAGGTTGATCACACCGGTTATCCAGCACATGAAATGCAGAGGGTAGGTAGATCACACCGGTAGTCCAGCACATGAAATGCAGAGGGTAGGTAGATCAAACCGGTTGTCCAGCACATGAAATGCAGGGGGTAGGTAGATCACACGGGTTATTCAGCACATGAAATGCAGAGGGTAGGTAGATCACACCGGTTATCCAGCACATGAAATGCAGAGGGTAGGTAGATCACACCGGTGATCCAGGGTTAATCAATGCAACTGAGAACAACGAACACAAATGAAATCAATATTGCAATAAAAAGGAGTAAATACCAGTCTGGAAACAAATTAAAACCATTCAGATCCATAGCAAGTTGTTCCTGTACAGATGAACCGGCTCATGAGAAAACCAACAATCTGCCTATGCGAAAACAAAGATGCAGATCAGGGCCTTTGTTTTCGCTACACGGATAGTACAATTCCTCTACTTTCTAAATCCAAAATTTCCAATCTCTAGCCATCTTCTGTGTTCATACAGCTCGGTTTGTGTCAGACCTGTTCAAAAGCCACATTGTTGGTTTTCTCATGAGGCCTTTCAGATGATTTCAGTTGGGTTGATTGTGCTTTGTCAAATTGGAGGATTCTGGATAACCAGTGAGTAGATAGGCCTAGAGGTTTCAAAACTCTTCTCGTGCTCAGTGGAGCTAAACTTGACAATTTATCTTTGAAGTGTGATGGCCTAATGATTGGTGTGTCAGTCCATCAGGGAAACATATCCATGAAACGTATACCCCCTCAAACCCCACTTTTATATAGACAAACTGGGGTATGTAGGGGTATACCTATTTTTCTTATTTTTGCTCCAAAACATGTATTGTGGGCTGCCTCAGCGAGGCAGTGCTAACTTGTACCCTCAGTCTATATTTTAAGCAAGAATAAGAAAAATAACAAATACTTTCTACTGAAAATTTTCAGTTTTTACAACTTAAAAAAATCTCTGTATACTGCTTGGATGTGTATTTGTAATGCTATGTTCGAGAAGTCAGGCATTCAAATCCTTAGAGTGCTGGATTATGTCCTTGAGCAAGACATGTAAATAGCAAGGACTGATTTATATTCAGGAGGGACTTGAAACACTGTCAACTAAACTGTTTAACATAAACACAAACAAAGCATATATTTTATTCATTTAACATCTTTTTGATAAAAATTCAGAATGTGTGTGGATAGTTGTAAGAAGCAATCATCGAAATTTAATACATTAAAGTCCCTTCAACCAAGTCTTAGCTGTATGTATGTATTTGCAGACCAGTACCGACTATTTTATGACTAGTGGAGACAAGATCAGGTTTTTCTTTGAAGATGGAGCAAAAGATGAGACTGGTTAGTACCTCACTTGAAGACTTGTTTAGGACCTTAAAATTTTACTTTTGTGATTTTTTTAATCATAATATGAACAAAGAAAAATGTTATCACATATTATTGCTATTATATGAGGACACATATGAATTTGCTTGGATATAAACCAAGTCTCAGGCGAGAACTTGAAATTTTGGATTTAGAAAGAAGAGAAATTGTACTATCCGTACAGCGAAAACAAAGGCGCTGATCAGCTTATTGATTCTGATCTGCGCCTTTGCTTTCGCATATGCAAATTGTTGGTTGTCCCATGATGCTGCTCATTTGATGAATTTTCAGATTCCCATTGATCATAGATTTGTTTCCTTTATTTCAGGTAGACTTACAGTTGACAAGCATTTGGCCATCAACAAAATTGGACATGGTAGGTACAACAGTTTTACATTTGCATATTTTGTAGATCATCATCATCATCATCATCATCATCATCATCATCATCATCATCATCATCATCATCATCATCATCATTTTATAGTCTGTTGTCCTTATCTAAGTGTTGGACCTGTTTGACAAGTATCCTTCTAAGACGACCTCTCCACTCTGAGTAATTCTGCGGATCAGCAGTATCCATTCCCATCCAACAACACTTCATTCCATGATTTCCTTGGCTTGCCGGATCTTTTCTGGGCAACTATGTTTAGCTTGCATACTTGAGATATCCAGTCTTTGCTGTGCTATCCATATCATCTCATCCTGCTGGAGCGGAGCACCACATCTATATCCTGGAGTCCAAGCTTTGAGAGAAGGGAGTCTGAGCTTACTTCATCATTCACCTATCATGTACCTTGATATTAGCACTATGCTTTATAAAGCTATATGCAATATGAAACATTTTTCATAATGAAAAGTTGTAGTATTTTTACATACTTTTGTACAAAACATAATGACAGGCTCTCCTAATTTATCTGTAATGTTTATTTTTTTCTTGTATATCTTTAAGACCCATTGGTGGAATTTCATTTCTATCAGATTACAACCGCGCAAATACCAGCTTAGCAATTCACAAGTTTCAGACATCTCAAAATCAGTTGTCAAAGACAAGAAATTGACAGTCCACAACAGTCCTCCAGGTGCAATTTAATTATAGAAAAAAGTTGTTCATTTCTTTAAAATAACCAAAAGCTGTCAAACAATCACCTCGGTCAGCTTCATTATTTTCTAACAACCAATGAAATTTTGAAAAGAGAAATCAGCATCTGTCAATTTCATCTTACTGTGACCAATCAGAGGTATATGAGGTGATGATGTACATTTCAAGCTTGATACAAATATTGGACAGGAAATGTCAATTTCATCTTTTTGACAACTAGTTAAGAGATGCTTGAAACACCTGGATTGCTAAGCTGCTATTTGCGTGGTTGTATTGATCATATTCCTTTTCAGAATGAAAATGGATCTAGCCCCCTATATCTAAAAGGGCCGATGCCTTTCTCAGTCTTTGCGGCACAAGCCACTTTGTTGTATTATTTAGTAAAACATCTGTTTCTCTTTTTCGGGAAGACATGTCTATGAAACGTATACCACATGAACCACAATTTTATTTTGTGAAACTGGATTGAGAAGGGGTACACAATTTTTCTTATTTTCAAAACATAGATTGTGGGTACTAGTTAGAACCACCTCGGGAAGGTGGCTCTAACATGTACCCACAATCTATGTTTTGGACAAAAATATGAAAAATAGTAAAAGTATTTAAACTGGAAATTTTCAATTTTACCGCCGAGCAAGTGGCTGTGTATTGTAATGGCATGTTTTCACAATGTTTCAGCACTCCATGCTTACAGTGAACCTTTTAAGAAATTCAGCTTCAGTCAGAAAGTCAAAGTGAGTATGATTCTTTTTCATACAGGTGGATTCACATATCACTAAAACTAACAGACAAAGTGTAAAAAAGTACCGCTTGAGAGACAGTTGTTGGCTTCAAGTTAGCAAATATGACTAAAAACTCTCTTTAAGCGCATTACCCCGATAGGCTCTGCACTGTGCAAAAATAGATTTACAGATTTTAATGGCTATGATCATTGTGCTTCTTAACTATGATCATTGTGCTTCTTAACCTGATTGAAACAATTTGAGCTGGATCATGAGAAAACCAACAATGCGGCTTTTGAACAGGTCCCACAAAAACCGGCCTGTACAAGTACAGAAGATGGCTAGAGCGTGTGCTAAATGTTGGTTTTCTCATGATGTGGCTCATTTAGAGAATGTACTGCCTAAAACTCCATTGAAATCAATCTTTCTGATGCTCAAAATTAATTTTGGTTGTACGTATACTGGGTATGATGTTTCTACGGTCGTCTGTTGTAGGATATAGCAAAGAGTTTAAAAATGGTAGATCCAGTAATATGTCAAAGTATGTATATTTTCAAGGTAGGTCTTTGTTTTAATTAATATAACATACCATGTGCGTGAAATGTATACCCCCTTAAAAACCCACTTTTATGAAGTAAAGGTAGACTGGGGTAGACTGGAGTATACAACATTTCTTATTAGCTCACCTGAGCCGAAGGCTCACAAGGTGAGCTTATAGGATGACCATGATCCGGTGTCCGTCCGTCCGTCGTCCGTCCGTCGTCCACAATTTCAAAGATGAATATCTCTGAGACCAGTAGGCTGATCACAATCAAACTTTATATGCAGCGTCATTGTGGTGGGCCATTGCCTGCATTAGGTTTTGAAGCAGATTGAATCAGAACTCTGGTTGCTATGGCAACAGACAACTCCCATAGACTTTGTATGGAGAAAATGTTGTCCACGCATTATCTCCGCTATTTTCAGTTGGATCTTTTCCATACTTGCAAGGAACAACAACTTACATAAGAGCTCGGATGAGTTCGAAATTCAGCCAGATCCGACCACGGGCTGTGGAGTTTTACTGCCCTTGAGCGTTTGAAAAAATCCCTATAGACTTATAATGGGAAAATGGTGTCCACACATTATCTCCGCTATTTTCAATTGGATCTTTTCCATACTTGCAAGGAACAACAACATACATAAGATCTCAGTTGAGTTTGAAATTCAGCCAGATCCGACCACGGGCTGCGGAGTTATCTGCCCTTGAGCGTTTGAAAAAATCCCCATAGACTTTGTATGGAGAAAATGTTGTCCACACATTATCTTCGCTATTTTCAATTGGATCTTTTCCATACTTGCAAGGAACAACAACATACATAAGAGCTCGGACGAGTTCGAAATTCAGCCAGATCCGACCACGGGCCGCGGAGTTATCTGCCCTTGAGCGTTTGAAAAAATCCCCAAAGACTTTGTATGGAGAAAATGTTGTCCACACATTATCTCCGCTATTTTCAATTAGGTCTTTTCCATACTCACAAGGAACAACAACATTCATAAGAGCTGGGACGAGTTCGAAATTCTGCCAGATCCGACCGCGGGCCGTGGAGTTATTTGCCCTTGAGCGTTTGAAAAAATCCCCATAGACTTATAATGGGAAAATGGTGTCCACGCATTAACTTTGTTATTTTTGATCAGATCTTCTTCATTCTTCCATGTAACAAGGACAGCCATGAGATCTCGGTAGAGTTCAGAATTCCACGAGATTTGACCATGGGCTGTGGAGTTAGGTGCCCTTGAGTCCGTCGTCCGTCCGTCATCGTCAACAATTTCAAAGATCTTCTTCTCGCTTGGCGGATCAAGTTGAAATTTTATGTGGAGCCTCCTTGGGTAGCGGCATTTCAAGTTTGATCGCGAAATCCAGGTCACATGACCAAGATGGCCGCCACGCCCATATATGGTGAAAACCACTCAAAAATTTTCTTGTCCAGAACCGGTGGACGGATTTCCATGAAACTTGGTATGTAGCATCGATGACTCCAGCCCATCATAGTTTGATAAAATGATGACCCTGGGATGACCTTGACCTATTTTACAGCAAGGTCAATTTTGGAAACATAGGCTTTTACATGGGAAAAAGTAAAAACTATGGATTTTTTAACACTATTGCAGCCTGAGACCTGAAAAGTGGTAGATGCAAACAACTAATGGAGTAGAAGAAGGTTTGTGATTAATTTAGATCAAGGTCATCTCTTAACCGTGGCCATGGTCTGTCATCCATACACACTTTTCAAACATTTTCATCTCTGAAACCCCTTGGCCAATCAAAGTGAAATTTTATGTGGAGCATCCATGGGTAGGGGGAATGAAAGTTTGATCGTGAAATGCGAGTCACCTGACCAAGATGGTTGCCATGTCCATATCTGGTAAGAACCACTCAAAAATCTTCTCCAGAACCGGCTGGCCAATTTTCATGAAACTCAGTATGTAGCATTTAGGACTTCAGTCCATCATAGCTTGTACATATGATGACCCTAGGATGATCTTGATCTATTTTACTGCAAGGTTAATTTGGAAACATAGGCTTTTACATCGAAAAAGTGATAACTAGGTCTCAGGTGAGCGTTTACAGGACCATTGGTCCTCTGGTTTTTGATCCAAAACAAATTGTTGGTACTGGTTAGAACTTGCTTGCCTCAGCGAGGTGGTTCTAACATGTACCCGCAATCAATGTTTTGGGCAAAAATATGGAAAATTTCAAATTTCTCAACTGAAAGTTTTCAATTTTAGCAGACGTAAAAACCTCTGTATAAGGCATTGCATGGGCATGTTTTCCTATTGGTTGCTTTTACATACAGGGTCATTGGTGACATTGCATTTTTTCAGAAGCATCACATACATAGCGCCTTTTATGAGGTCAAATTTTAAGATTTTTATGCATGGATTTTATGGAAGTAAAAATTTTTTCAACGCAGGAAATCAATATATAGTTAGATTTATAAGGATTTACTTTTCTCCTATGCTATGTTTATTGATTTATTTCTTCGTTTACAGCAACCAGGCATAGGAGGGGAGGGTAAGTGCAAATGAGCGGCGTCATCAGAAAACTGGATTTTTGCCTATGCGAAAACAAAGGCGCTGATCAGCTGTGCAGTAACTGAAGTAACAGATAGTACAATTCTTCTTCTTTCTAAATCTGATAGCCATCGTCTGTAAGTCGGTGCACAGGCTGGTTTGTGTCAGACCTGTTCAGAAACCACAAAGATCAGTTTTCTCATGCTGCGGCTCAAATAGATTTGAGGGTATCAGCAATACCACCTTATCAATACCATTAAGCTACACCTTATGTAAAGTTACTATTGCAGTTGCATAAACTGACATTTTTTGTAGGAATCAGTGAGAAATTTTACCTCACAATACTTCATAATGTTTGCAGATGGTTATACAATATATTCTGTCACATATCATCACCATCTCAAAGGCAAAGTTTTGGATGTAAAAAGGTATATGTTGATAATCACTTTATAACTCTATTGTTGGGGTCCTAGCCAATTTCTGTCTTAGCTATCGAATCTGTGTTATAATGAGAGTGAAATTTAGACATATTGTAAAAAAGGTGTAAAATGACCATTTGGGGTCCAACAGTGATCAGTGATATATCCAAAACCGTGTTGTAATGAACAGTGTTATAAAGAGGTCCAAGTGTACCAAGAAAATAAAATACCTATATGAGTAAAATGTAAGAATATATCCTTTTGCAGTAATACCCCACCAAGATTCCACGTTCCTGTACACAGAGCCTATGAAGCTGATGGGTTACTGGATAGCGCTGGAAGATGCAACCTTAGAGAATGGTTGTCTGTCATTCATACCAGGCTCACATAAAGGTAACAATGATATGAGCCACCTCGTGGAAAAACCAACAATGTGGTTTCCGACCAGGTCTGACATAAACCGGTATGTGCAGCTACAGAAGCAGGCTAGAAGCTTGAAATTTTAGAATTAAGTAGAGGATGAATTGTACTATCCGAGTAGCGAAAACAAAGGCGCTGATCAGCTTCGCGGTTACCGCGAAGCTGATCTGCGTCTTTGTTTTCGCCTATGCAGATTGTTGGTTTTCCCATAAGGCGGCTCATTTGGTCATTCTCGTAGATTCTAGAACTGTAGGATTTGGGCAAACGTTGCTGACGGTAGCCTAGCTGCAAAACCTCACTCCACTACGTTCCGTTGCAGACCTTGGTTGGATTTGATCAAAACAAAGTCCTATTGAATAAACAAAGATTACAAATGGTTGCCTCCAAACTCGACCCTCTCGACTTCATGGCATGTGTCTTGATGTTACAATACTCTTTGGAGGTGTGTCACTAGAGCTGCTTTATCAATTTAAATGGAGATTATGCTATGGCAAGGGAGATAATCCATGTTCATGAAAATTCATATGATTAGAAAATTTTACTTGATCATAAAAAAGCCTCAGTTAAATTATTTGTGTCATTTATTAATGATGTTGAGTGATGACAATAAAAAACTAAGAATCTGAAACCAATTCGGTACATGATTTTATTATTGTCCCTGCCTTTCAGCTGGTATCCATGGCAACAGAAGAATGGTGAGAAATCCTGATGCTAAGGAAGGTGACTCAGGAACGACTTTCCGGGGTGAAAAGGTGGAGTTTCCTGAGGAACAATATGTGGCTGGACCAGTCAAGGCGGGTCAGTATACTGTAAAATCAGTAATGTTCGCGAGAACTTAATTTTCGCTAATATTTACTGGCTTGCAAATTCAAAGTTTTCGCTAATAAAGATTTACTATAAGCTTTATATAGACTGTATGGGTAGTCACTTGCTTATTTAAGTACTGGCTGTTAAAATGGAAATAGAAAATTTGCAAAATAAATATCACTCAAAAATTTCCGAATTTACAGTAGTTGATCTGTAAAGCCTTTTTTCACAAAAGCGAGAGTCACAATTCATGGCCCATTTTTTAAAGCAAATTCTAACATTTTCCAGGTGACCTTGTTTTGATCCATGGTGAAATAGTTCACAAGAGTGAGAAAAACACATCAACAAAGTCTCGCAATATCTACACATTCCACGTGTTTGACCAACATAATGTTGTCTACAGTAAAGAGAACTGGTAGGTCCATTACGAAAACTTTCCCATTCATTATTATACAGAGATTTTTTTAGTCGTAAAAATTAAAAATTTTCAGTAGAATTTTTTTTTTATCATATTTTTGCTCAAAACATAAATAGTGGGTACACATTAGAACCCCCACGCCGAGGCGGTTCTAACAAGTACCCACAATCTATGGTTTGGAACAAAAATAAGAAAAATATGTATACCTCTGTAAACCCCAGTTTTACTACAGGTATATATGAAGTTGGGGACATGTTTTCCTGCTGTTTCATATATTTATTTTGTGCTTTTAAGGGTGGCAGCACATTTCTTCTCATTTAAAAAAAATGTTCATTTGTGTGAGTTTTCAAACTGTACATTTGTGCTCGCACTATTGCTAAATGTTTTCTGAATTAGATGAAATTCTGATCGATTTTGTATGGAAAGTAGTTTATGCCAAACACCACCTGTCCATGTTAAGCAACAACTTAGTGAAATCATAATTAAGCCACAATATGAAAAAAAAATAAAATAAAAAATTTGGGTCTCCAGATTGGTGCGACACATACCGGCCTGTGCAGTCACAGAAAAAGGCTAGAATCTTGAAATTTTGGATATAAGTAGAAGAGGAATTGTACTATCCATATGGCAAAAACAAAGGTGCTGATCAGCTGTGCAGTTACTGCACAGCTGATCTGCGCCTTTGTTTTTGCCTATGCAATGCGTTGGTTTTCTCGTGATGTGGCTCAATTATTCTGTGCTGTTTTGCAGGTTACAGCCTACAGACAAACTACCTTTCCCCAGCATATACACAACAGAGTGTTCATCTTGATTACTGTGCAAACAAAAATTGAAATAACATTAGGAAAACACGCCCATGTAATATACAGATTTTTCCTAAGTTGTGAAAATTGAAAAAATTCAATAGAAAAGTTTTGATATTTTTCTAATGTTTGCTCCAAAACATAGATTGTGGGTACCCACAATCTATGTTTTGGAGCAAAAATAAGAAAAATAGGTATACCCCCGCATACCCCAGTTTTACTATATAAAAGTGGGGTTCAAGGGGGTATATATTACACGGACATGTTTTCATGATGATCCCGGACAGATGTGATGCATATTTAATGATACCATAGCCTTTGCATGAGAAAACCAACAATCTTGGTTTTCGGACCAGGTCTGACACAAGGCTATTAACATTGAAAATTCAGATTTAAGAAGAACAGTGGTTGAACTGTCTGAGAAGCGAAAACAAAGGCGCTGCACAGCTAATCTGCACCTTTGTTTTCGCTTATGCATATTGTTGGTTTTCTTACACGAAAGCTCAATTTTACCACACATTTTGTGAGGAGAAGACTTTCCCATCTTGACCAGCATGAGTTTCTTTTTCAGTGCTAGAGCATCAGGTGTGGCAAAGTTTATTTGAGCCTTCGCATGAGAAAACCAACAATTTGCATATGCGAAAACTAAGATGCAGATCAGCTGTAACTGCACAGCTGATCAGCGCCTTTCTTTTCGCCATACGGATAATACAATTCCTCTTCTACCTATATCCAGAGTTTCAAGCTTCTAGCTTTATTCTGTAACTGTACAACCTGGTTTGTGTCGGACCTGATCGGAAACCCAAATTGTTGGTTTCTCATGCACAGGCTCATTTCGTTTTTCAGTGGAATTCCTTATGAAAACAGAACATTTTTAGGCATTATATCTGTAGTAATACTGTTTGCCAATGTCTCACAAGGAAGACACCTGGTCCCGAGGTTCTAAGACTTTTTTCATGCTCAGCTCAGCTGAGACTAAAATTTTTCATGCTCATAAATGTTAAAATGCCAACAAATATTACAGACTTTGGCATTCTAAACCTTCAATATATTTGGTCTATTTTGGTATTTATGAGCACTTCAAATTTTATGCTCAGATGAGCTGAGCATGAAAAAACTTTTATAACCTTGGGGCCAGGTCAAAGCAATTTTTAGTCTCCTTAAATTTGATTTCCTATTATTGCATAAATACCCGTGTCACACTATATTAACAGCCATTTATTAATGAAGAGAAAGCCATGCATTAATATCGCAATTCACGTGCGCACATGCTGTTAATACATGGCTTTCACTTATGCTTGTTACCGAGCGCCACACAAAGCACATGCTAATAATGAGAAACTGAAGTCCTCCTGGAACGACATGAAAACTTGATGAGGCTGTCAAATATAGTGCACCATTATTTCTTTCGTTTGTGCAGAATTTATGCAATAATAGCGATCAAAAATGATTTTGTCATTCATTAACATTCGCTAGGTTCCTCGGTAAGTGTTGAAAACCGAGGGAAAGATTAACTTTCTATTGTCAATTGAGCTGGGTCATTAGAAATTTGTGCGGTAACTGCACAGCTGATCAGCACCTTTGTTTTCATTACATAGACAGTGCAATAATCCAAAATTTGAAGCTTCTAGCCTGCTTCTGTGACTGCACAGACCAGTTCAAGTTGTACCTGGTCGAAAACCCAGAAGACCAGGGTTTCTTGCGGATCAAGTAATGAGCCGCCTCATGAGAAAACCAACAATCAGCATATGCAAAAACAAAGGCGCAGATCAGCTTCGCAGTAAATGCGGAGCTGATCAGCGCCTTTGTTTCGCTACATGGATAGTACACTTCCACTTCTACCTAAATCCGAAATTTCAAGATTCTAGCTCTTTTCTGTGCTTGTACAGGCCGGTTTGTGTCGGACCTGTTCGTAAACCACAACGTTGGTTTTCCCACGAGGCGGCTCTAATGTCATCATGTATGCACCACATGCTGGTTTTTACTGTTTGTTTTGTATCTTTATCTGTATATTTATCTCAGGACATTTTTACATAGCTTAAAAGTTAGTAAGTAAGTAAAGTAAGTAAGTAAGTAAAGTAAGTTAGTAAGTAAGTAAACGAAAGTTAAATGATTGCTAATCAGAGTGCCATAATTCAGAATCAGAAGTAATCAGAGAAAGCAGCAAATATTCTGGTAACCACTATTCTGTCGTTACAAAAACATGCCCATGCAATATATAGAGATTTTTTCAGTTTAAAAAAAAATGAAAAAATTCATTAGGAAAATTTGGATATTTTTAATATTTTTGCTCAAAACATTGATTGGTACACATTAGAACTGCCTCAGCGGGGCAGTTCTAATAAGTATCCACAATCTATGTTTTGGATCAAAAATAAGGAAAATAGGTTTACCCCTATAATTCATAGTTTTGCTATATAAAAGTGGGGTATGACGGGTATATTTTTCATGGGCATGTTTTCCTGATGTTACAGCACCTTTATACAGCCCCTTTCACTCGAGTTTGCCATTTGAGCATTTAGGTCAATCAAATTTGTTCACTCGAGTTTGCCGTTTGTTTGTAAATCAGGTATATTTTATTCTATTTTAAAACTGAAACAGTGTCCCAGGTGCCAGATTTTCTTAAAATTTATTCAGAATTTATCTGTAGGTAAAGATGTCACCTCTTCTGATAAAAACATTGTAATTGCTTGGTTAAAGCACATTTTTATATCAAAATTCTTTGCACAACATATACAATGCATATTGAGAACACACATTTGTAAGAGGATAGAGAGAAAAGCAGAATTTTATCAATCTAAGCAGTTACCTGATCGGTATCTTCTTGGCAAAAAATCCACATAGGAGGTTAAAATTTCACTCGAGTTTGCCGTTTTTAAAGGTCATTTAGTTTGAAGCTGTCACTCAAACAAGCAGATCAATGAACCCATATGTCTTTGAGGACAACATGAAAAGAAACTCAGATCTTCGGAACACATGGTCTTCTTGCGTGATGCAAATGCTCAAAGGGCAAACTCGAGTGAAAGGGGCTGTAATGTACATCTAAAATCCTGCTGAAGACTGCATTGAGGATGGGAGCACAGTGGCTTAGTGGTAGATTGTCAGACGATGTATGAAGATGTCCGAGTTAGAATCCCAGGGGTGCCCAGCTTTGTACTTGAGCATGACCCATTATCTGCACATACAGTAGTGCCTAGACGAAAGGTAACAGTAAGTGAACTTGGTGTGCACGACACAGTGCACTTTACGTGCAATGTTTGATAGTGATTAGTGCACTTCTTAGTGCACTCCATGTGAACAAGGGTTTCGTCTTAGCATAACTGTAGTACTGCTTTTGAAAAGTGCCCAGAAAGAGGTGGCTTCATTCTGGCATCACTGAAAAGTTCTTTACCGGGACGTTAAAAATAATGCAAATAAACTATACCATCAAATACTGCATCAAGTTTTTGTTTACTTTATTCAATGTATATTTATCTCAGGATGTATTTACATAGCTAGAAAGTGATTGATATGAAATGTTACATTGCTACAAAATTCGAGTGCCATAATCTGAGTGCCATAAAAATCAAAGTGTTATGTTGATAAATGCCCATGTTTTGTGTTTTCCCAGTCAGGATGATTTACAGTATTTATTCTAATTAGCTCCAATAAGCGCACACCATGGTCGTTTCAGAAAAGCATGTCCATAAGTGCACACTGCTCAACTAGCATTTTGATATTTTACACCAATTTTACATATTCATACCATATTAACTACATTAAATCTTATCTCTAAATGATCAAACTCTGTTTTGCAATGATTGGAACACTTAAATTACGTCACCATTGACATTTTGACATGGTTATTTCAGCAGTTTATGTGTTGTTTTCGTTTGTGGTGTGCACTAATTAGAACAATATTTTGTTACCTTACAGTCATTTTTAGCTCGGCTCACAAGTTGAGCTTATAGGATGGCCAAGCTCCATCGTCCGTCGGTCCGTCCATCCATCGTCCGTCCGTCCGTCCATCCACAATTTCAAAGATCTTCTCCTCTGAAACCGCTTGGCCAATCAAAGCCAAACTTCATGTGGAGCATCCTTAGGAAGGGGAACAAAAGTTTATATAAATGGTCCAGGTCACATGACCAAGATGGCCACCATGGCTATAAATAGCAAAAACCTTTAAAAATCTTCTTCTCCAGAACCAGAAGGCCTATGATTTTGAAACTTGGCATGAAGCATCACAGAAAGGAGCTCTACAAAGTTTATATAAATCATGACCCTGCGATGACCTTGACCTATTTTACGGCAAGGTCAACTTAGTTAGGTCGCCAATGCATTTGAATGGGAAAAATGGTAAAATGCTATTAAATGGGTAAAACTTACTGGAAATAGGCAAATAAACAGAAAATAAATGTTTATGGAAAAATTTTGGTCCCTGTGGGTTGTCTGCCCCTGCCCCGGGGCTATATACATGTATATTTCCATAATATTGAAACATCTTCTCCTCTGAAACCGCTTGGCCAATCAAAGCCAAACTTCATGTAAAGCATCCTTAGGAAGAGGGAAAAAAAGTTTATATAAATGGTCCAGGTCACATGACCAAGATGGCCACCATGGCTATAAATAGCAAAAACCTTTAAAAATCTTCTTCTCCAGAACCAGAAGGCCTATGACTTTGAAACTTGACATGAAGCATCAGGCAATGGAGCTCTACAAAGTATATATAAATCATGACCCTGGGATGACCTTGACCTTTTTTACAGCAAGGTCAACTTAGGCCACCCATGCATTTGAATGGGAAAAAGTAGGAAAATGTCATTTAATGGCAAAAAACTTGCTAGGAATGAGCAAATGGACAGAAGATTTATGTGTATGAAAATATTTTGGGCCCAGAGGGTTGTCTGCCCCTGCCCCGTGTATGACCATAATATTCAAACATCTTCTTCTCTGAAACCGCTTGGCCAATCAAAGCCAAACTTTATATGGAGCATTCTTAGGAAGAGTGAATGAAAGTTTGTATAATTGGTCAAGGTCACATGACCAAGATGGCCACCATGGCTATAAATAGCAAAACCTTTAAAATCTTCTTCTCCAGAACCAGAAGGCCTATGGGTTTGAATCTTGGCATGAAGCATCAGGCAATGGAGCTCTACAAAGTTTGTATAAATCATGACCCTGGGATGACCTTGACCTTTTTTATGGCAAGGTCAACTTAGGTTGCCCATGCATTTGAATGGGGAAAATTGTTACAATGTAATTTGAAGGGCAAAACTTGCAGTAAATGGGCAAATGGACTGAATCTTTATGATTTAAAAAAAGAAATTGACTCCAGAGGTTGCTCTGACCCTGCCCTGGGGTTATATACATGTATATTACCATTCTAGTCAAAGAAGTTTATTGGTATATATCTCAGGTCTCAGGTGAGCGTTTACAGGACCATTGGTCCTCTGGTTAAAAGTTGAGACCAGTTTGTGTTAATTAGAATGAATACAGTATTTGTGAAGTGAGAAACAAATTGAGACTCAGTGTACCTGATCAATCATCTTTGGTGTTTGGCCGCTTATCAAGGTGTAAGTGGACCTTCAACCACTAGAGTAGAGGGGAACATTTTCCTGCCCTCATTACGAAAGCTTGCCCATGCAATAAATAGAGATTTTTTAAGCTTTAAAAATTGAAAATTTTCAGCTGAAAATGTTTTGATATTTTTCTTGTTTTTGCTCAAAACATAGTTTATGGGTACGTGTTAGAACTGCCTCGCTGAGGTGGTTCTAACGGGTACCCACAATCTAGGTTTTGGACCAAAAAAATGAAAATAAGTTTACGCCGCCTGCAAACCCCAGTTTTGCTATATACAACTGGGGTGTAAGGGAGTATATATTACATAGAAATGTTATCCTTTTTTTTTTTTTTTTTTCTGTTTCCATCTTTATTTTATACCAAATTACATAAACATGTAAATAAATATACAACAATACAACATTGTACATGCCTCTCTCACTTTCACTCATCCATCTTCAGATATTGTTTCCTATGTATATATCAGACAAAAACAGTGTTTTTAGGGAAATTTTTCTTCATTAATAATATATATATTTAGTTTCCCTTTGATGTGTGTGGTTTCACTTGCTCTCCTGGACTGATCTGGCATCTAAACTATTTTAACCAATAAAATACTTTTTTTTAGTAGCTGTTAGGGGATAATTGGCAGCTTGTTGGTTTGAGAAATGTTATCCTGATGTCTCTTCAGTTAGCTTGTCTTTAATAATACACCTGGACCTCTTTATAACATGGTTCATTACAACACTTTTTGGATATAACACTGATCATTGTTGGACCACAAATGGATATTTTAGACTATTTTTCTATGTATCTATACATTTTACTCTCATTATAACAAGGATTGGTTAGGATCCCAAGAAAAGTGTTATAAACAGGTTGAGGTGTACCTTTGCCCATGAACTAACTAATTTTGTCCTAGAATGGCTTTGATAAAAGCCCCTGAATCCACACATAAATTGACCATTGTACATGTAAAAGCTGCAAAGATCTGCACTTGTGTGTGCTAGGAATATACAAATAAAAGCCAACCATGATTCATTATTTACATTTTATTTCATATAAAAAAGAGACATTTCTACATTACAGAGAAATACAAAAGACATTAAAAGTATAAACAAATCACTGACATAATCTTGTTTTGGATCTAGAGCAAGGACAAATAGTGCAGATCCAGATCAAATTGTTAGCAACTCTGTCTGATCAGGATCTTTTTGGATATAGTTCAGCCCAAGTATTCACATGACTGTTATTCATTAAGGTGTATAACCTGCATTTAATGGTCATAATGATTAATATTCCCTGTTTGGAAAGTTTTCCTGTTCATTACATAATATAGCTTTGCCTGTTAGCAGTTAAGCAGGAACTATAAAGATCAGTAATGGGCAATAATTTGACAGTGGCAAAGCGTTATATATTACAAAAGCTGGCCCAAGATTATAAAACTTTTTTCATGCTCAACTCGTCTGAGCATAAAATTTATTCTGCTCATTAATGTTAAAATACCAATAATTATTCAAATTTTAACATTTATTATCCGAAAAAATGACTTGCACTGGTAATCCAAGTATAAATCGTTTGTAGTAGTACTAATTTTGGCTACTTCAGTTATTACAAGCAGTTCAAAGTTCATGCTCATTTGAGTTGAGAAGGAAAAAGTAAGATCCTTTGGGTCAGGTTTTCTTTGGCTCAACACTCTTGAACATTTCAAATTAAGACATTTTGACATAAGAACACACTGGTTATTCTGGTCCTGAGGTTATAAAACATTTTTCATGCTCAACTCAGCTGAGCATAAAATTTAATCTGCTCATAAATACCAAAATAACCCAAATATATTGAAACTGAAGGTTTAGATCACCAAAGCCTGTAATTTATCCAGCATTTTAACATTTATGAGCAGGATAAATTTTAGTCTCAGCTGAGCTGAGCATGAAAAAAGTTTTATAACCTCGGGGCCTTGTTTTGTACAAAGATCATGCTTGACACTCAGTATTTCTGGTTGACATGTCTGAAAGTTGTGGAGTTCTACTCTAGGTATTTGAAGACAGTTTGACCTCTCCCTCTTCAACTTGGCTACAATAGTCTGGGTGTCCTAGGCGGTAACCCCCCTGGAAACGAGTAAAAAGATGTAAAAAAAAATAATTATGTGGAACAATGTTTTAATCAAAATGGTTTGGTTTTGATATTTGTCAAGCATTTACTAACTACACTATCAACAAGGGATTTCACAAATTTACTGGGCATAATACAAGAGTCAAAAGAAAATTGAGCCGCCACATAAGAAAACAAACAGCATGCACAGGTGAAAACAAAGGCGTAGATCATTTGCACAGCTGATTAGCGTCTTTGTTTTCGCTACGCAGATAGTACAATCCTTTTTCTTCTTAAGTATGTAATTTCAAGCTTCTAGCCTGCTTCTGTGACTGTACAGGCTGGTTTGTGTCAGACCTGGTCGGAAACCCAGATTGTTGGTTTTTTCATGAGGCATTCAAGAGTAGAAAACCAACTTACCCTGTGCTAGAGGCTCCAGCCTGAGTTCTGAAATGATGAATAGGATTTGTAATACACATTGTTAAATGAGCTTGGATATCAGTTAGATATGTTTATCTGAAGGCAAGTTTCATGAAGGTCTATACATGTTTAAAAATACTTAATTTTCGAAAGATGGTAAATTGTTATTCAAATATTGTCAACTGTCGATGCACCATCTTTTAGAAACTGCCTTTTTTCAAAATATTACTTTTCTCATACAGCTCCAGAAAAAGTCATAAAAAGTACTGCAAAATTTTGAAAATCTGCTCACTAATGAAAATTTTATGACCCAAAGTCATTTTGCATGTACAAGGGAGGTAATCCAAAAAAATAAAACAACCAAAAATTGAATTCTAGTGTGTGTTTTGACCATAGTTATGTATACTTAACAACTTTGGTTTGGTTTGGTGAAATACTTAATTTTAAATCCAAATCATTTTTTGAATATTTCCTTGAAAATAGTTACTTCCCTTGCCAAAGCCCTATTCAAAATTATTTTCCAGCATATTTTTTTTTTTTTTTTTTTTTTTCAGTATTAGTTAACCAAATTTTATTTTTTTTTAACACTTCTTAGGACATTTTGAATGCAAGGGGTGACATAATAAGAGTCTGAAAAAGGCAGTTTCCGAAAGATGGTACAAGGATGGTAGATAAACTGTAACAGTAAAACATTCTAATGTACAAGCAGCTTCACTCTTTTATACAGGCTTATGTAGTATCCACCAAGCATAATTTGAGCCGCCTCATGGGAAAACCAACAATCTGCATAGGCGAAAACAAAGACGCAGATCAGCTTCGCGGTAACCACGAAGCTGATCAGCGCATTTGTTTTCGCTACTCGGATAGTACAATTCCTCTTCTACTTAAATCCGAAATTTCAAGCTTCTAGCTCTTTTCTGTTACTGCGCAGGCCGGTTTGTGTCAGACCTGTTCGAAAACCACATTGTTGGTTTTCCCACGAGGTGGCTCATTTGTTTGCATCATGGAAAACGTTTATTAAACTGAGAAAAATAAATGCAAATGTCAGCAATCTGAAGATATAAAATTTCCTTTTCATTGTACAAAATGTCAGTTCTTTTTGTATTATGAAGCCAATCTATAGACATTTTCTAAAGTCTTTTTAATGGATAAAAATGTTTGAAATCGTTCAGAAATCGTTACGAAATCACTGAATATATGCATTTTTTTGGTGCTGATTTGTTACCATCTGTGTCATAATTATACATACTTAATTTAATGCTTTATTTATTTAACGAGGATTCCTAACAGCCCGAAGGCCACTAGTAGGTCTCCCATACTTGACTAAATTCCCAACACAAAATGAAATTATGCAGACTGAAATTTGTCACTTTTAACTATTACACCCAGAGATTGCATTTTATTAAAATGGCCAGACTTTGGCAAAAACAGAAGCTTTGAAATTTCCAATTTTGCATTCATGTATGTAATGGGGAATACGGATTTTGCACCTTTAACACTTACATAGAGTTTGGATCTACCCCAGAGAGTGTGCCTAATGTTCTAATGATGGATGGAAAATTGTCGGGGTTTCTGAGGTCGTTCATATGCAGGACCACCAGGTCGGGACTTGAACCTCCCCCATTTACTGTTGCTCCGGCCCCAGCGGTGGCCGACCCTGAAACAAACAGGGGATGATGCTGATATTAAAGGTGTTTTGTGAGTATGAACGCGCAGTAATGTCAATATGGATGGCACACAATATGCATTTGTATGCTGCGATAGGCTTTATCACAGAATGAATGCTCAATATGGCTTTGTATATTCATGAATTTGCAATAAGGTCAATATGAATGACGCACAATATGCTTTGTATGAATACCAAGAATGCACAGTAAGACTTTGTCACAGAATGAATGCGGAGTGAGGTTTTGTATATCCATGAATGTGCAGTAAGGCTTTATCACAGAATGAATGCTCAATATGGCTTTGTATATTCATGAATTTGCAGTAAGGTCAATATGAATGACGCACAATATGCTTTGTATGAATGCCAAGAACGCACAGTAAGACTTTGTCACAGAATGAATGCGGAGTGAGGTTTTGTATATCCATGAATTTGCAGTAAGGTCAATATGAATGACACACAATATGCTTTGTATGAATGCCAAGAACGCACAGTAAGACTTTTATCACAGTAAGAATGGGCAGTATGGTATATTCATGAATTTGCAGTAAGGTTGTGTCAAAACGAACTTCGCATAGTACACTTTTGTGAGTTTGACTTCCCATTTATGTTTGGCAGGATGAACCCACGGTAATCAAAAGGCTTTGTCACAATATGAGTGTGCAGTAAGGCTTTGTCACAGTATGAATGTGCAGTAAGGCTTTGTCACAGTATTAATGTGCTGTAAGGCTTTGTCACAATATGAATGTGCAGTAAGGCTTTGTCACAGTATGAATGGACAGTAATGATTTGTATCGCAGTAATGTTTTGTCACAGTATGAATTCAGGCGCGCAGAAATGTGAACGCCGCATAGCACGAGTTTGTTATGAAAGTCCATTTTGGCTTAGGATTTGAGAATGCACTCGCAGTAAGGCTTGGTCAGTGTATGAATGCGCACTATGGTTTTATCAACATTACTACGAACGCGCGGTAACGTGAGCAAGTTGTCTTTGAGAAAGCACGTAAAGGTTTCGTCATTGAAAGCACAGTGGTTGTTTTTACAAAAAGAAAAAGCGTTTATAAGATCTAATGGTACCACTGGACCAGTCATTATCTTGCTCGCAACATGTACAGTGAGAGACTTTTATGCATACAGTATACACTGTCCCTAAATATGACATCGTTCGCATGAGAAAACCAACAATCAGGGGTTCCGACCAGGCCCGACACAAATCGACCTGTACAGTTATAGAACAAAAGTTTGAAATTTCGGATGATTGTACTTTCTGTGTAGCGAAAACAAAGACGCTGATCAGCTGTGCAGTTGCGCCTTTGCTTTCGCCTATGCATGTTGTTGGTTTTCTTATGCGAGTGGGGAGAGGGTCATATGAAAAAGAAGAATTCCGCACCTGTTAATCCTTGTCCACTGACAGTTCCAGTTGATGCACCGCCGGGTACCATGCCTGTGGAACCACCTGATACCATTCCCGTGGAGCTACCACTCACCACACCTACGAAATGTTACCATGGAATTGTCAGAATTTGTGAAAATATTCAATAACTTGAAAATGCTTTAAATATTACAGCGTTGCGACACTTTTCCATTGTCAACAACTTCAAAACGGTTAAAAAAGCTTTTTTAGTTTAAGAAATAATACTTTTCTGATTATTACCGTGTTATGAAAGAATAAACCATGATTACCTCCGCTGAATCCCCCCTGCGCAACTCCAGCTCCTGTCGAAAAAGCTTGACCTCCTGCAGCAGGAACCACCGCACCACCGGTACTGAATCCCTGGCCGCCACCTGTAGCCGTAAAGCCCTGACCACCACCTGTGGTGAATGTTTGTCCACTACCTGCAGCGGCGAAGCCTTGGCCACCAGCGCCTGTTGTAAAACCTTGGCCACCTGTTGCGCCTCCACCCACCACTGTGCTTCCAGCAACGAATCCGGGACCCATTCCTCCTGCTGGCCTCGGGCCCATACCTGTGCCTGTCATCCCGGCCCCGCCAATACCAATTCTGCCGTCCGCTCTTCCGGCCGTGCCCGCACCTGCGAGAATACCGCCCCCACCCCTGGGCACAGTGGCATCTATGCTGATGTCCCCGAGACCGAGGTCAGCCAATGACGTGCCCTGGGGTAGGGTTTGTGTAATACCGTCTTGCGTGATAGTTGGTCTGCCTCGGGCTGGAATACGGACTGAAAAAACAACCAGAAGTATATGACCTGGTCGAGGTATAGGCCTCGTCACACAGAAGCAAAAATCCCTCGACGTAGACTTGTGTTTTATATGGCGAACAGAAATCCGTGTTTCTTTGATTAATTGCTTTACGTCCCTTTAAACAGCTGATGTCCCGATAAGCAAACTCCTTGGTCCCGACATAATCATATTACAGTAAAGACTAAATTAATGATGAAAATCTTTATTCAATAGGTATGCATCAAAAGTTCTGGCGCTCCACAAGCGCACAAATTTTATCTCTTTTATTTAGTCCAGACCTAACTGTAACATTCTTTGTGGCCCTTTTATATTAACTTACTTCTGATGGGAGAAATTGGTCTATCGACTGGACCGGCACCCATTCCTGCCCCTGCCACACCGGGACCTCGCCCGAAAAATCTTCCCGGACCTCCAGCTCCACCAAATGCCAAACCTGCTCCTAGCGGACCACCGCCGCCACCCCCTCTAGCCTGACAAAATGGAATTGTTACATTGGATTATTCTATTAAAATACTAAAGGGAATGCGTTTTTGTGGTAAAGGACAGAATTGCGCCATCATAGGTTGAAAAGATAAATGGTTTCGTTTCTTTCGAAGTAAGCGCCGAAGCCATTTTTAATTCCACTTTATTGATAGAGCAGCAGATGAGCCGTGAGGTTAGTCAAGTAACCTCAGTTGTTGCAAGTGTTGTGAGAACCTTTAAGCTATAACTGAATAAAATAGCAAAAAAGAAATCCGGGTCTTCCTACACATAGATAAATAGTCAATCCTAGAGTAAATTTACATGAACCATCCCAATTTCTATAAAGTAAAGCCTTACCCCTCCAAATCCTGCACCACCCGCTGGTCCGAATCCTCCGCCGCCCCCAGTTCCGAATCCTCCGCCACCCCCAGTTCCGAATCCTCCGCCTCCCCCAGTTCCGAATCCTGCGCCGCCCCCAGTTCCGAATCCAGCTCCACCCCCTGTTCTGGCCGTCCTCACGGTGTCCGCTACCCCTGTCGAGACCACCTGCAGGGTTTGTCCTGTTGTGGGATCCACAAAGCCACCACCACCACCGCCGCCTCCTCCTGCACCACCGGTACCACCGGCTCCACCAAATACACCACCTGGGGAGAGAAAATTAAAATTGGGTGTAAACGGAGTAGTTTTTAAAATCTTATTTTTGCTTCAAAACATGCATTGTGGGCACTCATGCACTCTAGAATGTTTTCTGTGCATTGCGTAGGCGTGGTATCATAATCACATCAAGTGATGTATACCCCTAAACCCCACTTTTACTGGTATACTAAAACTGAGGCCCATACATGGGTATACATATTTTTCTTATTTTTGCTTCAAAACATAGATCAATCTATGTTTTGAACAAAAGTAAGAAAAATATCAAAAGTTTTCTCATCAGGATAATATGTCCGTGAAATCTATACCCCCTCATACCACACTTTTATAAAGCAAAACTGGGGTATGCAGGGGTATACTTAATTTTCTTATTTTTGATCCAAAACATAGATTGTGGGTACTCACAATCTGTGTTTTTAGCAAAAATAAGAAAATATCTATTCATATTCATTTTTCACAAGTTTACAAATCTAGAAAATCAAGATTGCACAACTTTAAAAATCTCTGTAAATTGCATAGACATGTTTTCGTACTGAAATAACTTAGGAAAAATCTGTATGTGATGAAAAATTGTGAAATAAACAAGAAATCTAAAATTTTAGACATAGAAATAACTTTAAAAGTCCAGTCTTCCAAGAAATTCATTCATTCATTCATTCATTCATTCATTCTTGGTGGATATGGAAGAAATGAAAGATGATTAGCAAGTTTCATGAAATACTGGCACGACTTATTCGTTTACAATTATCAGTTCTCTGCAAATCTGTTTGAAGTTGACTGTACTCTTCGGTAGCATAAGCAAGTATCGGGCATTTCCCCATGCCTTTGTCCCGCATTGGACATATAACCATAGTTTATGGTAAGCAATCAATTGTGCATATGCTTTGCAAGCCTGGCCAATTTTCAGCAGTGAGCGCGCGAGGAAGAAATTTCTTGTCCAGTTCTGCGTATTTTTGCTTAGTGCTGTTTGTTCGTCGCCAGATGCGCTCTTTCTGCTCTTTCTGCTGTGTCTCGTGCATGGTTGTGTGTTGCCGGTGACCATCTACAATGTGTAAAGCGCCTTCATTTACTTAAAGACATGGTAACAACCATTTGCGTTGATATTACGCTGGGCTTGTTGTATGGGTATCCCATACGGCTGATTTTTGCATCTATGTCAGTAGAAGAGGTTATACTGCCCTTGTGTCGCATGGCCTCCCCTTGCTGTGGAACCCTAATGCTACATGTTCTAGCGCTGCCTTTGTCTTAAACCTGTTACTCCTTTCCTAGCGTTGCTGTCCTCACGTGCTTGTGCTCCGCTGGTATCACGCTGCTCTTCATGACTCTAGTTATACCCCAATCACGCCTTGCGCTGCTCATATCCTAGCGTCTAGCGCTGCTCATTTCATGTTCTAGTACTGCTCTTCCCTAGCGCTGTTCTGTTCCTTGAGCTGCTCTTATTCTATCATACCAATTGTTGTCTCTCCGAATCGTCCACCAGCGGCCCCAGGTCCGCCCTCTGTAAACCTTCCTTCAGCACTACCTTCTCCAAATCGCCCACCTCCTGCCCCAGCCTCCCCAAATCTCCCTCCAGGGCCTCCAGCTCCCGGTCCTCCTGCTCCCGGTCCTCCTTCGAACCTTCCTCGTCCGCCGGGTGGTCCACCAAAGCGACCCCCTCCAAACTCACCGCCCGGACCCCCGCCCGGGCCACCACCAAATGGACCAAAACCCGGGCCCCCGAAGGGACCACCTTCAGTAAATGTAAATCCGCCGGGGCCGAAGAAGCCTCCTGGCGGTCCGAACCCACCTGGTCCACCTGGGCCGAATCCTATCGGAGGTCCTCCGAACGGCCGTCCGCCACCGAATGGGAATCCTCCTCCAAACGGACCTGTAAAACAAGCATGAAAAGAATATACATGTGTTTAGAAATGGAACGCAAACAATAGATATATGCGTGCGTTCGCAAGTGCGTTTGTGTTTGCGTAAGAACATGCGTTCGTATGTAATTTGTGTCTGTGCGTGGATGCGTATTGTCGCATAGGAGCATCATCGCCATGATTACTTTAAGCCATAGTATGTCTGACAAAACGAACATAAGGCCTGACTCCCGTTAGAACAGTGCTGAAGAAAGGTTTTGGATCTGCTGGTGGCAAAATGTATTTGCCTTTGTTTGGCATTGTTGGATTTTTGCATGTACATGTACTTTAATTGCAACTGAAACTGTTCGAAGCATTGATATGGAAGTAGATCTAAGTTATATTAATTATAATAATGAATAATTATACATGTATTAGGTTTTCTTATAACGATGAAATATCTCATGCAGACCTTGTTCAACGTGGTGTTCCCAAGGGCTGTGTCTTGGGGCTAATCTTATTCGTAATATTTATCAACGATCTGCATGTCTATCTGACGCTATTATATAGTAAGGATTTATATGCCGACGATACTTACCTCCGAAACGTTGAGCAAAAACAAAACTAGTTGTGTACAGTAGCACCAAAAGGATGATAGGATTTCTCATGATTCAGACCTGCAAAAGAAACAATTAAGATTTATTTATTTAATTATTTTATTTTATTTTATTTTAATAATGATGTGCTATAAAGCAATTAGTCGGTAAAATTTTACCGCTTTTTGTTGGACGTGTGAAACTATAATATTTTACATCATCATCATCATCATCATCATCATCATCATCATCATCATCATCATCATCGTCATCGTCGTCGTCGTCGTCGTCGTCGTCGTCGTCGTCATCTTGTGATCGTTTTATGTATCTTGTATACCAAAATATCATGTTCATGTGCGTTCTGCAGCATCTGAACACAGCTGAAGTGTTTTGGAAGTGGTGTGTTTGCTAACGGCTGACCACGATAAAATACAGGTAACTTACAATTATGACCGAGTAATTTTCATAAGAAGTCATTGCCGAGTTCCTTGACAATAGGCAGCCACAACCCAATAAAATGGTCATAAATACAGGATCATTAATGGCGATTGATCATTTTCAGTGGTCAATTATTTACACGTCGAGGAAGAAAGGTGGTTGAAGGTGTACACCTAAAAGAGCAGTTGCCCGCATTCACGTATTTGAGGTTTTATGAGTGAATTTCATTGCTTCGTGACTGGTGTTGGCTCTAACGTCCGCTCTAACGCTTGTAAAAAGAATGCAAAACCAACGATTTTATTTATAGTCCGTTGGCTACATAAGATGGTGAAATTTCCAGGATGCTGACAGATTTAAATGATCGAATATCATCATTTTTAAACCACCAAACGCTCACACGAAAATGATAACATTGTTTGATTGTGTAATATGTACCATTTTTTGCTCGTACAACCTTGAGGTCCCAAAGGAAGAATGGTCATGCCAATTCAACAACCGTATTTAAATATCTATATTTGTTTTTCCACTCAAAAGAGCATGTACTAATAAGGCGTGTATTCTCCCCATAACCTTAAACTGAAGGCGAACAGCCTTTTATATGACGAACAGGTTTAAAATCAACGAATATAATTTTCTTGCGAAAAGGTATATTTGCTATATATGAAGTTATAAAAAATCGATCTGGCGCTTAGATTCAGCGGCTAGAAAGGTCTTCACTTTAGTGTCGAACTTAACATTTTTACAGTTCTAAGTACACGTAGTAAAATTAGAAACTCGAAGAATTGCTTAAGCATACTTAGTGCTTGATCAGTCTCGGTCATGCCCGTGCATTTGTTTTTAAATGTATTTTTATTGTATGTTTCGGTGATATACATTATCATGCATATCTGAAACATTTATTATACTTAAGTTTTGCTAAAGTACTGATGAAGTTCTTTCAAGATTTTTATAAAACAAATACAATAGCACGAAACGCTTGAAACTGCAAAACACGTGATGTATGACACATGATAAAAATACAATTAAACACTAAAACAAAAATAAAATAAATATACATAAAATTACAAAAATAATATGAATAAATATAATAAATAAGGAAAGAAATGTAAAAAAAATGAAATAATGAAAATTTGACTTACCGAAACTAAGCAAAAATTATATAAAAACAAAAATTTTCCGTATAGACCGGTCGGTCACTCCGACGTTATGGACAGATCTGTCGATTGAGACGTCTTCAAGAAAGAAAATATGACAAGCAGTGATTGACAAGTAAGGTGAAAACATGCATAAATAACATATTGATGACAGATTAGGTTTCTCATTGTGCATGAAAAATAGTCGTGTGTCTTAAAGAACAGAGGAGTTTTGTGCAGTAACTGTCAAAATTACAACATGTATAGATTGTTTATTGTTGCTTTAAGTGATAAAAATCGACACTAAAATCTTTATATACATGCCAGGTCCATCGCATATATTGCAAATTCATTAAATAACTTAGAAACAAATACGATAGAATACATTCACATTTACATGTATAATTTCTTCCCATCATTAGCATCTGCTTGAGCAATAATTTGCTATTTATCAGTATAATCGCTTTCTCCGAATATTAAAGCAAACCTGCCATTCATACCACAAGTTGGTGGGCGTTGTCTCTGTCGTGGTGAAAGAAACCTCCACCTGGGGTTATTAACATCGATCATTGATGGTCTTAGTCTAGAGATTGTTTGCGCCTGAACTCAGAAAAATCATATAGTAGCGTAACGAATCCTCATTGTGAAATATGATTTTAAGTCTTAAAATTGCTTTATCAGATCTAGATCTATATTTCAAATGGCTGTCACCGCGGAACTTTTCAAATGCAAACCCATACGATATTTAACTGCAGAATTCAGTTAAATATATCTTTATCTAATTTTTTGTGATCTTCCTTGTACATGTGACAGACATCTACAGACTTTGTTCGTAGAGCAGGGAGGTGCATTTGCTTGCGGGCCAAATGTTAAACAATTTGTTAGCGTGTTTACTGTTTCTATTGGCCCACCATGCTATATCATGCTGCATCTGCTGAAATCTACACGTAGCAGCTGCAGCATGTACTTATACATGCACACTGAATCAGTTTGGTGGTGTTAGTGTGATTAAAAAGACTTGTCAATAGATAGCGCATTTGTATGCATTCCCAGTTAATGCAAAGATTTTAAAGTTTATGAAAATAATTGTTTTCTGCAGATAGATACCGTTTACGGGATTTAAATAGGGAGAATTTACGCATTACCAGTACACGTCCTTTCTCATTATGATGCCATTGAAAATATTAAATACCAACAGCGGACAGAAATGATAGGGAAATGATGTTTATCTTAAAAGTATTATGCAAGATGAATATGTCCATTGTCAGTTATTTGTCAACTGCAAGCCACCGGCTTTGTCATTTTGAGGTTAGAAAACATCCGAAGAAGTGAAACCGTCATGTCCTTATGTGACTGAAGCTGAATGACCATATCGCCGATTTCACAGAATCTGCAGTATAATATTGAGCTTTCGCTTGTGAAAAACCAACACTCTGTGTTTAGACCAGATCCGACACAAAAAGGTACAAGTAGGCAAAGATCAGGAAAAGGCGCAATCAGAAAAAGATTCCCACACCAAAAACCGAGGTGGGAAAAAACCAAACTAACAATCAGGTACTTATACCATGAAACATATCGTAAGCCGAATGAGCAGCTATTTTCCCAATAGGTGGCCACTCAGTTACCTTAACTAAAAATATGAAAACATACATAAGGCGCCAACAGCACAAAAAAATTTAAACACCAAGACATAAAACAAAAAGAACCACTACAGAAGTATCGACTTGGAACGATCAGTAACACAAAGTTACTGGCGGGCTTAAACCGGTTTTACAGGTACCTAACCTCACCCTCAGCTTCTGCAGTGGTTCACAACATTTAGTTAGTTCTTCGGTCCTCGTGGTGAATCTCTAACTAGTCAATGAATCATCAAGAACAAACAAATAAATCATGATAAACATCCTGATGAATCAAAAACCAGGACTCACAGATTGAGTAAGCTGCCCGACGATGGAGATCCCTGGGCGCCGAATAACCTACTAACTCCGGAGCAAAAGAAAAACACCAGTTGGACCCCGGTGGGCCAAGCAACAGACAAGAAGCTCCGGCCCCAACCAACTAAAATGAATAGCTTTAAGTCGGGGCCATCATAGAGTCTGACGCCCGACCCACCGGCGTGCAATTAAAGAAGGCAGCATAGTTATCAACCATGATTGGGTTAAAAACTAAGCATGCAGACTGTCGCATAACATTCAAGTTATAACCTATACGTCTGTAACGTGATATGATTTTTCCGAACTGAAGAGAAAAATCAGTTATTCCTTTAAGTTTCTTTAATTTGTAAACCAAGTCACCATAAAATTCAGGTTCCGAAAGGCCCTCACTTAAAAGTGTCTTTAACCCAACATTATATTTGGAAATCAATTCATAGTGTCTACGATAAAATTTAGAAAAGGTTTTTCGAAGTTTATGATACCGATAGCCCTGTTGGAGAAGTTTTGCCGTTAAACATTTATTTCGAGCGTTGAAGTCTGTAACATGATTGCAGACTCTAGCAAACCTAATAAGTTGCGAAATGTATACACCATAAGAAGCACGACGAGGAACGTCACCATCCAAAAAAGGAAAATTTACTATATCAAAATCAAAGTCATCGCGCTTATCATAAATTTTAGAAGAAACAAATCCATTTGCAACAGAAAGATGTAGATCTAAAAAGGGGGCTTCGGTATCTGAGATATTAGCTTTGTTCAACTGAAGTTCAGGTGGATAAATTTGATTGACCATACCTTCAAAATAAGGGTTGTCAATGTTCAAAAGGTCATCGAGGTACCTAGATGTGGAATTAAAAGCCTCGATAACATCAGCTTGATTATCATGGTTAAGAGAATCCATGAAATCTCTTTCGTAGCAGTATAAAAATAAATCAGCTACGAGAGGTGCGCAATTTGTACCCATCGGAATTCCAACAATTTGTCTGTATAACTTGGTCCCAAATCTAATATAAATATTATCAAGGAGATAGGATAAGGCGTCGCACACATTCTGACATGACCAAAGGGTATACCGACTTTGGTCAGAGGAAGTGAAAAAAGCCTTTCTATCATTACATGCCAAATAAAGTGAACCATAGTTTTTTAATGCCCTTTACAGCCTGTACAGTTACAGAAGTAGGCTAGAAGCTTGAAATTTCGGATTAAGGAAGAAAAGGGATTGTACTATCTATGCAGCAAAACCAAAGACGCTGATCAACTTTGCAGTTACTGCACAGTTGTTTTCGCCTATGCATGCTGCTGGTTTTCCTATGTAGCGGCTCAAATAATTTATGTTATACTATCCAAATCCTTTCAACTGAGAAGCCTCCGTGGCTTAGTGGTTAAACCAATCTCCTTGTAAATCTGGGTCATGTGTCCGATCCCGGACTTTTTCCCGTCTTTCGGATGAAACTTTAAACCGAGATGCCATTTCCATATGACCTAAGATGTTGAGTGGGACATAAAACACGAAATTAACGAATCAGCATTTCACCAGAAATGAATGTAAATTACTGAAATATTACGGTCGAATGAAACTGGCCATACGAGACAGAACATGTATGGTGTTTAATTAAGGATGTTCGCTGCCAATGAAAAAGTATTCAAACTTTTTTTTCTAACCATACTTTTTTGATTCCAAAATACCACACAAGACATTTGAAAACAAAATAAGTATAGGGTAGTGTGCATTTTTTCAAGCTACAGGCCTCTGAATGAGACCTCTGAACGCCATGTTTTAAATTTAGTAACATTATTTTAATTTTTAATTCTTTGAAACATACCTGTCTCGAACAAAAGTTCACCTAGAATGCTTTCAAAAGTCATAATATTTACGTAATACAGACTATTTTGGACCAAACGCATAGAAAAAATTGCAACTTGATGTAGATGACAAAATTTTACGAGTCATTTTCCAACCCTACCCCATACTTGAAATGTCGGAAAAAATCAATATTTTGAAATGTGCCAATCCCATATTTGTAGATTCAAACTTTTTCTTGTATTTTCACACAACATAGAACTTTGTAATATTGTTCGAATAAAAGAGAGAAAAATATAGGGTAGTGTGCATATAAGAGAGAACCAACAACTTGAAAATCGGCACTTAAAGCCTTTTTTCGGCTGTTTTGTTTCTTAGAGCCCATCTTATAAAACCACCCAAAATTTTAAAACTAGCACACCAAAGACAGAAAGACTGACTTAGTAGACCATGTACACATATACTGCTGCTAAATTAACATCGAACTAGTGCAATTAATTTGAAGATGTGTAATATTCAAGTTTAATCTACCCTTCCTCCTAAATTTTAGTGACAGCTAAAAATTTCTGAAAAGTTGCAGAAAATGGGGTGAAAAAATGAAGTTCCTTAGATTGGCCATTTTCATGTCTCATTTAATGCATATCATCAATATGTATCCAAATATAAAATATTAGGAAAATATCTGCAACCGTTTACGAGATATTCAACAAAAGAAAAACCGGAAGTTCCGAAATGTCAAATGTTAGCAGCGAACATCCTTAATGTCCAATTGTCCTCTGCAACCTTCGAAATTATCAGGAAAACATGTCCGTGAAATGTATACCCCATTAAACCCTCAACCCCCACTTTTATGTATAGTAAACTAAGTTTTACAGGGGTATGCCAAATTTTCTTATTTTTGATCCAAAGCATAGGTTGTGGGTACTCGTTAGAACCGCCTCGCTGAGGCGGTTCTAACGTGTACCCAAAATCTATATTTTGAGAAAAAATACTAAAAAAAAAAAAAAATCTTCTTTTTTTTATAACTTAGGAAATATATGTATATTACAATGTGCGTATTTTCGTACTGACATCAAAGTGTCTCCAGCTTGAGTCAGTCAAAGATTGTCGCCGGAAAACGAAATCTTCTCGCCAGTTTTATATCTCAAACGAACATAGGCGAGATTTATATCTAGAGGGGAGTCATTTATATTGATTTGGGTCTTTTCGTCAATGGAGGCAATCAGATTTAGCTAGGTTATTGTCAAGCAATTACTAGGCAAACATGAACTATGAGGGCCTCCAAGGATTTATGTCGAAGTTAATGTGCGAATTATCTGCCACATCTAGGAGGAGTACTATGTTATTTACGTTGCAAATGACCAGACAGGGAAAAGACCGCTTAAGAATTATTCATTTGTTGACTAGGACGGGTTCATCTCCGTAAGGATGTGACCCTGTGTTTGTTTTATGTCATAATGTATTTAGTGAGAATAGAAAGTTAAGGGGTTTGGATTTAACCCATTAATGACGAATGGACTTGCCCATCCCTATCAATTGGGTGAATCCATTTTATTTTTTTTCAGGGTCTTCAGATTATAACCATCCAACTAATCCACAAATGCTTATATGCAATGTATGGATGATTTAACTTGAACCACTTTTCCTGGGCAGGCTCGAACCAGAGCGGTTTACCAGTAATCAGATGGTCTGTATAAGCTTCGCCTGGAGGTACAAGCAGCCCTTATATTTCTTTAGGCCATAATGGGCGGGGGCCCAGATATGATTTTAAACTTTTATTCCATTTTTTTAGATGAACTTCCTCTAAGCAAATAGAATAGAACAAACAACGTTAATATAAATCACGACAGCTGGCATTTATGCACAGCATGATATAAGTGTAGACACGTACTGTTTTAGAGCAAAAATGGGAAAGATTGTATACACCGATATACCTCAGTTTTACAAAAGTGGGGTTGGGTATAAGTGGGTATTTATGTCACGGGCATATTTTCCTGGATACAAAGTTTGTCGGCCTGAATTCCTATACTTCATGACAAAGGACTCATGACGTTATTTCTTTATAATTACTTGATCACATGACACTTGCAGGAAAGTCTGCTACTGGCAGCAGCTGATAATCTAATAGCAATGACATGATAAAATCTGTCTTGAGCGTTTAGGGTTCTATCGAATTTTAACACAAACCAGGCTGTGCCGCCACAGGAGATGATTATTGACTTTACTCCGAATATAGGAAACAGAGTGGGTTACACACTATCCTTGTGGCGAAAAATGTACTGGTCATCAGTGCGGTCTGTACCCATCTTTTCACATGTGTTAGAACCAAGTTTTCTCCATATTTGTTCATCTCATAGAATCTATTATTAGAACCGACTACGAATCAACTGATTTAATTGCTACGTTAATATCTGTGGGAACGCTTACTTCATGGCAGACACTTGTTTGTTTTTTGTTTGAAAAAAGTGCAAATGGAATATATTTTGGCAATTTTGGTCCTTTGCACGGTATATATTTCAGGAGATGCCGGTAAGCGTCTATTATTTGTTCTAAAATAACGTTATATGGTTTCATTCCGAAAAAATGCCCATGCAATATACAGAGTTTTTTTCAGCAGTAAAAATGGAAAAGTTGATTGGAAAAAGTTTGATATTTTCAATATCTTTGCTCAAAACATTGATTGTGGGTACGAAGAGGCGGTTCTAACGAGTACCCACAATCTATGTTTTGGATCAAAAAATAAGAAAACTGGTATACCCCTGCGTACCCCAGTTTTACCGTGACTATGAAAGGAGTATATATTGCACGGACATACTACCCTTATGCAAATAGAATAAACAATGATTCCGAAGAACTTTATTCAGTAGAATATTCTCTTTATAAAGGCTGTTCTAAAAAGTACCCAAAATTTATTTTTCTTGGCAAAAACATGTAGCTGTACATAGAAATTTTTATCTTGGGAGCGTGATCTAGCCGAAACAAACACACAGACGAAAAATGTTGAAAGGTGATATAGTGCTTTTTGGTGCAAAAGCACTGTAGGTGCTTTTTCGTGCAAACAAGTTCACTATAATGATTATTACAAATGCACATGTTATAAACATGCAAACGATTAGAGCGTCTAAACATGAGCTAAGTGGGAACAACCACTGCATACATGGAACCAACCCTTTTCTAACAAGTAATGATAGTTAGTTTACAAGAAACAAGTTGGATGCTGTTTAGAGGTGGGTTACCTTATTAGGTCTTGATATAAACGGTCGACGCAAACGGCTTCACTGGTACTACCGTCCAGGTTCATGAGGCTTCGTGAGACCTTGAAAAGTGGACCATATGCTATTAAATGCGCAATATATTCGGACAATGAATCGTCATCATTTACAGAACTTATGAACTAGAATTTTAAAGCACGTTTGTGCATGGTAGTTGTCACGAACTCAGCCTACATACACTGAGTTGATCACGACATACGTTTATATCTTACAGGATTTTGAACAATCAAGTTTTTGTAGTCATGATTAACTCATATTTCAAATTGTTTTTTCTTTGAATTAGCAAAAACAAGTTTGTTTGCAGATTCCAGACCGTTGCTAATTTGCTTTACATAAAGTTGGCTAATGCGGTCATGAAAGAACACTCCAGGTGCGTTCACACTAGACATTTTAATCCGGATCAATCTGAACCGGATTTAAATGTATAGTGTGAACGCTAGATTGATCCGGATTAAAATGTATAGTGTGAACGCTAGAGTGATCCGGATTAAACTGTATAGTGTGAACGCTAGAGTGACCCGGATTAAAATGTATAGTGTGAACGCTAGATTGATCCGGATTAAAATGTATAGTGTGAACGCGCCCTTTGTCATTATGTAAAGTAAGAATGGAAAGCACAGGAATTGATACAATTAAAGAGCCTTCGCACGAGAAAAACGATACTTTTGGTTTTCGACCAGGTCGGACACAAACCGAACTGTACAGTCACAGAAAAATAGGTGGAAGCTTAAAACTTCAGATGTAACAAGAAGAGGAATTATACTGTCCGTATAGCGAAAACAAAGGCGCTGATCAGCTGTGCAGTTACTGCACAGCTGATCTGCGTCTTTGTTTTCGCATATGCATTTTTTCTCGTGCAAAGGCTCAATAAAAATCCAAACCTAGGCGGGGAAGAAAGCACAGCACAACACACCACATAAACACCAAAACAAACACGAAGAGCAAGATGTCTAGCTCTTTCCTAAGAAGACAAAGACAAAGCACTTTATTCTCTCAGTCCCTAACAAGGCACCCATCCGACCGGTATCAACCAAATACAAAGGTGATGATTTCAACGTGTACTCAAGGACCTGATAGTCAACAAAGTGGCTAGCTCTTTCCTAACAAGACAGCCGTCCGGCTGGTATCAACCAAATACAAATGTGGCTATTTCAAAGTGTACCCAAGGACCTGATAGTGAACAAAGTTTCCAGTTTTGATTTTTACTCACGTACAATCAGCAAACGCTAATATAACACACGATGTAGGTTGTTTTTCTTACTCATAAGGCTTTATAATATGAGACTCCTCGTGGGAAAACCAACAGTGTCGTTTCCGAACAGGTCGACACAAACCGGGCTTTACAAGCACAGAAGATGGCTAGAGACTGGAAATTTTGGATTTAGAAAGTAGAGGAATTGTACTATCCGTGTAGCGAAAATAAAGGCGCTGATCAGCTTCGCCGTTACCGCGAAGCTGATCTGCGTCTTTGTTTTCGCATATGCAGATTGTTGGTTCGGCTCATATGATTATTCGCTGAAAAGATTCATTTGTCTTCCTATCTTAACCATAATCTAATTATTCCTAATTTAAACAATGACATTGGGTTATTAGAGAACCCTTGTGCCAACAAGACTATTGATTCCACGGCATCATCTTGAGCCGCCCCGTGGGAGAACCAATATTGTGGTTTCCGAACAGTCTGACACAAACCGGCCTTTTCAGCTACAGAAGCAGGCTAAAAGCTTGAAATTTTGGAGTTAAGTAGAGGAGGAATTGTACTATCCGAGTAGCGAAAACAAAGACGCTGATCAGCTTCGCGGTTACGCGAAGCTGATCTGTGCCTGTAACCGCGAAGCTGATCTGTGCCTTTGTTTTCGCCTATGCAAATTGCTGGTTTTCCAATGGGGCGGCTCATCTTGAGTTAGCAGGAATCTTAAACAAATAGCTCTTGATATAAAGTGGGAATAAAACCGTCGAAGCATTGTTAATTGAATTAAATTCAGTGAATCTTGTTTTCTCGGGAGTCTGTCATTTCTAAATTTGTGATGGTAAAAAATCCTCAACAGGATTCAGAAGTAGAATAAGAAGCTAAATATGTAAATAATTTGCATGTGGTTAGCACGAAATCTTGCATACAAATAACCACAAATATATTAGTAAAGACAGAAAATGAGAAAAGTTAACAAGTACAGGCATTTTGTGAGGAAAAGGGTTTGACACTTGAACTAGGGGTAATTTGGTATGCTGAATCCAAAAACCAATGTTGGCAAGTTGAGAAATGACGTCTTCATGTCCTAATTTGCATATTTTCAAAATGGCCACCAAAATATCTAGAATCTGTTATATTGATGAAACGTTTCCTTTGTTTGTCATGATCTGAGCCTAAATTTACTTAAAATATATTGTCAGATAATTGCTTGACTAAATTACATAAATTTAAATGCAAAGAATATATTGCTGCAAATATAAACTCAATTGCACTATGAAACCAGAGGACCAATGGTCCTGTAAACGCTCACCTGAGTCTGCTGCATATACCAGTAAACATGTTTGAATATTATGGTATTTACCCCAGTGCAGGAGCAGATGAAGCCCTTGGGCCGTTTTCTTTTTTCAGAATAATCAATATTCTGTCCATTTGCCAATTTCCTGCTGGCTTTTCCCTTCATATGACATTTTAACAGTTTTTCCCATCCAAATGCATGGGCAACCCATGTTGATCTTGCCATAAACTTGGTCAAGGTCATCACAGGGTCATGATTTATATATACATTGTAGTACTATAGCCATGGATGCTTCCCGCCAAGTTTCATTGAAGTCAATCTATTGGTTTCAGAGAAGAAGATATTTGAAGGGTTTTTACCATGTATGGGCATGGCGGCCGTCTTGGTCATGTGACCTAGATTATTAATATACACATTGGTTCCCCCATCCTATAGATGCTTCACATAAAATTTGGCTTCAATTGGCCATGGGGTTTTAGAGGAGAAGATGTTTGAATATTATGGTAATATACATGTACATTGCCCCGGGGTGTGGGCATATGAGTCCTTAGGTCCATTTTTTTTCAGAATCATTAATATTTAGTCCTACTACCCATTTCCTGCAAGATTTTCACCTCAAATGACTTTTTAAAAGTTTTCCCCATTCCAATGCATTGGCGACCTATGTTGACCTTGTCCTAAAATAGGTCAAGGTCACCACAGGGTCATGATTTATATACACATTGTAGTACTTCAGCCATTGGTGCTTCATGCCAAGTTTCTTTGAAATCGGTCTACCAGATTCGGAGAAGAAGATTTTTTAAGGGTTTTTACCTTATATGGGCATGGCAGCCATCTTGGTCATGTGAACTAGATAATTTATATATACATTAATTCCCCCATTCCATAGATGCTTCACATAAAATTTGGCTTTGATTCGCCAAGCGGTTTCAGAGGAGAAGATGTTTGAATATTATGGTAATATACATGTATATTGCCCCGGGGTGGGGGCAGATGAGCCCCTGGGGTCCATTTTTTTCAGAATCATTAATATTCAGTCCTACTGCCCATTTCCTGCAAGACTTTCACTTTAAATGACATTTTAAAAGTTTTCCCTATTCAAATGCATTGACAACCTATGTTGACCTTGCCGTAAAAAAAGGTCAAGGTCATCACAGGGTCATGATTTATATACACATTGTAGTACTTGAGCCATCGATACTTCATGCCAAGTTTCTTTGAAATCGATCCACCGGTTCTGGAGAAGAAGATTTTTGAAGGGTTTTTACCATATATGGGCATTGCGGCCATCTTGGTCATGTGACCTGGATTATTTATATACACATTGATTACCCCTTCCTATTGATGCTTCACATAAAATTTGGCTTTGATTGGCCAACCGGTTTCAGAGGAGATGATGTTTGAATATTATGGTAATATACATGCATATTGCCCCAGGGTGGGGGCATATGAGCCCCTGGGGTCCAATTTTTTTTTTCGGAATCATTAATATTCAGTCCTACTGCCCATTTCCTGCAAGACTTTCACTTTAAATGACATTTTAAAAGTTTTCCCCATTCAAATGCATTGGCGACCTATGTTGACCTTGTCGTAAAATAGGTCAAGGTCATCACAGGGTCATGATTTATATACACATTGTAGTGCTTGAGCCATCAATGCTTCATGCCAAGTTTTGAAATCAGTCCACCGGTTCTGGAAAAGAAGATTTTTGAAGGGTTTTTACCATATATGGGCATGGCGGCCATCTTGGTCATGTGACCTGGATTTCTTATATACACATTGGTTCCCCCTTCCTATAGATGCTTCATATAAAATTTGGCTTTGGTTGGCCAAGTGGTTTCAGAGAAGAAGATCTTTGAAATTGTGGACGGACGACGGACGGACGGACGCCGGATCATGGACATCCTATAAGCTCACCTTGTGAGCCTAACGGCTCAGGTGAGCTAAAAAAGCATTGTTTCCATGGCAACTGTTAACATGATTCTTGACGAGGGGTGTACCTACAAAATTGATCATATCGCCACTGTTGCTCGTCCTAGACCACTGAGTGGCCTCGTTGTTAAGCTTAGACATATCCCTTTTATCCTGTGGTAAGTAATGCAAATTATCTAATTTGCATATTCATGAATTTTAATGAAAACATTAAACATGGTTTAAAATTCATAAATAAAGAATTTCCAGGCCCAAACCATCATTATGGCACTGTTTTTGCACTAGTAATATATCATGTGACAAATATATTGATGTCATGGACCTATTTCAAAATTTTATCTCATTTGCATATTCATGAATATTAATTATAATATTGAAAACTGGGGCGTAAACCAGGGGAAAACTATTGCCATTGAAAGGTTTTTGGTGGATTATAAGATCTTTCTTGCATTTTAGGACAAATTTTCATGGCTGCCAGTTTGGTCAGAGGGACCACTTAAATGCCGTAAAATATTGTCCTCAATAATGAACATATTTGCATGATGTAAAATCATATTGTTGCCGCGCCCATCCAGTATGTGATTCTAAAGAACTGGATGCACATACAAAAAAATCCTAACAATAGCATTCTCTAGAATACTATGATTGATCTGATAGAAGTGCTTGGACATAACAATGTAATCCTAATATTCAAATCATTGTATTTGCATATTCATGAATATTAATGAAAATCGTAAGACATGGGAGAAAAATCAGGGAAAGAATATGGAGTGTACATACATAATCACTTGCACCTGGGCTGTAATAATCCTAGGACGTTGAAATTTGTATCAAATAAATGCTATGATATCGTACAATCCCTTTGAAGTGTGATATAAGAAAAAATGATTTTCCATTTCATGTATATTAATGAAAACTTATAAAATTGAGAGAAAAAAATGGAAAAGATTAAACAGATACACCTTCAAATACACTTATATCTTGGCAACCGAAAGTGCTGTAAATGGAATCAAATGGTTACTAGGGCAATATTATACTATCCATACTGTGATAGATAAGTTATTTGAGTTTCATTTTCATGTATATTAATAAAATCTTAAGGAATTGGGGTAAAATGCAGAAAAATAGGAGGTAATACATTTAAACATGTATCTTGACTACTGAAGGACCTAAAGCGACGAAGTTGAAATCAAATGATTGCTATGACAATGTTCTATAACTGTATGATCTGATATATAAGGCATCTAGATATGTTTGTTGTATGGATATTAATGAGCTCTTTTAAATTAAAGAAATATCACAGAAAAGTAAAGGCGGTATACCAACAAAGTTGCTTATACGTGTATCTCCACTGCTAATACCCTTAGAGGGATGAAAATGGTACCTGTAGATTGTTAGGACAATATAGTCTGATAGATAAACAGTGTCTGATTAAGACAAAACATCTTATTTGAAGCCTTGAATGTTACGAAAAACTGTAAAAATTACATAAAATTGAAGGTTGTGCTCAAACAAAATAGCTTGTATCTTGGTCGGTCGCTAACTAATATGTTTCTTTTTTTTAATCTGAACATATAGCAATAATAGAATGTACGTGTACTAGCGATCATTTGATGCCACTTTGAACTCTCTAAGTCTATTTGCAGTCCAGATATAAGCAATTTTATTGGAAAACCCCCTTAATTTCCCGGTCATTCTTCTCTTATTTATAAAGATCTTATTAACATTTATACAACAAATATGTCAGATAAAGCAAATACCAGATTACATTGTTATAGAACAATGTCTAAGCAATCATTAACCATGATATGTGCATTTTTTATTTGTACACTGCCTTATGCTTTCGGCATTTATACCCAAAATCCTAAAGATGTTATTAATATTCATGAAAATAAAAATCAAATGACTTATAATTTGTAATACATTATGGCATAATATGGCCTTAACAACCATTTGATTCATTATTCAGCACTTAAGGGCTTTGGTTTGCCAAGATACAAGCCATTTCTTACGTTTACCCCTTCAATTTTTCCATTTTTTCTGTCCTGTTTTTAAAGAATTCATTAATATTCATTAATATACATGAAATTACAAATTCGATTATTCTTATATCATATTTCAGAGTGATAGTACATTGCCACAGCATTCATTTGATATTTCTTTCGGCATCCTAGGTTCATTTAACAGCCTTGGTACAGGACTTTTGTACGTGAACCCCCTATTTTTCCACAATTTTTATCTCATTATGATTTTTATTGATATTCATGAATATAAGTAAATTCAATTATGTCAAAAATAGTCATTAAGGTTAAATTGCTATGCCAATGCGATACTATCAGAAAAATCATAGTATTATAAAGTATGCTTTAATGTGCTCACTGCTCTTAAAGGATCTCAGTTCAATTTTATTGAGGTGGGACATGGGTATTTTTGTAAGTTCATCCCATTCTATAGAATCACACTAGGAGAGGTTGTGAAAACAATGTGATGTTTACATCATGCGAGTGTGTTCATTGTTGAAGACAATTTTTTATTGCATTTAATTGACCCATCTGACCAAACTGGCAGCCATTAAAATTTGTCCTAAAATGCAAGAATGATCATATAACGCACCAAAAACCTTTCAATGGCACTAGCTCTTTCCCCGGTTTTTGCCACTATTTTTAATATTTGAATTAATATTCATGAATATGCTAATGAGAAGAGTTTCATATTGACCCATGACATCAATATATTTCTAATATATGGTATTTCTGGTGCAATAACAAGTTGTCATAATGATAGCTTCAGCCTAAAATTTGTATGGATTTTAAATCCATTTTTCAGCCATTTTTAATGTTTTCATTAAAATTCATGAATATGCAAATTAGATGATTTGCATTACTTACCAAAGGATCCAAAGGCTATATATATGCTTTACAGTGAGACCAGGTGCACTGGTCTAGGACTTGTTACAGTGGAAATATGATCACTTTTGTAGGTCCAAGTAGAAAAGCCCACACCCCTGCCCCCTCGGCACCCCCACCTCAGCCTTTTAACTTTTGATAATTTTCTTTTATTCATTGAAGACCTTCTAGTCATTATAAAATGTTATTTTTATTATTTTGTAGCAGTTTGGAATCCTCAACATCTACCAATTTGCAGCAATTGATGTTTTTCTTAATCTTGGCGGCCATCTTGGAAATATGCAAATTAGATGGTGAAGGAGCCATTTCTCAGCTTGCCAACATTGGTTTTTGGATTCAGCATACCCGAATACCCCTAAGAATGATCTCAAACCCTTTTCCTCACAAAATGCCTGTACCTTCATAACGAAGCATCTTTTCTCATTTTCTGTCTTAACTATATTTACGACATGGGTGTGAGTACTTTGACCTGCCGGTTGACCTCTGACATAGATCGGACTGCTTAAATAAGTATGCTCTTTGATGGTAAACACTATATTATCACGTGTTTTACGGTGTCCCTTTTCTAGTGTTTACAAAACTTTGTCACGTGAGGTCCACCGGCATGCAGTCAAAGTATTTGCACTATACATGTACATTGTATATATAGTCTTTCGGTTTTGCACTATAGGAAATCAGAGTACCGTGTGCAAGCTCGTGTTTTCAAGTATTTCATACCAAGCTATTTGGTGAGCCGCACAATATTGTCTATCCAAAGATGAATCATTATTCCCATGCGAAGCCCTGCTTAATAACAACATTACCAATCATTGCAAACCATCTAAATTTTCTGGAAAATCTAAATATGATTCATGTAATTATATTGACAACCACCATGAACTGAAAGCATTACGAAATTTTGCCCATGCAATATACAGGATATTTTTTTAGCTGCTGAAGAAATTTCATGAGAGAAATTTTGAGGTTTTAAATATTTATGCCTAAACATTGATTTTGGGTACACGTTAGAACCGCCTCGTCGAGGCGGTTCTAACGAGTACCCACAATCAATGTTTTGGATCGGAAATGAGAAAAATGTATAGCCCGCTATACCCCAGTTTTACTATATAAAAGTGCGGTCCAAGGGGGTATACTTTTTATGGACATGTTTTCCTGAAAGAGAATGTGTAAGCTCAGAAACAGCGGGGTTGCCCAGTAAAGCAATAAGATATTGTGCGCAGGTACTTGAAAAAAGTGACGTTATCGTCACAAGAAAGCCCTGTTGGATCATATTTGTAACAAATCCTATATGTAACACCTGTTACATGTATGATCACATATGTAACATGTGTTACATATATGACTCGGAAACCAAGCATAAATGTAACATATCTTGTGACGAATATGATCGATGCCGGTTTTTGATGTGACATGAAATCACATATGTCACAGGTCAATTTTGATTTAAAAACAGTGCAAAAAAATGCATATTTACATCTGAAACACATTTGTAGCAGGTTTTTATTCACCAGATGGGCCAATGTCTTGATACTGATTTGTTGTGTCACTTTGTCCATCGTCGTCATCGGCGGTGACGTCGACGTTACTCTTTCGCGTCCGCTCCATATTTCCTCAACTCTTTAAAGGATATTCATGAATATAATGTCCGGTATCGTGGCTGCTCTCTGTTTATATATATATAAACATATGTATATGGGCCACAACGTGAGAAAATGTACCTTCGGACAATTGGTGAGTATTTGATAAACAACGTTATTTTGAATGTATAATATTTCTGGAGAATGTTAGTCTTTATTTCAACAGATTATTCAGGTTATTTTGTGACTTATATGAACCCTACAAACGTCATTTACCTGAAAAATGAAGTCAAAGTTGCGTTATGCATTTCTGCGTGTTAGTAGAACCAAAATCATTATTCCACACGTCCTCTCTCTCTCTCTCTCTCTCTCTCTCTCTCTCTCTCTCTCTCTCTCTCTCTCTCTCTGAGGTTGATTCAAGTTGGAGTGTGTCTCGAGAGCGATTAGCTTAATGTGCTAACTATTGTTTTGCTATCGAGAATAAAATCAATAGTGTAAAGAATATAATGATGTTGCTATTGCTGTTAATTGGTTGAATACAAATAGACAACTAAACCTGTTACATATATGCTTCTCATGTCAACCCCCATTTCGGACAAACACATTTGTAACACACTTTATCTGTTACGAATGTGATCATGTTCGTAACAAATGTGTTACGTATATGATTTGTTACAAATATGATCCAACAAATAAGCCCCAACCAGCCCCTTTTCGGCAAATCAAAGGATAGCATCTATTTCTTTCTTAAAATGTAGATGTCGTGATATCATTTGTTCTTTTTGTCTATGACCATTTTATGTAAACAAACATGATCCCAATTTAAATGTAAGAATTCGATTTTTCCTCTTTTAGGTTGTATTTTTTTTCGATATATTAATGCGTATGGCATCTATCCCACTTATAAGTGACAAACTTCCATTAGCTCAGACTATCTTTTACAGAAATGAATTTGTTCGAAAATAATATCACTACAGCAAACAAGATTATGAGCCCCTTGGGGAGTCGGAAGCGTGTTACTTCGTTTATTTTCTATTGATAGTTTCTACGAAATTTAACAGGCATCCATTTTCGCTCATAAAACAGTCACGGTTAAATTGTGAGCACAAATGAATGAGACAATACACAGATAGATACCATAAAAGGAGAAAAACAAAACAAAACAACACAGCAGCTGTATGAAAGAACAGATCGAAGTCTATAGCGAGATGTATACTACTTGAAGAGCATTTCTGAATTTATAGATTGACATCTAATACAGTGCAGTTGCCAGTGCGCCATGCATAGAGTGAATTTTTCCCATTTGAGTTAGTCCACTTTCATTTTTAGGGAAATCTGGAGTGATTTTTAAATTTTGTTCAATTTTTCGATGAAAGTAATTAGAATAGCCCCAGATCTTGGTCTATGATGTTTGCCTATGTCCCACAAGAAGGACGCTTAAATGAGTTAATTTGCAAGACAGGACTTTCCCTCAATCTTTGGTATTGTGATTCATTTTCTGACGTTCGGTTGCTTTGGTCTGTCTGCTTGTCAGTTACAAATTTGGAACAGGACCGTCAAAACGCAATGATCTCATAGATGAGCCTTCGCAAGAGAAAACCAACAATCTGGGTTATCGACCAGGTCTGACACTAACCGGCCTATACAGTCACAGAAGCAGGCAATAAGCTTGAAATTTCGGATTTAAGAAGAAGAGAGTTTGTACTATGCGTGTAGCAAAAACAAAGGCGCTGATCAGCTGTGCAGTTACTGCAAGCTGATCTGCGCCTTTGGTTTCGCGTATGCATATTGCTTGTTTTCTAATGCATTGGCGCAGATGACATAGAACAGCGAGCTTGCCACAGTCATTTTGATCGATAAGCTGCATTGTACGAAGGCCTTAGGTGTCCGCAACATGTTTTGAGAAAGATTCTGATTAGAATGAGAGGATCTCAGAGCTCAAGCAGACCAAGTCCCGAGATTATAAAACCTTTTTCATGCTCAACTCAGCTGAGCATAACTGAGCATAAGATTTAAACTACTCACAAGTATGAAGATAGCCCAAATATATTGAAATTGAAGGTTTAGATCACCAAAGCCTGTAATTTATCCTGCTCATAAATATTAAAATGCCAACAATTCTTAGCATTTTAACATTTTGAGTAGGATAAATTTTAGTTTCAGCTGAGCTGAGCATGAAAACAAGTTTTATAACCTCGGGCCCAGTCTTCGCGTGACACTAAGTCTTTTTCTCATTGTCCAGCTCAATTTCATGCCTCCGCTGCGACTGACAGACTGTCAGATACAAGACGTTTGTCAAACGGTATTTTCAATTACTTTATTCTATAATTAAGTCACACCATGAGGAAATAAACATTTTGCATAGACGGTAACCGCATCTATTTATGAAGACAACTTACAAACCTTAAAACAGCAATTCCAAGCGTGAACGGGTATCTTCAGCGATTGTGCGGCCGTGCAAATGCCGGATATTCGTGGAATCACCAAAGGCAGGACGCGGCAACTCCGACGCGGCATAGTTGACCAGAAAAGGAGCATACGTGTTCAGTTTATGTGCCGAATTTACTAGATCAGCTGGCTAGCCTTCACTCCGCTCCACTTCGGTACCTCGTTCCACCTCCGCGAGACGTGAAGGTATCACGAAACACCGGTGGGAAGATCCCGTCTACGGATTTATGTGTGTGCTGCCAGAGTCGAGTCTTCCATGTGAACCACCTGTCTTCGAAGTGGAAAGTGCTTGAGCATACGCTGCCAAAAATAATGCTCTATTAACTAATGATTTGCATTCATAGCCAAATGTGACGTTTCTGGATTTTGGTAAGATATCTTTTTTTTTTTTTTTTTCATTTTCTATACATAGTTTGTATTTTTCGCTTCTTTTTGCCTTCAAAATATAGTACATGTACTAAGTTACAGCTGCCCCTGGTTCTAATTTTGAAAGCAAAGGGACATTTATTTGGAAGAGGCAAACATCGTAAGGTAATCTTCGTCTTCTACGGTCTCGCTAATGATGGCGATGGCCACACGAAATAAAATGAATTGTTGAGACTACACGGTGGTACTGAGCTGAGAACACAGCAGCTTTGGCAGTTTCTTTCTTTTTAAAATTAAAGGAAAATTGGAAATGCCACCTAAACCAGGAAGAGGGCGTGGGAAGAAGATTGCGCATACCGCTCCAAAATTTCCCTCCAAGGTTCTACTCAAAGAATCCAAGTACTCTACTAGAAAGAAAACCGGGTGCTGCTTGAAAGACAACAGAATTATAAACAAACCAAATACCTGTAAGAGATGGTGTTGCACCTGCATCATGTTCCAGTTGCGTATTGAAAGACAACAGAATAATAAACAAACCGAATGCCTGTAAGAGATGGTCATGTTCCAGTTGCGTGTAAAGAAGTGAGTGCTGCAGTCTTCTTCTTACTGATTGTGTTTTCGAATTTTTGTCAGAATAGAATCAACAGTACTCATCAAGATTTTCTGAGAAAAAATCTTGTGGATGCTGATTTTTGAATGTCCACGTTACCGTGGGAAATATTGGAAACGCAGAAAGAACGGTTTTGGTTAATATCGTGTACCTCACATCGAGATGCCATCGTGTTCTAATTTTTTCAGATACGATGCTTATTCGATGGCGTTGCGAGGGCTATACGATGTCGTGTTGCCTTCATAACACAATCGGGCAACTTGTCTCCTTCGTATTGCCTTCGTGTAGCAAAACCTAGCCGATAGTGCCGATGATCACACGTCAGAAGTACGATGTAGTCTCGATTTGATAAGATGGCTTCACGATGGCTTTGAGAAGGCCAAGATGTACATACGAACTCAACACGAAATTGAAATTGAAAATAAGAAAAAAAGGTGTACCCCTGCAAACCCTAGTTTCTTTTCTATATAAAAGTGGGGTTCACGGGTTTACTTTCCATGGACATGTTTTCCTGATGTATTTGCCATATGAAGACATAACCTTGGTTTTAAGTCTCAACCGAAAGATATCAGCTTTTAGAATCTCTGTATTCAACGTAACAGAATTTTGAAGAGCAAGAAATTCCTCTATCTTCTTGTAATAACCTAGTTCTGCTCCGCGACGCGAGAAAACCGGTCTTTTGGGCTTCCGACCAGGTCTGACAAAAACCGACCTGTACAGTCATAGAAGCAGGCTAGAAGCTTGACATTTCGGATTTAAGAAGAGAAATTGTGCTATCCGTGTAGCGAAAACAAAGGCGCTGATCAGCTTCGCAGTTACTGCGAAGCTGATCTGCGCCTTTGTTTTCGCATAGGCAAAAATCAGGTTTTCTCACGATGCGGCTCTTCTGATTCTTGGAGTCCGATGTAATTGTTTCATTAAGTATACCATAATTTGATCATAACTAAATTCTGAATGAAACATTAATATTTCTGAGACAGCAAATATTTTACAATAGGCTATTTATTAGAATAGACGTGTAATTGACAGACACAGCATAATAGATGGAACAGAAAGGTACAAGAAGGCAATGATCAGGAAAAGGTGCAATCACTCAAAAACCGCGGTGGGGAAAAAAACTAAATTGACAGTTAGGTACTTATACTTAGAAAACATATCGTAAGCCGAGTGAGCCGCTATTTCCCAACAGGCGGCCACTCAGTTACCCGAACTTAACTAAAACTATGAAATCGTACATTAAGTTCAAACAGCACAAGCATTCGACTCCAAAGCATAAAACAAATAAAACGAAAAAAGAGACAATAAGCAATGCTTATTAAATACCCCCCACAGGGTAACTGTTTACCACAAAAATTATTTTGGCAATAAAATTTCTTCATGCAAATGTCCAATGGGTGTACATCATGTAGGCATGATATCAAATTGTTCCATCAAAGAAAGCCTTTAACTGTATAAAAAGACGAAAAAATTGTCTAAGTTCTCATAGCTGTCATTTTATCAAAAATTATTTTTTCACAATAACAATTCTTCATGCAAATGTCCAATGGAAGTACATCATGTAGGCATGATATCAAATTGTTCCATCAAAAACTGTGGTAGGAGTTGATCGGCCCGTGATAGGCCTGTAAAAAAAACCTAAGGCCTTACCTGTAAAAAAAAACTAAGAAAAATTGTCTAAGTTCTCATTGCTGTAGTTTTAACAAAAATTATTTTTTTCACAATAAAATTTCTTCATGCAAATGTCCAGTGGGTGTACATCATGTAGGCATGATATCAAATTGTTCCATCAAAAACTGTGGTAGGAGTTGATCGGCCTGTGAAAGCCCTTACCTGTAAAAAAAGTAAGAAAATTGCAAATGTCCAATGGGTGTACATCATGTAGGCATGATATCAAATTGTTCCATCAAAGAAAGCCTTTAACTGTATAAAAAGACGAAAAAAATCGGCCCGTAAATGCACTATCTTCACTGTATACAAAAGCCATCAAGAATTATAAAGGGAAGTAACTCAAGAGGGACTGGCCCCTAGCCCTTAATTTTTTGCATGTACATATTTGCCCCATAGATATACAGATGCCTGCAAAGTTTCTTGAAATTTCATCAATGGGTCTTCAAGATATTAAAGAAACAAAACGTTACGGACGGACGGACGGACGCACGGACGGACGGACAACGTGAAAACAGTATACCCCCCTTAAAACTTCGTTTTGGCGGGGGGTATAACTACAACAGAAGTATGGCCTTGGAACAATCAGTAATATAAAACTACTGGGGGCAAAAAATCGATTTTACAGGGCCCTAACCTGACCCTCATCTTCTGTAGTGGTTCACAACATTTACTTATACTCAGAGTATAGTTGTTTGGTCCTCGAGGTGAATCCCTAACTAGTCAATGAATCATCTAGGGCAAACAAGAACAAAGAAGTCTATCTTACAATGTATTGAGAATACTAACAGAAAGCGTTGTAAGTACGGGTTACACTGTGTGGTTTGACTGATTGATTGACTGAATGAATTGATAACGTTCCAGTCAACAGGTTTGGTCATGCCGAGACGTCGCACCCATTTATTGGCTTTAAATATAACATGTGCTTTTTAAATATATAACCACCCAGCTAAGCCAATAAGGCTGTCTGGTTGGTTTGACTTGAAACACTTTTCCTGGGCAGGCTTAGACCTGAGCGGTTAACCTGTAATCAGATGATCAGTCAGTAGCGGAGAAGTTTTGGCTAGAGCTGGAGCGGATCCAGGATTTCTGGAGTTTCACTCTAGACGATTAACTAAAAAGGAAAAAAAATGTCACCCGTGCTATACTTTTGGTTTAGAATAAATGTCACATTCTAGTACCAAATTTTAAAAGCTCACCTCCCTGTGTAATGTAAGGCAAATAAATAAATAATAATAATAACTTCAAGGGATAGGAATCGAACCATGTGCCAATGTCTGTATTGTGGTTTGGTGATGAAACCACTCGACTATTGGGCCCGAATACTATATGTTTGTTTACTGACTTATAACATGCGTCCTTGCAAGGGAGAATACTCAATATAATCTAATTTTTGGGCCTTTTTTTGCTTTTGATTGAACAACTGTGTCAAATTATGGTTTGATAAATAGAATATTAAATTATAATTAGAAGATAAGTTGGAGCCAGAATCATACAGTCTTCGATAAAGCAGCAGCTTAGTTCCATTGTTTCAATATGTACACAATCACCACTTTCCCATTTGAAATTTGCTTTTTATCTAAACCATTAAATTTAACTTCTTTTTACTGCAAGTGCTGCTACAGCCAAGAGGCTTAGCGTTCGCTACCGCAGTAGTAACGAAAGGCTTGTGTATGACACAATGTCATGCATAAAGCCGGGGACCGGGGGGCCGGGGATGCCCAAGGTACTCGGGGATGTGCAGGGGACCCGGGGGGGGTCCAGGGGACCCGGGGGGTCCAGGGGACCCGGGGAGGGGGGTCCAGGGGACCCAGGGATGTTCAGGGGACCCGGGGGGATTCATGGGACCGGGGGTCCAGGGGACGCGGGTGGGGGGTCCAGGGGACCCGGGTGGGTCCCCCTGGGAATCCGGGGGACCCAGGGATGTTCAGGGGACCCGGGGGGATTCAGGGGACCGGGGGGTCCAGGGGACCTGGGTGGGGGACCCGGGAGGGCACTCATGGAGATTATGGGTTTCAGTTGAAAAAATTTGATATTTATCCTATTTATATTTACAATTTATATAACTAAAACTGTTTGTTTATCTATACCACAGGGGCGAATCCATGATTTCTGAAAGCCGGTTCAAATCCATTACGAGGGGGGTTCGTTTTCAATATTTTATCTGATTTTTCATAAATTCCCCAAATGAAACTGAAATAATTTGGTTCAGGAGTGGGAGTTCAAGCGAACCGCCTCTAAATCCGCCACTGTAGAGGCTCAAGCAGCCCATCTATTTCTTTATGCCACAATGGGTGGAGCCCATATGCCCACCCTAACACGCTCATGTGTGGTTTGATCATCTTTGCAAACATTAAGAACCATTTTTAGTTGCATATGACCTTTCTGTGAATCAGCCGCGTCATGAGAAAAACGGATTTTTGCCTATGCGAAAACAAAGGCACAGACCAGCTTCGCAGTAGCTTTGATTTCACTACACGGATAGTACAATTCCTTTACTTTCTGAACCATAAATTTCTAGCCTCTAGCCACCTTCTGTAATGCTCGACTTCGGAAACCGCGAAGACCTGTTTTCTCGCGTCCCGGCTAAACTGTAACTTGCCACTGAAAAGTTCTTCCGTATTCAAAACCCGCTTTCTTTTATTTTCAAATGATAACTCAGTTTGACATGACGACCAATTGATTACATACAGTCCAACCTGTCTTAAGCAAGCGAGTTTAGTGTCTCCCTTGGCCGCTTGCTAAGGGATACCTGGCCGCATTAGGTGTCTTATCTCACTGTTTGCTTATAATTGACCAACCTGTCAACATCTCTCTGAGCTCTCCAATAAACCCTACTAGCAATAGTAAATTATGACTGGATACTGCTTCAGCGAGGAAAGTTACCTGTGGAATTTTGACAGCTCTAATCCGCAGATTCAGAATTACAGATACATGTATTCCAATTGGCTTAAAGTTACTTGGGCCATTAGTCAAAAGGTAATTCCAGGTAATAAAACTCTTGCCACCCGGCGGCAAATGTGTCCCTTTAAGACAGGTTGGGCTGTTAGTGTCTACATATATTTTTGATAAGGAATAGATTGACATGCTTCTTTGTCACCTTTATATGGCGGAACCTTCGAAATTCGGGGCAATTCGAAATTCGGGGTAATTCATGTTTCTCTCAATTTCTCTGTCTGTGTGAAGTGTTCTGAAAAGTTTTTAATTCCAATGGAAAGAAAATTGTATCTGAACATCATTGTAGTGCAAGCCCCACAGGCATTTATATTTAGGCACTCATATTTTTAGCAAAGAAAAAAAGGAATGTCTTAATAAAATATAGTCCCTAAGATTAAATTACCCCAAATCCAAACCAGGCAATTTACCATGAGTATTTTGGGGATATGCAGCTATATAAATTGCTGAAACTCGGGCTGTTCTGGCAATACTGGATAATTTTAGTTTGATCTTTATTTACTACTACACCGAATTTAGAAGGGACTTTTCGCCTGGCTGAAAATCCTACTCAAGAATACGCGTCTTTACACACAAAAAAGATCAGTTTCTCAATTCTGTATTGGTACAGCATATGTCACTGCATATTTGTAAGAACTGTTTGGAACCAGAGATTTGAGAGAGAGCTGTATTTTATATCTAAACATTAACTACACCGAATTTCGAAGGTACCATCATACCTAATCACTTGAACCGTTTTGTCAAATGCCAGGTCAGTTGATAGTAAAAAGTCAATGGTACATGTAGCATGTCCTGGTTTGCGTCTTGTTCGTGGAAATCTCAATTGCAGTTTTTCTGACGATGTGTCTCACTTTTATCGCGACATCTTTAATGCTGTAATTAAACAGTTTTGTGCGTGATTATTAAAATCCTGAAAGAAAGTAAATGGAAAGTAAAACATAAAAGTCGTGATGTTTCTTATAACTGTTACATGTATTTGCTTAGCCTAATATTAATGTCTAACACAGAGTAGAATCTTGTGGAGCTATCACGGTAACAGCTCTGTGACTTTTTCGAGACTTTTTCCGTCCAGGCGTCCACATTGGAATGTATATTAAGTCTCGCGCCAGAGTTTACAGGACCACTAGTCCTGTGGGTATAATTGCGAAAGCATTAATTATTCCATAATTGAGCACAGCTGTCTTTTTCGCATTTTACCCTGCTTGTCACTTTAACTTTTTAAGTTCACGCGTATGAGAGAGCTCAGGTTAAGCTGAGCATTACGAAAACTTGCCCATGCAATATACAGTGATTTTTTTCAGCTGTAACAATAAAAAAAAAAACTTCATTAGAAAACTTCGATATTTTCAGTATTTTTGCTCAATTAAAAAAAGCTAAAACTAGCGTGGACAATGCTTACGAACTTGGGAAATAAGATTATCGCTAGGAAACATATTACAAGAACATATGTATAGGTATCCGCCAAAGGCTTTCGTCAGAAAAGACATTCGGTATCCTGATAAGCTTGTTTATTTTCGCTGTCTCAACAGTATGATATGATTCTTAAACTTGGTTATAAAAAGGTACAAGTAGGCAAAGATCAGGAAAAGGCACCCATTCCAAAAAACCGAGGTGGGAAAAAAAACTAAATTAACAATCATGCATGGCAGGTACTTATACCATGAAAACATATCGTAAGCCGAATGAGCAGCTATTTTCCCAATAGGTGGCCACTCAGTTACCTAAACTTTAACCCAATCATGGTGATAACTCTCTTCTTTAATTGCACGCCGGTGGGTCGGGCGTCAGACTCTATGATGGCCCCGACTTAAAGCTATTCATTTTAGTTGGTTGGGGCCGGAGCTTCTTGTCTGTTGCTTGGCCCACCGGGGTCCAACTGGTGTTTTTCTTTTGCTCCGGAGTTAGTAGGTTATTCGGCGCCCAGGGATCTCCATCGTCGGGCAGCTTACGCAATCTGTGAGTCCTGGTTTTTGATTCATCAGGATGTTTATCGTGATTTATTTGTTTGTTCTTGATGATTCATTGATTAGTTACAGATTCACCACGAGGACCGAAGAACTAACTAAATGTTATGAACCACTGCAGCAGCTGAGGGTGAGGTTATGGCCATGTAAAACCGGTTTAAGCCCGCCAGTAACTTTGTGTTACTGATCGTTCCAAGGCGATTCTTCTGTGGTGGTTCTTTTTGTTTTATGTCTTGGTGTTTAATTTTTTTTTGTGCTGTTGGCTCCTTATGTATGTTTTCATATTTTAGTTAAGTTTAGGTAACTGAGTGGCCACCTATTGGGAAAATAGCTGCTCATTCGACTTACGATACGTTTTCATGGTATAAGTACCTGATTGTTAACTTAGTTTTTTCCCACCTCGGTTTTTGGAGTGGGAATCTTTTTCTTATTGCGCCTTTTCCTGATCTTTGCCTACTTGTACTTTTTTAACTAAAAATATGAAAACATGCATAAGGCGCCAACAGCACAAAAATTTAAACACCAAGACATTAAACTTGGTTATAAGTCTGCCTGCTTTTTTGAACACGCAATCAATTTTGTGAGTGTACTGCGATGGCCGAAGAGAGTGGATTGACGTATGCCCACTGAATAGCGACATTGTTGTGTTTTTGTTAGAACTGATTCACACCAATTATTTCGGTATTTCTTTGTTACAGGGGCCACAGATCTGAACTGTCCAGACCGTCGACACCTGTTGACCCCCGGGAGGACCTGTAGGAAGAGGTGCGACTCGGACGCGGACTGTACAAGCAACAAGAAATCGTGCGAATGTGACGGAATCTGTGGCAGAAGCTGTGTCAAACTCAGTAAGACTTCTTCCTCGTTTTCATATCTGAGCCTTTTAATGTCAAGCCTGACACACAGAAAGCTAGAATCTGGAAAGTTTGGGGTTAAGCAGAAGAGGAATTGCAGTGACTGCGAAGCTGATGTGCGCCTTTGTTTTCGCTTAGGCAAAAATCCTGTTTTCTCATGATGCGGCTCATATCTTCCTTTTGTGGAGTGCCATAAATTAGTTCAGTGTGTATCCGATTATGATGTCCACTCTCAATAAAGTCAAGCCCTATGTTAACTAAAACGATGCAGGTAAGGATCAGTCAAATCAGTTTCTACACTGTTGTCACGTTAGACACAGCTTGCAGTGGTATAACTCAACAGGATAGCACAATTTGCCATTTCTGGGCATTAATGCGCTATTTAAAGTCTAGCTACCAAACGTCTATGTATAATCTGATAAAAACATCATAAGCTTATGTATATGTCTTCATTTCAGACCAGCGTTGCCATCATCTTGACCACGCCTCTTTTCCACACGGTAGAATAACAATAACACCACAGAATCAGTTTGCCGCCGTTGCTAGGTACCAGTGTAACGAAGGTTATGTGTTGCGTGGCAACGCAGCGCGTGTTTGTCAAGGAGACGGCTCGTGGAGCGGGGAGGAGCCTAGCTGTCACCCTGACCGAAATATCGGTTTGTAATAATTATTATTTTCACATCAAGGTATACATAAATTAGACAGAGGTCCACTGGGCTTAAATAGGAGATATCGTGATGAAACATACTACATGTAGCCAATAGAGACATGTCGTCGTGGCACCAAATTAATTATTGGGTACTAAACCCATTTAACGGACACTAATGCCCCGGGAGCTGAACTTGACCTACCTTGCATCCCCCCAGGACAATGCTTCTTTGGTGCCAATCGTTCATTTGGATCCCTCAAACGCAAAGGGTTTTTGTCCTCAGAGAGAATCATTTGCACCATGAACAGATGCATTGTTCCCATGGCAACCTCTCAACAGCGAAGAAATGATCAATTTTCAAGGTCACCCCATGCCCAAGAACCACATTAACGGTTACCATGGAAACCATGCAAGATCTTTGCATTTTAGGGATCCCAATAAGAAATTTGGTATCCATGAAAAATTGTCCTGAATTTTTATCCATGAAAAATTGTCCTGGGGGATGCAAGGCAGGTCAGATTGGCTTCCGGGTTATTGCTCATCAATGGGGCTAATCACGGTTATTACAAAAAGACGGGTTAAAGTTGCAATATCACTAGGGGGAGCATTCTTGATTTAATTTAAATAGTAAAATACATTTTACAGCCAGCCATATTATATTCAGGTTCCATTAAGCTCTAGAAATCCTAGAAAATTCTAATTGAGTAAATGTATTTTAACAGAGACAACAGAATGTGGAGCTCCCACAGAAATAGCTAATGCTTACCACGACGGGGACCCTTCACAAAACGCATTCAAGCTTGGTACCATGCTACAGTTTAAGTGTAAGAGTGGTTTCACTCTGAGCCGGGATGCTGTAGTTAGGGCGTGGTGTGTGGGAGGCGGGGCCTGGGTAGGCCCAAATATGACTTGCTCCCGTAAGTAAACATATTTGTTTTAAGTTCCACAGCTCCTGGGGTAGTGGTCAGAAATTGAAAGACTCGTTAAAAGAAAAGAAAGAAAGAAAGAAAGAACGAAAGAAAGAAAGAAAGAAAGAAAGAAAGAAGAATGAAAGAAGAAAGAAAGAAATAAGAAAGAAACTACATAATTCAAGAACAATAATGAGTAAAACCGAATTATAGCTGAATTATGCATTTGGGTCTTTGGTTTGGAGCCAAGCTGCATTCCATTTGGTTTGAGGCTTGTCCTCTATATCCAGATCTAATGGAACCAAACAGTTCTCCTGGTTAAAAGTGGAAAGTTTGGATTGAAATTGTATTTGTTGTGATTTATTTACATGTCTGTAAAACAGTTAAAATTTTCAGATGCTGGATGCCCACATCTCAGTGGTATAGATAACGGCTATGCTGAGGTCGAGCTTCCCAGTACCATCGGCAGCAAGGCGACTTATAGATGCCAGGTGGGATTCTTTCTGGCTGGTGTTGCGGAGAGGGTATGCGGGCCGAATGGTCAGTGGCTGGGGATTGAACCGAGCTGCGAAAAAGGTAAATATTATAATATATAACAGTAACAATTGAAGTCGCGTCGCCTTTGCCCCCTCTGAGCAGCATTGGTGCGCGTATTTACCTGTTTACGGAATATTGCCAGCCTTCACGGCTCAGCCTAGGTTTTCTGAAGATACATGTAGTCATTTAGAATTTCAAACTTTGGTTTACTGATTAATATGTTCAAACTTTGATGTATTATACATCATGTATAAGGCAAGTTTTAGCATCTATCGGTTCAAATCACGTGCTTATTTTAATTTTGCAGTTGTATATCTGCATTAACTCCATCTGTTCAAACGTTTATATAGAATATATAGACCCCTCTCTTCCAGTGACGTGTGGTGAACCGCCGGCAGTGGAACACGCAACGCATGACGGAGAACCGGAACAGAAGAGCTACCCAACAGGACAACAACTCATGTATTCTTGCGCCTATGGTTATTCTAAGAACGGTCACCCCAGGGCCATGTGTAGTGGGGAGGGACAGTGGGTCGGACTGTCTCTCACGTGTTCACGTACGTTTGATTAAATTTCGACATACAACGATTTACAAATATTTCATGCTTGCCACTTTGAGTGAAAATAGAGAATTATGAATACCGAATGAAACAAGTCTACGTAGTTTACCTGATCGATTACGATGTGTATATCCGACTTGAATCCCATTTCAATTCTGCTCCTTCAGTTTCCAAATGGTCTTATTTGATCACCACAATGTCTTTTATGTTACTTATTTCTCATTTGGGTTTCAGCGATGTATTTTTAAACCGTTTATGAGCTTATGGTTATTTTTGTACTGGAAAAACAGCTTTATGGTAATTTAAATAAACTAATTATTATCATCAGGAAAACAGGCCCATGCAATGAATACCCCCTTAAAAAGTACAACCCATATACGATGCGACGTCATCGACGTTGATATGTCGTCATTATGACGTCATGTGCCCTCTGGGAAGTAGGCAGTTATCGGGAGAAGGCGCAATCAGAGAGAAATTCTAAGAAAAAGCAAATTGAGTGCAAGCGATCCCTGAGGATTTGAAAATTGCTCTTAAATGGATGTACGGGGAGACTTTTTAGGGCCGTCACACGGCACAACCACAATAACTCTGAAATAAGAACTGGGGTTTGCAGGGATATATCTTATTTTCTTATTTTTGATCCAAAACACACATTGTGGGTACATGAAGTTAGAATCGCCTTTCAATTTTTACAACTTTAGAAAAATCTCTTTATTTTATACTTAGCAGTGAAATTAATGTATATCAAAAATGGATAAAAGTGATATTTTCACTGCAGAATTGATATTGATATTTTCACTAGTGATTGATATCAGCCGATTTTTCACTGTAGAGTTTGGATTACTTCTGACGTTTCCATTCACTTGACGTCATTAAATGTGCCTCACTTCAGAAATTCAAATGCCTATAACTCCGTTATTTACGAACAAAAACATAAAGTGTGGGTATTCATTTTCTTAGTTAGAACGTTAGGAACAATGTGGAACCAAAATTATTTGTGTTTTCAAAAATGTTTGGTTTTTTGCATTTTCACCGCCTGCTTTGTGAATAGGAAAATGCCCGTGTATTGTATAAAATAAAAAGAAAATTTACTTTTTATCGGTAAATACCAAATATATTTCATCTCATGACTTGAAAACATCTAAATTTTCACTCGTGCTACGCACTCGTGAAAATTTGATGTTTTCAACTCACTCGATGAAATATATTTGGTATTCACCTCAAAAAGTAAATATCCTCTATCTATTACATGGGCGTGTTTTCGTAATATGATTTACAGCTAAGAACTGCGGCTTCCCGGGCGACATAGAGAACGGCTGGCGGAAGGGTTACGCCTTCACCTACCCCAACAAGGTCCACTACCACTGTCACGAGGGGTACGAACTCCAGGGTACAGGGTATAGGATATGTCAGGTCTCAGGGTACTGGAGTGACTCGGTACCGAGGTGTGAACGTGAGTACAACAACACAAGTAAGAACGCTGTGAATATTAATTCCTGGTACTTAATTTTGCTACTGCTCAAACAAGACACAAGTTGTAGTTATAAGTTACGTTCACGAAAGGTACGCGCGCGACCAGGTTTTAATAGTACATGGACTGTCCGGTCTCAGGTTATGCGCTCGACTACATCATGTAGGGTAAATGAAACCGTGCATCAGCTAACATGTCTCAGGGTATGCGCTCGGAAGGTTTCCATACATTTACTAACATGTCTCGGGATATATGCGCTCGGCCGGGGTGAAAACTACCCTACATGGGCTAACATGTCTCAGGGTATGCGCTCGGCCGGTGTGAAAGATACCCAACATTTACTAACATGTCTCAGGGTATGCGCTCGGCCGGGGTGAAAAATACCCTACATGGGCTAACATGTCTCCGGGTATGCGCTCGGCCGGGGTGAAAGATACCCAACATGGGCTAACATGTCTCAGGGAATGCGCTCGGCCGGGGTGAAAGATACCCAACATTACTAACATGTCTCAGGGAATGCGCTCGGCCGGGGTGAAAAATACCCTACATGAGCTAACATGTCTCAGGGTATGCGCCCGGCCAGGATGAAAGATACCCAACACGGGCTAACATGGTTCAGGAAATGCGCTCGGCCAGGGTTCAAAATGTCGTACATTGTCTAACATGTCTCAGGGTATGCGCTCGGCGGAGTAAAAAAGATACCCTTCATTAGTTAACTTGTCTTATGGGTATGAGCTCGACCAGGGTAAAACAATACCGTACATTTGCTAACATGCCTCAGGGTTTGCGCTAAGCCGTGGTAAAGATACCCTACATAGTCTAACAGTTTTCAGGGTATGCGCTCAACCAATGTAAAATACAGTACACGAGATGGGTTTCAGGCTACGCACTTTACCAGGGAAAAATTCACAATCGTTTTTTTTTATTTCAGCGGTAAACTGTCCAACTCTCTTCGCGCCGGTGTACGGCCGACTGATCGGCACTGGTAACGCCTATGGTACGGTTCTACGGTTTGAGTGCGATGATGGATACAAAGTTGTAGGAACAGCCGAGAGACGATGCCAGGCAGACCGATCATGGTCGGGGCAAACAGCTCGATGTGAAGGTATTTATAAAGTACAGCTTTTTAATTGCAACACCTGACAAAACCAAGTAAACATATCAAATGAAAACTGCTGTGTTCCTTACAATGGAAGAACTTGATAGAATATCAAAGCACACACTCTACAAAAGTACATACACATGTCTACAAAGGTACAAGTAGGCAATGATCAGGAAAAGGCGCAGTCAGAAAGAAATTCCCACTTCACAAAACGAAGTGGGAAAAGCTTAATTAACAGTTAGATACTTGTACTAAGAAAACATATGGTAAGCCGAGTAAGTAGCTATTTCCGAATAGGCGGCCACTAACTAAAAATATGAAAACGCAGATAGGTGCTAACAGCACAAAAATTCATTCCTCGTGTTATACAAGTCGTGTTATACATGTACGAACATACAAGAAATAATCTCTTTAAATAAGCTCAGTCTTTGGCAAAAGTGAGTTTCAGACGTATTTTTATAAAACAATGTAATTATATTATGTTCCAGAAATTAACTGCGGATGGCCGAAGCCTTTCTACAACGGTTATCTCATTGGACAAGATACCACTGTTGGCGCAATTATCTTTTTCAGGTAGGTTTAAAGGTAAATGATTATAAAGGTCTTGCATTGATTTTTGTGTGAATAAGTTCCGGAGACTCGCTGGACGGCCAATTCTTTCACTAGAAGTCTCGACTATAGGAAACAAGGTTGTTCTTGGTAATTAAACCAGGTGCCGTTATGACCTCAGCTATTTACCGTGGATATTAAACTATACATCGAACAAAGATTTTAACGTTTCTCTGTTGTCTCTCACACCCATCATTGCAGCATTTAGTTAGTATTTAGTTTAGTTATTAGCAAGACTATGCTGGCGGTACCAGCATCTAAAATGTCCCCTCGTAGACTTGTATCACATGCCAACTTCAATAACTAGATTGGACCAGAAAGCGACGGAACAATAATAAAACTGAACTTTTTGCACGTTGCTTTTTATGTTTCTTGAACTTTCTGCACTGCATCAGGAAAGCATGTCCTTCACATGTATACCCCCTTGAACCCCACTTTTAGAAAAACTGGTAACTATTTTTCTTATTTTTGCTCCAAAATATAGATTGTGGGTACTTGTTAGAACCGCCTTGGCTAGGCGGTTTTAACGTGTACTCACAATCTATGTTTTGACAAAAATAAGAAACATATACAGTGTATATAAAAAATCTACTGAAAATTTTCATTTTTATCTCTGTATTGCATGGGCAAGGGCAAGTTTTCGTAATGAACTATTACTTTGCTTCTGTTAAAGGTCTTCTAGGAATTGCATGTACTTGTTCCGTAAGATACACAGTCTGGACCGTGTCTACATTCACTCATTCGTCACGTTAACACGTCCGTGCAGTATGTACCCCCTTTAACCCCACATTTATATAGTCAAATTGGGGTTTACAATGGTTTACATGTACCTATTTTTCTTATTTTTGATCCAAACATAGATTGTGGGTGCTCGTTAGAACCACATCGTTGAGGCGGTTCTAACGTGTACCCACAATCAATGTTTGACCAAAACTATTAAAAATATTTTTTTTTCTGGTGAAATTTTCAATTTTTACAGCTAAAAAATCTCTGTATCATTGAATGGGCATATTTTCGTAATGTTGACATTCTCTATCTTTTCAGCTGTCAAACAAGGACCACATTTGACGGCAGCTCATTCCAAACCACATGCCTAGAGAATGGCGAGTGGTCTGAACCACCACCTCGATGTTGGGGTAAGTAACGTTAGCATTCATTTATTTCATTTTCGAAAATGGCGGCCCCCGTGGCCTAGTGGTTTAGAGCGCTGATTATTTCATAACCGAGCTTATTAACTATTTTCGGTCATCTTACCGCTGTGTCCGGCGTGGGTTCGAACCCCACACGGGGCACATGTAAGACAAGCCAAGTTCTGCTTGCAGGTGTGTCAGGTGGTTTTTTTCTCGGGGTTCTCCCGTTTTCGCCCCACCTACTGATTGGCCCGTCTTATATGAGCCGAAATAATCTTGAAAGGGACGTTAAACTGGTTAATATAGAGAGGATCTTTCAATAGTCATAATTTCATATGATAAATTAAGAAACTTCATTTTCTTTTTCTGTAGGCCAGTGTCAGGTACCTACAATCCCTGACGCCGAGCTGGTAGGAGGGCGTGAACTGGCGTACGTCAACCACGAGACGGTCATAGAGTTCAAGTGTATGGCTGGGCTCGTACCAAGGAACAGTGCCAATATCAAATGTAACAATGGGACATGGTCCTCTAAGCCGGAGTGCATACCAGGTAACGTTTTTGTTTAAATACATGCACAAAATATTTCTTGAAATAAACAATTTATCATTCTTGTTTGCATTTTCCTTTTGGTCTGTATATCCTAAAAATGTCAAAAATAAGCTTAACGTGTCAATATGGACAAAATGATTTTGCAGAAAAAATACTTATTTGGTAGGTACATACATACCCAGACATATTTTACGTAAATAGTCAAGCCGATTTCTGAAAAAAAAAAACAACAAACAAACTGCTATTTATCGTACAAGCATGAAACCTGGTACAAACTAGGAGGCCATCAATACAAGCGATTTTAGATATGGAGGCATTCAGAAAAAAATCTACTTCCGGTTTTATTCAAGATGGCGGCTCTGGTCATTAATTTCATTTTTTTAGCATACAAGCTCGTTATCTTTTGTTGAAAATCATCAGAGTCATTACGATTTTCATCATAAATAAATCAAAAATGATGTACAAAGACAAACCAAGTGTTTTGTTTCAAAACTTCCGGTTAAATCCAAGATGGCGGACCAGAATTTCTTTATTTTGGTCAATTTCACGAAATCGCTCTTCTAAATCAAGCAATATCAGACATTTTTGTCTTTTATATTAAAATAACAGTATATGAGTACAACTGAAAGGTTTGCCCGATACCCATGCGCCAAACTTCTTACTTCCGGTTTGATTAAAGATGGCAGATTTGGTCATGAATTTCATTCTTTAAGCCTACAGGCTGGAACAAATCTCATGATCTTTGGTTAAAAGTCAACACAGTGTTCAGCATAAATATATTAAAATTAATTTCGCTTGTTCAAGGGAATAAACTTAAGTAAAACCTTAATCCTAAATTAATAAAACTCCTGAATAAATTTTGACTGGATCTTTCTCAAGATTTAATTAATGACTCCTGCGTGAAATTCTATTTATTTTAGCGGCAGTTCGCCTCTTTGCCGACGATTGTGTTGTGTACAGAAATATCAAATCCCCACAGATTTCCAGATTTTACAGGATGGCCTGAATAACCAAGCACAATGGGAGACCAATTGGAAAATGAAATTTAATGTTACCAAATGTCATTCAATGAGGATGACCCGGCTCCTCCCTAGCAATGAAATATAATTTAATTACTCATCAACAAACACTGGAACAGGTTCAGTCCGCCAAATACTTCGGAATAACTATTACAGACAACTTGGAAAGGGGTTAACATGTTTCGAATATCTCTTCTAAAGCAACTAAGAGACTGGGCTTTCTTCGGCGAAGTTTAGCACTGGCACCCAGGCATACGAAGGAAGCTGCATACCAAACATAGGTTCGTCTCCAGCTTGAGTATGCAGATCCTATTTGGCATCCCTATAATGACACTGAGACAGAAGAGGTGGAGAAAACGCAGAGGACAGCAGCCAGGTGGGCCTGCAGGCGGTGGAAAAACACCAGTAGCGTAGACGATATGTTTGACGAACTTGAGTGGCCATCCCTGGAGGACCGCAGGCTGAATCTTCCTTAACTTTCTTCTACAAGATTCACTCCGGCACAGTGTCTCTTGACAAAGATACATAATTGACCCGGCACCCAGAATGATTAAGACTCATGGTTCACAGTACACAAGATACATGTCCTATAGTGATGCTCTGAAGAATTCTTTCTTTCCGAATGTTTTCTCCCATTTTGCTAAAGAAGCGTTGACCATTTCTATTTACAAATGCCTATGTTTTTTGGAAAAACAAAAAGTTAGCCGTCTGTCTTCTTGTGCACAGGTTAACTTCCCCGAATAATGATCTATTAGACAACAGAATTTGTTTTCCATGTTTCGTGCCACAGGATCTGAATTTGGGGATAAAACAAACAATTTTTGTATGAAATATATAGTAATTAGGAAAAGGTTTTATAGAGTATTGTTCCCCCCTGAGAACCAACAAAAGCTTTTGCATGTATGTGTGTTGCCATGTATTGCACAATATGTGAAAGTGGCGTGTTGGTTCTTTGGGGGGAACGATACTCTAGAGCCCAAAAACCAGAGCCCAAACATGATAAACAGTTATAGCTACTCATTCATGCAAAGCTAACATAAATTAAGTAATAGAAAATGAAATAGCATAACATGATCATAATACACACTATCAAAAATGCTATTAACTTGAAACTGGATGCTGCTGAATCAATTTTCATCATTTGGGCAACAGGCATTGTTGGCCCCATAGTTCTGTGTTATAAAAGTTTGGAGACACACTGTACAAATACTCCCTTGTTTTTTGCACGGCCTCTAATCTATAAAATTTATGTCTGTTTTATTATTTCCATAATGTGAGGACAGGTTTTCAAGATATGATTTAACTAAGTTCCTGGTTTTGCTGAATAAATGTGTTTGACTGGCACAATATTATGGTAATACTTAGTGCAGTCCAATCAATCTACTTTTGGTGCATTTGATACTTGATGTTTTTGAAGATTCATTTCATTGTTGAATTATGGAGATAGGTAGCCGTGTTAGTTTATCCGTTGTATATGTCTTTTATGCTACATTTGCAATGACCAACTAGGTAGAATTTATCATAAATATTTGGCCACAATAATTCAATTGTACATGATGAATATCAAACAAATTTCTTACAAGAACATACTTATCAAGCTACATAGAGTTTTGACTTCTCAAAGACTTTTAACTGATTCCAGACTGGAAACTCGGCACCTTTTGTAATTTTTATTTATAGAGTATATAGGGTAAACTAATGAAATGCTATACAGGTACCTCCTAAAAGTTTTCCTAACAACATTTCATACTGCAAATATTTAAACATTTTCGGTGCGTTTTTACGTGATTCTTGCATGTTTCTGTGGACTGAATGCTCTAAAATACAAACGTTAGTAACAACAATCGCCACCATGCAAGAAAAATGCAAATTTTCTACCTTTTTGTATTCATAAAATTTAGACCCCAACCCCACTGAAACTTCAATTTCTACCAAATGATGACAGAACCTGTAAATATCTGAACATGTATCTCTTCACAAGACATGGAACTATTGTCTTCAGCATAAAGGATCAGCATCGGGAGCTTGATAACAGTGTTCTTGGCCCCTAAAGTATAGGCATATACAGGCCATATAGTCAACGGTCCTTTAAAATTTAGTCACCCACCCTTAACCTGAGGTGATGATCTGAAAATGATCGACTCAGCATGTGAAGAAAGAAAGCAGGCAATGTGTACTGAGAGATTGACTGTTAACACTTTCATTAAACCCTGCCCTGCCATACCAGGTTTCTTTGTGAAGTGTATTTCACTGTTTTAACGTGTTATCTAACACTTTCATAAAATCGTGTCCTGCCATACCAGGTTTCTTTATGGATGTGCATTCCATTGTTTTAACGTGTTATCTAATCTATTATAGACATGTCGACTCAACTTGGCTAATTTGACCAAATGTTTAAGAACTGATTCTGTCACAAATACATTGAATGATACGTTTGAAATAATGATTTACATGCCCTTGCAGTGAACAAGGGCATGCCAACATCATGCTGCTGCAATGGGGAGCGTAGATTATACATACAGGCTCCCACAACAGGTCATTTGTTTTGAAATCCACCATTATCAACCTGAATAAATCTTAAATGTTTATCCTAAATAGAGTATGTCTCTCTCACACCAGGCCGAAAAACGTTTGCAGGATCCGCAATTAGCAGATGGCCTGTCTTCTGACGCCTACACTGACTACCAAGTGGGTGTTACAGATAAGCATTTCAGAAAATGACTGCCGAATGTAGCAGATCACTACAGGCAGGGGAGCTCCCAGCTGTCAGGAAGAAGTTTAATGCCATACCCATGTTTATGAAAAGTGATAACTCTGGCGTACACACACATATTCCTGAAATACATTCTTTGCAAGGATATCGAAAAACAGCCCAATGGGACTCAGCAACTCATCATACTAATACAGGACCTAGTGAAGAATGTCACTGTCGGGAAACCGACACAACCCTCGTAGATTTTTCAAATTTTAGATTTTAGAGAAGGTCAACCACATCAAACGCAATATCATAACAAAGATGTCAAGGGTACCATACCTACCACAGCTTGAGTATGCGACATTTTGTTGAAAATACTTTAATACTTCGACGTGGCAGTGATTTTGGGTGTTAGTCATCGTCTTGAAGTGTGTTTTTAGCCATCAACTCCAATGAAAGTTGTCATTTTGCCTGATTCAGTCATGCACTTAGACGTAATCTGTTAGTAAAAGACTATATACACAGAGCAACTATCTGATTGGTTGTTTGTGGGGGCCTACATGTATGTGTTGTTTGAAGACCTGCTAAATTGTGCTGGTGGCTGTATGAGCCAACTGAAAGTTTGGGTGACGATGATGTTGTCCCTAAGCCACTAAAGCAACGAAGGTGACGTAACAATGGAAGTACTAAATGCATGAGTGACAATGTATGTGGTGATGTGGATCTATTGGTTTACTCTGCCATACTGGTAGTACTGTCAGCCAACAGAAACAACTTTTGAATTATCTTGTTGATCATTTAAGACTTTGACGATTTAAGAGCCACAGTAAAGATCATGTAGTTTTGGCTACCTCACACATCAAGTTCTGCAAGACAGTCTTGAAGTTCATACGCGGATGTATGTTTTGCGATTTTAAGGTTAACGTGGTGTCGTCGGATGACATAAGAGTAGCTACAACTTTACAGCGTACTGTGGAAATATAAATAGTGCTTACACAAAGTATTTTAGGATTCCAAAACAAGTTAATATCAGGCGCATTGGTTTTATAACAAAGTATGTGCAACGACGTCACTTAAATTATATTCCACTTTCTCCACTATTTATAAAAGCCATCTTTAAACTATTAATACAAGTTCAACATTTCAAAGTTTGGAACCTCAAAGCAAAAACAGAGTCATTCCTTATGCGAAAGCAGAGAGTTTGATGCAAGTATGCAGTCTAAAGCAAATAAATTAATTCAGTGATTGATCGAGATAGATTGATTTATCGATCAATTTAAATGTCAGTCAATCAGTTAATTATTTGTTAAATATTGTTACAGCGTAAAACAGGAATTAATTTGACGATTTATCTATCAATGGTCAAACTACAAAAGACTTATGATGCTTTAAACTGAAAATAGTAGTAGTGGCGGCCATATTGGATTTTGACCGGAAGTGGGTGATTTTCAGAATTCCTCCCTATCTGAAAGCAAAAACATAACTTCAGATAACACTTATGCGATAAACAAGCACAACTATAACTACAAACAATGACGTCTTTAAAACTGGGATTGCAAACATGCTGCTGTCAGTAGCATTCAAATTGGTTTCAGAAAAGAGGCAAAGTGACCACAGCTTTTGATGACCACAAAAGCAATTCCGTTCCCACCAATTTTGAATAAATAATGTTAAATATAACCCCAATGCAAATAATAATGTAATCAATTGGGATTCGAAAAAAGTTTTTCAAACATTATAACACTCGTATGAACTAAAAGCAAACGAAAAATCAGATGTGATGCAACGCCAAGTGCTTGATGCAACTGCAGTCTGAAATCGATCAATTATTTCATCGATCGATCGTTATTGATTGGTCGATTGATCAATACAAGCGTCAATCATACATGATATAACTTGATAAATGTTGTTGGAGCGCTAAAACAGTGATTCAGGCGCTTAAACACCTATCACAGGTCAAATAATGTAACATTTATGATGTTGTAAGCTTGAAATTGTAGTGGCGGCGGCCATCTTGGATTTTGACCGGAAGTGGGAGTTTCCCAGAATGCTTCCATATCTGAAATCAAATATTTTGCTTCAGACAACACGTATGCCAAGTTTCATGCTTGTACCACAAATAGCAGTGTTCTTTGATAAATTGCAATTATCGGCTTGATTAAAAATGATACATTGTAATTCTTATCGATCTTCGTCATTGGAACCTCTGTTTTTTTCATAGAACAACAAATGCGGTCCTCTTGTTACCATGATTACTCTTTCTTGTCTACTACAGCGCCCTGCACATCATCGCCACCTCACGTGCACAATGGTATGAGGATATTTGTTGGTAAAGGGCATGGTTTCCAAGCCAAGTACAAGTGTTTTCCTGGCTTCAAGCTGACTGGTATGAACTCAAGCTACCTGATGTGTAACTATGGAGAGTGGGTGGGTGGTCATCCGCACTGCCAGGAGTGTGAGTATGGTCAAATTGTTTCTTTAATTCTTTTCGGTATTTTGTCTGCCTACATGTTTTGACAGAACAAACAATTTTCTCTTCGACAGTTTAAAGTCTACACTATTCTTAACCTTTCCGAAAGATGATTGGAACCGTATTATGAACATGTCCACATAATTATTTTTAAAACGTCTCTGTCACTTTTTCTTAAGTTTCATTTCCATTTCAGTTTATTGCCCAAGCCCTGGCACCATAGAACATGGCACCGTCTACAAAAAGGTGAACGAGGGTCGGTTTCTGTTCAAACCATACATTCGGTCCATCAAACATGGATTCCGCCTTGAATATGAATGTGACTCGGGCTATCGACTCGTGGGTCCAGTGGGCGCCACCTGCGTGGACGGACATTGGCAGCCATCTTTGACAAATCCCGGGACGAAGTGTGAACCGGCAATTCATCCGCCGTTTCGTAAATTATGGACACCTGTACCGAATTTTTATCGGTAGTTATTGTGAAAAAAAGATATTTTGCAACTTATTACAACGATTCATACAAGGAAATGGTGTAAATATTACTGATAATGAAGATATAACACAGATAGGTTCGAAGGTCATCTATAGAAAATTTGAATCTCAATATGAAACATTTCGAAAACTTGCCCATGCAATATACAGTGATTTTTGAGATTGTAAAAAATGAAAATTTTCAGTAGAAAGTTTGTGATATTTTTCTTGTTTTTGCTCAAAACATAGATTGTGGGTACACGTTAGAACCGCCTCGCTGAGGCGGTTCTAACGAGTACCCACAATCTATGTTTTGAAGCAAAAATAAGAAAAATAGGTATACCCCTGCATACCCCAGTTTTGCTATATAAAAGTTGGGTTCAAGGGGGTATGTATAACACGGACATGTTTTCATGATGGAAAGTATATACTTTGTACCAATAGTCACGTCTCGGGAGGACAGAGACCAGTAAATGTAACGTTGCCTGTAATTGGCCCGAAGTGTGGGCAGATCTACCGCGGCAAATTTAAGATGTAACGCTACCTACCATTGGTCATAAATGCGTATCTATCAAATATCTTTTGTCACATGATAGTATAGTCGTTCTTGAATATTTTGCTATATATTTCTATTTAATCGGCTGCTGTTTTGCCATGCTATGGCCAAATTGCGGATGTAGTTATTTTTGAATAATTATTTTTTCATTGTTGAGCGATTTTGGGGTGTCCCTAAACAGCGAGAAGTACCGTCCTTGAATGCTGGCTAACCCCCTATTTTTTGCTGCACTTGTACACGGCCTGGGGCGATCTCTCGTCTGCTGAATGTGTCGGGGTCCACTATAAGCTGTGAAGCCTAAGACTGAGTCTTGTTTTGGGGCAAATTACAATATTGGAGTCTATGGGAACGATAATTAGAGGTCTCTGCCCGGGAGCTATACAGACAAACTAGGGACGTGCCAGAGCCGTCACTTACCATCAGCAAAACGTGTCCGTGAAATAACTACCCTCTTATACCCCACATGAGGTATATAGGGGTGTGCTATTTTTCTTATTTTGATCCAAAACATGGATTGTGGGTACTCATTAGAACCGCCTGTACCAACAATCTATGTTTTGGAACAAAAATAAGAAAACAAAATGCATACCCCTGTAAACCCCTGTTTGGCTATATAAAAGTAGGGTGTGCGAGGGTATACTTTTCATGGACATGTTTTCCTGAATCGGAGCTACAGATTCATGAACACGAATAATCATTTGAGCCGCTTCGTGGGAAAACCAACAATGTGGTTTCTGAACAGGTCCGACACAAACCGACCTGTACAAGCACAGAAAAGAGCTAGAAGCTTGAAATTTCGGAGTTAAGTAGAGGAGGAATTGTACTATCCGAGTAGCGAAAACAAAGGCGCTGATCAGCTTCGCGGTTACCGCGAAGCTGTTCTGCGTCTTTGTTTTCGCCTATGCAGATTGTTGGTTTTCCCATGAGGCGGCTCATTTGGCGTAATCATTTTGGCGTAATAGTGTTGATTTAAACGATCAGCTGATCAGCTGTAAAAAAATACGTTACCAGCCGCAATGCGTCGAGATATATTCTACTTGGTTTGTCGTTTTAGTGTCAAAGCCACCCAGTCAATGACTGTTTTAAAGTCATTTGATCTTAATAGCCCGTAGTTAAGAAAGCCAAAGGCAAGTGTAGATATTCATCTGCCTATATTTATATGTACATGTTTATATTTTACTTCAAGATCTCACCTGTATATATGAAATAAATGTTGTATAAGATTTTATTTGACTCGTGCTTCTTTTCCTCGAGTTTCATAAACGTTTTGTTACCCCGTTTTCATTCACCTTTTTTAAATAATATTGACTTTTGAAACGCATTCCGGCACTAATCGTTGTATCAGTCCAGTAAATAAAGCAATATCACATGACAAAGGACTAAAGAGTAGAGAAATGACCCCGCAGCAGGATACAAGAAGCAATTATTTCAATGTCTGATTCGTGTGTTTTAGTAGTAAAGTACCATTGTCTTAGATAGAGCGCACGTCTGCCTTTCAGTATGAAGAATACTGCCAAAATATATGACCTGGATGCCAGGCTAAATAAAGTTGCAGAACACACTGCCAAAGTTATATATCGTCACGGACAATACTTTTATTTTTCGAATAACCTTAATTTTGCTTTCCCGTTTCGGGACAAGTGATACGTCAGTATTTGAGCCGACTCATGGGAAAACCAACAATCTGCAAAGGCGAAAACAAAGACGCAGATCAGCTTCGCGGTAACCGCGAAGCTGATCAGCGCCTTTGTTTACGCTACTCGGATAGGACAATTCCTCTTCTACTTAAATCTGAAATTTCAAGCTTCTAGCGTTTTTCTATGCTTGTACAGGCCGGTTTGAGTCGGGCCTGTCCGGATACCACATTGTTGGTTTTCCCACGAGGTGGCTCATTTATTTGCAGAAAAGGGAAACGTACGTTGCAGTGTTTTTCAAGGACTGATTGTTCTCGACAGAAATTGCGTGCATTAAAATTGACGACCGTCCGTAAAACCCCCGCTCATGCCTGGCCACGTTCCCACTACGTCCTTACTGCGTCCGAAACAACTCAAGGACGTGGGAGGACGGGGTCAAACTGTGACAATTTCAGGTTTCTAAGTCCATACTACGTCCTTGTCATGCTCATTTTGTAAGATCATATTTTTTTCGTTCATTCTCGTCTCACAATAAACAAGGAAGTATATTAGATAACTATGATTTAAAAGTACTTTATCTGATTATGTGACCACCGTTGGTTTAAATGCTAATCTTTAGTTGTTTATTCTCCCCAACATTTTGTTCATAGGCTTAAATTTCAGTAGGTGAGTATTTCATGTACGATACTGCATGCACATTGTTTTTGTAAACTTCTTTCCCACAGTGTTTTTTTTTCTTTTATTTGAGGACCATTGGTATGTGTATGAACTCTGGTATGTGTATGAACTCGGGTCTGTTTGACTTTACACTAATTATGTTACTGCGTAGTATTTTTCTCTTTTTTTCTTATTCCTTTCACATGAAACTGTTTAATAACTAAATTTTACATTACGATCATCTGCTCAACCAAAAGGTAAGGAAATGCTTAAATGCAGATATGCACATAACCGTTTTTGGTGGGTGGAAAACCCGACTACTTTCGTTTTCTATGTACGGGTTAAAGATTTATCTACAACACGGATATGCATTTACACGTATATCTGTGACGCACCAGAAGGTGGCTTCTCATCTGTAGCTATTCTGTTTGCTTGGAAAACGAAATAAAAACAGAACTACTCCTTATACTCCTAAAATGCTGGTCTCACCCAAATGATAATGGTTTGGCAAGTGCATTCGTTATACAGGGGTGAAGTAAAGGGAGGAGTTATCTAGCTCTTGGTGCACTGGAATCATACGTTTGATATTGTTCGGTAGCGATTCACGATAAACTCATAAAACATCATACATCTATAACAGTGTGACTTGATAAATTATCGATTGCGTTGCTCTCTATTCAGTCCACACAGCTATGACACTATCGCAACCGTTCGACAACTCTTCATTTGCGGATACCGTTTTCCATCACCAAAAATAAAGGCGTGATTCCAATCGCCCCAAACGTGTGTTCCCGAAATGCCTGTTGAATAAAGACGAAATATGACGCAGATTGTTCAATGTGGATATTTTGATCAGCGTTTCGAACCAAAGGTGATTTCTACAGGGCGACAGAAAGATGGGTTTATTCCAGGTACCGTGTGCTAACAGTTGTTTTAAGAATTGGTTTTGCTCTCACAGTAAAAAGGAGTTACAATTTTCAGTAGCTTGTTCAGCGCATACATATATGAGCCGCGTCATGATTTTTGCCTAAGATGCGAAAACAAAGGCGCAGATCAGCTTCGCAGTAACTGCGAGACTGATCAGCGCCTTTGTTTTCAATACAATTATAGTACATTTACTCTTCTTCCTCAGTCCGAAATATCAAGTTTGTAGCCATCTTCTATGGCTGCACAGGCCGGTTTTTGTCAGGGCTGGTCGGAAACCCCGAAGACCGGTTTTCTTGCGTCGGGGCTCATACGAGGGGGGTTCAAAAAGTTCCAGGAAAAGTGCTGCCAAATTTGTAATTGTCTTCGGAAATTTACGTTCTCTGTGCATTTTGTAAATTAACATATAGTTAACATATGCACAGAATTTGAATAAAATCGGATGAAAATTAGGCATTAAATCACGTGCGTTTCTAAGGTAACAACAGTAAAACCGGCCCAACGTCACAATAACGTCATGTTACACGCATTCATGCCGCTGTTGGCTAGCTCTTAAGCATTTTCGGAATCAACCTGGCATATGGGCGTCTGATTGTCAGTTCTGTGTGTGTAATGCGGTAAATGTGCCGAAACTACAATTCGATATGTTGTGCATTTCACGAATTCTAGTCTTTTCTATCACGACGATCATTTTAGACAGTATGACGTTATTTGACGTTACACTGTGCGAGTCGACATGGACGCATTTCTGGTCATGTAGAAATCATGCATACTACTTGTTGATTGCCGTTTTCTTAATTTTCTTGTTGCCATGTGCGCTTTCTGCTCTTAGCAGTGTTTCTTTCATTTATAGTCCTTTCCAAACACACAATTTATCGAATAACGTCGTTCCCTTCGCATTTTAGGCATACCCACTAAACAAAATGGGCGCTTAACGCCAAAATGACGTCACAGACTTATATGACGTAATGTGCTCATCGCAAACATATTGAACTTTGCTCATACAAAGTTTGGTGAAAAAAGCATGGTTAATTATCAAATGCAACCTCATCATTAGACATCGACTTTTTGCAAAAATGAACAAAAGTGGGCCGGTAATCGTGATGTACGGTTTCCATAGCAACCACTGTTAGCATTGTGTTCATGCCAGAGCAGCAAAATTTGCTGTATAAGTACAAATCATGTTGGTCTATATAAATGTATTAGTTTAATTCACCTGATTTACAAAATAAGAATATGATGGCACTTTTCCGCGAACTTTTTGAAACCCCCTCGTAGTGAACGATGGATTTCTCCCAGAGCCGGGCGAAAACCATCCTTAATGACGCCGGCTATTACATGTACGCACAAAGAAAATTCTTTAGCAGGCCGTACTAGATAAAATATTTTAAAAAGTCTGCTTTTAGCACTCAGAGGCATTCTTCTTACGTTCAACGTATTTGTTATGAAAAAGAAAAAGAGTTTATTAGCTCGTTACTCATATTGAAATGTTATGTTGATGGTCAGTTAAGGCGTCACAGCTTGACAAGATTGGTTCCCGTGACATAAAATAAGCAAGAAGTTGAAATTAAGCAATGTAGCAACGATCACTGTCCATCAACGACTTCTGTCCACCATGGACACTTGTCGTTGCGGCCTCAACGACTTCTGTCCACTAGACAGTAATCGTTTAATTTTTCAACTGTTTCTGCCCATTGTGGACAGAAGTCGTCGCAGTGGTTGATATGACCTGCAGTGCCATTTCTGTTAACCTCTCAAAGATGCAAAATGTTATAGGAGTCTGTATCTTCATAACCACTAACAAGGCAGTATTCATACATGGATCATATGTACCCTATAGGGTCGGGTCTCAAAACGTAGCATCAGGACCCTGGTGGGACTTGAAGTCAAAATACAGATCACCCTCAAACACGGCTCTGAGAAATCGGAAAGTTGTTATCGGTGAAGACTCATTTTCAACGTTTTATATGTTTGGGCCCATTTAGATTATACTAGTATTTGTTTAGACTACCCTGTTGAAAGTTGCAAAATTACAGCAATTCTCTTTGGCTCCATGTTGCCAAATCTATAGGGTCACTGAAGAGGCTGAAGTAGCTGAAACCGCGGTCTGGCCCACACTCTTTCTCATTCATATGTTCGCTGCTCTTAAAGGCTCTCAGTTTTATTTTTATCAACTATACATTAAGTCAATAACTTCACAACTGAACATTAAGGGTCCTACCATCGACTGAAAGTCAACCATACAGAGTGCATGAATCCTAGCTGCTAGATGGGTGTCAAGTTACATGTATGTACTAACAGAAAAGCTTTAATAGTAGTAAACGCAGTTATCTAAGAAAATGAACAGTAGTCGTTGAAAGTAAATTTTATATAATACATGCTCAACGATTATTGTCCATTTAGCTTGTGGACAGCAAGTCGTTGCGGCTGCAACGACAATTGTCCATGATGGACAGAAGTCGTTGATGGACAGTCATCGTTGCTACAAAGCAATGATTCGGTCAAATGACTTAATGTGGTAAATAATATCAGTGACCTTTTGCCAGATGACGAAATTTTGGAAATAGCCATGGACATTGGTCATAGCTGGAAACAGCTTGCACTCGAACTGCACTTCAAGCAGGCCCAGATAGACCATTTAGAACAGTTGTGGAATAAGGTAACGTATGCAAGTTTCTGTATCAACACTGACTGTTTGCGTTTTAAGGTAGTCAACCGAGCCATAGTCCAATAATATTGTGACATGGAGATAAGAATGTTGATATTTTGAGGTCTAACAACATTTCTCGCGACCTGTGATTACTTTCATATACTGCCCATGTATGAGCACTTTTGCAGGATTGATGTCTTGCAAAATCGATTTTAACATTGTACGGACATGTTTTCCTGATGAATTTCTTGATTTTCTTTTCAGCCAGTTGAGCGCAATCATGCAATGCTCTCACTCTGGCGGTCCATAGTTGAGGGGCAGGGGGAGAACTGGAGGTATCTGTTGGATGCAGCATTGCAAGAAATTGGAAACAATGAGGTCGCACAGAATCTGTTTCAACATGATCACGATTTAAACGGTTTGTATATTGGGGAAGTTTTTTTTTTTTATGTAGTACATGTTACGTACATGAAAGAGAGAGAAAAACATGTCAACACTCCAGTAGCCACCTTTCAATAATTTGCACTTGTAAAATTGTTTTATTGGTCGTAAAAAAAGGAGTGCACACATTTATTTTGTTTTTGCACTCTACTTATTACAACCAAAAATGATACATTTATAAAAGAATATTTTATCAATGTGGTATATGTTTTATGTTTATTACAAACGCCATCGCAAGGACATTTTTTTTTACATCTTATTGTACCGTGTGACTGCAGCCAGGTCAAAGCCATATATAGCCATCAGAAAGCACGTCCCCTAGATAACAGAACTATGGAACAGCCTGTAACGGTTTCGTCATCGTGAACCTTATACACTAGTCATTCATCTATAGAACGCGCCTTTCCCAGTCAACGGGCACATCAGAAGTCATGGTCAGGGCGCAAGGGGCCATTGATTGCAACTGCATTCTTGTGCACCCAGCACAGGCAGCCACCACAGAAGCGTTTCATTTTGCCCCTGTGTGACAGACGCCACAGGGATCCTTTCCAGATATTTTTAAAAGAAGGTCCAGATTGGTGGAAACAGATTATGATCTGTGTCTTCCTCATGTTCATTCGAAGGCTTTTCCATCTCTGCTTTCCATGTCTTCAACTTTACCAGTGGACCACAGTAGTTCCTCCATGGACTCGGCACTGATCATAAAGTCATCTGCATACAATTGCTCCCAAGTGCAGCCTGAGCAGAACTCGCGGGATAAAGCCTTGAGCACAACGATGCAGAGTCGCGGACTTAGGACAGAGCCCTGGGCCGAGAATTACAATCCTCCCTTAACGTTAAGGGGTGTCAAATTTCAGTATCCAAAAATGATGCATCTAAAACTTGCTGAAATAAAACATTGGTTTGATTATGTAAATGACGTTTAATTTACACACCTGTATATTTTCGTGAAATCAGTTATTGATTTTAACGGTGAAATATCGCGTCAAATTTGTCACCTTAACTAATTAAGGTAGACCTTAACTTTAAGGAAGCATTGTAATTCTGGGCCCTGATTGATAGTTCGTCTCTCACTAACGAGAAAGACCATCATTATTTCTTGAATAGTGCTGATGTGTGTTGGTGAGTTCTTTGATGGCTGACTAGGCCAATTCTGGCTCTAAACTGTCGGTTGTAAATTCTGGGCCCTGATTAACAACTACGTTGACACCCAAACTCCTCATTGTATCCACTACCCACTCTACCTTAATTTTGACATATACATGTACATAGACTAGACCAGACGCATAAACTACTCGTCGATTCCTAGTCTCGTCGATTCCTAGTTTTCGCATTGACCACCAGATGAACCTCGATCGAATGCTTTCTCCAGGTCAACGAATGTCATGCAGAGAAGCTTGTTAGCCGCCAAGTGCTTCTCTTGTAACTGACGGGCAATGAAAATTTCATCTGTAGTGTTATGTCATGAAGCCACACTGCATCTCATCAATCTCAAAGAGTCTTTCCCGGATGAGACCTTCTACAGCACACACCAATACTTTCATTACCAGTTCAATCAGCTTCAAGCCTTTGAAGCCGTCCCTCTTCAGAGCGCCCCCATTGCCCTGGTAAAGATTGCCAGTCAGTTGGCATGCAACCTTCTGATATGATGTCCTCCACAAGATTCCGCACCTCTGCTATGCCAGCTTTTCAAATTGGCTTAAGCATCTCAGCAACGATTCCTGAAGTTCCAACTACTTTGCGACATCAGGAAACATGTCCGTGTAATGTATACCCCCATATACCCCACTTTTATATAGTAAAACTGGGGTATGCAGGGGTATACCTATTTTCTTATTTTTGCTCTAAAATATAGATTGTGGGTACTCGTTAGAACCGCCTCGTCGAGGCGGTTCTAACGTGTACCTACAATCCATGTTTTGAGCAAAAATAAGAAAAATATCAAAATTTTTCTGATGAAAATTTTCTTTTTCACAACTTTAAAAATTCCTGTATATTGCATGTGCGTGGTTTCGTAATGGAGACGCCATATCGTTGAGGGCCTTTGTGATCATCTCCGAGGTGATTGCTCGCTTGAGATCGACTGGGCTTTCCACTGACAGGTCATCCGGATTTCATGGGATTTCGACATTTAGGAGAATAACTGGATAATGCTCCTTCCAAACTTATTGTATCCTCATCTAGCGACAGTAGATCTTCATCATTTTTACACGTTTCTCTCCCATGACATCCTGCAGACACGTGAGTATGGGATAGTCACAAACTATTAGTGTTGTGGGGCAATACGAGGTTAAAAATAAACAAATCATAAAATCTTCGAGAATGAATATGTATAGCGTGGTATCAAGCTGTACAGACCAGGGGTTGGTTACCTCAAAGCCATTTTAAGCTTAAGATCAACATACGACCAACTTATCTCTTAGGAAAAAAAAAGTTACGGTGACAACTTAACAGCATCGTAACGTTGGTGTCGTCTTATTTTACGAAGTGGCTTCTTTTATTTGAAAACAAATTTCGATAGCTTAGAGTAAAAGAAATAGCAATGGCGTAAATTTGAAGCTGGTCGTCTTAAGTATGTCGTAAGTAGGGGAACTTACGAAGCCTTCGAGTTTTTTCTACGGCCTTAGTGTATTATTGAAACAAGAATCTCTTTCTAGTTATTCTTGAGTTAATACCTTTATAGGCCTATACTTAAAACCAGTTTTGAAATGGACTATTCCGAAGTGGGTGTGCTCACTTCTGAATTATCGCAAACAAGTGTATTTATTGAATTTTGACGAGTTTCAAAAGCTGATGTTTTGATATTATGTTGTCTCTGTAAAAATTAACAGGTACTCATTTGTCTATACAGTGAGTTTTTGCTTTTCGAAATTTGGTTAAGAAGTACCTGAATCACCCTTGGACTACCAACTTCGAAATACGTCATAAGTCAGGAAGCAGTTCCATGGCGTCCTTTCATGAAGCAGTTTCATTCATAGATTTATATTTAGTGATAATATTTCAGGAGTTATTCATGCTGTATCCTAATAATCATTGTATTAGGATGAAACGTATTCTATTATCAAAGCATTGCTACATAGAATATAGTGTCAAAGCAACTAGTTTTATTATTTTGGTTGACATTAAATCAATATGGGCTGGTCCATGTGAGACCGTTACAACATTGCCTTCAATCGAAACGGGGTGTAAAGAAAAGAATGAACATGATTCACTGCTTTCTGTTTCATAACTGTGTATAATAAATTTTACAAGGAAGGTCCAAATTGGTCATTTTGAAATTATAATGAACAAAATCTAGTATTTAGAATGTAGAAATTGAATGATTAATTGTTTTATTCACTTGACATACCTGTAAAACGTGTTATTCACTATAATAGACTAATCCAAACTTCCAGCACACTTACTACCAATTATCAATGGAGGGTTGTTCCATTTGCTGCACAGGGGTGTAAATAAATGCTTCCGCATGCTTCCGTTGCTTTCTATTTTATAACTCATGTTCATTAATCTCCAATTACGAGAAAATGTCTTTTCAAAGACAACTTATGAAAAAAATCTAGCATTTAGTATGTAGAACTATATGTAATTTAGTTTGTTTTCTTATTATACCTGTAAGTCAATAGAATGGGCAAATCCAATATTCCAAAAATAGATTGTCTTCCTAGCAATTTGGGTAAAATACATCACCAAGTATGGTGTACTGGAAGGGTCAAAATGACCCAAGTGGTAAACCGAACTGTCCATGCCTATTTCGAAATAGACATGCACTCGCAAATATAGGGGTGCACCCACATATTTAGAGGTTCACCCCTATCTTAAGATAGAGGTTAACCCCTAGAATGCCGGTACACCGTCATAGATTGTGATTTTGTCTGGTAGTCCGTTTGATTGTGACTGCTTGGTGGCACTGTTGAGTGTGACTCTTCCAGGTACATGTAGTCTGAGATAAATCTTTATCTCAGAATTAGTCGTGTCTGTATTGTTGTACGTTGGTATAATAAATATATTATGTATGTATCATATTAAATACTATGTTATGTTCAGTTACATCAGAGATATATACTATACAGAGATTTGAAACTGCTATTGAACATCGATATTTGCCCCCGCTATGACTGTCGCTCAGGTAGACAGGTAAATCGAGGGAAAAAATCAATATTTTTATCGGCCGCTGAATCTGTTCTGAAAGTTTGTATATTAGCAAAAATATATTGTTAATATTTTCTTCGTTTGGTTCGCTATTATCTAGATAATAGTAGAAATATTTATTTTTGTTAAATAGGCCTTCGAATTTCAAACAAATAGATACTAAACACGCCCGGTATCTTTGTTAAAAAGAGTTATTTATTTACGGTGATAATTTATATAATTATTATCCTTTGTCCTACGATTTGTAAAGCCGTTGTTGTTGTTTTTTTCTCCCACAAATTAATATGTTTTTAATTATGCTTATTATCTACGCGACTGGACACATTTGAAACAATTATTTACGGATTATCTTTAGATTAAAGAAATCGCCGATTGATTAATCTCGCCGTAATACTTATCATATTTAACGCCGAAAAAAGAAACGATAATTAGTGAACAAGGCGCTAATTAAAATAAAATGCATATTTAAGCTTTGACTCCGACAGTTCAAGGCATTTCAAATTCGCAATTTACATTAAACGCGCGTCAGAATGTCTTACGGAAAAGATGATTTTTTACATTGGGATGATGATTTTGCTAGGTGATTATACGTGTAGTGAAATTGAACTAACGGACGATGATGAACCATTGACAAAAAAAACAGAAAGCAAAAAAAAAGTGAAAAGTGACAATAGTGAAAATAGTGCTAAGGCTAAAACGTACAATTGTTCCGAGTGTACTAATTCGTATGCGTCGATATCTGGGTTGCGCGGTCATCTACGAAAAAAAACATGGAATTACAAATGCAAAAGGTAAGGAGGCCATTCAATATTTTGATCTTGTATATTTCATTGTTCGATTTTTTTCTCTCGATTTTCCCAAAAATGACTTTTTATCAGGTGTTTTCCTGCAATGTTTTCACAATGTTTAACGAACATGTGAATTAAAATAATTATACACAATTTTTATCTATCTATCTTCATAGCTATACTGAGTCGATCAATTTCTGATCATCATCAGTTTTAAGCTCCTTTTAGCCACAATTTAGCTAAATTCAGTTCCTGAGCCTGCTGTAAAATCATTTGTCATTTTTTTCTTTCAAAATGTAACTTTTTCATCTTATTTGCAATGCCAAATAAGGTGTAGAAAATATCGCCATTTTAAATTCAAAAGCGCGAAAAGTTATGAAAAACAGCTGCTTAATTCGGACGATTTGACCCTGTCAAAAATACCCAAACAGTATCAAAGGGCAATAAAACGATTTGTAAGACATTGTTCTTTACGAATATTGATGATGTTTATCAAAAAAATGTCATTCATGGAAGCCTTATAATGAAAAATAAAACGCATCGTTTTGAGATCGGACGGAACAGATTTTCCTAAAATTACAAAAATAGTCAATATTTATACGATCATAACCCAAACGCAGTCACGCGCTGAGTGCTAATTTACAAATAAAACGACTTTTACATCTTTCTTCTTTCATATTTTGTTGATTAAAAATTACCTAGCCTATTAATAACAACGCGTTGCAGTAAAAAAGTACCGACTATTTTACGCTTGGTCGCCATTTTGAAACCTTCAACAAGGATTGCATCGTTTTATCAACGTAAAATACATGAGTAAAAACCCAATAAGAACACTACAAATTTCAGAATCTGGTTCATAAATGAAAGATAAAATGTTTATCATTTCTTTAGGACTAAAATATTGCTTCATCAGATGTATAAAATCGCCGATGGAAGTTGATTTTTATAGCGTTGAAATTGTCTTTGTTTAGAGTAAAAAAACAAAATGGCGGAAGTAGGTGGAGCCACATGTAGAGGCGCGTCAATCAAAAGTGACTGCTAGGTGGACTTTCTTATCTCTTCATCTTTATCTCAGGTTACATGCACTGTGTATGTGACATGTCATTTCACATATGTGGCGTTATGTTATGTTGCATATATAATGTTAGGTTACATATGTACGTTATGCCATTTTGACCCTTCCAGAACACCATAACTAAGATTTTGAGTGCGTCGTCTTAAATAGGGTAAAATACATCAATTAGTAATAAGTATGAGTCACTTCGTCCTAAGGTTAAGATTTCTGAATAAGAAAAAGTTGAATTAAATAAATAATAATGAATAAATCATGAATCGCCAAACGTTGACCGAAATATGCGGCATCGCCCATGGATCCGCAAATGGGGTCTTTCTAGCTATAATTAAATAAATATTACATCTTCATTGACCGTAAGGTAGTAAGAAAAAGACGAGCTTCTTGACGCCTTAACATGTAAATTGCGGGCATTTTGTTGTTGTAATTCAGAAATGGTGACCAAGTCCCGACATAACCATAGCTGTTGCGTTTGGTATCAAATCAAATAAATGCACAAGTGTGTATCATTGTACTCCATATTGCTACGTTCATACAGTTACATGTGAGTGACTAAATAAACAGACATGCACTGAACAAACAAAAAGCTCTTAACACTTTTTAACGGTTGCCTTACTCCGTGTTTGAGAAATGGTGTGACAGTTGATAGAGGCCAAATCCAAAATAACAAATCACGTCCAGTTCGAATGATGTCTCTCAAGTCATTGATTGTTGAAAATGTTAGAACCATGAAAATTAAAGTTGACCGCTATTAACCGCTGACCTACATGCGTCATGGTACTAATAGGGTTATATCTTGGCGCTGTAGCTTATGTCACTTTAATTTGAATGCGTCGACGATGTCTCCGCTTTTTTTTTTTTTTTTTTTTTTTTTTTTAACCAAGAGTTTTTGGTTATTTTTATGACAACAATGAAACAACTCTACAGTCCGTGTTGCATGCGTTTCTGTCGTCCTGACGATTAACTTGCCCACTACTATTTATTGCGCTCAACCTGACATTAATGTGGAATTGGCACTGTAAATTCAGAAACTTCATTTTCGATGTGCAGACTGGGCATTTAGATATTCACATAACCATTTCATAAACTTATAATTCATATAGTACAGTTTAGCCTTATTTCTGTGATGAGCATTTACGACAGATCAATTATCATTTTTTGGAATTATTAACCAACAGTTATACGTACAAAGAGTCAATACATGCTACTATTGAACCATTCTGTGTCTATTCAACATAAACTTATTGAAAATGAAGGGTAAACACACTGTCACAGAAAAAATACAATGTATAAAACACGCACTTAAACTGCCGACAACGTTAACGCTCTCCCTTGTAGTCATTTTGATTGTGACTTTGTCTGGTAGTCCGTTTGATTGTGACTGCTTGGTGGCACTGTTGAGTGTGACTCTTCCAGGTAGTCGTGTCTGTATTGTTGTACGTTGGTATAAAAAATACATTATGTATGTATCATATTAAATAAGAGCTGTCGCAGGACAGCGTGCTCGACTGCTTCTGACCTTTGTCAAACATAAGGCCAAACCCGACCAGTAACCCAAAGCATTATGCTCATACATCTTTTTGCCTTGATGCAATAAGGCAAAATCACTGAACCATGAAAGTTAACGATAACTACCTAAGATTTAAAGGTCTCACTCATATTGTGAAAGAAATGTGTTCATATCGTACCAACTGAGTGCCAAGACACAAGGCAAAATCACCGAACCGTGAAAAAAGGTCACACTGACCTATACGTATTGCAGGGTCAAAGGTCTAGTGATACTTACTCATAATGTAAAAGAAAAATGATCATATACCCATTCAGTGTTGAGATATAAAGCAAAATCACTGAACCATGAAATTAGGTCATAGTGACCTATAAGTATGTTTGGGTTAAAGGTGTGGTCATACTCGTTCATAATCAGAAAGAAGTATGAAAAAATACGAACTGAGTGTCGAGATATAAGGCAAAATCACTGAACCATGAAATTAGGTCACAGTGACCCAGGAAGGTCTTGTCATACTCATACATATCGTGAAAGAAGTATGTTCATATACCAATTGAGTGCTGAGATATAAAGGAAAATCACTGAACCATGAAATTAGGTCATATTGACCTAGGACTACTTTAGGGTCAAAGGTCTTGTCATAAGCAAACATAGTGTGAAATAAGTTTGTTCATAAACCACTTGAGTGCCGAGATATAAGGCAAAGGCACTGAACCGTGAAATTAGGTCACAGTGACCTATAAGTATATTGGGGTCAAAGGTCTGGTCATACTCACTCATAATCTGAAAAAAGTATGAAAATATACTAATTGAGTGTCAAGATATAAGGCAAAATCACTGAACCGTTAAATTAGGTCACAGTGACCTAGGACTACTTCAGGGTCAAAGGTCTTGTCATACGCAAACATACTTTGAAAGAAGTTTGTTCATAAACCATTTGAGTACCGAGATATAAGGCAAAAATCACTAAACCGTGAAATTAGGTCACAGTGACCTATAAGTATATTGGGGTCAAAGGTCTGGTCATACTCACTCATAATCTGAAAAAAGTATGAAAATATACTAATCGAGTGTCAAGATATAAGGCAAAATCACTGAACCGTGAAATAAGGTCACAGTGACCTAGGACTACTTCAGGGTCAAAGGTCTTGTCATACACAAACATACTTTGAAAGAAGTTTGTTCATAAACCATTTGAGTACCGAGATATAAGGCAAAATCACTGAACCGTGAAATTAGGTCACAGTGACCTATAAGTATATTGGGGTCAAAGGTCTGGTCATACTCACTCATAATCTGAAAAAAGTATGAAAATATACTAATTGAGTGTCAAGATATAAGGCAAAATCACTAAACCATGAAATTAGGTCACAGTGACCTATAAGTATATTGGGGTCAAAGGCCTGTTTGTACTAACTCATAATCTGAAAGAAGTAAGAAAATATACTAATTGAGTGTCAAGATATAAGGCAAAATCACTGAACCATGGAAAGTAGGTCAACCGACCCTTACCGTCATGACTCACAAGTCAGTGTCACAAAGTCAAAGGATGAATGACCAACCATCCTCCTAAGTTGTTTCTATTAAGAAATAAAAAGAAAAAAAAAAATTGGGGAGTTCTAGATTTTGACCTCTAGCCCCGCCCCCCTGACTCCGACCCAGAGGTTCGATGTCATGGAACCTAACGTGTATGAAGTATGAATGCTTTATGATAAGTTGTTGTCAAGATATGCCTCCTTGTAAAAGTTACACAGCAGTACATCTATTTTTTAGTGTTCTAGTTTTTAACCTCCAGCCCCACCCCCAGGCATGGACCCAGGGGCCCGATGCCATGGAATGAAACTCAACCCTACAGGGTACCTATGGTCCGAGTATGAAAGCCCTCTGATAAAAAGTTTTCAAGATATAGACTTCTAGAATACTATATCACAGAAAAGCCATTATTATTAATGGTGTTCTAGATTTTAACCTCTAGCCCCACCCACTGGCATGGACCCAGGGATCTGATGCCATGGAATGAAAGCCGACCCTACAGGGTGTCAATGGCCCAAGTATCAATGCTTTCTGATGAGTGGCTGTCAAGATATGGACTTCTAGAAAACTTTAACACAAGAATTGCCATTTTTGAAGGTGTTCTAGATTTTAACCTCCAGCCCCACCCCCTGGCCTGGACCAGGGGCCCGATGCCATGGAATGAAAGCTAACCCTACAGGGCATCTATGGTCCAAGTATTAAATGCTTTCTGATGAGTGGTTGTCAAGATATGGACTTCTAGAAAACTTTAACGCAAGTGTGACGCGCACGTGCACGCGCACGCGCACGGGAACGGGAACGTGGACGACCGGGGTGACTGCAATAGCTCTATGCACTTCGTACAGTCGAGCTAAAAATGCTATGTTATGTTCAGTTACATGCACTGTGTTCTGTGACATGTTATTTTTCATATGTGGCGTTATGTTATGTTGCATATATTATGTTACATATGTAATTTTATGTTACATCTGTAACGTTATGGTACATGCGTTATATAAGATGCATTATGTTACGTGTTTTGCTACAAACATAACGCTATGTTGCATAACGGGTGCTGATTCATTCATGTTGTTACATATGTTGCGTTTTGATACATTATGTTACATACATTACATAACTTATGTCACACACGTTATGTCACATACGTTACTTCCGATTATAATGTATTCAATACTGAGATTTATCAAGATATCATAGATTTGACTATAACAACACTGTCTGTTTTGTGTGTATCTTTGATGAGCTACGCTATTTCAGAATGTATGAAAATTCTTAAGATGCAACGACACCACATATGTGAATGAGAGCATGAGAGAGTGCATATATATAAGTGAAACATGTATTGTTTTAATATTGAATTAATTGTTTACACCATTATGCCATAAATAGCTAGCTATGTTAATTTATTTGGGGGAGGGCTATCTAATGTTTATTTTTACAAAATTATGTTTACTCCTAAAGATCTTACACACACAAATATGCTACATACATTGCGTTATGTTACATATTTTACTCTATGTAACATATGATAAACTTTATTACATGCTATGTTATATATGTTTTGTAATGTTGCATATGTTACATATGTTACGTTATATATGTTACGTATGTAACATACGTAACATACGTACATATGTAACATATGTTGCATGATATTTACATTGATTAACTATACGCAATGTCGAGAATATATCATACTATTCGTCGACAACGATAAAAATAACTAGTATAGATAATGAAAATAAATTGTAAAAATCGTGAGGTCATTTCAAAATCAATGGAAACCTGATATTAAAGACGTCTTTTCTTCAAACACTTCAGAAAGTAAGTTTACTCTTTAAATCTTACACGCACAAATATGTTACATACACTGCGTTATGTTACAACTTTAACAGTATGTAACATATGATATGATTAACTTTGTAACATGCTATGTTACATATGTTTTGTAATGTTGCATATATTACATATAATACGTTATATGTTACGTTTGTAATGTACGTAACATACGTACATATATATATTACATATGTTGCATGGCGTGCATATTATGTTATGTAGTACAATGTTATATATGTTGTATTATGTCACATACGTTACATTATGTTTCATATGTTTTGTTACAAATGTTACATTGCTACAACATGTCGAGATTATGTCGAGAGTATATCGAGAAGCATGGCGGCTTCGAGTACAATCCACTTCTTCAAACTTAAATGCATGAAAAGGCATGTTTGATCGGCCACTCAATATTAGCATTAACTAAAATGAAACAAGGCCGTATATAACATGTAGCACATGTTATAGTTTTTCTTGTTATCTATATGTATTGCGTCATTCGGTTATTAAAAGCATTGATTCATACGTTGTTTACTTTTACACTAAATACACAACATAAAGTAAAGATAAAATAATGTATACACAGGCATATATAAATCTTACCAACACTGATAAGTAAGCCTTTTCACATTTCTGCAGAGATTTACTCTCACGGAAATTATCATTTGGGCAGAACCATCTTTCTACTTACTACTGACCGAGTACGCAAAGGTATGTACAATTTTAGCATGTACATGTAAAAGGATGAAACAGGCATAACGCTTATTTATGAAAATTCTGTCATGAAGGTTTCGCTTATTCTGTTCAACCTGACACTTTGTTATTTTCACAGATCAGCAGATGTTTCAACACCTTACATATTGTTATTATTTCAAGATCAGCAAATTTATATCGTATGGCCAAGCAAATGCGAAGTGACAATCATGACGCAATGGGAGACAAGCCTGTAAAGAATGATGAAGGCCTACTTTCGCTAGATGAGGCTACAAAGAAGTGCATTGAATTGAACATTATTAGCGTCTCCTAATTGTCGATTCCCGTGGAATCTGAAGGACCTATCAATGGACAGCCAAGTTGAAGGCCCAATCACCTTGGCTATGTTCTGTTATATATAATTGATTCAATAATATTGATTCTTTTAAAAGCTATTACTTATAATTTATATATATATAATCAAAGGGGAGTAACCCAATTAATTAATATATATTTCTTTTTATGTTTCTACAATTTATTATCTAGAACTTTGTAGAAGAATGTCATTGATTATTTTTATCACTGTTATATAATTATTCTATGAGCACTTTGTGGATAATTCCAGATGAAAATGGAGTGAGTGTTTTTTTTACCATAAGTTAAAAATATATTTGGACTATGTATACTGAGTGAGTGTTTTTTTTACCATAAGTTAAAAATATATTTGGACTATGTATACTGAGATCTCGAAGAGTCTAGTGGACTCTCGTTTAGTCTTGATGGTCGTTGCGGCCTTGAATTCTCTCTGGAGAATTCTAAATTCTCTTTGGAGAATTTAAAAGAACTTTCGTTTAGTTCGTTTCTTTTCTAGAGAAAAGTTTATTATATCATTCTCTAGAAACCTGGAGAATTTCCTTAGATGTATAAATATAGGTCCCAATTCAGTCGTAGGTATTCAGAAATTTGAAGTGATTTAAAGTATATAATTTTGGTTGTTTCACTAGTGTTTTGGATTAGAATAAAAGTGTGGATTAAAATATACATGTGCTCATATTCTGGTTACTGGATTGTGGACTTACATTTGAGGGACAAGGACTTATTTGACATTAACTTTGTAAGTTATTTGTTTATTTATTTACTTATCTGTTTGTTTGTTTTTATGTATTTGCAACATTTATTTGTTTGATTAAATATTGATAATAATATCGCTGTACCTGTCTAGTTACGCTAGGCCGTAACAGATTTTGGGGGCTCTGAGCCGGGATTGAACATTTTGTGCACCTATTTTATTCTGAATTTGAAAAGATATTTATTGTTTGTCATACCAGCAAAAAGCAACCATGTTATTCAAACTTGAAGATTTCATTGCTGCACCTTCTCAAGAGCTGTTAAACTTGGCCAAAAAGAGTGATCTTCTAGACATTGCTAGTCATTACAGCATACCAAATGTTAAAACATCCATGTTAAAGCATGAAATCAAGAACATTATTATTCAGTTCTTTGTTGATGAGGAAATTTTTGAACCCTCTGCAACATCTCATATTATGGTCTCACAAACCGACTTACAGTTAAGAGAGCTAGAAAATAAAAGACAGTTAGAATTAGAAAAAATGAAATTAGAATTTGAAGAAAGAAGAAGATTAGATAAGGAAGAAAGGGAAGAAAGAATGCATAGAGAAAAGTTAGAGTTAGAAAAAGAAAAGTTAGCAAAGGAAGAGCGAGGAAAAGAAAAACAAATGCAGTTTGAAAGAGAAAAATTAGAAAAACAAAGGGAAATGGAAGAACGAGAGAAGGAAAAACACAGAGAAATGTTAAAAGAAATAGAACTTGAAAAAGAAAGAATGCATTATGATATTAAAATGAAAGAGCTTGAATTAAGCAGTAAATCAATGCCTCCTGTGTCTTTTGATCCTAGTAAAGTATTTGATGTTACAAAGCATATCAGGCTCGTTCCTCCATTTCAAGAAAAAGAGGTAGATAAGTACTTTTTACATTTTGAGAAGGTAGCAGAAAATTTGAAATGGCCAAAAGAGCATTGGACCTTGCTTCTACAGAGTGTTGTTATTGGTAAAGCTCGAGAAATTTACACTCAGCTTCCACTTGATCAAAGTTCAGATTATGACACAGTCAAAAATCTGATTCTTAAGGCTTATGAATTAGTACCTGAAGCTTACAGGCAGAAATTCAGAAATTGTAGGAAAGAACATGATCAAACCCATGTAGAATTTGCTAGAACTAAGGAGCAATTATTTGATAGGTGGTGTTCTTCAAAGGATGTAAAGTCTGATCATGCAAAATTAAGACAGCTCATGCTTGTTGAAGAGTTCAAACGATGCATACACTCTGATGTCAAATCTTTTCTTGACGAAAGGGAAGTAGAAACTTTAGATGTAGCAGCACGATTAGCTGATGATTATGCTTTGACTCATAAGGTGTCTTTTGTAAATAAGCCTTACAAGAAACCTTTTAACCCTCAATTTAAACCTAATACACCTCAGTCAAAACCATTTAACCCTCAACAGAGAAATAATTCTCCTCAACCTAATCCACAACCACAAGCTGGACTAACAGCTGATAGTTCCAGTCCTTCACATAATCCTAAAAATAAAGATACTAGTGAAAACAAAGGTCAAAGATCCTCATACTCACCTCGGCTGTTTTGCAATTGTTGTAAAGGTGACGGTCACGTCATTTCTGAATGTGAAACTTTGAAAAGAAGAAAAGAGAGACAAAATCAAAATAATTCTAGACCAACAGGTCTTACTTCTTTAAGGTCAAAACCACAGTCGATTATTCAGGATGAAAATCCTATTTTGGCCAAAACGTCTGCGACTGATTGTATTATGGAGATTTATGAACCATTCTTATCAGAAGGTTTTGTGTCACTTACTAGTGATTCTGCCCAGTCTACCCCTATTAAAATCTTACGAGATACCGGAGCTTCTCAGTCTCTTATTTTAGCAGATACCCTGCCTTTTTCCGAGAAGACTTCAACTGGGACAAGTGTCCTTATTCAGGGAGTAGAGTGTGGATTTGTTAATGTACCACTCCATAACATTTATTTGTCTTCAGACTTAGTTTCTGGTCCTGTGGCTGTAGGTATTAGGCCTTCTTTACCTTTTAAAGGTGTTCACTTGCTATTAGGCAATGACTTAGCCGGAGATAAGGTTGTGGTAAACCCACTTTTGACCAATATACCTTGTGAGGATCAATTGCCTGATCCCATTGAGCAGGAAATTCCTGATCTTTACCCTTCATGTGCCGTTACAAGGGCTATGGCAAAAAAAGTCAAATTGAATGATGGGATACAGGATATTGACTTAACTGACACTTTTATAGGTCAGTCTTTTCATGATGAGATTTCAAAATCTCTTTCTCCAAGTCAAACTGACTTCAACAATCAAAGGTCAGATAATGACCTTTCACCTTCAATTTTTGACCAAGGTCATGACCAAATGTCAAGGTCACAACTTTGTCAAGAACAGCACAGTGATCCTGAAATCTCGCCTTTATTTGAAAGGGCTTTAGATGAAAATGAAATTTCTCAGGTTCCTGTTTGTTTTTATGTCAAAAATGACATCTTAATGAGAAAATGGCGTCCTCCTGATGTTTCAGCGGAAGACGAATGGACCATAAATCACCAAATTGTGGTTACTAAGGCTTATCGTCCTGAAATCTTAAACGTGGCCCATGAAACTCCCATGTCAGGTCATTTAGGGATAAATAAGACTTACCACAAAATTCTCAAGCATTTCTACTGGCCAGGATTAAAATCTGATGTTTCCCAACATTGCAAATCCTGTCACACTTGTCAAATGGTAGGAAAACCTAATCAGACTATTCCAAAAGCTAATTTACAGCCTATTCCTGCATTTGATGAACCATTTAGTAGGATTATCATTGACTGTGTAGGTCCTTTACCTAAGACTAAATCAGGCTGCCAATATCTTTTGACTATAATGTGTGCTTCAACACGTTTTCCTGAAGCAATTCCACTCAGGAATATCAAGACGAAAACAATAGTAAAGGCCCTTGTAAAGTTTTTCACACTTGTAGGTCTTCCAAAATCAGTCCAATCAGATCAGGGTTCCAATTTTATGTCAGGAACATTTCAGCAAGTAATGCATGAACTTGGCATTAAACAATACAAGTCATCAGCTTATCATCCTGAAAGTCAAGGTGCTTTGGAAAGATTCCATCAAACTTTGAAGAACATGATCAGATCTTACTGTTTTGACACCGAAAACGATTGGGATGAAGGCATACATTTGCTATTATTTGCTGTCAGAGAGTCAGTACAAGAGTCTCTTGGGTTCAGTCCGTTTGAACTTGTTTTCGGACACACTGTTCGTGGACCTTTAAAACTTATGAAAGAGAAGTTTCTTTCAAGTAATGACAGTCCTTTGAACTTACTTCAGTATGTGTCTGACTTCAAAACTAGATTGACAAAAGCTTGGGAAGTTGCTCGGTCCAATCTTAAGTCAGCTCAGAACAAAATGAAGTTGCATTTTGATGAAAATGCTCAGAACAGAAATTTTGACCCTGGAGACAAGGTGATTGCTCTTTTGCCCATTCCTGGCAGGCCATTACAAGCTAGATATTATGGTCCATATACTGTTGAGAAAAGGTTAAGTGATGTAAATTACATTGTTAACACTCCTGGGAGGCGCAAGCAAAAACAATTATGTCATATTAACATGCTTAAAAAGTACATTGATAGGGATAGTGATAATGATAGTTCAGTTATTTCCTCAGTAAGCATAGTTTATTCTGTCCCTCATGAACAAAATCAGACAGACTTTGAAGAAATGAACTCTGTGAACTGTGAACCATTATCCTCAAAACTCCAGAATTCTGACATTCTGCATGACCTCGATCAGAAACTGTCACATCTAGATCCGGACAAGAAACATGAACTAAAACAATTAATTCTTGAATATGAGCACTTATTTCCGGACATTCCATCCAGAACCGATAAAATCTACCATGATGTAGACATTATTGAAGGAGCAAAACCGGTGAAACAACATCCGTATAGACTTCATCCTGAAAGACAACAATATCTCAGGAAAGAAGTTAAGTATTTGCTGGACAATGACTTTATAGAACCTAGTCAAAGTGAATGGAGTTCTCCTTGTATACTTGTGCCAAAATCTGATGGGACATTTCGAATGTGCACAGACTATAGAAAAGTAAATTCTGTCACAAAAACTGACACATTTCCCATACCAAGAATTGATGACTGCATCGACAACATTGGTCACGCCAAATATGTGACGAAATTCGATCTTTTGAAAGGGTTTTGGCAGATTCCACTTACAGATGGAGCAAAGGAGATCTCGGCATTTGTTACTCCTGATGGACTTTATCAATATAAAAGTATGCCTTTTGGCATGAAAAACTCTCCAGCAACATTTCAGCGCTTGGTTAATAGTTTGATTTTCGGTCTGGATGGGTGTAAAGCTTACATCGACGATGCCATCATCTACAGTGAAGAGTGGAAACAACACCTGGAGATCATCAGAGAATTCTTCAAAAGACTCAGTGATGCTAAACTGACAATAAACTTACCAAAAAGTGAATTTTGCCATGCTAGTTTGACATTTCTAGGACATATTGTTGGACAAGGTCAGGTCAGACCTGTAGAAGCCAAAGTTGAGGCTATATCAGATTTTCCTGTACCTACAGGAAAACGGCAACTGATGCGCTTTTTGGGTATGGCTGGATATTACAGAAAGTTCTGTAATAATTTTTCAGTTATAGCTGAGCCTTTGACAAATTTACTTGGTAAGAAGGTCAGGTATGTTTGGTCTGAGGCTTGTCAGAAGTCTTTTGATCAGTTAAAGGCCATACTTAAGAGTGCTCCAGTTCTATCAGCACCACGCTTTGACAGAGAATTCAAAATGGCGGTGGATGCAAGTGATGTTGGTGCAGGCAGTGTATTGTTACAAGAAGATGACAATGGTGTTGATCATCCTGTTTGTTACTTTTCAAAGAAGTTTGACAAACATCAAAGAAATTATTCTACTATAGAGAAAGAATGTCTATCTCTTATTCTTGCCCTTCAACACTTTCAAGTGTATCTGTCTTCTGCAAATTCACCAATTGTCGTCTTCAGTGATCACAATCCACTGACCTTCATACACAAAATGAAAAACAAGAATCAGCGTTTGCTCAGATGGAGTCTCATGTTGCAAGAGCACAATCATTAGACACATAAAAGGTAGAGATAATATAATTCCAGACACCCTTTCAAGAGCTTGACAGTTTTGCCTGGTATGTTTGCATATGAGTATTGCAAAAGAAAGTTTTATTTCACAAAACTTTCTTTTCGTTGAAGAGGGGAAGTGTTATATATAATTGATTCAATAATATTGATTCTTTTAAAAGCTATTACTTATAATTTATATATATATAATCAAAGGGGAGTAACCCAATTAATTAATATATATTTCTTTTTATGTTTCTACAATTTATTATCTAGAACTTTGTAGAAGAATGTCATTGATTATTTTTATCACTGTTATATAATTTAGAAGTATAGAAAATTCTATGAGCACTTTGTGGATAATTCCAGATGAAAATGGAGTGAGTGTTTTTTTTACCATAAGTTAAAAATATATTTGGACTATGTATACTGAGATCTCGAAGAGTCTAGTGGACTCTCGTTTAGTCTTGATGGTCGTTGCGGCCTTGAATTCTCTCTGGAGAATTCTAAATTCTCTTTGGAGAATTTAAAAGAACTTTCGTTTAGTTCGTTTCTTTTCTAGAGAAAAGTTTATTATATCATTCTCTAGAAACCTGGAGAATTTCCTTAGATGTATAAATATAGGTCCCAATTCAGTCGTAGGTATTCAGAAATTTGAAGTGATTTAAAGTATATAATTTTGGTTGTTTCACTAGTGTTTTGGATTAGAATAAAAGTGTGGATTAAAATATACATGTGCTCATATTCTGGTTACTGGATTGTGGACTTACATTTGAGGGACAAGGACTTATTTGACATTAACTTTGTAAGTTATTTGTTTATTTATTTACTTATCTGTTTGTTTGTTTTTATGTATTTGCAACATTTATTTGTTTGATTAAATATTGTTAAGTTTAAATTACTTGGTTGTTTTTCGCTGTACCTGTCTAGTTACGCTAGGCCGTAACAGTTCACAAAAGCCATCAATAAGAAGGCATCTAGCGAAGCAGCTGAACTACCAGGAATCGTTGCTGAGGTACAGAATTCGCTTAGAGAAGCGGTGTATCTGAGGCGCGTGCGTGATCTTGTCGAGTACATCATCTCAGAAGGTTGCATCCCAACTGACTGACAAGAGAATTTCATTGTCAATGTACAATGCCAAAGAACATGCTCTGAACAGGGACAACCACAGAGGCTTGAAGCTGATTGAACAAACGATTAAGGTATTGGAGTGTGTAGTAGAATGACTCATCCGACAAAGCAATGTGGCTTTATATTAGGTCATGAATCTGCACTAGCCGATTCCCTGTCCTGGCATTGTTCACATGGTGGCATCTCGTGGGACTCGATCTCTAATGTCAAGGCTCAAGATATAGTAAGCTCAGAAAAAAAAAAAAGCTTGGACTCCATGATATAGATGTGGTGCTTCGCTCCAGCAGGATAAGATGGTATGGATACGTAGAGCACAGCAAAGGCTAGTACATGATTGCTCAAGTACGCAGGCAAACCGTAGTTGCACAGGAAACTACGAAGAAAACACTACGACAAGCCCAGGAAATTTTGCTAGACGACAGAAGCTCGGAATGGATACCGCTGATCCACAGAATCGCTCAGAGTAGAGAGTGTCTAAGCAGGAGATTTGTCAAACAAATCCAATCCTCAGTAGAGTACAATGGACTTTAAAAACGGATAATCATGATGATGAACAGAAAAAAAAAAAAAAAAAAAAAAAAAAAAGCTCATAGTTAATTTGCTGCATATTGAGCTTATTTCTGGCCACCTGTTTAAAAGTCGCACATGAGCATTTACTTAACATTTTTCTACATTTTAGGTAATATATTGCATCGACCAAGAGATGAAACAATTGAACGTATCCAAGAGCTCGTCATAGAAAATTTCTTTTGTTTGCGTGAGTAACTTACATGAACACTGGGTTTAAAAGAAACACACACTTATTTTGGACGTTTGAAATTTGGAGATACATGTACATGTAGTTATTTCAAGAACGAGTATCAGGGCTATTTTGTTACATGAAGGCATACTAGTATTGCAATTCATTCAATCTGTAAAATTGTTCGAGGTGACAGTAGATTAACGAAAAAAAAAAAAAAAAAAAAAAAAAAAAAAGAAAAAAAAAAAACAAAACAAAAAAAAACAAAAAAAAACAAAAAAAAAAAAAAAAAAAAAAAAAACAAAGAAAGAAAAAAAAAAACAACAAAAAAAACAACAAAAAAAAAAAAAACAAAAAAAAAAAAACAAACAACAAACAAACAAACAATCAAAAAAAAAAAAAAAAAAAAAAAAAAAAAAAAAAAAAAAAACATACAAAAAAGAAGAAACAAACAAACAAACAAATAATAATAATCAACGATAGTCACTATCATTTTAGCGAAACAGCAGTGGATATATAACTTGACTAATTGGAAAACGTCTGTGAGGCAAACTCTCGAACTGCGCCCCGAGACAGGTACGTGTGAAATGGATCAGGAATCGCACACACGAACGTGGAAACATCAGGAGTTCGAATCCCTTCCTAAAAGTGCCAAAGAGAACCTTGACCAAGTGCCAGTGACGGAGAAAACATTGCAGCTGAAAGTTGACGGGAAGGTATGTCAGTAAAATCCGGTGCTAGATATGAGATTTTGGACTGACACGGTAATTGTGGACTGAGTGATTTTGTTAAAACATAAAGAATTTAACGCTTGGTGACAATTATTTTAAACACAAGAAAGAATGATTCATTTGTGACATCCAAATGACCGTAAGCACAAATTAAGCAACCGTTTGGTAAGGTAGGATCATCATACCTGGCATACCCGGTACGTTTTTTTTCTCTGTTCAACACTAATTTCAAAACGAGGTACTTGTCAGTTAAGTAATGGAGAAAGCATTTGAGAAAATAATGGTTAATTCCCTCTGGAGTCATCAGGAAAACATATCCGTGAAATGTGTACCCCCTTAACCCCCCTTTATTTAGCAAAACTGGGGTATGCAGGGGTATACCTATTTTTCTTATTTTTGCTCCAAAACATAGATTGTGGGTACTCGTTAGAACCGCCTCGGCGAGGCGGTTCTAACGTGTACCCACAATCTATATTTTGAGCAAAAATAAGAAAAATAAAAAAAAAAAAATCAAATGAAAATTTTCAATTTTTACAACTTAAGAAATTTCTGTATATTACATGGACACGTTTTCATAATGGTTTTGTGAAGGAATATTGTGAGTGTAGGGTGGGTATGAACTCGAAAATTAAAATCAAACTTTGCAAATTTACGTTCCATTTTCAGGCAGTGCCAGTGTTTTATAGACAGGCTCGACCAGAGAATCCTCAAGCAGACATATTGTTACTACACGGAGGGAGCTTTTCGTCTAAAACATGGGTTGATCCGCCGATGCAGACACTGCAGATTTTATACAGATTGGGATACAATGCTGTGGCCGTTGATTTACCAGGTGCTCATTCGTGTTGCAAAAACATATAGATCTATTATGTATTTAAATTTAATTTAATCCACAAATAATAATAATAAAACTTTCAATGTTTACAAGTCAAGTAACATGTATTGGACAAAACTCAAGATTTCAACGATGTATTTGGAGTCTCCGATCTACCAAAATCACAACAGAACATGGTTGTCAATGTAAACATTCTAGATGCATGCTATGCACAAGTCATTTGTAACCACGGCTCCCACCTACAAGGCAGGATGGGGCGGATAGCCGGGCAAAAGTGCGGGGCAATTACTTTTTGACTGTCCCCGCAGTGCAGGGGAAATGACGGTGTTTTGACATTAGGATCCTTACCCCGAGAAAATTTTCTATTCTGAAAAGTCATAATCCCCGCCCTTCCCCGAAGGTAGGGGAGCAGTAGTAACAAATGACTGGTGCACTAGACGTCGGTTTAAATTGACCTCAGTTCTTGTAAATAGTTACGCGTTGGGTTTCTATTTGCAAAATGGATGGTCATAATTCAGCTTTATATCACTGACTGTTACATAGGTTTCGGACACAGCCGCAGTCCTAGAGTGTCGATAAACCATGCCAGGTACATGGAGGAACTGATCAAATCTCTGCCTATTGAACGCCCTATTGTGGTCAGTCCTTCGATGAGTGGTGACTATTTCCTTCCGTACGTCTTGCACGGTGAGACTTTCATTTCACATTTACTCTAGGCTATTTACTCTCTGATGTAACTGGAAGATTGTCGCCAGCAATAAATGATTTGATAACACAAACACGAACAATTGAAATAACACGATTGTTCAAATATACATGTATGTATATTCAAACGTTGTAAAATGGTGAATACAATCTCGCTGTATTTTACATATTCTTTTTCGAACCAGCATTTTTACTGCATTGCCAAAAAATACACTTTAGACTTCAGGAAAAACAGATAATTATACTCGTACATATGCTTTTTACAAGTACACGTATTAACAAGTGCGTGGTGCACAATACCCCATTGTATTTCAGACGCTGAAAATGCTGGTATAAGACTGAGTGGCTGGGTGCCAGTTGCTCCTATGGGCACAGGAAATTATCCAGAATATAAACTGGATGCATTAAAGGTAACAACAACAACATCTCTCTCTCTCTCTCTCTCTCTCTCTCTCTCTCTCTCTCTCTCTCATAAGATTCATGTATAATACACTACTTGTTCGTATATCATTGGAAAACATCGTTTCTATTTATATTTAAATCTAGATTCCAGTGTTGAATATAGGCGGCGAGCGGGACAGGACGAGTCCAATATCTACGACACATCTTCGACACCTGCCAAACTGTGAAACATTCGTATATGACGGGGCAACCCATGCCGCGTACCTGAGTTGTCCGGACAAGTTTCACAGGGACTTGTACAATTTTCTTAACCAGACACAACAGGCTGATATGCATGACTAACATGACTAATATGTGAGCCGCGGCGCAAGAAAATCGGTCTTATGGGTTTTCGACCAGGTCTGACACAAATTGACCTATACAGACAAAGAAGAAGGATTCGGATTTAAGAAGAAAAGGGATTGTACTATCCGAGCAGCGAAACCAAAGGCGCTGATCAGTGTGATGACCTGCGTCTTTGTTTTCGCATATGCAAAAAGCCAGTTTTCTCATGACGTGATTCAATTATTGTGATTCCTATTTGTGATTCCTATATTCCCCTGTACATAAAATTATTAATATTTGTTGAACTGTGACGCGGGTCCTATATTGTTTGCATGTACGTGTATATGGGCGGCCATACAGACAGACAACCCTTGCTATAAGCCTCCGTAGCGCAGTGGTTAAACCTTCAGACCTGACTGTACACATACAACCTCTTTGATCAGTTTAGATAAACAGCTTGCATGTTAGCACAGCAGGAACAAATTTATTTAAGGGAAGGGAAGAACGATGAACGTTTACGCACCACGACATTTCAGTTTGTTCCCTTGCATGCTTCCCTGTTCTTTAAATTTGTTGTTACTGAAGTTTGTTCACATTTGTATGTTAATTTCAGTAATTTTGAGCTAGGCTTGAATAGAATTTACAATAATTCCTAGGCGGAAACAGATCTTCTAAGTGGCTAAGAACCCGCGTAATCTCTCTGTTGCAATCATTTTCGATCCACGCCGTCGGAGGCCAGTGAGATAGTGACTCATACTGACGTATGGAGTTAACCTTTTAACTGGAGTTTCCGTTCAGTATTATGATTTGTATACATTTGCCCCTTTGAAAAAACGGAAACTTGCCTAAGAAATATACAGGTAAATTTTTCATCCGTAAAAAAAAAGAAAATTTCATTGGAAAAAAATTGATATTTTGTATTTTTTTTTCTTTTGCTGAAAACATAGATCGTGGGTACACGTTAGAACCGCCTCGCTGATATGGTTCTAACGAGTACCCACATTTTATGTTTTGGAGCAAAAATAAGAAAAATAGGTATACCCCTGCATACCCCAGTTTTTCTATATAAGGTATAAGTAGGTAAATATTACACGGTCATGTTATCCTGATGTCTATGATTTGGTCAATTAAGGATAAAGAAATGCACGATCTGTTAATGTACACTGTAGTTTTGATGTTATGTTTTGTAAAAGCTTACCCATGTCTTATTTATTCATTCACTCATCAGAAGCACCATTATGCATCGTTACGGAATACTGGCGAAACTTTGTCATTAAACTATCGCCACCTTCGTTGATAGGCGCTTCCCGTCATCACATAGTGACAGAGATCATTATAAAAATAGAAATCAGCTTCTTATCTGACTGTCTGTTAACACTTGGTGCTACTTGGTGGCAGCCATTATCAGGATATTCTGAGAGACGAGGAGATACGAACATTTTGCGAGGAATTTGACTCGGCCACAAGGAAAGGCAGCAAATATTTTTGGAAAGAATGTGGGTGGACCTGCTGAACAGCTTGAATCGAATCTAAAACGGTAATGGCATAAAAAATTGTTTGTTTGTTTTATCGCTTTTTACAACTATGGTCATAGCAGCCACATATATATATATATTATATTGGAAACGAGACTATTCATGCTGAAGACAAACCTCATTGCCTTCTACATTAAAATGTACTCTCATTATTCAATTCTGAATGAGTTAAAGAAATAAGGCAGTATGCAGGAATCATCATAATTTGAACGAAAATCCTGCAGTTTAGATGTGTGTAAACTATATTACAAATATATTTTAAAACTGGACAACTTGTTTGTCGAGACAGAAAACCCCTATTCAAGCGCATTTCCTACTTAGTCGCCTCACACACATCATTACTTATTTTTATCATATTTTCAAATTTATTTTATAAAAACAGTCAACATTTTCGTCGTGATATTCTGTTTACCTTATTCGCATTTTACATTTATAGAAATTTGATTCCGTCAAATGTAAGAGAGTTACGCCATGCCATTTTGTATGTTTTCATCATAGTTTACATGACAGTCCTAACCATGATTAGTGTCGGTTTCGCTGCTGGAAAATTCTGAGAATACACAATGCAATATTACGCTCAAACTATTGTTAATTTGATATTTATGCAGAAAAACCAGTGAAAACGTAAAGTTGAATTATTAAAGTCAAACGTGAAAGTGATTTTTCGACGTTTTCTTATGCCTGTAAAAAAGCTTTTTGAGAATTAATGATAAAGTTGGTGTCCATGGGAACTTAGATAAGGCATTTGAATTACTATATCGAAATTAAAATTCTAAGTCCGTTTTTGGTGTTTACAATGTTTATTTTCACTAGAAAACATAAGTCACCGATATAAAAGAAAAACATCAAAGTGACGTAATGTACAGCTGAGAGGACCCGTATCCTGTGCAAAAGAATTCTCGCGGTGCAGAAATTGATACCATATCTCCATTTCTTAAAACAAATTGAAGAATATTCTGCAAACATACAAAAGTAGAAAAGATAATGCTTATACCGTTAATGACGTTTATTTGAAAACACCGTAAAAAGGTACAAGTAGGCAAAGATCAGGAAAAGGCGCAATCAGAGAAAGATTTCCACTCCAAAAACCGAAGTGGGAAAAACCAAACTAACAATCAGGTACTTATACCATAAAAACATTTCGTAAGCCGAATGAGCAGCTATTTTCCCAATAGGTGGCCACTCAGTTACCTTAGCTTAACTAAAAATATGAAAACATACATAAGGCGATCAGTGCGATTTTGTAAAGACCATCAGTGCGATTTTCGAGACTTGAGGATAGCAGTGGACAGCTTTCTTTAGCCTGCAGAAAACCGACGCACAAATCATACACATTTTTGCTTCTTTACAGCATCATACACCAATCGCCTCGTAATAGTAAATTAACATGAACACTCTGATTTTGACCATGACATTGAAAACTTACCCTAGACAGTCTCGTAGGCAACTTTTTTTCTTTTTTGACGAACCTGTTTTGTAATGGAATAGCTATTGTGAGCAACTTTCATGAAGAGAAACAAAGATTTAAACCGGTTTAAGCCCGCCAGTAACTTTGTGTTTCTGATACTTCTGTGGTGGTTCTTTTTGTTTTATGTCTTGGTGTATAAAAAAATCTGTGCTGTTGGCGCCTTATGTGTGTTTTCATATTTTTGGTTAAGTTAAGGTAACTGAGTGGCCACCTATTGGGAAAATAGCTGCTCATTCGGCTTACAATATGTTTCATGGTATGAGTACCTGATTGTTAGTTTGGTTTTTTCCCGCCTCGGTTTTTGGAGTGGGAATCTTTTTCTGATTGCGCCTTTTCCTGATCTTTGCCTACTTGTACCTTTCTATTGGCTGAAAGAGTTCAAATCGGGGGCTCTCTTAACCCATATTTGACGAATTGATTTCCCCATCATTATCATTTCGATGAGTCCGCTTTCATTTTAGGGGCTTCAGGTAGGATTTTCAAATTTTATTCCATTTTTCGATGAAATTCCTCTGAGCAAACAGAATAGCCCCAGATGTTCTGCGGCGTCACATCTGGGGCCAATACTGTTTGCCTATGTCCCATAAAAAGGACGCCAGGCTTAAATGAGTAAATTCTATACAAGACTTAATTTTCTAGTTCCTCTGTGTATTATATCAAAACCTGCTCTCAGCTTTATGTACATGTCGATTGTGCAAGCACAGTCACAACTGACAACAAAAATATAGATAGTTTTATATGCCGTAAAATCTTATACGTTTCGTACCAAAACATGTAATGCTGTAAATTGGTACAGACATCATAATTAGGTAAAGCTCTGAGTAAATTACGAATTAATTTATTTTTCTTTGGATATTATTATTCTAAAGCGATCTGAAAGGTTAGCACCAAGAAATTGCATTTATGACATGTCCTATTATCAACGGCGAAAGTTTAATCCACTGTATTGCTGATGAAAGAAGGCGTGCAGTTGTTAAAATTGTATGTTTAGAGCCATCTTCTAAACAGTGTTGTTATTGATTTGACCCTGTTAGGCATGTGTCTGTGATTAAGACTTCCCTTGTCTAAATTTTTGAAACTGAAGTACATTTAACTGGCTATCATCGTTGCCGGTTCATAAAGCGTCACTGATGAGGGTTCAGTACACGAAATTGCGCAATATGTCCCAAACTACCTTCCTTTGAACGTTTTTACTGCTTCCAAAGGATCAAACTTTTATCTTTTTTTTATTTCTTACTAAATATTATAGAGCATATTAGTCTCAAAAGCTACATGTACTCATGGTACTTGGCCAACCTCATTAGATATTGTATAAAATGAATACATAAACAATAAACAAGTAAACAAATAAATAAACTTTAGTAAATTCACTGCGTGCATCTGCAAATACCCTGTTCTATTTTCCGACGGTAGATTAAAAGTTGGTCATGTCGATGTTAATATTTTACCAATCATATATGTATTTATAAGCATTGTTTCGCTAATTTCACTCATGTGAAAAACCCGGTAACAGTTTGTCAAATTTTTGGGAAATGCTACAAAAGCTTACATATATGGCATATTGTTTTCAAGAATTATGGCTTTTATGTGTGAAGAACCGGTAAGTGATGCCTATGAAAACAACATTCTGCATGTGAATTAACACATGCATGCACGTTTTGTAATGTCCGTTACGTGAAATAAATGTGACCGTATTGAATATAATTGTGAAAGGAAAGTTGCTCATATGAAGGAAAGAAAAAACAGAATAAACGAAGATGAAAAAGATAAATGAGACTACATTCATTCGAAATTTAAATTTTGATCGTCTTTAAAATGTCAGTTGCGAAGAGTGTGCTGAAATTTAATGATATTCTCCTGAAGCCCATATCAAAGTGTACTAATTAATGATGCGGATCCAACTATCTATCATCCGCAGACATCAGTAGCTACAGCCAATCACCAAGATAAGATAAAACTCCACATCAATTCATTTTATTTTCTACTCTGCCAATTAAAATTTTACCTGAATCCAAGTTATGGAATTTCTGGATTCCGGCGCTCGCTTGCCGCATGAAGTCAGATGCCAAAACTGTCAATGTGCAATGCAAACAGCCGAATACCAGTACGTAATAACCATTATGACCCGTGTTTATTGGCTGGCAGTATCTGGAAGCTCCGTAATAATGGTCAGTTTCTGGAATATGGCAGACCACGTGGGTTGGATTAATGAGCCCCAGCTATGCGAAGATTTCAGCGTTATATCGTGTACTGTCAAACTGATGTCATTGTTAATGGATCATAAACATGGTCATTTACTATGAGCATCGGGTAGTTTCTTTGACTGTATGTGGCACTGCAGTCTACAAAATTCCAAACTAATATAGAATTTTTAAACTTATGCAACAACATCATATTCATTGTTGTTTCGTTCATTCCTCAAACCGTGGGCTTGACACGATCCGTGTTTTCGACACTTTTCAAACTGTTATGCCACACTAATACGAACAACTGAAAAAAAAAAAATGTTTATAAGTTTAAAGGCAAGGTAAGCGAAAGCGAAAATAATGAATTTAAATTGAATAGCACAATTCTGTCAAATAATTTGTTTTGACTATTCATGAAGAAAATACAAACAGATAAATCTAAACTGAATCCTCCCGAAATAGCTCAATTGTTAAAGAGACGTAATACACAAGTGCAAACGTATCATTTTATACAGAGCATTACCTGACAAAACTAATGTCATATACATAAAGCCTCCCACAAATGTCAGGTCTAGTTAGGCGTCATGTGAATGGTTTGGCAGTCTGTCTACCACCGAGATTCAAACTCGCCTTGAATAAATAGTTGTGACTGTTACTACATAATTAAGAGCAATCAGCCAAAAGTAATAATTCCGCTGCATATATTCTTTCCAAGGCTTCATTCCATGTTTTGTATCTAGACATTCATAGGAACAGCTTTTGTTGGGCACATGGTATTTGTTTCACGTTGACACGGATTAAAATTTATCATGTACTGTCTGGGGGACAATTTCGTTCTGTTATGGCTCACAGTGCCAGTCGGCCATTTTTGTTTCAGTCATCATGGCGATTTCTGTGTGTTGAGGCTGAAAGTATTTTGCCCAAGGGCAAATGTGCCGAAACCTTTCGCTCCAGATTCCTGTATCCTACCACAAGGCTACAGCCATCCCGACATGGGCATCGCCACATTATTATCAAAAGTTATAATACCATTGTTTCTTGGGTTTGTTCATGACTAGCTCGTGACTAGCCAAGTGTCGATCTTTAACTAGTTTTGGATATATATACCTTAGAAAAACAAGTCAACCGATTTAGCTGGGATGTTAAAGCGAAAGTCGTCAATAAACACGAACGTGGTTGATGTCGAGTCCTGGCGGCTTCTTTATCGTTTTGATCAATTTATTAATTGCTTTAACAAAAATAACAAAACATTTTTGAGAATTCGTTACGACCACAGTTCGAAGAACACCGTTAGAACCCCATTTCGAGTGTTTCGAGTCTAAAACATCTGCTTCCAATAATAACCTGACATTCTGTCTTCTTACTTCGGCAAAAAATCTCTTAATTTACGGCGCCTATAACAACAGTTTTCTTTCTGCTACATAAAGTACTCAAACTGAAACTGTTTTATGGACACATATCCTCAGGAAAATACTTCTTGTGCCATAGAATTGTAAATTGCCCGGAACTACCGCGATCTTGTTTTCGTGAATATATTTGAGCGCCCTTGAAAACCTAAAAATACAAGTAATGTAGTCCTACTACTGTGGGGATACTAAGTCGTTACATGTGGAGATGTTTCGATAATGGTTGTGACGGTTCTTATAAATAAAAGTTAACAAATAAATAAGTAATTTTCCGTAATATAGTAGCATCTCTCTCTTGCGTGCAAACATTTACCTGATGGTCTAATCGGCAGTCGTATATAATATGATTACTTCAAAGTAGATAAATAAATAAATAAATAAATAAATAAATAAATAAATAAATAAATAAATAAATAAATAAATAAATAAATAAATAAATGAAAACAATACCATACTAAAACAAAACTATCATCTCTTCGAATTCTTGACTTTGCTCGTTGAGAAGCTGGATGTGCTATGAATAAAATGCAATAAAATGTGATACTATGAATTAAATACAATAATAAATGTGCTACTACTATTAATAAATATAATAATAAATGTGTTACCATCATGAATAAGATAAAATACATAATGAATAAAAAGCAACTACTGTCGTGGATAAAATACATTAAAAGATTTGTTACCATCATGAATAAAATAAAACAATAATTCTGCTACCATGATGAATACAATTACAACAATAAAGGTGCTACCATGATGTATAAAAATACAACAATAACTCTGTCACTACGATGAATAAAATACAACAATAACTCTGCTAACATGGTGAATAAAATACAACAATAAATGTGCTACCATTATGACAAAAATACAACGATATCATGTACTTAATATGTATGTACTTTAAACCCTAGACTGATTACAGCCGTAGATGCTGAAATATTCCCAAAGTGCCATGCCTTATTTTATATTATGCTGATATGCCATACCATACTTTACATTAAGCTGACTCAAATATAGTCAGAGAAGAAAAATCATGACCAAGAAGAATAGAGTCGTTGGAGTGGAGTGGACTATGGTATCATATATGTAATTTTAAGATTATATAAAAAAAACATCATCTCATCAGACTTTATAAGTCTATTTAAACCCGGGCTTTTTAAAGATCGTTCTTGCGCTAGCGCTCGTTCAGAAATTATAGGAAAGGAGACCAATCATATTGATATTATGTATGCGCAGGCAGATAAACATATATTTAATGTTGGGCTAAAGATTACGTGAGGGCCTCAGAACCAGAATTTTATGGTTTTCATATTTAAGAAACTTGTAGGAAGGAATGATTTTTCTTTTTTTAGCTCAGAAAAATCATAACACGTTACAGACGTATAGGTTACAGACTTGAATGTTATGTGACAGTCTGCATGCTTAGTCTTACACCCAATCATGGTTGGTAACTATGCTGCCTTTTTTAATTGCACGCCGGTGGGTCGGGCGTCAGACTCTATGATGGCCCCGACATAAAGCTGTTTATTTTAGTTGGTTGGGGCCGGAGCTTCTTGTCTGTTGCTTGGTCCATCGGGGTTCAACTGGTGTTTTTCTTTTGCTCCGGGTTTCAGTAAGTTATTCGGCGCCGTAGGGCAGCTTATTGAATCTGTTGAGTCCTCGTTTTTGATTCATCATGGTGGTTATCATGATTTATTTGTTTGTCCTTGAAGATTCATTAACTAGCTAGAGATTCACCGAGGACCGAACAACTAATTGTTGTGAACCACTGCAGAAGCTTAGGGTGAGATTAGGCGCCTGTAAAATCGATTTAAGCCCGCCAGTAATTTTATATTACTGATCGTTCCAAGGCGATACTTCTGTTGTGGTTCCATTTGTTTAAATGTTTTGGAGTCGAATTTTGTGCTGTTTGAACCTTTTGTACTTTTTCATTTTTTTATTTAACTTCGGGTAATGAGTGGCCGGCTATTGGGAAATAGCTGCTCACTCGGCTTACGATATGTCTTCTAAGTATAATTACCTTATTGTCAATTTTTCCTGATCATTGCCTACTTGTATCTTTTTACTCCTCTGCATAGGTTACCTTCGAGGAAGCAAGTCGGGGAACCAGATGTCGAGAGAAGCTTCGTTATAAGAAAAACTTTCTACCACGCCTACAGAGCGCCCTAAATATGGGACTTTTACATGTGCCCTGAGTGGACAGATTATTATGAGCCACTTAATGATTCTTGTAAATGTACATTGTTTTGTATCCCGGAAGCGCAATGAGAAGTGTCTGTGCAAATACATAGGTCTACGTTCTGGCCTCTTGTTTTGTTCAAGTATGCAAGACATAATTTTTCATGGTGCGGGATGTAACATCGCGGCGAAGCAGCCAGAGTGGCGTCTAATGCATATGTGCGTATTCTGTTCGTCTATTATAGACATTCTTTTACCTTCTTTATTTCTTTATATACTTGGAAAAAGGTTATGGATCATACATTTACATGCAAAATTATTGCATGCCCCAAAATTACCACTGTTTCACATTATGTCCAAAGATGGTGGAAAAAAATTAAGATATTTAGATCTGGTGCTTTTAGGGATGTAAAATTGTTTCACACAGCCGACGACATGTATACCATAGAGACTCACGCCAAGAGTTTGCAAAAGTGGGCGGGATTTTCCCTATACTTCATGTTGTATTTTTACTAGATGCTAGTAACTGATAAGCCGTAAGTCCTATAGGTATGTACGAGGTGTGATCAGAAAGTTCTAAGCCTGATACACTTCAAAGCATTCCATAAGACAAAATCCTTGTTCAGTCTGTCATTCTATTTAATTGAAAGTCATCTGGAGAGTAAAAAGCATTTGGTCACGCTTGATTGTTTTTGTACGACAGTATTGAGAGAGGACAGTGCGTCAAACTTGCAAAATGGAGATAGTTGATAACATATCTTTGTAAGAAGGGAATGACTCCCAAGGAAATTTACGAAGACTTCATGAAAACACTTGGGAATGAGTCTCTTTCTTATAGCACAGTGAAAAAATGGGCTGCAGAATTTAAGCGTGGTAGAGAGAGCATTGAGGATGATGCAAGGTCTGGCCGCCCCAAAGATGCCACCACTGATGAAAATGTGGAGACCGTTCACAACCTGGTTATGTGTGACAGGAGGCGAGACTTGCGATGTATAGCCAGCAAAGTGGGCATAAGTTTTTGGGCAGTGCAAACAATTCTAACAGATATCTTGGGTATGTCCAAGGTCTCGGCAAGATGGGTACCGCGAATGTTGACTGATGGCAAAGACGAGCTCAGCTCGATATTTCTAGGTATCTCCTGTCGTCCCGGTGATTTTACTCGACCGAGTTTTAACCCAAGGTGAGACATTGGTTCATAACAATGACCCACAGTCGAAAATGCAAAACATGCAATGGAAGCACCCTGGCTCACCCCCTCCCAAGGAGCTTAAGAGAGTTTCTTCGGCAGGGAAGGTGATGGCCTCAGTCTTTTGGGATAGTCAGGGGAAGCACTGGAGGCATAGAACTTTCTGATCACACCTCGTAAAATAAAAGATACCGACATAACATTTCTGAAGCAATTTTTTTTTTGTTTTAAAAGTAATTTAAAATGTTATAAACTAAAGTGTGTTTACTCGAAGTATAACAACATTTCATTTTTGAATCATTTATTTTTAGTTTAAAATGTAACATGTACACAATAAAGCGTGCCTTCTAAAAAGATTAACTTATCATTTCTGAAACATAATTATCGTTTATAATGTAACATGTACATGTACATGTATATATGTATACTAACTAAAGTATGTCTTCCCAAAAGAAACCAACATATAATTTATTTAAATTTAATAAATATGTACTAACTGAACAGTGTGTTCTAAAGATACCAAAATATCATTCTGAAACAGTTAACATGTCTGTAGGTACAAACTAATTTAAAAGTATGTCTTCTAAAAATAACAACATCTTTAGTTTGTATATTTGTTTAAAATGTAACATGTAGCTCATATGTTCGAACTTAAAAATGTCGTTTTAAAATATACCAACTTGTCATTTCAGAAACATTTATTTTTAGTTTAAAATGTAATATGTAACATACATGTATATGTGTCTTCTAACACATTAGCAATAGCATTTTCTGAAACATTCAATTTTCATTCGTGAAAATGTTACATGATGATGATGATGATGATGATGATGATGATGATGCTGATGATGATGATGATGATGATGACGATGATGATGGTGATGGTGGTGATGATGATGATGATGATGATGATGATGATGATGATGATGATGATGATGATATACAAACCAAGATATGCTCTATTGTCTGATAATGGTGTTTTGTAGATTTTCTAAGTATAATTGAAAATTTTCTAAGTGTAATTGAAGCCTAGCATCCCTTTTATGGGACATAGGCAAACAGAACAGCCGCAGATGTGACGCCGCAGAACGCGGCGTCCCATCTGGGGCTATTCTGTTTGCATAAAGGAATTTCATCGAAATATATAAAAAAATTAAAATCACACCTGAAGACCCTAAATATTAAAATGGACTCACCCAAATGGTAACGAGGGATGAATCCATTCATCAAATTTGGGTTAAGGACAGAGATGTACTGAATACATCGGGCATCCAGTATTCATGTGTGTTACATAATGTCAATGCAAATGCGGATTGAAACTGGAAGTTAATTACATTAATTTATTTTCCCCCAGATTGTAATTATTTTTCTCATAAAATGCTTTTATTTACAAAAGGTAAACGATAAACTAATATTGAATCTACCATTTTCTGTATACCGTTGAATATTCATCCAAAATTTCTTCGGAATATTTGATTGACTATGAAATATACTGCACCCCTAGGTTTCTCATTTGTTACTCATGTTGGGATAAAACAGCATCAGCAGCGGGCATCAATCATCCATAGTTAAATGATAACTGTATCTAAATGTTCCTCCCTATCTATAGGTTATCATAGCATTATGAAAAATAGGCACAGCTTCCCTATAAACCATGATAGCATGGTTTTCTCCAAGCATTTCATATCATGAACCGTCAAGTTAGTGTGACACCTCATTACTCTACGGGATTAATCGGGGATCGGGTTTCGCTGAAATTGTCTGTGGCGTGATTTAAAAGATATTGATGCATTTTTGTGGTGCATTTCTAGACCATATATTTTCACATTGGACGCGTACTGTAGGGTAGTATAAGGACGGAGTACATGTACCAAACACATGCAACATGCATGTGTAAACATATAAACATTTCAAGGGTACGAAATATCCCCAGAAATTTGCCCCACGAGATCTCTCCAATTTATTTTATGCTATAGCTTTATTTTTATTGGTACTAACAGAGAATATGACTGAATGTGCTATGTGTGCATATGCACATGCACATACTCGTTCATATATACATGTATACACACGTCTGTCTAAGTATGATGTGTCTTGCTACATTATTAAAAAAGATGGCAAAATCGTTATGCAATAAACCACTTAAAAAGCACTATAGTTCTCCATTTCTATATGTTTATCAATAAACATAAGCGCAAGTTAGTCATGAAATGCAAGATGACGTGGACTGAGATAAAACTTCTCTTAAGTAGTAGTATTTTGACACAGTTCGAGGAAAAAGAATGTACCGATATAATGATAAGCCATTTAGCTTAATCAGTCCTGACTGAACGTTAGATTTTATATGATGAACCGATGAGATACGAACAGAAAGATTGGCTCTATAGATACAAAATGTAAACGTATATTTATTGTAGCAATTAAACTCTGCATGAAAAGTAGTTTCTACATTATTCAAAGTATTGTTCCATGTCATTCACATACCCCAGGAGTTTGTTGCCTAAGACTACCATGCCTCTGCCTCTCTCTCTCTCTCTCTCTCTCTCTCTCTGTCTGTCTGTCTGTCTGTCTGTCTGTCTCTCTCTCTCTCTCTCTCTCTCTCTCTCTCAACCATAATTGACCTAGTTAATTATCCGGAGTTCTTTCCAACGACCATAACAAATGGTTTCGGTTTTGATATCCGACTTATTAAAATATTTTCATCATATTTCAAATAAGATTATCTCTATTACTTGACAAAACAACTAATTTACGATTCTCAGTAATTAGTTTATCATTGTTTTTATTTATTTGTATGATATCTCTAAAGATATGTGTCTTTTACCCCGTGGATAAGGCTTCTTTACATTTATATTCAGAAGACATCAATTAAAAGAATACTATAAACTTATTTTTAACATTTTATCAAAATATGCGAAGAACTATCAAACTTCAAAAGAGTTCTATCATTTCGGTTCGGCTGTTAAATGTCATGTTTTATCTTTGCGTATGCATATCTTGAAGCTAAGCCATGTTTTATTGGGGTATAATAGTGATTTTGTGAAACAATATACCTTTATGTAAAGTGTGTTTATATCATATTCTATGTTTAATATTTTGGAGGCTAACATAGTATGATCTGTAAGTTTTGAAGACCAAATTTTCGATGCCGAATCACACTTACTATGACCAAATCTTGCCTCCATCAGGGCCTCTGTAGCTAGTACCTTGTTGTGCCAGTGAAATTAGTCTCCTTAAACGAACGTTGGTATCGTGACCGGGGTTCAGTCTATTGTTTTCAGTGGCAATCGATGCTTCTGTGTCAAATTTTATGTCATACGTAATTGTCACATCATTGTAAAACACGTTCCATAGCCCTTGCACTTCTGCATGAAGCGATGTGTGCCATAAAAAGCCCTCTTTGATCTAGTTAAGAGTAGTCTCCATAATTCTGAACTCTTTATTGCATGTCATCATGGAATTATCATGAATTCCAATGGACGCTCAAACTTCGCCATGATTTTCCATAGCCCAGGAAGACTGGTCATGTTTATACAGAGACAATAATTTCGCTCTTAAAATACAACATTGAGAAGTGTTTTTCAACTTGGCGTCGGGTTGGATAGCATATTATCATGTTGCTTTTATAAACGTTGCATGTGGAAACAGCACATGAATGCGAGTTCTGAAAGGGCGCAACTACGTAGACAGTCTTTTGAAAATGAGACGTGTTATGAGACAAATCTGATTTTGTTTTATACAAAATAAAAGATTCTGAGCAGCTGCGCTGTAGCTGTACAGCTTAACAACGCCCTTACTGTGTCTTTTACGGGTACAGTGTCTCTCTACCTCACCATACACATACAATGACTGTACTGCAACGTTTATGTAAGACGCGTTAGAAGATAGTGTTTTGTCGTGTTTTGTCGGAATACGGTCCATAAAGGCCGATACCACACATGTGGTAGTAACACGTAAAGCCTCGGTGTAGACATATTGTCGCCGAACTGGCATGTTTTCTCATCATACCGTGGCAAGTGTAGCTGGACGACCAGCTCTCATCCATGACAGAAAAAGGCATATGGTTTCAGAAACATACGGTGGATCGTATACTGTTTCAGGTAAAATGATTGTTTAACTGCTTTTCTAATGCATCAAAAGATTATGTGGTTTTGTTTTTGATTAATTCAAAGTGTAGTAGACTTATAGTCCAATAGCTTATGAAATTTAGCCACTCTAGTTCACCCAAGCTGTATGGCTCACCAGGTGACTTAACTTTACTCTTAGAAAAACAATTGGTGGATATTGAAGTTCGTTCCGATATATTACAATGGAGACAACATTTTCCAATAGGAAGGGAGCACCCATTAACTCCCTACAGTATTGGTTAAACCCAGGAAGCGTTGGCTCTGTCCCGACATGATTGAAAAATTGTTGACTGGGACATTAAGCCTCAAACCAAACAAACAGAATTATTAATGAATATGTATGAACATGTAAATGCAGTTGATGAATGAGCAAAAACTGATTTTACGCATCCCTGGTTACAGTAACCCGCCGTATGTACCTACACCCTATACCCAAACGTCACATTGACAAAATTTCCAGTTGTTTACTTAAACGCAAAATTAATCCTTTTCAGAATATTCGATACAGTTCTTAGCTCAGCTGTGCGAAAGTACAAGACACGCCGCCGTCGGCGTTGGCGTTAGCGTTAACGCCAGCGTTGCTCATATGTACCGTTTTTGGTTTCTATATCTCTTGAACATGTTGATGGATTAAGTCGATACTTTGCATGTTGGTAGATATTGGTCTGAAGTCTTATTCTGTACAATTACAACCCTGTTTTTGGTTAAAGTATTTGTAAGTCTATTGGCCACTTGCTCGCCTATTCTAATCGGGCGATTAGCCATCGATAAAACTGACCCAACGGTCATCGACTTGCATTCCGATCACATCTCAAATACCATTAGAAAGTTTGGTCAAGAGGTGGTTGGCTTGCGCAGTTAATCCGTGGTATCGGTGATCCGCCGTTGAGCGCTCTCAGTCAAACCTGCTCAATAGCAGGTTTATTGGTTGGTTACACGAGCCTAATTTTAACAGATTTTTATTGCTGTTTTGTCTTTTTTTGTCTTTTCATTATTAATTTATTTTTTTCATTATTTTTTAGCTTTATTTGTTACTTGTCAGTCAACAGTTCTTTTAAAAAGTCATACCGGGTCGGAGCCACTGCTTTTTGTCTATTAACAAGTACTATTTCGTATAAGGGGTAAATGTGTCTAACTAAAAACTGCGCCTGTAAGAATCGAACCCTTGACATCTCTGTCCAGAGTCCGACATACTAACACCTTGGCTACCACAAGATTACCATCAAATTTGAAGGATGACCAAAAAAAAAAAAAAAAAAAAAAAAAAAAAAAAAAAAAGTGATAAAGGAGATGAAAAATATACTTTCCGTATGCGACGATTGGAACTTTGGGGCGAGATTTCGTTGTAGCTTTAACCGAAATGATGGACGGTCAGCTGGCTAACATACAAATGAAGAAACAGCGCTCCCCTCACTAATGCGAGAAATAGATTTCGTGACCTTCGGTGTTCAGGTTCATGGTAATTTTTAACTTTGTTGACAATTCCTATGGATTTTTTTAAAAACCTCGTGCATTTTGTCGCTGATCGAAAATATGTGTTTTGCTGCAATTGTTATAGCAACAGAGTTAACGCTTGCGGACCCCTCAATCACCTCTTTCCAAGATTCATTTTAATATGTTTTGCATTATTTTGCTCCTTTTCTACAATTCATTATTGGCCTCCAGCAGTATCTTCCTTTCATGTAACATTAAGATGGACTCGAATCCTGATTCTTTACAAATGATAGCTATTTCTTTTGCCTGGTGTTATAGTTCACTTTAAGATCGAAGATCATCTTCTGCTTAGCTCGTTAGATCCGAGGATAATCCACCGATCACCCCTGACCGGGGGATCAGTTAATCCGTCTAGTTAATTAGTTAATTAGTCGATAATCCAGAGCAGGGCAGCTTACTGAATCTGTGAGTCCTGGTTTTTGATTCATCAGGATGTTCATCATGATTTATTTGTTTGTTCTTGATGATTCATTGACTAGTTAGAGACCGAAGAACTAACTAAATGTTATGAACCACTGCAGAAGCTAAGGGTGAGGTTATGGCCATGTAAAATCGATTTAAACCCGCCAGTAACTTTGTGTTACTGATCGTTACAAGTCGATACTTCTGTGGTGGTTCTTTTTGTTTTATGTCTTGGTGTTCTAAATATTTTTGTGCTGTTGGCGCCTTATGTATGTTTGCATATTTTAGTTAAGTTAAAGTAACTGAGTGGCCACCTATTGGGAAAATAGCTGCTCATTCGGCTAACGAAATGTTTTCATGGTATAAGTACCTGATTGTTAGTTTGGTTTTTTCCCACCTCGGTTTTTGGAGTGGGAATCTTTTTCTGTTTGCGCCTTTTCCTGATCTTTGCCTACTTGTACCTTTTTTTTTTATCTCCGGATCCCACGACTTTCGCACATGCGATTCAACAGCGATTCAGCTGAGCAGAAGATGAACTTGAACACAAGGTCACTAATTCTTTGCTTCTTCATTTGTATGTTAGCCAGCTGACCGTCCATCATTTCGGTTAAAGCTTCTATGAACTCTCGCTCCGAAGTCCCAATCATCGCATACGGAAAGTATATTTATCATCTCCCTTATCATTTGTCCCTTTTGTTTTGTCATCTTTCAAATGTATTTTTCTTTCGATGGTAATGGGGCGGTAGCCTAGGTGTTAGTACGTCGGGCTCTGGATACAGATCATGTCAAGGATTTGACAGTATTGTATCCTTCAGTATTGTATCCTTCAGCTTGACACATTTACTACATTTACTGGTTAATACACATAAAGCAGTGGCTTTGACCCGGTAGGACTTAAGAACTGTTGACTGACAAGTTAAACAAACAAATAAAACTAACACAAAAATACAAATACCAATAAAAATCTGTTAAAATTAGGTTTGAGTAACCGATAAACCTGCTATTGGGCAGGTTTGGCTGAGAGGGCTCAACGGCGGATCACCGAGACAACGGATCAACTGCGCAAGCCAACCACCTCTTGACCAAACTTTCTAACTGTATTTGAGAAGTGATCGGTATGCAAGTCGATGACCGTTGGGTCAGTTTTATCGATGGCTAATCGCCCGATTAGAATGGGAGTGCAAGTGGCCGTATATCACTTGAATATGTAGATGAATCGTTGATACTTTGCATGTTGGCAGATACATGTATTGGTCTGAAGTTTTATGCTGTACCATAATGGCCCAACTGAGATCAAGGCCTTGGGTCAAAGATTTTAATAAATTGAGTGGCAAAGCACAAGCCACTCGAGCTACGCAGACCTGCGACAGCTCTTATTTTAGCTCACCTGAGCCGAAGGCTAACAAGGTGAGCTCATAGGATGACCATGTTCCGGCGTCCGTCCGTCGTCGTACATCGTCGTCCACAATTTCAAAAATCTTCTCCTCTTTGCAAACCGCTTTGCCAATCAAAGCCAAACTTCATGTAGAGCATCCTTAGGAAGAGGGAACGAAAGTTTATATAAATGGTTCAGGTCACATGACCACATGGCTGCCATGGCTATAAATAGCAAAAACCTTTAAAAATATTCTTCTACAGAATCAGAACGCCTATGATTTTGAAACTTGGCATGAAGCATCAGGGAGAGGAGCTCTACAAGCATTATATGAATCGCGACCTACGACGACCTTGACCTATTTTACGGCAAGGTCAGCATAGGTCGCCCATGCATTTGAATGGGGAAAACTGTCAGAGTGCCATTTGAAGGGAAAAGCTTAAAAGAAATTGGCAAATGGACTGAAGATTTATGATTCTGAAAAACAAGTTGGGCCCCAGGGGCTGGTCTACCCCCACCTTGGGGCAATATGCATGTATATTACCACAATATTCAATGGTTTTCTGCTCTGAAACCGCTTGGCCAATCAAAGCCGAACTTTATGTAGAGCATCCTTAGGAAGGGGAAACGAAAGTTTATATAAATGGTTTATATATAGATGGCTATAAATAGCAAAAACTTTAAAAAATCTTCTTCCCCAGAACCAGAAGGCCTATGATTTTGCAACTTGGCATGACGCATCAGGGAGGGGAGTTCTACAAAGTTTATATAAATCATTACCCTGGGACGACCTTGACATATTTTATGGCAAAGTCAGTATAGGTGGCCCAGGCATTTGAATGGGAAAAATTGTCAAAATGTCATTTGAAGAGAAAAGAAAATGGGCAAATGGACTGAAGATTTATGATTCTGAAATAAATTGGAGCCCAGGGGCTGGTCTGTCCCCACCGCGGGGAAATATACATGCATATCACCATAATATTCAAAGATCTTCCTCTCTGAAACCGCTTGGCCAATCAAAGCCAAAATTGATATGAAGGGGGAACCAATGTGTACGAGTATATAAATAATTCAGGTCAGATGACCAAGATGGCCGCCAAGTCCATATAGGGTAAACTCCTTCAAAAATCTTCTTTCCCGGAACCGCGACCGGTGGACCAATTTCAACAAAAATTATCATGTAGCATTGTGGACTAGAGTACTACAATGTATACATAAATTACTAGCACTACCCTGTGATGACCTTGATCTATTTTACGGCAAGGTCAATATAGGTCGCCCATGACCATAATACATGTAGTCAAATAAGTTTATTGGTATATATCCCAAATCTCAGGTGAGCGTTTACAGGACCATTGGTCTTCTAGTTTGAACAATCGAATAACCTTTTACCCCTGTAACATTCAAAATGCAAAACTAATGCGCACAACATAACTGAAATTAGGACTACATTTCGCCTACTTTAGCTAATCTAAAAACACTCTACTGGCAACGAGACATGATATCTTAGCTGAAGTTAGGTGTGAAACTTGTGTACGAGAATAAGTTATGACTTTGCACACAGAAATGCCACCTTTTGATTTTGGGGGTTATCCCTTTTGGAACTGAATTGTACTTTAAGAAAAACTTCGCTCCCCTCACTAATGCGAGAAATAGATTTCGTGACCTTCGGTGTTCAGGTTCATGGTAATTTTTAACTTTGTTGACAATTCCTATGGATTTTTTTAAAAACCTCGTGCATTTTGTCGCTGATCGAAAATATGTGTTTTGCTGCAATTGTTATAGCAACAGAGTTAACGCTTGCTGACCCCTCAATCACCTCTTTCCAAGATTCATTTTAATATGTTTTGCATTATTTTGCTCCTTTTCTACAATTCATTATTGGCCTCCAGCAGTATCTTCCTTTCATGTAACATTAAGATGGACTCGAATCCTGATTCTTTACAAATGATAGCTATTTCTTTTGCCTGGTGTTATAGTTCACTTTAAGATCGAAGATCATCTTCTGCTTAGCTCGTTAGATCCGAGGATAATCCACCGATCACCCCTGACCGGGGGATCAGTTAATCCGTCTAGTTAATTAGTTAATTAGTCGATAATCCAGAGCAGGGCAGCTTACTGAATCTGTGAGTCCTGGTTTTTGATTCATCAGGATGTTCATCATGATTTATTTGTTTGTTCTTGATGATTCATTGACTAGTTAGAGACCGAAGAACTAACTAAATGTTATGAACCACTGCAGAAGCTAAGGGTGAGGTTATGGCCATGTAAAATCGATTTAAACCCGCCAGTAACTTTGTGTTACTGATCGTTCCAAGTCGATACTTCTGTGGTGGTTCTTTTTGTTTTATGTCTTGGTGTTCTAAATATTTTTGTGCTGTTGGCGCCTTATGTATGTTTGCATATTTTAGTTAAGTTAAAGTAACTGAGTGGCCACCTATTGGGAAAATAGCTGCTCATTCGGCTAACGAAATGTTTTCATGGTATAAGTACCTGATTGTTAGTTTGGTTTTTTCCCACCTCGGTTTTTGGAGTGGGAATCTTTTTCTGTTTGCGCCTTTTCCTGATCTTTGCCTACTTGTACCTTTTTTTTTTTTATCTCCGGATCCCACGACTTTCGCACATGCGATTCAACAGCGATTCAGCTGAGCAGAAGATGAACTTGAACACAAGGTCACTAATTCTTTGCTTCTTCATTTGTATGTTAGCCAGCTGACCGTCCATCATTTCGGTTAAAGCTTCTATGAACTCTCGCTCCGAAGTCCCAATCATCGCATACGGAAAGTATATTTATCATCTCCCTTATCATTTGTCCCTTTTGTTTTGTCATCTTTCAAATGTATTTTTCTTTCGATGGTAATGGGGCGGTAGCCTAGGTGTTAGTACGTCGGGCTCTGGATACAGATCATGTCAAGGATTTGACAGTATTGTATCCTTCAGTATTGTATCCTTCAGCTTGACACATTTACTACATTTACTGGTTAATACACATAAAGCAGTGGCTTTGACCCGGTAGGACTTAAGAACTGTTGACTGACAAGTTAAACAAACAAATAAAACTAACACAAAAATACAAATACCAATAAAAATCTGTTAAAATTAGGTTTGAGTAACCGATAAACCTGCTATTGGGCAGGTTTGGCTGAGAGGGCTCAACGGCGGATCACCGAGACAACGGATCAACTGCGCAAGCCAACCACCTCTTGACCAAACTTTCTAACTGTATTTGAGAAGTGATCGGTATGCAAGTCGATGACCGTTGGGTCAGTTTTATCGATGGCTAATCGCCCGATTAGAATGGGAGTGCAAGTGGCCGTATATCACTTGAATATGTAGATGAATCGTTGATACTTTGCATGTTGGCAGATACATGTATTGGTCTGAAGTTTTATGCTGTACCATAATGGCCCAACTGAGATCAAGGCCTTGGGTCAAAGATTTTAATAAATTGAGTGGCAAAGCACAAGCCACTCGAGCTACGCAGACCTGCGACAGCTCTTATTTTAGCTCACCTGAGCCGAAGGCTAACAAGGTGAGCTCATAGGATGACCATGTTCCGGCGTCCGTCCGTCGTCGTACATCGTCGTCCACAATTTCAAAAATCTTCTCCTCTTTGCAAACCGCTTTGCCAATCAAAGCCAAACTTCATGTAGAGCATCCTTAGGAAGAGGGAACGAAAGTTTATATAAATGGTTCAGGTCACATGACCACATGGCTGCCATGGCTATAAATAGCAAAAACCTTTAAAAATATTCTTCTACAGAATCAGAACGCCTATGATTTTGAAACTTGGCATGAAGCATCAGGGAGAGGAGCTCTACAAGCATTATATGAATCGCGACCTACGACGACCTTGACCTATTTTACGGCAAGGTCAGCATAGGTCGCCCATGCATTTGAATGGGGAAAACTGTCAGAGTGCCATTTGAAGGGAAAAGCTTAAAAGAAATTGGCAAATGGACTGAAGATTTATGATTCTGAAAAACAAGTTGGGCCCCAGGGGCTGGTCTACCCCCACCTTGGGGCAATATGCATGTATATTACCACAATATTCAATGGTTTTCTGCTCTGAAACCGCTTGGCCAATCAAAGCCGAACTTTATGTAGAGCATCCTTAGGAAGGGGAAACGAAAGTTTATATAAATGGTTTATATATAGATGGCTATAAATAGCAAAAACTTTAAAAAATCTTCTTCCCCAGAACCAGAAGGCCTATGATTTTGCAACTTGGCATGACGCATCAGGGAGGGGAGTTCTACAAAGTTTATATAAATCATTACCCTGGGACGACCTTGACATATTTTATGGCAAAGTCAGTATAGGTGGCCCAGGCATTTGAATGGGAAAAATTGTCAAAATGTCATTTGAAGAGAAAAGAAAATGGGCAAATGGACTGAAGATTTATGATTCTGAAATAAATTGGAGCCCAGGGGCTGGTCTGTCCCCACCGCGGGGAAATATACATGCATATCACCATAATATTCAAAGATCTTCCTCTCTGAAACCGCTTGGCCAATCAAAGCCAAAATTGATATGAAGGGGGAACCAATGTGTACGAGTATATAAATAATTCAGGTCAGATGACCAAGATGGCCGCCAAGTCCATATAGGGTAAACTCCTTCAAAAATCTTCTTTCCCGGAACCGCGACCGGTGGACCAATTTCAACAAAAATTATCATGTAGCATTGTGGACTAGAGTACTACAATGTATACATAAATTACTAGCACTACCCTGTGATGACCTTGATCTATTTTACGGCAAGGTCAATATAGGTCGCCCATGACCATAATACATGTAGTCAAATAAGTTTATTGGTATATATCCCAAATCTCAGGTGAGCGTTTACAGGACCATTGGTCTTCTAGTTTGAACAATCGAATAACCTTTTACCCCTGTAACATTCAAAATGCAAAACTAATGCGCACAACATAACTGAAATTAGGGCTACATTTCGCCTACTTTAGCTAATCTAAAAACACTCTACTGGCAACGAGACATGATATCTTAGCTGAAGTTAGGTGTGAAACTAAGTTATGACTTTGCACACAGAAATGCCGCCTTTTGATTTTGGGTGTTATCCCTTTTGGAACTGAATTGTACTTTAAAAAAAACTTAAGCATGACTTGAGTAAAACATGCAATTCAATAGCAGGTAAATGGAAATACATGTACTTGCATGTTGAAATAAATTCATATTAAATTGAAATTATAAATGGGATGGAATGTCGGAAACTAAATTTTTCTAAGACTTTTTTTTATATTACTGATCGTTCCAATGCGATACTTCTGTTGTGGTTCTAATTGTTTTATGTTTTGGTGTTGAATTTTTGTTTTGTTTTGCAACTTATGTACGTCTTCATATTTTTAGTTAAGTTCGGCTAATTGAGTGGCCGCCAATTGGGAAATAGCTGTTCCCTGGGCTTACGATATGTTTTCTCAGTATAGGTACCTATTTGTCAATTTAGTTTCCCCCACTTTGGTTTTTGCAGTATAGAGTATCACTGGGTGCTTCCTTGGTCCCGATATAAAAAGGTTTTGTTTGATTTTTTGGTACCGGATTTTTTTTCTACTACGTTAACAGAGTTAATCTCCACAAAAGAGAGTCGACAATAACATTGATTTCTCAATTCATATCACTTCTTAACAAATCAAATATTATAAATCAAATAGTATAAAATTGCATTCAAAGCACTATTCATCAGGAAAACAATTCCGTGCAATTGATACCCCCTTAAACCCCACTTTTATATAGCAAAACTGGGGTATGCAGGGGTATACCTATTTTTCTTATTTTTGCTCCAAAACATAGATTGTGGGTACTCGTTAGTACCGCCTCGCCGAGGCGGTTCTACCGTGTACCCACAATCTATGTTTTGAGCAAAAATAAGAAAAATATCAAAATTTTTCCACTGATAATTTTCATTTTTTTAAACTTAAAAAATCACTGTATATTACATGGGCGTGTTTTCGTAATGTTAGGACTTGAAATTCTTTCAATGACGTCATAAATGAGAATCAAATCAAATCATTGACCAAATTCTAGGAATTATTTTAGAAAAAAATCCGATACCAGAATCAAACAAAACCAAATCCTATCTGGACCTATAGTTAAAGTCAAACAAAACCTTTTTATATCGGGACGAAGGAAGCACCCAGTGGAGTATATCACAGGTTGGAAGCACTTATCAATATTAACGTGCTAATTGAAATATCTAAGGATATCTAGTATTTCTCTAGAAATGATTTCAAACTTCTTTTCAAAGGCGAAATGCTGGGTGTTTTTGGTGGAACTATGGTTCTGGTTGCATCAGTTCCTGATCATTGTTTACTTTAAAACTTACATGTGAAATACCATAATATTTAAAAATCGTCAAAGACGAATTGCGTAAATATGAAGGAAGAGTCTATTTACAGTCAACTGTAAGTAGCCAAAAACGTTAAAATGGCTATTACCAGTCAACTGTCAGTAGCCAAAAATCGTTAAAATGGCTATTTACAGTCAACTGGCAGTAGCCAAAAAACGTTAAAATGGCTATTACCAGTCAACTGTCACTAGCCTAAAAACGTTAAAATGGCTATTTACATTCAGACTTAAAATTTTATTATTGCTTGAAAAGCGTTTTGTCGTTTGGCTCTTTTTAAGAGAATGTGACAAATTAATTCAGACTCCAACGAAGGAACCCAGTCTCATGGGTTTCGGCTAAACTCAAGACAGCTGACGGCCATGCTGAAATTCGAATTCATGTTTATCGTTTGAATAAATGCATTGCTAACCGCGGTTAACAGCTGATATCATTTCTTGGTGGTCTGCTATACCGACACTGTCCCTGTACAAACCGTTCGGGGATTACCAGCAATTAGATCACGAATTGGCAGCAGCTCGTATTGCAAAGCAGGACAGAAAGAATGACTTAAAATATTGAGAGTATACATGACTAAATCTTAACGCAGATCGTTCCTCTAGTCAATGTACATGTATCTAGGACAATGTGTAGTGTCAGTTCCCAGTCATGTTTTGACAAATATGAACATGCACGCATGGTTTATGTTGGTTATATTCAAGCGCAAACGTGCAGATCGATAGTTTCTTCGCTGCTCGCAATTTTCGTAATTGGTCGTAAATGGACGCTTACTTATAGCATGTATGTGTCTCCTTACCAGGACGACTTCGTATAATTTAGAAAGAAGAATCGAATATCTTTGAACCATTTTAAGAGTAGCATTTTCATGTAACACGGAAGTCGGTGTTTGAAAGAAGCAAACCAATGTTATATTTCTTTCACTATCAAAACAAATAACAAGATTTTAACAAGACAAAACATGTATGCAAACGATACAGATTCAACCATTGAGTCCCATGATTTTGTTTGTGTTCTAGAGCACTTAAAAATTACATTATACGTAAACACCACAAAACTGTAATATGCAACACCCAAAGAAAACGGAATAGGTGAAATACGAATTTTAAATATTTTGCCTACATCCTCTTAAATGATAGATTTAATATTCCTATGTACGAGGGGGATTCAAAAAGTTTGAGGAAAAGTGCTGCCAAATTTTTAATTGTCATGGGAAATTTACGTTCTCTGTGCATGTTGTAAATTAACATATAGTTAACATATGCACAGAATTTGAATAAAATCGGATGAAAATTAGGCGTTAAATCATGTGCGTTTCTGAGGTAACAACAGTAAAATCGGCCCAACGTCATAACAACGTCGTGCTATAAGCATTCATGCCGCTGTTAGCTAGCTCTTAAGCATTCTTCGAATCTACCTGGCATACGGGCGTCTAATTGTCAGTTTTGTGTGTATAATGCGATGAATTGTGCCGAAACTACAATTCGATATGTTGTGTATTTCATGTATTCTATTCTTTTCTATCACACCGATCATTTTCGACAGCATGACGTTATATGACGTTACGCTGCGCGAGTCGACATGGACGCTTTTCTGGCCGTGTAGAAATCATGCATACTACTTGTTGATTGCCGTTTTCTTAATTTCTTTGTTGCCATATGCGCTTTCTGTTCTTATCAGTGTTTCTTTCTTTTATAGTCCGTTCCAAACACACAATTTATCGAATACCGTTGCTCCCTTCGGTTTTATCTTAAACAGTTTTTTAAGTTACAGAGCGGACAAGACTAAAAGGCAAATTCTTCTATTTCCAATTTCAAAGGCCCGTAACTCGAAAAATATGTAATCCAGAGTTACGGTTTTTGTGTTCTGCATATCGTCTCATGCTGATTGATATTCCTATGAAGTTTCATCATAGTATCTTAAATGGCCACGAGTGATTAATAAAGTTATGAAGTTTCAAATCTGAAACGGTTTTCAAGTTACAGAACGGACACGACTGTAATGCAAATTCTGCTATTTTCCATTTCAAAGGGCCATGACTCCAAAACGTCGGACTCCGAATCGAGAGGTCCTGGGTTCGATCCCCACAAGCATCACCGTGTCGTGTCTCCTGGTCAAGACATTAACTCCCAACAGTACTGATAAAACCCAGGAAGAGTTGGCTCCGTCCCGACATGACTGAAAAATTGTTGAGTGGGACGTTAAGTCTTAATACCAACAAACAGACAAACAAAACACTTCTTTATTTTGTGCGGTTGACCAATAAAGTTTTCACCAATCTTCCACGGGGCCTCAAATACATATACACGTGGCTCTATAACAACAGAAACATTTGAGTTCAAGACGCACTCAAAAAAACTAAAATGCAACGTTTAAAAAAAATGAAAGAAAGAAAGAGAACAAAAAAGATCAGAAAGAAAGTTTAAAACGACTTCAAGTGGTTAAGTACACCTGATATGCGTTCAGTCAGTCATTCATGGACAAAACAAAACTCAAATACATTTATTGTTTTATACGCGGCACACGTAAAAAAAAAAAAAAAAAAAAAAAAAAAAAAAAAAAAAAAAAAACGCGTATTTAGTCCAATTCTGAATTCTTCTTAAAGGGGTCACGGTTTATCAAAGATTAGCGCACACGAATACACCTCAAAGGTAAGTTGTCATAAAAGTGCCTCAAGGTGTGAAAAGAGAACCTCTAACACGCGTACTGTAAAAACATTATAGGGGTAATCTTGTGTTTTATGACACCTGAGCCGCACCACAAGAAAATATATTTAACTTTTTTTAATCAATACAAAAGTGCATTTTTATACAATTTTAGCCAACGCTCATGTTTTGTTATTTATTAACAATGCATTGTCTGTTAATCCTGATTCTCAAACCGCCATACATTACTGTGTCTGTCCTGTCCGGCTTCAGAGCTAATCAGAAACCCCGAAGGCCTTTTATTATGACGCGGCTCTACAATTTGATGGTGTGATCGCACATAGAAAAGGTGTCATTGAATCACTAAGGACCCACAAAAAGAAGACGTTCGATACATCATGTTGCTTCAAATGATAACATAATTGGCATGGTCTACTTTGGTTACAAAACATAAAGCATAACAAACCTCCAGATTTAAGCCAGAAAAAGCCGACCAAGTCAGTCATAAGTTACCAGCTCTAGCAGCGAAGGCAGTTGGCTGAATAACAGCAATGTTGAAACATTTTGTATACATGTATTCGTTTTATGTTAAATACCTGTAGTATGTCCTTGGTCAACAGCTAATGTAATGCCGCAACGGCACCTTTATCCTAAAGGGTGTTCGGGTGGGAATATGGGTGCCCGCCCATTAGGACCTAAAGAAATAGATGGGCTGCTTGTGTCTCCAAGCAAAGGCTGACCATCTGATTACTAGTTAACCGCTCTGGTCTGATCCTGCCCAGGAAAAGTGGTTCATGTCAAACCATCCATACGTATAAACCTTTTGTGGCTTAGTAGGATGGTTATATTTCAAGCACTTGTTGTATGTCATCATCATGTTGGGTAAAAGTCCCATAAAATGGAGACTTCGTCCCGACATGACCTTAGCTGTTGACTGGGACTTTAAGCATCAACTCAAACAAAACCTTTATCTTAGAAGACTGCCAATACTTAGTGCACATTAGACCACCGTTCTTGGATCGGAAGAGGAAGAATGATCGTATAAATATGTTCATAAACAAGTTTACGTAATGTGCGGAAATGGTAGTCGACCGCGATCAACAAGTTCGCATGTTAAAGGAACGTTTGCATAAGCTATTGCTTTCGGATGAGATGAAGAAAAACAAATCAACGTTGGAAAGTCAATGTTGCAAGGTCCTAAACTCGCGACCAACGAAACAAGAGCAACGTAAATATCATAACTAATATATTATAAATTGTATTGCATTGTCAATCAATGCATTCCCAATAAGTTCATGCAATTAAATAAAATATTAAAGACATTAAAGTACAAATAAGTCTGAGATCTAACAATCCCAGGTTTGTCAGAAACATGTTACCACATACATGTACTAAGTAAAAAACTATTTTAACTTGACTGTAAATGAGTCAATATATATTTTTGCAACCATTTCAAGGGGTTAGTTGTTAAAAATTCAAACATCTCAAATAGGACAGTGACATTAATAAACAAGTTTATGGATCTCTCCCCCGTGTAGAACACTATTCGGTGACCCTTAAAAGATATCTAATTTGCATATTCATGAATTTTAATGAAAACAGTAAAAATGACAGAAAATCGTTGAAAATCAATAAATAAACTAAATTTGAGGTCGAAACTATCATTGTGACACTTTGTTATTGAACCAATAATACCATATGACAAATCTATTGATGTCATGGGCCAAAATGACAATTATCTTATTTGCATATTAATAGGGCTGTCACACATTCGCGTATCGACTCACGTATCTACGGCGTATCGAGATACGAAAGGTACGTCACACGTACGTCGTAGATACGTGGGCATACGTAGCTCATACTCTTCGATACGTAGCTCATACTCCTCATACGCCGAGGTGCTACGTTTTTTTATGTGTGCACTTAAAAATTCGTAGCACGTACGTAGCAGGTCCGATACGCCGTACATACGTCACACATACGTGGTACATACGAAAGCAACGTGGCAGGTACGTCGTAGATACGTAGCTCATACTCCTGATACGCCACACGTACGTAGCGGTTAAAATGTCACGTAACCGTGACGTATGTACAGCGTACCTTTCGTATCTGCTACGTATGTGTGACGTATGTGTGGCGTATCCTCGAATGTCCTTTCGTATCTACGGCGTATCAGCGACGTACGTGTGGCGTATCTCGCGTATCAATGGCGTATGTGCTACGTATGTGCTTCGTTCGTTTCGCTACTGTGGAGTATGTGTGACGTATTAGGAGTATTATGAATATTTTGTGGCGTTCCAAGAGAATCTTAATGCTTCTATATGTATGTTTTCGTTTTTCCGAAGTCATGGATCAAATGTTTCCCACGGTTCGGGATGTCATGCAGGGTTCTTTCATGGCTACGCTTGGTGTAGCCTCCGTCTTTGTTCATGTGGTCTTACGACCAGGATGGAGAGCTTGAAGATGTTCCTCCACCACCACCACCACCACCACCACCTCGGTTTTTTTTCGGTGTTAGTCTAGATTATCTAGATTTCTCCGGTGAGAAAACCAACAATTTGGGTTCCGACCAGGTCTGACACAAACCGGCCTGTACAGTCTCAGAAGATGGTAAGAGGCTGGAAATTTTGGATTTAGAAAGTAGAGGAATTGTACTATCCATGTAGAAAAAACAAAGGCACTGATCAGCTCCGCAGTTAATGCGAAGCTGATCGGCGCCTTTGTTTTTGCCTATGCAGATTGTTGGTTTTTTTCCTTGCGGCGGCTCATATTTGATAACTATAACGTGCGAATTGCATGAGCAAAATGAACACAACCGTTTGTTCTCATAGGTATTAAAAAGCAATTGGTACAGAACAGATACGCCGCAGATAAGAATGGAACGCAGTACATACGCCGTAGATACGTCACGCGTACACTTCATACGCCATACATACGTCATACGTACGTAGCACATACGCATTGATACGCCGTACATACGAAAGTGAAATTCCATACGAATACAGATACGTCACGGATACGCCACGGGAACGTAGCAGAAACGTCACACGTACGTGGTACATACGTCTCTCGAGCAAAATACGGCTCAGACCTCGGCGTATCGACATTTTCCTAGATACGTGAGCGATACGCCGCTGATACGTGAATGTGTGACAGTGCTATTATGAATATTAATAGAAAATGTCGAAAATCGAGGAAAAACGAGGGATAAACTCTAGCAATTTCAAGGTTTTGGATGGGTTACAAGATCTACCTTGCATCCCTGACACCAATGTTCATGGCTGCCAGTGTGTTCAGAAGGACCATCTAAATGCCATAAAATAGTGTCCTCAACGATGGACACATTTGCATGATGTAAAATTATATAGTTTCCGCATCCACCCCTACTGTGATTCTAAAGAATAGGGTGTACTCACAAAAATATTCATATACGAACAAAAGCGTGCTCTAAAATACAATCATTGGTTTGGTTGTGATGCACGGACTGATCAATTTAACCGTAATACCTATTTTTCAAATAATTGATATATTGCTTATTCATGAAAATGAATGAAACACACAAGAAATGAGAGAAAAATGGGGGTATACATACAAAGTCACTTAAACCATAGCTGTTCACAAACCTAGGATGCTGAAAGAAGTATAAAATGAATGCTATGGCAGTGTTCTATGACCCTGAAGTCTCATATAAGAATGATCTTATTTTTTCAGTTTCATGAATTTTCATGAAAACTTCATAAATTTGAATGAAAAAATGGAAAAAATTTAACCGGCAAACCTAAAAAATGGTGTGTATCTCGGCAACCAGAAGCCCGTACACGTTGAAAATGGCATGAATTGATTGCCAGGACATTAGTATACCATCCTGTACTATAATATATAAGTCAATTGATTTTTTGTATTATGAATATTAACAAAACGTTTTGAATTTAGATGGAAATTACGGAAAAAATAAGGTGGTATACATAGAAAATCACATGTATCTTGGCTACTGACTGGCCTAAAAAGCTATACTTGGTATCAAATAATTGCTAGGACAATGTTCTATAACTATATAATCCGATATTTAAATCACCAGCTTCTTCTATTAGAATGATATTAATGAGATTTATATAAATAAGGGAAACATCAACGAAAAATGAAGGGGTACACCAACATAATTGAATATATTTCGACTACCAATGGCTGTAGAGATCTCAAAACGACATCAATAATAATAATGTATTCAGATAAACAAGGGTACACTTGCAGGCAACCAAGATTCAATTAAATTTATTAGAGCACAAGCTTCAATTTTCTGTTAATATTACACTTTTCATACATTTTATTCAGTACTCTCAAAAATTAAAAAAAAAAAGTGTGATCAGACTGCATGACATAATTGCATCATCCTAGCATTCTATTGGTACCATTGCAGCACATATGGCAATTGGCAGCTGAGATATATGCAATTGTGTTGGTAAACCACTTCATTTTTCATTATTTTTTCTCTTATTCTTAGTGATCTCATTAATACCCATACAACAAAAGTCACTATTTATTTATATAACAGGTAACATGGTTATAGAATATTGTCATATAGCACTCTAGGTCTATCAGTAGCCAAAATTCATGTGATTTTCTATGTAAACTGCCTTAATATTTCCGTAACTTTCCTCTAAATTCAAAAGGTTTTGTTAATATTCATGAAATAAAAAATTGAATGACTAACATATTGTAGTACAGGATGGTATAATATTGCCCTAGCAACCATTTAATGCCATTTTTAGCATGTTAGGGCTTTTGCTTGCTGAGAAAAGCATCATTTTTATGTTTGCCGGTTAAATTTTTCACTTTTCCATTCCTATTTATGAAGTTTCCATTAAAATTCATGAAATTGAAAATAAGATCATGCTTGAGACATAAGAGTCAGAGTACATAGCCATAGCATTTATTTGATAGTTCTTTTAGTAACAGCTCTGCTTTTAGTGATTGATTTTGTACGTATACCCCTATTTCATCTAAGATTTTTCTCCGATTTCTTGTGTGTTTTATTTTTTTCATGAATAAGCGAAATTAATGATTTGAATAATAGGTATAAGGTTAAATTGCTAAGTCCATGCATCATTATCAGACCAATTATAATATTCTAGAGCATGCTATTGTTTGTATAGAATACTTTTACGAGTACACCCTGTTCTTTAGGATCACACAAGGGGTAGATGTGGAAACTATATATTTTTTTTTACATCATGCAAATGTGTTCATTGTTGAGGACAATATTTTATGGCATTAAGATGGTCCCACTGACCACACTGGCAGCCATGAAAATTGGTTTCAGGGATACAAGATAGATCTTATAACCCATCCAAAACTTGCAATGGCTTTAGTTAATCTCCGTTTTTCTTTAATTTTCTATATTTTATTAACATTCATGAATATGCAAATGAGATAATTTTAATTTAGGCACATGAAATCAATACATTTGTCCTATGCTATTACTCTTTAAATTACAAAGTGCCACAATTATAGTTTCGACCTCAAATTAGTTTATTTATTGACTTTTCATGATTTTTCTGTCATTTTTTAATATTTTCATTAAAATTCATGAATATGCAAATTAAATATCTTGTATTTCTTGCCATATGATGAAATGGCAATTTCTAAGCTTTAAAATGTGACCAAGTTCAGTGGTAATGAATTTTGTATGCACACATCCATGCTCTATTTTTTTTTTAAATGAGCTAAATTAATTTTCAAATGTTCAAATGCGAAAAAATACCGCTGATTTTGAGAATCTTCCGAAACCCAAATAAAACTGAATCATTCCATATTTTGGACAAAGGAAGTGCGGTTTGTTGGATACAAAGACAATGTTGAAATTTGCAGACAGTTTGAACCGAAAAGACAAAGGCATAAATGTGCAGGTTATTATGCTGAAAGTTTCTTTTTTACTGGCTTAACGTATACTTCGTTCTCTTGTTTTTTAATAAAAAAATCAGCTTTTTGATGAATGTTCAATTATTTCCTTAATGTAATAACAGGGTAATTTGGGGTAATATGGACAATTGGGGAATATGGGCGACCCTGTGTTTTCTTCAAATATTTTACTCAAGACTCATGTTTGACAAAAAGTAATAACATTTTGTTATTCCCTGGCTATCCATCCTAAATTATCGAAATCATTTTTACATTCATACCCAAGCTAGTGTTTTCGGACAGGTTAAATTAATGAACCCCAATTAAACAGCCTGTGAAAATCGTGCCCTTTATAAAATGTTTTAGTTTACACTTAAGAACCGATAAAAAGATCAATGATATTTATATAGAACCAAGTTTCACGTAAAATTAACCTAATACACCATTTTTTGAAGATGATGCAAATGGTCATTTGCATAAGCTATTTTTCAGTTTTGGAAAATTTCTCCATTGACATAACCGTCGTGTCTGGGGTAATAATTGGACCATCAATTTCCCAATGTAAATTTTCCTTTTGGGGTAATATGTACCATCTAAGAATTGTGTCTCAAACTCTTTCTGAAAGTGATACACTGAACATTTGATACCACATGTCTTTAGAATTTTAACTTTTGCACTTGCGTGATATGTTTTAAGCTATCTTTGAAAATAGATTGTTTTACAAGTGAAGTTTATAAGCAAAGTGTACATATTTTGAAATCTGTGACATTTTTGCGAATGTCCGTTTTGTAAGTTTGTCAAGGTGTTTTGATTTTTGATGCGAAATATTTTTCCAGTGAATTTGTTTCGTGAACATCTATGTTTATTTTATGCTAAATAGACTTTTAAATAGAAGTTTACATTTTGTTTTCCGAATTTATATGTTGACATCATCAGCATTTTAAAGTTGTGGTCCGTATTACCCCAGTAGAGTGGTTCATATTACCTCAAATGTTTGGGGTAATTTGGACCACCCAGTGGGTGTGTTTATCGTAATACGCAACTAAAAACTAGCATACAAAATGATGTAAAATTTATATTAAAGTGGTTTACAGATGCCTGCCTAAAAATAGACACGATATACCAATAATAACGTTAATAGCCTGTGGTTGAACTGATTCGTTTTGTGCTTAAGCGGTCCATATTCCCCCAAATTACCCTATATATTGTAACGGCGTCTGGCTATTTCAGGTTATGTTGCCTTGATTTATCATTTTACATGTCTGTCAGGGCCTCCGATTCATGATTTTTCATTATTGACTTCCATATTTTGTGCGAATCGGACGAAGGCCGAACTGAATGTGTGCCAACTTTGCCCCGATTTATCGATATTTATCCGCTTTGTCAGCATCATTTCCCGTCTATATCTTGTAGTTTAAACCCTTAATCCTCTACTCATACCTTTCTTAACTCATTAAATCCATTTTTGTAGCGATATTTTGCAGGAATTCCCGTTCAAAAGTTCCATTTCTAAGCCGCCATTTGCGTAAATTTCTGTGTATTGTACCGCAACTTCCGAGACGTTCCGCAATGGTTGCCTAGTTGCGTCACGTGATTTTTCTAGAGTATAAATACAGTGCGCGGCCGTCGTTTGGCTGTTGCGATTGTTGTTGGCAACCCGTTGACAGTTTGTCTCAGCTTGACTGAACATCTGCACCTGGCTGTATTGCGATCAGTTGTCTACGCCTGACTTTGTCTTGTGTATAGCCACTATAGTGAAGTACTCAGCTTGAGCATAATGCCTTGCAGGAGCAAACCCACTCCAAGACAGGTCTAAAATCCCGTCTAAAATACACTTCAATACCCCACCCATATATTTTCACGTTACGCCTTGCTTTGCGCCTGGCTTTGCAAAGTGTGGCGTGAATTTCCTTTCACTAAATTCTAGGCAAAGTTGGCATAGGTTCACATTAATATTTCAAAATATATAAATTCTAAGGTGTTTTGATTCATAAATTATTAAGCATTCTCAATTTCTTAACTGCTAAAAGCAAGTATCGGTTTTAGCCAGACTCTGCGCCACGCTTCACGCCTCAGTTCACGCCACGATTCACGCCACGGTGCACGCCACGGTTTACGCCACGGTTCACGCCACGGTTTGCGCCTGACTTTTTGTTGATACTTATAATTACAACCCATTTAGTTACATTGTTGTGAGCTTATTTTAAGCTTTGGTTGGTAACTTGCGGATTGTAATTTCATAGTATACAGGGGAATTTGCACTGTTTATATACAAAAGTGGTGTACCTAAATGTAGTATTCAAACCTATATCTTGTTGGTTGTAGTTCTGCTTAAACTGAGACTTGCTGTGATACACTGTCACTGTTAATTACTATCTGGTAAAATCTACTAGCTTTGAAGTGAATATTTTTCCTGAACTGTAAATGCAACTGCATATTAAGGTAAATTTAATAGTATGTATGTTAACTTGTTAAGGGACTGAGTTGTACAGCTGCAATTATAAGATAAATTAAGTTAAGTAGGAACAATCAAACTATAGGAGAATGAGTTGTACAACTGTTTTATGTTTAAGGTATTAAGGCCAAATGAATTGTAATTTTATCTGTTATCTATGTCTGCAACTGCACATTCATTTTTATGAATAGAAAATCAATCCATTGTAACATTATTCAATATTAATGGTCATGATTGATCATTTGTTGATGTGATATTATACTGTGTTGTATATTCAAAGTTTATCAAGGTGAACGGCTATCGGTTCGTTTGTATAACTGTAACTGCAGTAACTGTTATTTGTTTATTCAAAAGAAACAACTTTCTTTGTTAAGGGAACCCAAATAAATTTGTTAAACTTGAAATAATGGCTTGGAATATTTTCTCTTCCATATAGCATTGAGTACAGCCCAGGTCGAACCCACAGATTATTGTAACTGCGTCACCGCCTCCTGACTGAATACACTTAAGCAATAGCTGACTGAGGTGGCGCCGTTGCAATTTGGTGTCAGACAAGTCGGATATCATTCAAAACAAGCAATCAAAAGTTTTATATAACTTTCTTTTCGGCATATAAAGGGTACATTGACTAAAATATAACAGGTGCCTGATTTTGTTAGCCTGTAGTCTGGGTCTAGTACCAACGCTGTTGCCCCATTGAAAGTTATTAAATCCTGGTGTTTGATCTTTGCTATAATGGAGGACGAAAATAATTTAGCTTTAGGGAATAGTACAAATAACCCCTCAACTTCACAGCAAGGCGTAATAGATAATGGCAATATTGATGATGCCAGTTCCATTGCAAGTTCAGCAAGTACATTACAAATGTCAATGCTTGAGAATAGGTTGGAGTCTGAAATGACAAGATTAGGTAATATGGTGAAAGACACTGTGGCTGGTCTCACTGAGCATGTTAACCAAAGGTTAAGTGAGACAGATAAGAGGTTTCAAAATTTGCTTGCAGATCTTATCCCAGCAAGGCTGAATTCAAATGTTAACTCGTCCATACCTATGGTCCAGTCTTGTCAAAACACCACACCTACAACCCAACTTACCCTTAACACACAATCCACAGTCCAACCTAGTCAAAACAACATAGGGTCTGGTGAATCACCTGTTCAAACTGCACAGGGTGATTCACAGCAGAGTCTTATTGGCCGATCACAATGTAAAATTAAACCTCAACATTTTGATGGGTCCAGTGACTTTGAAGAATTTCTATCACAGTTTAAAATAACTAGTGAAATTAATGGCTGGCAGTATAGGGAAAAATCACTATACCTAGCAAGTTGCCTGACTGGTGATGCACGATCACTTCTAAGTGAACTTGATCACGATGGGCAACGTGATTATGATACATTAACTGAAAAGCTTGCCAACCGGTTTGGTTCTGTAAACAGGTCGGAAATTTACAGAACACAGCTGAAATCTCGAACCCGAAACAAAGGCGAGACCATACCTCAGCTTGCCCAAGCTATAAAGAAACTAGTGCGCCAGGCTTATCCCGGTGTTCATCAAGATGTTGTCGAAACGTTGGCCATTGACCACTTCATTGATGCTTTAACCGATTCGGATATACGGCTGAGAGTTAGGGAGTTTGACCCAAAGACTCTGGCTGATGCTGAAAAGAGTGCACTCCGCCTGGAATCACACAAAATTGCTGATAAGCAGCGCCACCGAATAGTAGGTCAGATTGAAACCAATACCGAGCAAAATAATGACAGAACTCAGAAAGAATCAAGCCCAAACCTCCACAAACTCCAAAGATCCCTTAACTCACTGACGGATCAGGTAAAGAACTTGCAAACCAAGAATTCCAATAATGCTGAAAACAAAGCACCTACAAAGTCTGGTAAATCTCAGTCAAACAATTCATATAATAACAGATATGATAAAAATAACAGACGCAACCAAAATAATCCTCCTCCATCTTATGGTAACCGAAAGAGGCAAAACAGTAATCAGGGTAGGAATTATACCTCTGGTGGTGACTGGAGAAGACAAAACGAACGACATGCTGCTAGGAATGGGTCTGATCGTTTTGAAAATAACCAGGAAAACTGGAATCAGTCGAGTTGGAGGGCCACAACCCGACAGTAGAAATTCGGCCCGCTGAAACACCTTTGAAATGCTTGGAGGATGGTTATTTTGTTGCTGGTTACATACATGACAAATCTTATGCTTTCCTTGTTGATACCGGCTCATGCTGCACCATTCTTAGTAAAACACTGTTGGAAAATTGGCCTTCTGACACTCGCCCAGATTTGATACCTGTGAACTTGCACCTGGTGACTGCAACAGGTGAGAGTTCACCATTTCTTGGCAGGGCAGAAGTAGAAATTACGTTGGGTACTCAAAAACTGCTGCATGATGTCCTTTTTGCTGATATAAAAAACGATGGTATTCTTGGCATGGACTTTTTGACAAAACACCAATGTGACATGTTTTTAAGCAAGAATCACTTACTCTTGAATGGAGAAAAGATTAACTGTTTTCGTAGCAGTGTTGATGCAATGCCTAGTTGTAGTAGAATTGCTGTGACTGAGACCATTGAGGTGCCCCCGGAAAGTGAAATGATAATAGAAGGCCGACCATTAGATACAGTTGATAGCAAAGGTACAGGTGTTGTTGAAGCCACAGATCAGTTTGTTGAGCGCAGTGGACTATTGATTGCAAAAGCATTAGTATGTCCTGAGAATGGTAAAGTTCCACTGCGCATAATGAACCTTAACAAGGAGTCTGTGACCGTGTATAAGAATACCATTGTTGCCACGTATGATCCGGTTGATATAGGTCAGCATGAGATTGTCAATACCATAAGCACTGCAAGTTCTACCACTGATGAATCCGTTGCTCATGTTGAAGAGCTTCTCAGACAAAGCTCTTCAAATTTAAATGAAACTCAAATAGACAGTTTGAGAACCTTACTTTATGAGTATAAAGATCAGTTTTCTAAATCTTCCCATGATCTAGGTTCAACAAACTTAGTAGAGCATACTATTAAAACAGTGCCTGATTGTAAGCCTGTGAAACTGAGACCATACAGGATACCCCTTGCAAAAAGAGAATTTGCTGAAAATGAAATCAAAGCTATGGCCGAAAAAGGGTTGATTGAGCCTTCTTGTTCTGCATGGAGTGCTCCGGCTGTGTTGGTGCCAAAACGTGATGGTACAACAAGGTTCTGTATCGACTACAGAAAGCTGAATCAACTCACTATTCCAGACAGTCATCCTTTACCCAGGATTGACGACACTTTAGATGCTCTTGGGGGCTCCTGTTGGTTCTCAACATTGGATTTGAAAAGTGGTTTTCATCAAGTGAGCATAGCTGAGGAGGACAGACCTAAGACAGCTTTCTCCATACCAGGCAGTGGTTTGTGGCAATGGCGTGTATTACCTTTTGGATTAATAAATTCACCAAGTGTGTTTGAACGCCTTATGGAGAGAGTTTTCGCCGGTCTGACTTATCTCATATTACTCATATACTTGGATGACATTATTGTCTATTCCAAAACATTCAAAGAGCACTTAGAGAATTTGAAGGTAGTCCTGGAAAGACTGAAGCATGCAAACCTTAAGCTCAATCCCAAAAAGTGCAATTTGCTGTGCCCTAAGGTAGCTTTCCTTGGTCATGAGGTTTCTGAACAAGGAATAGCTACTGATCCAGCAAAAATTCAAGCTGTAAGAGACTGGCCCCAGCCTAAGTCTTCGACAGAGGTCAGACAGTTTGTTGGGTTAGCCTCTTACTACCGGAAGTTCATTCCCAACTTTGCAACCATATGTAAGCCCCTACATATATTGACTGAGTTAAACTCAAAGTTTATTTGGAATGACAAGACACAGACTTCGTTTGACACAATCAAACAATTACTCACCACCGCTCCTATCCTTAGTTATCCCTTGCTACAGGACCAACCATTTCTGCTTGACTGTGATGCATCAAATGTTGGTGTAGGGGCAGTCCTGTCGCAAGTGCAAGATGGTGAGGAAAAAGTAATATGCTACTTTAGTAAATGTCTGTCAAGAGCTGAAATGAAGTATTGTACAACCAGAAAAGAGTTGTTAGCCGTAGTTACGGCCGTGAAAAACCTGCATCACTATTTGATAGGGAGAAAATTTACAATCAGAACTGATCATGGATCACTCCAGTGGCTTATGCGATTCAAGAATTGTGAAGGTCAAATCGCACGCTGGATAGAGACCCTATCAGCCTACACCTTTACAATTGTACACCGTGCAGGTAGGGTGCATAATAATGCAGACGCATTGTCCCGTAGACCATGTTATGACAACCAGTGTAGACACTGTGATAGATATGAACAAAGATATTCTCCGGAGAAAAATGCTGACTTAAATGCAGGGTGGAATGATGTTGAACAGAAAGCTGTTACAACTGAAAAAGTAAGGGGTGATAATATCGCCCTGCTCTGCATTAGGGGTGACACTAGGGACATTCACCCTGATGTGAATGATCTCAAGGACACTTCTTTTGATGGTACCATTCAGAAGCACATTGTAAGTGCAAATAATGTCCCGGATGAGAATCCTGGGTACATGGCGCGCCCATTTACTGACGACAACTCCAGTGGTAGGAATGTGCACACTACTACTGATTTCGGACCTAGAGCAGCTGAGGTGTCCTCTGAAAAAGAGTCACATGGAATATCCTGTCATGGGGTTCCTCACTCCGCACATGCATCGACTCGCTCTGTGTGTGTTGGGGCGGAGGCAAGGCTCACTAAATTCTTTTGTCGTTCAGTACATTGTTGTTGCTGCATAAATGCAGCATATTATGAAATGGAAGATTGGATAGATCGCCTTGAAGAAGACTCACTGTTTGGGTGTTTATTTGAGACTGGGGAAATTTCCCCAGAGGTAGATGTTGTTCATGCTGGCGTGATAAAAGAAATGGGTGCTCGCCATGACGATGGCGAGACTGAATGCTCAGACAATCCAAACCCTGACACCCTTCAAGACGATCGTCGGTGTTGTGAAAGTATTTGTAGATCTTGTTTAAATATTTGTCAGCTTAGAAGTGGAAATGGCCAATCCACCTCGTCCTGTGGTCAAACTAATGCGTGTTTAGATCTTACACAGGAAAATATTCGTTTAAGACAGGAGGAGGACCCTGTCTTAAATCATTTGATTCAATGGAAAAGAGATTATTCAAAGCCGGCTTGGTCTACGGTGGCACCTTTGAGCAAAGAACTCAAAGCTTACTGGCATGAATGGGAAACAATAGAATTAAAAGAAAATATTCTGTATAAAAAGCGCTTTAGAGATATAGGCAATGATGCCGAATACTTATTTCTCATGCCAGCTGTCCTCCGAAAAGAAGCCTTCCGCCAGTTACATGAAGGTTTGACTGGTGGCCACTTAGGCAGACGTAAAACCTATGATAAGATTAGAAAGAGGTTTTATTGGTGCTGTATGCACAAAGATGTTTCATACTGGTGTAGGATATGTTCAACCTGTGGCTCTAGGAAGATGCCACATAGGAATGCAAAAGCACCCATGCGACAATATAATGTCGGATATCCAATGGAACGCATTGGACTTGATATCTGTGGTCCATTCCCTGTTTCCCAGAAGGGGCACAGATATTTGATGGTTGTATCATGTTACTTTACTAAATGGATAGATGCTATACCCTTGAAATCACAAGATGCCAAATATGTTGCATCGAAGCTTGTAAATAGATTCATATCTATTTTTGGAGTGCCATTACAGTTGCACACGGACTTGGGTTCAAATTTTGAATCCAAGGTATTTCAAGAGGTTTGTAAACTCATGGGAATAGACAAAACCAGAACGACTGTTCGTAGACCTCAGTCTGATGGAATGGTCGAGAGAGCTAATCGCTCAATTCAGAATATGATCTCGTCCTATATATCAGATAGTCAGAATGACTGGGATGAGCATATACCCCTCCTTATGATGGCATACCGTTCCTCGGTTCATGAATCTATGGGGGTTTCCCCTGCAATGATGATGTTTGGCAGAGAGTTGACACTGCCCGTAGACATGACGCTGGGAAGACCAATACGAGATGATAGGCTATGTGCTACCGAACATGCCTATCAACTAGAGCAAAGACTCTTAGAAATTCATGACTTCGCTCGAAAACATTTGAACATTTCGAGTGAAAGCATGAAAAGGAGATATGATGTTAAACTGCACAAAATTCCTTACAAAGTAGGAGATGCAGTGTGGTACTATTACCCCAAACGAAGACTAGGCTTCAACCCAAAACTACAAAGGCCTTGGAAGGGACCTTACATAGTTGTCGAACGTCTGAACGATGTTCTATTCAAAATTCAGTCTGGCCCAAAAGCAAAACCACAAGTAGTTCACCATGACAAGTTGAAACCATATTTAGGGGAAGATAAGCCTGTTTGGTTCGTGAATAAGACAACATAAACACATACATACAAGAAATGTAATTGTTGTTGGTCAATATAGTGTGACAGAGGTTTATTCAAGACATAGAAAAACTTAAGTGATTTACATGACAATAAAAACTTATAAATAACTTAAGATAACAAGAATTATATTCTTTATTGTATTGCAAATATAATACTTTTAAACATTAAGAATGTTACACAATGATTAGGGATGACGATAGGGAGAATCTGTGCCAACAAGCCTATTCTTTTGTCTCACTCTATCCCTCCTACCTTTGACTTTTAATTAAAAATAAAAATGAGTTACATGTGCATGCCTGTTGTTGGTGTATGTCCATTAGAAAGCTGTGGAATCCAGTAGCATGCTGATAAATTTAACCCATAAGTATTTTTCAAAATGTTTGCATATTGAGTTAATACAGTAAAAATTTCATACTGAATTTCAATCTCATATATTATGCATATTGACATTGTTATTTTGTTAAAAATAGAAGGTAGACTGTTCTTTCTGTCAGGATTGCCACCGATATGTACTATCTATTTTATCATTAGCATTATTTGCATTGCTGGTCTGACTTCTGGTGAAGCTGCTTGGGAACCACTCGCTGTCTCGTGTATATGCTGAAAATAGAAAATGGAAATATTCATGCACAAACCTGATTGAATGAAGACTACATAGTACTTCACTGTTATATGCTGAGATAAATTGTGTCAATGATATGCATTGGACAAAACATATAAAATGTTGTTTATCAATGTTGTATTTTGTATGTTGCAGGGTTCCCACCATAGGTGTAAACTCTGTAAGATGATCCCCACGTACTTTAGGTCAAAGTACGATGTCCGAAGACACCTTCAAGACCAGCATTCAGGGGTCGGTTTCACATGTGCGCTTTGTGGGCTTCTCTTCAATCGAAGGTCTATCAAGCATTCCTGTCAGGCTAGGGAGCAAGATATGGAATACACCATCCGCGCTACTGGTGAGTTTGGTGAGGGGGCAAAACGGATGCTCCTCACTTTTATCCGAGAGGAACAGGACAATCACTGGGAATATGTCACCCTAGAGGAGTATGAAGAGAGACTGAAGGCTGAGAAGGCTGCGAGTGAGGCAAAATCTGTTGTTGCCACCCAGCCCCCAATTAAACCTAGGCCACGGGAAGAGGTGAAATCACCTATTATTATGGAAGAGCCTGACCCTATCACACTTGAGGAGCCTCCAAGGAAGATAATGAGGACAGAAACCACCTCCAGTGATCATGTGATGGCAGATCTGGTTTTGAGCCCTACCTTGTCGACTGTGTCAAGTGCCTCATTTAGTAGTTCAGGCAGCTCCAGCTCCAGATCCAGATCCAGCTCAAGCTCAAGCAGCAGCAGTCAGTCTGAAAGTGAAACCAGTAATGGTGATGAAGATGAAGTTGATAATGAATCTGAGAATATAGTCAGTGGTGAATTTGAAAAGAGTAAAGAAACTGAAAAACTAAACAGGGCTGTAAAAGTAAATAGTAGTCAAGAAAAAGTAAAATCAAAGGAAGTAGAAAATGAAAAGGAAGAGATAAGGGAGAATCAAAAAGCAAAAGAGAATGTGAAAGTGAATAACAGTAATAGCAGAGGAAAGAAACATGAAGAGAGAAATGAAGTAGGAAAAGAGAAAGTAAGAAATGATAAAGAGAAAACTAAGGGAAATGAACAAATGAAAGAAAATGAAAGAAATACAAAGGTAAAGTCAAAGGAGATTGAAAAAGCAAAAGGGAATGTGAAAGAAAATAGTAGTAGAAGCCAAGGAAAGGAAAAGGAAACTGAAAAGAGAAATGAAGTGGTAAAGGACAATGAAAAAGTTTCAGAGAATGAAAGAAATTCCAAAGGGAAGAATATAAAAGAAAAGTCAAAGGAGAATGAAAAAACAAAAGACAATGAAAGACTTGTGAAATTGAAAGAGAAATTAAAGGCAAACTTGAAAGTTAAAGAGACTGATAAAGAGGCTGAAAAAGTGAAAGACAATGAAAGAATTGTGAAATTGAAAGAGAAAGTGAAGGCAAATCTGAAAGTAAAAGAAACTGATAAAAAGACTGAGAAGGAGAAAGACAATGAAAGAATTGTAAAATTGAAAGAGAAAGTGAAGGCAAACCTGAAAGTAAATGAGACCGATAAAGAGAAAGAGAAAGACAATGAAAGAAATATTAAATTGAAAGATAAGAACAAGGAAATACTGAAAGAAAAAGAGATTGAGAAAGGGATAGAAGAAGTCAAAGGTGCTAAACAAAATGAAAAACAAAAGGAGACAGTCAAAAATTTAGAAAAGGGAAAAGAGACTGATAGAACCACAAAGGAAAAAGAGTGTGCCTCAAATAAGACTGAAAAACAGAAAGTGAATGAGATGAAAGACAACCAAAGTAGTAAAAAGGACAAAACTGTAAATGAAAATGGAAATGAAAAGAAAAATGAGACTGTTCGAAATAAAGAAGGGGAGAAAGCAATGAATAACGGTGGAAATGCTGAGAAGACAAGTAGACCAACAGAAAGTGAAAAACAAAAGAAAAATGGTGAAGTTAACCGAACTGTGAATACAATAGAGAAAAATAAGTTGACAATACAAGACTATCAGACAAGGAAATGTGTTAGAGAAACAGAGGAGGTATCAAGTAAAATTTCCTCTGACTCTGAAGTTGATTCAATCCTGAGAGACATTACCAATACCTATTCTTTCATGCAAGTAAGGCCAATCACACCTGTTGACTTAAACGGACTACAATCCTGTCGTTGTGTTAGAGATGATGATGAAACAGTAAAAGCAGTAGAAAGCATTGAAAAGGAAATGGAAAACATAAAGGAAAAAGAATCAGAAATGTTAAGCGAGGCTGCTTGTGAAATAACAGATGAAAGCATAATCAACGCAGAGCTGGAGAATTTAGTAGAAAAGGTGGTACAAGAACAAATTGAAAATCATAGCCAGGGACATGAGAGTGATGTAACAGTATTAGAAAGAATGACAAAGAAAAGAAAGAGGGATGACATGGAAGACATTGTTGATGAACATATACTGAAAAGGAGAGTAAATGGGAATAATGAATATGATGAAGTGATTGATGAACTTATGGAAACTGAATCTATTTACAAAGAAGATAGAGATCTGATGTTGCTAAAGCAAATTCAAAATAATAAAGTCATTTTAAATGTTGGAGGGGCCAGGTTCGAGACGAGTCGTCTTACCCTGAGGAGGGACCCGGAGTCTCTGCTGGCCAGGCTGTTTACCAGAGAGTCTTCGGTCATTCCCCAGGGGAACACGATTTTCTTTGACCGTGACCCCTCACATTTCAAAATTATACTAAATTACCTCAGATATAACCTGGAAATTAACCCAGCACTATTACCTAAAGAGAGAAAATACTTACTTGAACTGAAGAAAGAGTGTGAGTACTACAGGATCAAGGGACTGTTGAAAATTGTAGAACAACGTCTTAAGTACACAATTGAGCTGAATGGAATGGATTGAAGACCAGTTGTTTCTTTGAGGCTGATAGTCTAAAGATATACATAGACTATACATATATGGCTACAAGATTGATAGTTTTAATCCTAAACTATGCATATGGCGGGGTGACTGGCTCTATGGCTGATAGTTTATATGTTTATAAACTGCTGACAGTTTGTGTAAACAAACTAACCAAAATTGCTGGGAGTTCGTTTCCAAATTTTTGAACTCTTACCTCCAACAAGGAGATGCTGAGAATATCGCGAAGTCGCGTTAAATAATGAAATTTTGAAATTTTATCGCGTTCAACTCTAAAACAGAATGAAAATATCGAGGAGATGAAGCCACTATCAGCCAAGAAGACACTGGAATTAGTATTAAGAAATTTATTATTCATTGTTAAAAATTACTTATACATTGTTAAGTTATAGGGAAAATTTTAAGAAAAATGTTAAATTCAAAATTCAGATTTCACTGAGATGTTAATACTAAATTAGCTACCTTTTAAAGCAAGATCTTTTGTAATATTTTTGCAAATATTGTTTGGTCATCTGATAGTGTAAAGTTCATATAATCTATTAAAAGCGATTCAGCTATTTCACTTAAATCATGACTTAAATTTTTCCTATTTGTTACTACTAGTATAAACTTAAAGCCTACTTAATTTTTGTGAGGTGTTACCTTTTGAAATTCATTTTTTTCTCAATAACCTCAAGTCCGCTTTCACAATCTTCAGCAGTAAGTTCAATTTTCATGTTGCCTGTAATGAAAAACATAAACATTAAGACATTGTTTTAAACTGGTGTACATGCCCTAATTATTGAAAATACTTGTAAATCATTTTCAAATTTCACTTGATGTATTTCTGTAATGTTGTGTGATTTTTCCATTGGCTTTATCTCACTTCTATATACTTGATACGAGTACCTAATTCTTAGATAAAAGTGATGTCTCTAGATGAATTTTTTTTTCTTTATTCATTAAAAATACAGACTAGGAATAAAGGATCAATTTCATTGTTTTATAGTGAGATGAATTCACATGGAGATGTCATAAGCATTGCAGTGTTTTTTATTGTAAAGCCAAGTTTTACATTGTAAATCTTAAATAGTTATTGACTGTTGCTGATTTTTAATCCTATTATTGATAGGGATGTGTTATTTGTCAGAACGCTTTTATATGGAAGTATCAGTATTGCTTGCATGACATTTATGTTAGGGAATAAGGATATGAATTTTGACAATAATGTACTTCATAGCATATTGTTAATTATGAATTTATGAAACACTATTCTCTAAAGTAAATTGCATGTCTTTAGCTCTAAATCAGATGTTAACTTTCATATGTGAATATGTTTGCCAAATGTAATGAGAGTGAATTTTATTCTATCTTTCATACAATGAGTCAATGATATTAAAACATGTACATTTAAGTTTGGCAATTCTAAGAATGAATTTTTGCTTGATTTACTTACAACAGTCAATAACATAGGTTGTGAGGCGATACCCTTCTTGTTCTTGGGTGAGCCTGAATTGGCCAACATTGAGGTTCACCTGAAAACAAGATGATAAGGGAAAATTAGTAGTATAGGGGGCTGTGTGGGTGCGAATTTGTTATATGACTGTTCATATTGCAAATTGAATAAATCTAGACATATATTTTGAGCACACTCACTCCATTCTGTACTTTATATACAAGAATCTCATTGAGTGCCTCATACCAAACTGTTTTATATTGAAAATGTGTATTTTTAAAATTGAAAACAACCGATAGCTGAAATATAACCTCATAATAGCCAGTGGCCTCCTTATTTGATAAATTTTAGCTGTTGCAAAAATTATACCCCCTCTCTAAGCTTAATATAAATCCTTACTTTACCTTTGTCATGGGGTCCATGCCTTTTATTGGTGGGGGACTGTTGTAACGGCGTCTGGCTATTTCAGGTTATGTTGCCTTGATTTATCATTTTACATGTCTGTCAGGGCCTCCGATTCATGATTTTTCATTATTGACTTCCATATTTTGTGCGAATCGGACGAAGGCCGAACTGAATGTGTGCCAACTTTGCCCCGATTTATCGATATTTATCCGCTTTGTCAGCATCATTTCCCGTCTATATCTTGTAGTTTAAACCCTTAATCCTCTACTCATACCTTTCTTAACTCATTAAATCCATTTTTGTAGCGATATTTTGCAGGAATTCCCGTTCAAAAGTTCCATTTCTAAGCCGCCATTTGCGTAAATTTCTGTGTATTGTACCGCAACTTCCGAGACGTTCCGCAATGGTTGCCTAGTTGCGTCACGTGATTTTTCTAGAGTATAAATACAGTGCGCGGCCGTCGTTTGGCTGTTGCGATTGTTGTTGGCAACCCGTTGACAGTTTGTCTCAGCTTGACTGAACATCTGCACCTGGCTGTATTGCGATCAGTTGTCTACGCCTGACTTTGTCTTGTGTATAGCCACTATAGTGAAGTACTCAGCTTGAGCATAATGCCTTGCAGGAGCAAACCCACTCCAAGACAGGTCTAAAATCCCGTCTAAAATACACTTCAATACCCCACCCATATATTTTCACGTTACGCCTTGCTTTGCGCCTGGCTTTGCAAAGTGTGGCGTGAATTTCCTTTCACTAAATTCTAGGCAAAGTTGGCATAGGTTCACATTAATATTTCAAAATATATAAATTCTAAGGTGTTTTGATTCATAAATTATTAAGCATTCTCAATTTCTTAACTGCTAAAAGCAAGTATCGGTTTTAGCCAGACTCTGCGCCACGCTTCACGCCACGGTGCACGCCACGGTTTACGCCACGGTTCACGCCACGGTTTGCGCCTGACTTTTTGTTGATACTTATAATTACAACCCATTTAGTTACATTGTTGTGAGCTTATTTTAAGCTTTGGTTGGTAACTTGCGGATTGTAATTTCATAGTATACAGGGGAATTTGCACTGTTTATATACAAAAGTGGTGTACCTAAATGTAGTATTCAAACCTATATCTTGTTGGTTGTAGTTCTGCTTAAACTGAGACTTGCTGTGATACACTGTCACTGTTAATTACTATCTGGTAAAATCTACTAGCTTTGAAGTGAATATTTTTCCTGAACTGTAAATGCAACTGCATATTAAGGTAAATTTAATAGTATGTATGTTAACTTGTTAAGGGACTGAGTTGTACAGCTGCAATTATAAGATAAATTAAGTTAAGTAGGAACAATCAAACTATAGGAGAATGAGTTGTACAACTGTTTTATGTTTAAGGTATTAAGGCCAAATGAATTGTAATTTTATCTGTTATCTATGTCTGCAACTGCACATTCATTTTTATGAATAGAAAATCAATCCATTGTAACATTATTCAATATTAATGGTCATGATTGATCATTTGTTGATGTGATATTATACTGTGTTGTATATTCAAAGTTTATCAAGGTGAACGGCTATCGGTTCGTTTGTATAACTGTAACTGCAGTAACTGTTATTTGTTTATTCAAAAGAAACAACTTTCTTTGTTAAGGGAACCCAAATAAATTTGTTAAACTTGAAATAATGGCTTGGAATATTTTCTCTTCCATATAGCATTGAGTACAGCCCAGGTCGAACCCACAGATTATTGTAACTGCGTCACCGCCTCCTGACTGAATACACTTAAGCAATAGCTGACTGAGGTGGCGCCGTTGCAATATTACTTGATGTAACGTGTGTTTGATAAACAGACATATTTGACATGTATTTGTTGAAATTGTATAAACTATAAAAGTTTGACATTTGGAAGTAGCAAAAACGCTCAAATGCAGGTAGTATTGGCCGTATTGCGCAATTTTGGGTACTGAATCCTCATCAGTGACCCTTTATAAAGTCTGCAGACTCTCTGGCTGTATTGGAATTGCTGTGTTGCTCTGTGTTATACAATGGAACTCAGAAAATCAAAGCATATAAGAAATAAATATCCTTTCCTCGAAATATTGTCCCTGATGTAACGATTTCTGTCCCTGATGTAACACTTTTCACCGTTACATCACGGACCGTTACATCAGGGACATATTTTAGATAAATCACCTGTAAATTGCTTCCAATATACTTGTGTGTTCATTGTTATGGTGAAATGTTTACACAACCACTAAACACGTTTTATGAATAGTACCTACATATTGTCGCTTGAAACAAATAACCAGTAGAGGCTGTTACATCAGGGAACTATTACAAATATACTCACTCACCTGAAAATTGTAATTATTATTTTTTCAGATCTAATCTATAGATGTGTCATCATGGCAGTCAGCCATATTTAATTTCAATGTAGCTCTTCAAAATGCAGATAGATGTTCCACCTTTACCAAGGGGAGTCACCTTGTACTTGGTATTTTTAGATAAATTGTTACATCAGGGACAAAATGCTAGGTACAAAGTTTGAACACGTAAATCAAGTATTAAAACCATGGATACTTGCTATCAAAATGTATTATGTCGTGCATGAATGATTGAATAAAGATGGAGTAGTATTTAGAACAACCACCTTAGCAAAAAAATCATTGAATCGGAGACAGATATAAAAAAAATCATTTTGAAGACAGCGAAAATATGCCATTTTAGACACTTTGAGTAACAATTTTTTATATTTGCTAGCACTTTAACGATTTTGTTTTGGATGACCCATACTCACCTCGATTGACACCACATTCCAAGCATAAAACATTTACCAGAAGTAAACGGTTTTCAGAAAAAACGTACCCGGACAGGATTTGGTTACGAAAAAATATATTGACTCAAATAGCCATTTTAACGTTTTTTGGCTACTGACAGTTGACTGGTAATAGCCATTTTAACGTTTTTTGGCTAGTGACAGTTGACTGGTAATAGCCATTTTAACGTTTTTTGGCTAGTGACAGTTGACTGGTAATAGCCACTCCGAAATATGAATCTTCAAAGCGAAATTTTGCTAAATATTTTATCAATTGTCTTAATTCGACCCCTGGAATGTGGCCGTCCTTTACATGCCCTTATGAACCAAGTCTTTGGTAAGTATTTGAAGGACCAACAGTTTGATTCCATATAAAATATGCAATATTCTATTGCACAATGTCTCTGCTGTGGAGCGGAAATACCCCCATAGAGCTATAAATCTCGACGTCGGCTAGTCTAGAGCGGAGTCTTTTCGGAAGCAAAGAAATGTAACAGTATCTACCCCGCGATTACTATCTTACCACAGACCAACGTCTGATCATTCGAAAGATAAGTAGCAGAGATGTCTAAATGCCGATAATACGTCCTGTGTTCCTCTGATCTTCTGGGAAGTAAATATTGGGCTAGGATCGAGTTTCAAAACTGGTTTGGAGAGGCTTTACCGAGAAAACAATGGTGCGTTTGAAAGATGAAGGGTATCCGTTTATTGCATACGTATTCCTTTGAAAGCAGTTTCATTTCGATTCTGGTTCTTTTCCACATTTAAAAAATCTTTAAGACACTTGTCGTAGAATTTCATATATGAGCTTTGTATATAAAACTTGCCGATCGTGTGATGTTTTATGACTAATTTGATTATATAATGCATGAAGCCCAATTTTTTCACACAAAACTAGCTGATATTAAAGTTTCAAACTTACAGATTCCACAAGGAACCATGGTTAATGCAGGCGTCATACCTAGCCGATTTTAACACGCGATGGACACACGATTATGAAAAGTTTCAATTTCGGCGTGGATCGTGAAGACATCGTGCATCTTTACCCATCGTATGTCCATCGTTGTCTTAAAGTCCATCGTATGTCCATCGTTATCAGAAAAGAATCAACAGTACTGAACTTAAGACTTCCTGAGAAAAAGGCCGCGTGTGTGTGGATGCTGATGTCAACGTAACCTTGGGATATATTGAAAACGCAGAAAATGCAGTTTTGGTTAATATCGTGTTTCCATCGGGATGCAATCGTGTTCTAACTTTTGTTAGTTACGATGCTTATACGATGGCGTTGCGAGGGCTATACGATGTCGTGTTGCCTTCGTAACACAATCGGGCAGCATCGCGTCTCCATCGTATTGCCTTCGTGTAGCAAAACTCAGCCGATGGTGCCGATGACCACACGACAGAAGTACGATGTAGTCCCGATGACATACGAAGGCCACGATGCACTCGCAAATTCAACACGAAATTGAACCATCGTGTGTCCTTCCTGTATTTTTTTGGTATGTCAAAGATTTTGGTGCCGCTCGCGATGGTGATGCCATTGGCTTAAAAATCTCCCGATGGACATACGATGGGTAACGATGCACTCACGAATGGCCCGATGTCTTCACGATCCCCGCCGAAATTGAAACTTTTCATAATCGTGTGTCCATCGCGTGTTAAAATCGGCTAGGTATGACGCCTGCATTACGGGTTGTAATAGTATTTGTACTTATTGAAAGAATTTACCATTTTTGTACTAAAGCTGAAAATTGGGTGTCTTTATGGCCACTATTTACAAAGCTACACCATGATTTTCATTCAATGTGTATTTTAGAATATCGTGGTAAACACGTTGCTACAATTTAAAACTAAACAAGACAGTGTTATTTTGAAAGAAAAATGAAAAAAGGTGTCAATAAGCGATGCTTATTAAATACCCCCCGCAGGGTAACTGTTTACCACAAAAATTATTTTTTCACAATACAATTTCTTCATGCAAATGTCCTATAGGCCTACTTGTACACATAATATCAAATAGTTCCATCACAAACTGTGGTAGAGTTGATCGGCATGTGAATGCCTATATCTGTTAAAAAGCTAAGGAAACCATGCACTCACCTGTAAAAAAGCTAAGACAAATTGTCTTAAGACAAATTAAATTGTATTAGGAGATATTGTTTAAGTTCTCATAGCAGTAATTTTGTCAAAAATTATATTTTCACAATAAAATTTCTTCATGCAAATGCCCAATGGGTGTACATAATGTAGGCATAATATCTAATTGTTCCTTCAAAAACTGTAGTAGGAGTCGGCCCGTGAATGCCCTTACCAGTAAAAGAACCAAGAAAAAATGTCCAACTTCTCATAGCTGTCATTTTGTCAAAAATATGTTTTCGCAATAAAATTTCTTTATGCAAATGTCCAAAGAGTGTACATCATGTAGGCATAATATCAAATTGTTCCATGAAAAACTGTTGTCGGAGTTGACCCTTACCTGTAAAAAAAAAAAAAATTCTCATAGCTGTCATTTTGTAAAAAAAAAAAAAAAAAAAAAAAAAAAAAAAAAAAAAAAAAAAAAGATTTCTTCATACAAATGTCCAATAGGTGTACAGCATGTAGGCACGATATCAAACTGTTCCATGATGTAAAACTGTAGTAGGAGTTGATTGGCCCGTAAATGCCTTTACCTGTAAAAAAGTAAGAAAAATTGTCTACGTTCTCATAGCTGCCATTTTGTCAAAAATCATTTTTTATAATAAAATTTGTTCATGCAAATGTCCAATTGGTGTACATCATGTAGGCACGATATCAAATTGTTTCATCAAAAACTGTAGTAGGAGTGGATCGGCCAATGAATGGCATTACCTGTAAACAAGTAAGAAAAATTGTTCTCATAGCTGTCATTTTGTAAAAAAATATTTTTTCGCAATACTACTTTTTCATGCAAATGTCCAATGGGTCTGTATCATGTAGGCATAATATCAAAAAAGTTCAACCAAAAACTGTGGTAGGAGTTGATCGGCCCGTGAGAGCCCTTACCTGCAAAAAACTAAGAAAAATTGTCTAAGTTCTCATAGCTGTCATTTTGTCAAAAATTATTTTTGGCAATACTATTTCTTCATGCAAATGTCCAATGAATCTACATCATGTAGACATAATATAAAAAAAAAATCAACAAAAACTGTTGTAGAAGTTGATCAGCCCGTTAATGCACTATCTTCACTGTATACAAAAGCCATCAAGAACTATAAAGGGAAGTAACTCAAAAGGGGCTGGCCCCTAGCCCTTTATTTTTGCATGTGCATAATTGCCTCATAGATATGCAGAGGCCTGCAAAGTTTCATGAAATTCCATCAATGAAACGTTACGGACGGACGGATGGACGTGAAAACAGTATACCTCCCCTTAAAACTTCGTTTTGGCGGGGGTATAAATAATATTCTATCAGGACATTTTTGCACAGAAACCTTGCTAGGGGGTTCCTTTTATGAGGTTAGCATGTCTTAAATTACTATGGAGTCACCTCTGCCTTTGTAAATGGTTATTCTTTCATAAATTACATATATTACAAACCGTTAACCATGGTTCCTTGAAACGGAATGGCGGTCACCTTTGTCATGTGACCAGGATTATTTATATACACATTGGTTCCCCCTTCCTATAGATGATTGATATAAAATTTGGCCTCATATGATTGGCCAGGCGGTTTTGGAGAAGATATTTGAAAATGTGGACGGACGCACGGACGGACTTAAGCACGGACGCCGGCTCGAGTACTATCCTATAAGCTCGTATTGTGAGCCTTCGGCTCAGGTGTGCTAATAATATTGGAGATCCTGAAATGTCCACATGTGCGTAGGTACAGTAAGTTAGTGTACTGGTCTGCTTTGATCCAAAACTGTTGAGCTTCCCTTTCAGTAATCAGCCTCCTCAAACTTTTCACAGCAGGAATCACAGACTGACTGGTGCAAGCACAGACCTCATTTAAGGCTAAACTACAATGTTGGTCTTTTCGGGACGGGAAAAATACCAATCTATAATATAAGTCACTTGCCAGATCAGATCAAAGAAAAGGGTTTCCAGGGAATGGAAGGTACTCAGGTATACATGTATATTTTATTCATTTATCTCTTTATTTATACAAAATAAAATGTACAACAAGGACGGATATATAAGGTAATACTGTCCGTTTTTATTTACATTTTCAAGTTTGCATAGAAATAAAACAATACATTCGTTGTGTTATTATAATAGATACTGACCTCCTTATATCACCTTATTTGGATCCGAATACACTTATCTCCACAGTTAATATAGATAGAAGAGTTTTATCTCACTTCATCCATATAAATCATGTTTAAAGCTTTAAATCTGTCTAAAATAGAACTGCTGTAACTACTAATTGCTTGTGTCTATTTTATGTTGTCTAAAGTAGAGCTGACTATTGTTTTGAGTTGTCTAAAGTTGAACTCACCATTGTTTCATGATGTCTAACGAAGGGCTGACTGTTGTTGTATGTTGTCTAAAGTAGAGCTGACTGTCATTTAATGTTGTCTAATGTAAAGCTGACAATTATATTAAAGTAGAGCTGACTATTATTTTATGTTGTCTAAGGTAGAGACGACTATTGTTTTATGTTATCTAAAGTAGAGCTGACTATTGTTTTATGTTGTCTAACGTAGAGCTGACTATTGTTTTATGTTGTCTAAAGTAGAGCTGACTGCTTTATGTTGTCTAAATTAGAGCTGACTGTCATTTAATGTTGTCTAATTTAAAGCTGACTATTATATTCAAGTAGAGCTGACTATTATTTTATGTTGTCTAAGGTAGAGATGACTATTGTTTTATGTTGTCTAAAGTAGAGCTGACTATCGTTTTATGTTGTCTAAAGTAGAGCTGACTATTGTTTTATGTTGTCTAAAGTAGAGCTGATTATTGTTTTATGTTGTCTAAAGTAGAGCTGTCTATTGTTTTATGTTGTCTAAAGTAGAGCTGACTGCTTTATGTTGTCTAAATTAAGCTGACTGTCATTTAATGTTGTCTAGTTTAAAGCTGACTATTATATTAAAGTAGAGCTGACTATTATTTTATGTTGTCTAAAGTAGAGATGACTATTGTTTTATGTTTTCTAAAGTAGAGCTGACTATTGTTTCATGTTGTCTAAAGTAGAGCTGGCTATTGTTTTATGTTTTCTAAAGTAGAGCTGACTATTGTTTTATGTTGTCTAAAGTAGAGCTGACTATTGTTTTATGTTGTCTAAAGTAGAGATGACTATTGTTTTATGTTTTCTAAAGTAGAGCTGACTATTGTTTCATGTTGTCTAAAGTAGAGCTGGCTATTGTTTTATGTTTTCTAAAGTAGAGCTGACTATTGTTTTATGTTGTCTAAAGTAGAGCTGACTATTGTTTTATGTTGTCTAAAGTAGAGCTGACTATTGTTTCATGTTGTCTAAAGTAGAGCTGCTTGTTTTATGTTGTCTAAATTAGAGCTGACTGTCATTTAATGTTGTCTAATGTTAAGCTGACAACTATCTCAAAGTAGAGCTGACTATTGTTTCATGTTGTCTACAGTATAGCTGACTATTGTTATATGTTGTCTAAAGTAGAGCTGACCATTGTTTTATGTTGTCTAAAGTAGAGCTGATTATTGTGGTATACTGTCTAAAGTAGAGCTGACTATTGTTTTATGTTGTCTTAAGTAGAGCTGACCGGTGTTTTATGTTTTCAAAAGCAGAGCTGATTATTGTTGTATGTTGTCTAAAGTACAGTAAAGCTGACTATTGTTTTATATTGTCTAAGTATACCTGACTATTGTTTTATGTTGTCTAAAGTAGAGCTGACTGCTTTATGTTGTCGAAATTAGAGCTGACTGTCATTTAATGCTGTCTAGTTTAAAGCTGACTATTATATTAAAGTAGAGCTGACTATTATTTTATGTTGTCTAAAGTAGAGATGACTATTGTTTTATGTTTTCTAAAGTAGAGCTGACTATTGTTTTATGTTGTCTAAAGTAGAGCTGACTATTGTTTTATGTTGTCTAAAGTAGAGCTGACTGTTTTATGTTGTCTACATTGAAGCCGAGTATTGCTTTATATTATCCAATGTACATGTAGAGTTATTGTTTATTGTTGTCTAAAGTAGAGCTAGCTACGGTTTTATGTTTTCTAAAGTATAGCTGACTATTGTTTTATGTTGTCTAAAGTAGAGCTGACTCTTGTTTTATGGTGTCTAAAGTAGAGCTGACTATTGTTTTATATTGTCTAAAGTATAGCAGACTATTATTTTATGTTGTCTAAAGTAGAGCTGACTCTTGCTTTATGTTGTCTAAAATATAGCTGACTGTTATATGTTGTCTACAATAAAGCTGAGTATTGCTTTATGTTATCTAAAGTAGAGCTATTGTTTTATTGTTGTCTAAAGTAGTGCTATTTTGTCTAAAGTATAGCTGACTATTGTTTTATGTTGTCTAAAGTAGAGCTGACTATTGTTTTATATTGTCTAAAGTATAGCTGACTATTGTTTTATGTTGTCTAAAGTAGAGCTGACTCTTGTTTATGCTGTCTAAAGCAGAGCTGACTATTGTTTTATATTGTCTAAAGTAGAGCTGACTAATGATTTATGTTGTCTTAAATTTAAGTTGAACTGTTGCGGTGTTGAATATCATGATAATATGCCCAAGTCATACTCGGTTGTATACAAAATGTTTCTTCAATCAGATGTGCTGTAAATTGTGCATGCTCATAATTAACTTGAATTTAACACTAATGCTTCGCAAAAATATTGGAAACATAGACTATACAAGATTCTGTCATTGTTAAAGCAGAAAAACAATGATATACACATTTAAGTGACTATATGTGAGTAAAAGTTGTGATGTCAAGATAGCTTTCTTATTTTAATATAAAATATAATCCATGAGTACTTAAATAATATTCGTTAAAAATCTTTATATGCTATTAGGGCATTCACATTGTAAAGTCTAACAAACAGCAGAAACGTCCTGCTAACGCTATTTCACCTACCTACAATTCATTCATATATTAAGATATGAGCAGTGATGCGAGAAAACCGGTCTTCGGGGTTTCCGTCCAGGTCCGACACAAACCGGTCTGTACAGTCACACAAGCAGGCTAGAAGATATAAGTAGAAGAGGAATGGTTCTATCTGTGTAGCGAATACACATTTAGCTATTATGGATCATTATTCATGTCAGCATGTCCTCCAGCAACCAAACCTGGTCCCGAGGTTATAATACTGTTTCATGCTCAACTCAGCTGAGACTAAAATTTATCGTGCTCATAAGTGTTAAAATGCCAACAATTGTTGGCATTTTAACATTTTTGAGCAGGATAAATTACCAGGATAAATTACTAGCTATTAAGTATTGAACATTAAATTGCCACTTTTCAGCGTTTATAAGCAGTTGAAATTTCATGCTCAGCTGAGCTGAGCTTGAATTTTTTTTATAACCTATCAAAATCTTCTTAAGATTTCCCAGTCCACATACGCTATATCAAGGCTAGAAAGACGTCAGTGCTGACAAAAGAAGTAATCGCATAGTAAGAAGTCCTATACATCACATTAGGATCAACACTACATATTCATGTACATGTAACACTACATGAAACTAAAAACGGAAGTATGATGGACTAGTTGCAGAGTACATTACTCCGGAGCTAGACGTCCTTGGTTCGATACCTAGCAACGCTGTGTAGTGTCATTGATCAAGACACATTAAGCTCCCAGATTTGTTGTGACACTTAGGAAGCGGTAGTTCTTTCTCGACATGACAGAGGCATTGATGACTGGTACGTTAAGCCATTAACATACCGAACGTGAAGCGAAATATCTTCCAACTTTTGTTGGTGAGTTTGACTCTTTGTAAGGTGGGTGGTGTTGCTGTTGATGTTTGCAATCTAATAATAATTGTCAAAACAAAACAAAATATTATAGTTCCCGGACGATCGTAGTAGACTTTCGTCACAGATTTACCGTTATACTGAATGTATTTGACCAATAGGAACAGGCGTGTCATTCGTGTTTACAACGGTAAATCTGTGAAGAAATTCTACTACGATCGTCCTGGAACTATACACGTATGCGAGTGTCAAACAAAATACATGTAGCTTCAGGTCTGGCACTATGCTTTTCATTATATCAAATATATCAGACGACACCGACTGATTGTGTACTAAGCTGACTTCAAGGCACCATGTGAAACAATGACGTCATTAATCTGGAATGACATATCCGGTTGTTAGTTATACATGTAGCTTAACATGTAACATGTTCAGCAACGATGCACCGACAGTGTGGTGAACTTCGCACATGTATGCACTGTGTCTTTGCATATGTAGCGCATTGGCTGACTTGTCAATCATACAAATCAGTGCGTCAAACATCTCGTTTTAACAGTTACCACGTGATTAAGAGTTTATGGTCAGTGTTCATAAGGGTCCAGTCTTGGATTTATTTGTCCATATGGATTCTGCTGCATGACATTATATTCCTGTGCTTTGAGTCTCAGAGAAGCTAAGCTCCCCATTGGTGGGGGTGGGGAATAAGAATGGTTCATTATGGCACAGTTGGAAGTATTCACATTCGCGTTATTATATGAGGTAGAGTTTGGCCAGGACATATAATCATTAGTCATAGTCGGGGGCGCCCGTGGGGTGACGGGCTGTTCGATAGGCATAGCGTCCTGTGGGCGTGGATACATGTTCCCCATTGGTCCCCTCTGGGCTAACATATTTCTCTCGTTCCGCCGAAACTTGGCCCTTCTATTCTGGAACCAAACCTGTAACGAGACAACATACTAAAGTTACCAACAGGTGTGTAAAATATATTCATAAATGTTCAACGTCTATACAGAACTAGCCGCCCTGGAGAGGGGTCGTTTCACAAATGCCTTAGTAAGATTTATTAAGATTTCAAGTGTCATTATCACAAAAAGTTGGCACGTATTTACATTTATACTACTTTATAGGAACGCCATGTTTAATTTTTTCTAGTCTTTGCATAATTCGCGTTTTATATACATGTAACTGTTGTTATGCGAAATCATTTGATCTATTCCTTATTGTTGCTTCGTATTCCTTACTGTTGCTTCGTTAGTGTTGCTCTAATCTTGATGGCGTTACGCCTAGCTTCAACTGTATGGTATTAACATACTTTCGGATATAGATTGAAATGCTTGCATACCTGTACACGTGCTTCGCTAAGATTCACCCGCCTCGCCAACTCTTCTCTTACGAATGCATCCGGGTAGTGAGTTCTTTCAAATACCCTCTCCAGGGCGGCTAGTTGTGTACTGTTAAATGTTGTCCGATTGCGTCTCTGTTTTCGTCGTCTTTTGCCGTCTTTGTCATCTTTGGAATCGTCTTCTGTATCTGTGAACAATGAAAAATATTTCAGTATGGTTTTACAATGTAAGTGTCGATAGTTTATATATTTGGTCAAGTTCTGTTACAGTTATGAAGTAATCCAGATCATACCTCATATAAATTTCCCATGTTAAACTCCCATAGGCCGGAGGGTGAAAATTCTAACTATCACCCTATGCAAGTGGCATATATGCGATTATATGTCACTTGCCCTGCAATAATTTTGATTATGAAACAGTTGTAGGACACAACTGGAATGAAAGACAGTTATGACTACAGTTGTTGGTATTTTTGTTGATTTTGTCAATATTAATGCAGCGGTACAAGTGTTTTTAATTTCAGTTTTACGCGACCAAAACCGTTCATACTATCATATGCATGTACATGTATACGTGTACAATCATGTCCCAATATCTCAAAATCAAATCAAATTGGGATACATTTCTACTGCGAAATATTTTTCGATTTCCTCTCTATAAAGATACACTGTAATTTGTAACATAATGTATAGAGATTGCACATGTTAATACCACATACTTGTCATATTTTCAGCCACATATTTTTCATGTTAATACTACATACATATTTTTCAGCATGAAATGCCATTCTTGGTCAGCCATTCAAATTATCATTTTTGTCAAATATCATTTTTTGGTTTTGTCAACATTAATAATAACATTGGGCGACAGTGTTCTTTTGAGAAAATCCCCATTCATGGATCAAAACAAAACGGATGGATGCCGAACCACTAGAAAATCCAGTTTATAAATGCTTTGCTGCATCTCTTTATACATTTATACATTCGTGTCTCTTTTTCAGGTTTTGGTTCCTTGGGGAATTTATTATGTAACCCACGATTTGTTCTGATTTATCGCATGTCAGATTTGTTGCATTGTACCTAATAAACCAAACCATTAGAAGTAGGTTTGATGAATGGCGGTACCGAGGCAGGTATTTTAACTAGCTCCGGTGCTAATTGTATGTCTTTCAGTCTGTCAGAAACCCGTCTATGATGAAAACTCTTGTCATAATAAGTGAACCCGTCTACAGACATAATACGAGCCCATGAGCACAAGGTTAACACTAGGCGCCGAGTGGAGAAAAATTGAAAATTGCATGTCGAAATAGAGAGATTTATGCAGCCTGCAGTTAATGCACCAGCATCCCACCAAGAAGAGGCCACAGAGTATACGTAAATAAAACAATTCAATTTCAAAACAAGTTTATTTATGTTGCATTGCAAACTAGGGCAGTCGTACAAAAGTCGTAAAGTCATATGAAACGCAGGTTTATTACGAAATGTTTAGTACATGTACATGAGAGCACTTCGAAAATTACAGAGAAAAGTGACTGTCCTAATCATTGTTTTGCTACAAATAAGCAAAGGGCTTTGCTTTGTTGGGTATATAAATTTCGCCCAAGTTGACGCATGTAAATTTTAAACAGCTAATAACTTGTCGTAGTGTTAAGTACCCTTTCAGAAATGTTCGAATATCTATATCAGGGACTGATGTTGTATTAACACTGGTAAGACTTTTAAAGTGAGTCACCATGAAATGTTGCGACAAATCTACTACTAATAATATTCATACAATGTACAAAATCGTTTTATGCATGCTTTCCTACACATGCATGCTTATGTCTAGGCTACACGATAAAACTTGAAACATCAAGATCTACCGTGTAGTCTATGTTGCATGCAACTTTTTGGAGCTTCGTCAACCATTTTAGGATAGATGTCCTGTTCGATCCACCTCGCTATATGAATCTTAGATCATTCCATATCTTCATTAGATAGAAGTTTGTCTTATGACAATGCAGTGGAGCAGCTAATATGAATCTTTTTGTTATGTTAGTGACTCGCTGACTTGCAACCTTGAAATTCCAGGGAATATGGTCAGGGAGCATTTGTGAATGTTTGTAAACATTAGTAGGACTGCAGTATCAATGGAGTGAACACAAATATCCTGATCAGTTGTGAAGCTACTGTGCAGCCGATCTGAGTTTTTGCTTTCGCATATATACAAAACCCGTTTTTAAATGTTGTTGCTCAAAATGATAAAAGCCAAATCAAAGGGGAATACAAAAGCTAATATATGCCTGTGTACCTGTGCAGTCTGGTTATTGACTTTCCTCATTACATTTATTTTGGTAAGGAAACTGGGTATATGGGAAGTTCAAGTTTGAAAATCTGTTTGTTGTACTGACGATGTATGTGCACATGTTTTGACCATACACTTTCTTTTTATCGGGGTGCAATATTTGGATATATTTGCTTCTTTCTAAGCTATTTATCGGAAATATCAATGAACAACATCATGGCAAAATGACAGCAGGTACACATTGTGATCTCAACATGCTCTCTTATGGAAAACGATTTCATACAATGTTTGGAGGCTTGAGTTTTGCAGAAAAGCCATTATTCAACTCCCATTAAACCCACTAATGACTACCTGTGGTGCGTATTATTACAAGCGCACTTTCCTAGTTCAATAAAATGAAACTAATGTATGGAAGAACAAATTATTTCTGTCAGAAGAAGAATTTCAGAACAAGCTTCTTGTGATCCAGAGCGATTTAGGAAGCACGTGTTTTTCAGAAAATCGCCGCCATGTTGATTTCATACGTTGAACAGATGTCAAAAGCGGTGTATGGGCTGGACCCTGCAGAGTTTTCATTATTTCTAAAATGTAAAAACACTCATCTTCAGACAGTTTACATCATTATTGAAGGCTAATATAAAATGTTTTGTCTAAATATCAATTCTAACGTCATTACACACGAGCACTAGCATTAATCATTTGCAATAGTTTTGTTTTGTGGTTGTAGATCAAGCAAGCGCAATTTTCCATTATTCTGCTTTCAAATGTAAGTTGTATTACATGTATCACAACAGGAAAACATGTCCGTGATATAAATACCCCATTGAACCCCACTTTTATATAGCAAAACTGGGGTATGCAGGGGTACACCTATTTTTTGTTATTTTTGCTCCAAAACATAGATTGTGGGTACTCGTTAGAACCGCCTCGGCGAGGCGGTTCTAACGTGTACCCACAATCTATGTTTTGAGCAAAAATAAGAAAAATATCAAAACTTTTCTGCTGAAAATTTTCAATTTTTACAACATAAAACATCTCTGTATATTACATGTTCATGTTTTCGTAATGGTTGTATTACATGTATCAGGCATTTCTGTAAAGTATGACTGAATATCATTTACATGTATGCATATTATTTGCATGTACTGATCTGTTTTGGAAATTTGAAAATAAATTTATTATCTTGTCAGTTTCTGTTTCACGAGACGGTTTTTTTGTAATATTCATTGTACATGTAATTCCATATTCATATATTTAAAAAAACGCATTGTGACTGGTATTGATGTGCAAACGTTACATGTATTTCAAGTCATTGTTCTTTTCATTTCATTCTGTTTTACCCATATGATTGAACTATAGTTTTAATGTTTAATGAAAAGATAAGAGATGTCCTTGAAAAGTATACATCCTTATACCCAACTTATATAGTGTATGTAACTGGGGTATTAAGGCCTAAACCGTTTTGATATTTTTGATACAAAACATAGACTGTGGGTACTCGTTAGAACCGAGACGGTTTAAACGTTAACCCACAATCAATGTTTTGAACCAAAATTTTATAAATATCAAGATTGTTCTGATAAAATTTTCAATTTTTACAGCTGAAAAAAATCTTTGTATATCACATGATTCCAAGAAAATAAAAGTACCACCTTTGCAAGATGAAGTCAGAACTAATTCGCGTGGGAATTCTTCGTAATTGAAATCATTCAGAAGTTATTAAATAAATTGAATTCAATCACCGCCAATTATTCAATAACTTATTCTGTACTTATTTCCTACCACCGAGTGAATCTAGGGATTTTCTTAATTTACTCAGTTTCTTCGCCGTTCAGTTGTTAACACAGGGTTTGTTTGACGGAAGATTCCATTTATTTTACGGAATAGTTCGCTTTATATACATGAAGACACGTGCATATGAATAACATTTAGCTTCAGTCACGTATCGAGCCATTCTAATGCTGATGATGTTCAACGGCAATATAGTTAGCAGGCGTGCATGGACGCGTGCATGGACATACATAGAGGATATTTGCTTTTTTTTTTTTTTTAGATAAATACCAAAATTAATATATTTCATCGAGTGAGTTGAAAACATCAGAATTTTCACGAGTGCACAGCACGAGTGAAAATTTTTATGTTTTCAACTCACGAGATGAAATATATTTGGTATTCACCGAAAAAAAAAGCAAGTTTTCTTTTTATTTTATACATTATACGGGCATTTTCCAATTCACAAGGCAGGCGGTGAAAATGCAAAAACCAAACATTTTTGAAAACACAAATAATTTTGGTACCACCTTACGTTTTAACTAAGAAAATGAATACCCACGCTAAATATGTTTTCGTTCATAAATAACGGAGTTATCACATTTACATGTAATGACGACAAGTAACTGGAAAAGTCAGAAGTAATCCAAAATCTACAGTGAAGATATAGGCTGATATCAGTCACTAGTGACTTTTGATATCTGTGAGATTTGATATCAGTGAAATTTCATATCAATGAAAATACCAATTTTATCCAGTTTTGATATACATTGGTTTTCACTGTAAAGTATAAAATAAATGCAATTTTCGTCCGTTTTCGTACGTTGTATATATATTTTTGTTTGTTCTTTCAATGATTAAGTCATGATAGTGGTGTACATGTGACAGTCTTTAATTGGATTGTACTTATTAATTCTCTAGAAACATTCGCGGAAAATCCTCCTTTATATTTCTCGCAACAAATAGAACACAAACATGGTTCTTTGTCTTACTGGGCGTCTTTTATGTACGATTCATCATTACCAATTTCACCTTACGTTTGTGTTGCATATATAGAGGATATTTACTTTTTTGAAGTGAATACCAAATATATTTCATCGAGTGAGTTGAAAACATCAAAATTTTCACGAGTTTTCAAGTCACGATAATAATTTTGGTACCACATTGTTCCTAACGTTCTAACTAAGAAAATGAATACCCACACTTTATGTTTTCGTTCGTAAATAACGGAGTTATAGGCATTTGAATTTCTGAAGTGAGGCACATTTAATGACGTCAAGTGAATGGAAACGTCAGAAGTAATCCAAACTCTACAGTGAAAATATCGGCTGATATCAATCACTAGTGAAAATATCAATATCAATTCTGCAGTGAAAATATCACTTTTATCCATTTTTGATATACATTAATTTCACTGCTAAGTATAAAATAAATACATTTATACTTTTGTGTTGCATATATGCACGTACATTTATTTGCCAATGGGGTAAAAGGAAGTTGAATGATGGAAGTTCAAATCTTGATCTGGAACTTCTTGTTCTGGAACTTTTCTAGTTCGATCGTTTTTAATAGCTTTTCTTGAAAACTCTTCCTGTTTTGACGTATTATTATCATAACTAATACGTGTTTTTCATATTGATAATTCGTCTATCATATGTGCATATAAAGCCAAGTATTAGTTATTACATTTTCATGAATTTTGCTAGTAAATATGCTCTGTTTTTGAAATTTATTTGCAATTTCGGGTTCGAAAGCAGGATTCAGTTAGTTATAATCGTGTTCTTGGTAATTGTTAACTTTAATCCTTTTCATTGCCCAGTGAAGTGTCTTTTGTATACCAAAAGAAATGGATTCAAGACCATATGAAATGGATCTTGGGTGGAAAATCTAATTAACACTTTGTTTTATCGCGGGTCAGGTCTTCAAAGTCATTGATCTTGTGTTAATGATACCGAGAACAATTAAACTGATATCATTGCACCCTTCATATCACTGGCGCGCCATGGTGATAGAAGGAGAATGGTAATCGAGTGTCACCTTAGAACCTTTACAGCCCAATCTTATCGCGACGGGTTAATCGAGCGTAACACGACCGCGCCAGGACCACTGCTGATAGTCATTATTGCTTGCCCAAGCATTATTAGCCTCTGGACATGGGCATGGATACAGCACATTTATGGTACTAGAATACTTTTTAGTCTGAACCTGTGCGCCTAGAACCTCAATTTATATACCATTTTCATATACTGAGTGCGTAGAACTTACATGTAGGCAAATCCCACAGCTGATAATCACGTGGTACGGAAAGTATACAAACCTATAACATATTGCAATTGTCGCCGAAGTTTGGGTGTGATATTCGAGTATTCTCCTATAGCGTTTACTCTTTTGACTGATAAGATAGGTGCAGGCAATGCAAAAATTGAACATTTATTGAATGAAAACAACATAAAGAATCCAGGTTATTTCCGTTTTCTTATGTTACTTTCTTTCAATAAATGTTCAATTTCTGCATTGCCTACACCTATCTATCAGTCAGTAGAGTAAAACTCGAAAATATAACCTCAACTTCGGCCTCAATTTCATTGTGTGTCACCGAACATTAATTGGTTTGTATGTATACAATATCACGTGATTCTCAGTAGTGAAATCCGCTTTATGTGCTAACATTTTCTTCCAGAAATCTTCAAGCTTATAATTGTATTTGTTTATCATACATGTTTTAAACTGTGTCCTATTGTTGTGTTGTTTTTGTTTATTCGTTTTTTTTTTTTTTTTTTACATATTTACCATAACAAAACGAAAATAAAGCGTTTAAAACAACCATTTACTGACTTATTATTGTCAAGGTTTTTATTTGTTTTACCATTTAAACAATTTTGCTGTTAACTTGGATTTCAAGAAGCATAAACATATTGAACATTCGTAAATATTTTGCCATGTTTTTGGATCTAGAAATGCCAATGCTTTGGTGAAAACGAATATTGCAATATTCTGTCTCTTCAAAACATTCTTCTAGTTAGCGCATGGGATTAATATGCTTCGACAACGCATTATGTAAAAAAGTCAAGTTTCATACGTTTCATAATCCCTGTTAGCGCGCAGTACGCTTAACTTTACAAAATAACTAATGGTTACAAAATATCTTTCGAATTAGCGCACACTATAAACGAAAAATATTAATGATCATGTTCAACTCATTGCAAAATAGTTTATGTTCATTTAAGTTACATGTAACATGTAAGATTTAAGTTGACTAAAATTGATATAAAACAACCATATGCTAGTCGAGTAGTGTGCAAGCACACATTTTTATGTATTTGTATTTGTTTATTATGCACATGTATTCCTGAAACGATAGGGTGACTGTGCAAAAGCACGCTTATTACTAAAAACGAATACGACAGTATAGGATGAATATGGTTAGAACTAGACCCGGTTAACGTTTTGGTTGCCTAATAGAGGTTAGACTATATGATGGCCCCGACTTAAAGCTATTCATTTTAGTTGGTTGGGTCTGTTGCTTGGCCCACCGGGGTCCAACTGATGTTTTTCTTTTGCTCCGGAGTTAGTAAGTTATTCGGCGCACAGGGATCTCCATCGTCGGGCAGCTTACTCAATCTGTGAGTCCTGGTTTTTGATTCATCATGATGTTTATCATGATTTATTTGTTTGTTCTTGATGATTCATTGACTAGTTAGAGATTCACCACGAGGACCGAAGAACTAACTAAATGTTATGAACCACTGCAGAAGCTGAGGGTGAGGTTATGGCCATGTTAAATCGATTTAAACCCGCCAGTAACTTTGTGTTACTGATCGTTCCAAGTCGATACTTCTTTGGTGGTTCTTTTTGTTTTATGTCTTGGTGTTTAAGATATTTTTGTGCTGTTGGCGCCTTATGTGTGTTTTCATATTTTAGTTAAGTTAAGGTAACTGAGTGGCCACCTATTGGGAAAATAGCTGCTCATTCGACTTACGAAATGTTTTCATGGTACGAGGGTGGGTCAGAAAGTTCTGTCATAGGTGGTGTAACTTTGTTAATAGACATGATAAATTGCTGTATTATACCTTGATTGAAAGGGCTACATTTCGCCTTTATAACCATGCCAAAATAATGTCCGAAAGAAATAAATACTCAGAAATAGACGCCTTGAAAGAAATAAATACTTTGAAATAGACGCCTTGAAAGACACCTGGGGTAAAACCAATGGCACTTTTTCTTGAATTTGTGAATATTATTGAAAGAAAAACGACTCGAAAAAATATAATCCATGCAATATATTTTTCAAACATAGATGAATATATCCTGCAAAAATCAAAATTATTCAATTGAATTTAACTGAATTATTGCAAAATGAAATAGTGAAATTGGCTTGCTGTAAATACATTAAAATTATTACAGTTTAAATTCAAAGGGCATTTATTGACATCTACACAAAGACCAGGGACCTTAAAATGCGTTTAACCATTTTATCGTTTCATCCTAGTGTGCCCTGTAGTAAACTAATAAAAAACAAGCAAATATAATGGCCCAGCGGTGCCAGAAATGCTATAGGGGTACGTATTTTAATGACGTCATATAAATCGCTTTATTATAAAGTCACCATAGCATCAATAACGGTGATTTTTGTCAGATTGTGTTTCTAAATATACTATTATTTATCACTGTAAAGTTGGAGAAAATTTTGATCGGTAGTTATGAAGATATGACGCATGAAACGCACACAATACTATTCACAAATTCTAGAAAACGTGCCATTGGTTTTACCCCAGGTGTCTTTCAAGGCGTCTATTTCAAAGTATTTATTTCTTTCGTGCATTCTTTTGGCATCATTGTCAAGGAGAAATGTAGACCTTTCAATCAAGGTATAATACATCAACCTATCATGTCTATTAACAAAGTTATAGCACCTATGACAGAACTTTCTGACCCACCCTCGTATAAGTACCTGATTGTTAGTTTGGTTTTTTCCCACCTCGGTTTTTGGAGTGGGAATCTTTTTCTGATTGCGCCTTTTCCTGACATTTGCCTACTTGTACCTTACTATAATTTTTACTCAAGGGTAAACAAATTATTCGGTTCATTCCTCAAAAGATTTTGTAATTAAACTTTGTATTCTATTTTGTAATACACTTTTCCTGAAAAGCGATAGTTTATCTTTTTATGATATCAAAACCAGTGTAGGTACACGAACCGAACCGCTCCATATCTTACCGAAATAAGAATCCATGCATCTGTATCTCAATCAAAGAATTCTTGATTGCGTTGGCTTTGTTTACAGAAATAGCATATCAAATCGTCTGCTAATCAAACACAAACATAAAGAACACGTGCGATAAATGATATGCACGCGCTACCGTAAGATGAGCCGAATAATGGAACTTCCAGACATCATGGAGCAGGCTTCCATATGGCAAAATAATCATCGTCACATAATGTTATACCATATTATATATGATGATGTTACGAGATGCATGAATAAAACACACACAGTGAAAAGTAATGCGTATTGCAATTTCTACTATTCGGCTTCTTTAATGGTATTCTTTCAAATTTAGAGAGCATTTTTGTTCTGTCACAAGTAGAGCTGCAACAAGAATGGGGATAGTGTAATTTTCCTGCTCTAATGCAGCATATGTGCAGTCAATGTTGGAATAAAATCCATGTTTCCGTTGTTATATGTATATTACACGATTCTTTGAGAATATAGGAGTTTTGATTCTGGTCCCACATTGAAAATACATGGACCGTCCTTTTGATAAGTAGAGGATCTTACACGAGTGGTATCACGAGTGGGTATTTTTCATACGAAATTTATCAAACGAGCCTCCGGCGAGTTTAATTAATTTCATATGAAATGACGTGAACGAGTGTAAGAATCGTTTTATCATATGACTTTGAAATAGGACTTTTTATCGCCTTCAATGTGGACATATCTAAAGTTTTCAATGAAAATTCACATTGTTGTTCAAGCAAAAGTGTTACTACGCGTGCGTTCATAAAACTTTTTATTACATTGCGTTATCCACTGATACACAGCAACGTCATAATGATAAACCATCTACCGACCAAGTCATCGATAATTTAGGCCTTGGCGACTGCCGTTGACACCAGGTCCCGAGGTTATAAAACTTTTTTCTTCCTCAACTCAGCTGAGCTTGAAATTTATCTTGCTCATAAATGTTAAAATGCCAACAATTGTTGGCATGCTAACATTTATGAGCAGGATAAATTACCTGTTTTGGAGTTCTGAACCTGAATTTTCCATTAATTTTGACTTGACTATTTCAGCATTTATGAGCAGTTGAAATTTCATGCTCAGCTGAGCTGAGCTTGAAAGAAGTTTTATAATCTCAGGGCCAGATCTCAAATCTATATTCAGTATTGTATTAACCATGTTTTAGTTCTGTATATCCATTGCTAAACACGGGAGAATCTGATCAGCACTGCTTTAGTCAATTACGTGTAACATTTGCTCTTGGTTATTTACTTTTCTATATCCAAATATAATTTAATTCGTGTATATACTAAATATTCGAGCTCATTCCAACATCATTAGGCGCAATAAAAAGAAGGTAACACTATGAAAGAAGAACGGAACCATAAATCCGTTTTGACATTAATATGCCACGGCTCTTTAGAGACATGCACAAGTTATTCCAGCCGAAAAACCCACATCATCTTTTCAGGAATCAAGGGATTATTTTTATTAGCGCAGACATATCGGTTTACTACATCTTACATACCCTTCCGCTGGTGTTGCCAAAACATCGAGTCTAAAGCGATGGAAATATGGCGGAGTGCCTGAGAAAAAAGTACAAAACGTTTTCATGAACAGAAGCCTGAGCGGAAATATTCTGTTTCTGAGATTTTCTGAGGTTTTTAGTCGCCATATAAATATGGTTCATTTCAATCAAAGTTGATGGGGCATGAATTTTCTCCCGGTTTTATCTGGGAAATTTTGACAGCCGCTTGACCAATTAAGTGGAATGAACTTTTCCAAAGCCATTAAATGACACCTGATCATCTGGTTACTGTCATACTCTCTCTCTCTCTCTCTCTCTCTCTCTCTCTCTGTTTACCCGAAAGATCATCAAAATGAATCAGGAAGGTAAGGGGTTTCAGGTTGGATACCAGAAATGGGCATGCGGTGGGTTGTAATCGCTTGTTCACAACTGTCAAAGAAAGTACATTTCGTTTACGAATCGAATTACGTACACTCCTCACACCAACTTTATTTATGTTTGCGTCCAATGTAAGAATTCATGCGTCCATTTTAGGGCGAAAAAGTTCAATAGGAATTTTGCGAATCGCCAAAAATCGCCCACGAGATTTACTGGGTATTCAAATCAGAATTCTAGAAAAAATGAATCACACGTTTACTTATATTTTTTCTTACTCAGAATCAAATGTCCATGCAAATAATTGACGCCATGACTCAATAAAAAAAATAACAGAAAGGATTTCGATATCTGTGAGTTTACTACTTAGACCTAGCAGTCATCAGAAAAGAACATTATACGAGTGCATGTACATTTCAGAACGAAATCAACACCGTAACATTGCAAAATTTCAACAAAAAGTTCTTTTGAAATGTGTTAAGGAATAATCTTTATAAAGTCGTGCCTAAAATATTTAACACTATCCAAAATACTATTTTACAAAATTAGCTTTTTGTAACCTTCCACTTCTGTATATGTATCTTCATTCAAGCCTCACAGACTGGCAAACCCGTCAGTCTGAGTATTGACACGTGCGTCTCATTAGCAACCGGCGACTAAAAACTAATAATAGGCATCTCTGTTTACCTCCCCTAATTGATGCTTATTTATTATCATTTACAGCTATTTCTCCCGCTATGTTTATACTTGTCATAAATACTTCACAAGCATGATTTAGAAAGCAATGACTGGAAACTAATATTTGGAAATTCGTGGTTTGGCAACCAGAACAACAACCATTGTGTCATCCACATCTTTATTTGAGCTAGTGTTCTGGTGCAGTTTCTCATTACCTAACATAAGAACCATTAATGCAACTTTAGAATTAAAGTCATTGCATATAAATGGCTTAAACGTTTTGTCTATATTTATTTTGGGATATTTCACATTTATTTCCGGATACGGGATACTTGGGAAAAAACTGTTTTGGGATAATTGGGGTATTAAGGTGTTTTATTAAGGAATGCGGGATATTCACCCCCCCCCCCCTAAGCAAGCCTCATTACATTAATCCTTTCGCATTGTTCTGGCTTTACCTGATATTGTGTTGAGGGCCCCGTGGAAGATTGGTGAAAGCCAAACGGGCAACCTTTTTTTAAGCCAAATGGGTAACCTTTTTACTTACTTATTTACTTTGTTAAAATATTATTTTTAGACTAAGCTACAAATAAGAAATAAAACAGATCCTTTAAGAGCAGTGAACACATTAATGAGAAAGGATGAGAAAGGGGATGGGCCATACCGCGGTTTCGACTATTAAACTCTCGTCAGTGACCCTTTAGATTTGGCAACATGGAGCCAAAGATTGCAACTTTCAACAGGGTTGTCGATACAAAGGCTTAAGGCTAGTATTATCTTAAAGGGACCAAATATATTAAACATTGGTTAGAAAATGAATCTTGACCGATAATAAGTTTCTGATTTCTCAGAATATCCTCGCTGATCTCAAAGGACCAAAAAGATTCAGCTACAAAGCCTGAACTCAACTTGACACCCTTTTTGCACTTGTTGTGCAAACCACTGAGTGCGCAACTCCCCTTTATTTCTTCAAGTCCCCATTACATTTCTTTACAAGTTATGTGCACCACAGCTGAACAACGCAAATGTGAAATTTGGACTTGACTTTTAGCTTTGTTTCTTTAGTTGAAGCACGCTTGCTGCTCACCGATCTGAAAAGAGCTGGTTATGTTGTTCTTCTTATGTAGTGGTACATGTAGTACATTCAACGTGGCACTTCGATTTTTTTTATTGTGGCCTGCGTTTCCATCTGGTGTCTTGAGATGGAGTTTTAATTTCATTGTATTACATATAAATCCTGGAACTTCATTCTTACTTTTGTAGTACTATGAAAAAATACTCTTTACCACGGTGAAATTTCCCAGACAATTTTGTTATTATTCATTATACAATTAAAATATTACATAGTTTTATTGCATTATATAGTTATCATCACATTCGTCATAATGTTTGTCTTGGCATTTCCAACGACATATAATTTTGTTAATTATTTGATTTATTTACAACATACGTATTTATTTATTTATTTATTTATTCATTTATCTATTTTGTGGAGTGAGACAGCAATGTTTCATATTTTGATGCCAGTGATACTGCTCCATTTGATCCCGTATTTTCGTTGTTAGTACAGCTATCCTGCATCTGTATTGGAAACACATGTCACACAGATGTGAAACTACCAGTTGTCATACAATGTTGTTGACAACTTTCATTCTCCATACGGGATAGGAATTATATGTATTAGTTTTTTTCTGTATTTTTTCCCAGTTTCATGGAGCCAATAAAGACTGATGTGAAAATAAATTCACCTCTTGAGTTGCTTTTTGACGAAAAAGCAATTGAAACTCTGTTGTGAGGGCCTTGCTGAACAAAATCCTTATGGTAACCATGTAAAAATAAATACACGGTTACTATTCAATTATTAATTTCTAACATTTTACTCAATGTTTTTATAATTTTATATATAATTTTAATGCTTATTTTTCTGTTGTTTTCTCATAAGATAAACAGACAACCACCCAGCAATAATTCATGAGAGGAAAAGCGATGAATGGCAACCCAACTCTATCCACTTTTACTTGCACTTGAAAGCACTTGTACCTCTTGGAGATGATATCCTATGCTGAGTTCAAGAAGATACCGAGCAATCCCAAACAAACTGACTTTTTGTCTACTTTCGACAAACGGAAAAATACGAGCGGGTTGTTGACTGTTTCTCTTGACTCAAAAAAGTTTCTTTCATTATAAGATTTTGAGAGCTTCAGAAAAAAATGTCGACCTCGTTTGAAAAGAGACTATCTACCCCAAAACAGACAGAGAATATTTTGTAAACGGTGCCGAATTGTGTCAAGTACGTTGATTCTGAGAAGATCCTAACATGCAACATTTTCTTCGTATACATACGTGTAGTTGCTAATCCGTAGTTATTTCCTGTGATTGCTAAATGTACCAAAAAATAATAGTTTATGGGTGCTCTAAGTATTGGTCTTTCTTTGCACTACCTGATACAGGTTTTCTACTAATCACCACGAGCCATTCCTGACATAATCCAGAGCTAACGAGAGTACATACAACAGATCATTAAACGACACAGCTGATTTTCCCTTTCAGAGATGGAAAACAAACACATAATTAAAAGACGTATGGCGAAAAAAAAACTGTCCGTGGGGAAAACGCAAAAGGGAAATAGAAACAAACAAAATTGGTTGATGATATACCGAACCACATACCAGAGGGTCACAAATTGTTGGTGGGGATACATGCGTGTGCCCCGCTTTAAGTGTTACCCAGTTTATAGCAGGTTTTCCGATACGAGGTTTCCTGCATTCCTGTATCGCAGGCTAGTCATTTCTAGATGAAACGGAAATTATTTTGCATGATTATTTAAAATAATATTGTGATTAATATTTACACACGTACACGCTATATATATACTTGATTAGTCTGTCGACTCCCGTGAAACGTTTCGAATTTGCTTTTAGATATTTTTTCTGTGACGCCATGAATATTATTCCGTGCTTATTGTGGCTCAGAAACACTGAAAAAGCAAAAACATTTCCGGTGTTCACTATACATTACATGACATCACCTCAATGCCTAGACGCATAGAACTCTGAATACAGATACTTGCTTACTTGCTTATTTATTTATTTATTTATTTATTTATTAGCTCACCTGAGCCGTAAGGCTCATGAGGTGAGCTTATAGGATGGCCATGATCCAGCGTCCGTCCATCTGTCGTCAATCCGTCGTCGTCCACCATTTTCAAAGAAAGCCTAGCCTCGGCCAATCTAAGTTAAATTTTACATGAAGCATCTACAGGAAGGGAGAACCAATGTGTTCATAAATAATCCAGGTCACACGACCAAGATGGCCGCCATGTCCATATATGGTAAAAACCCTTCAGAAATCTTCTTCTCCGGAACCACTGAATCGATTTCAACGGCATGAAGCATCGGGGATTAAAGTACTACAATGTTTTAATAAATAATGACCATGTGATGACCTTGACATATTTTACGGTCGCCCATGCATTTGAATGGGGAAAGCTGTAAAAATGTCATTTGAAGGGAATAACTTGCAGGAAATGGGCAAATGGACTGAAGATTTATGATTCTGAAAAAACATCTGGACCCCAGGGGTCAGTCTGCCCCCACCCTGGGGCAATACACTGTATATTTGTATATTACAAAATATTCAAAGATCTTCTTCTCTGAAACCGCTTTGTAAATCAAAGCCAAATTTCACATGAAGCATCTACAGGAAGAGGGAATCAATGTTTTTATAAATAATCTAGGTCACATGACCAAGATGACCGCCATGCCCAAATATGTTAAAAACCCTTCAAAAATCTTCTTCTTCGGAACTGGTGGACCGATTTCAATGAAACTTGGCATGTAGCATCAGTGACCAGAGTACGTCAATGTGTTTATAAGTTATGGCCCTGGGATGACCTTGACCTTGACATATTTTACGGCAAGGTCAACATTGGTCGCCTATGCCGTTGAGTGGGGAAAACTGTTAAAATGTCATTTGAAAGGTGAAAACTTGCAGGAAATGGGCTAATGGACTGAAAACATTTGGACTCCAGGGGTTAGTCTGTCCCCACCCCGAGGCGGTTCTAACGAGTACCCACAAAATATGTTTTTGATCAAAAATAAGAAAAAATATGTATACGTGACCCCTGCAAACCCCAGTCTTTGTATATACAAAAGTGGCGTGTAAGGGGGTACACATTTCACGGACATGTTTTCCTGGATACTGATTATCCACATGTTCACTGGAAGTGTAGTAATTTCATTCTTTGTTGGAAAGGACAATGCTCAAGGTGCGGATCTCTAATGACGCCCTTGAATATTAAATGAGTTTCGCATCCATTCTTCAGTTCAAAGATCAGGTAATCGTAGATGGTGCGAAAAGGTCATAAAACATTTAATGTAAACAAAACATTAAATGTGGATTATAAGCCATCTAAACAAAAACGTAACATCCGTAAGTTACATACTTGTAAAAACTTATATTTTAATTGTTTTATATTAATTCAAAAATTATCAAACATGTACATATTTTTTTAAATTCCTCCGAGAAACTCCGCGAAACCGACTTTGATCGACAAATCAAGATAATTACCTTTCTCGGAGCAACACCGAGAAATTTCACCGAGAAACATCGAGAAATTTCGCGCGGACCATTTTGTCTACCTGGCTTATTTCGCAGTGTTTGTCCGAGAAATAAAAATTTCGCGTTTGCCATGGTTGCGGAGAAACGCGAAATATGTTGTTTTTTCTTTACCGGGAGTGTATGTAACAAAAATATTCAAAAATCTCCTTCTTTGAAACCGCTCGGCCAATCAAAGCCAAATTTTACATGTAACATTTTTAGGAAGTGGGAACCAATGTGTATATTAATAAGCCAGGTCACAAGACCAAGATGGCCGCCATGCACATACAAGGTAAAAACCCTTCAAAAATCTTCTTCTCCGGAACTGCTGACCCTATTGCAATGCAACTAGACATGTAACAAATGGGACGAGAGTACTACAATGTGTATATAAATCAAGACCCTTTGATGACCTTGACAAATTTTATGGCAAGGTCAACTTAGGTCACATATTGCAGAAAAGCATTGAAGGGAAAAACTTCAGGAAATGGGCAAATGGACAGAATATTTATGATTGTGAAAAAGAAATTGACCCTGCCCTGGGGATATATACATACATATATACATATGAACATTATAGTCAAACAAATTTATTGGTGTATATTTTCAGATTTCGGGTGAGCGTTTACAGGATCATTAGTCCACTAAAATTCATTGGGACATGTCAAAAACCTAGCACTAAATATATCATTGTACATTTTAGTTTATATTTATCATTATTATCCACAAGTCCCATTTTTAACTGCTGTAACGTGCAATATGAATTGCTGGGCTAACTGTTGTGTAAATATAATTTAAAGAACATATGCGCTTTTCACGCGCTTTCGTATGAAAATTTCCACGCTTTTGATATGGCCATCCGCGCTTTCGTAACGCGCCGTTAAATATATACGGGTGATGATGTTCGGTGTGGCTTTGTGGTTTGGAACTATATGGCAGTTGACACGGGGCTCTTCACACTATGACAGTTATGTAAATATTTGAACATAAGAACTAGCTCTCATCAGGGCAAAAAAAGCCGAAACGTTTCATTACAATTTACAATATCATCAGCAAGCAGCGCATGTTTATTTCCTTTTTGACTTATAAGTTGCAATTTCTTGCTCCTTTATTTTAGTGAATCTTTTTCGAAATTTAAAATTTTGATTTCATTTATCTTTTTAATAGTTCAAACGTTTGGAATTACTTGAATTAAAATTTGGTTAAACAAAAATTATTTAGTTTGAGTAGAGTTTTGCCAAACTTGTCATTTTCCAGTACCGCCTTTTCTGGATGTAATGTCATTCAAAATATTGTTGCCTCGCAGAGATGCAAGTGGTGCGTTTCTAAAGTGGCTCAGTATTCATGCGTGATGCTGTTCGGTGCGGTTTTGTGGTTTGGAACTGTATGGCAGTTGACACGAGGCTCTTAACACTATGACAGTTATGTAAATATTTGAACATAAGAACTAACTGCCATCACACACTGGTTCTCGCGAAAGTGGGCATTTTGAGTGGCGTAATAAAGGAGATACTAATTGGACCAAAAAGATACTAAATGCATATCTTTTACTTGTTTCATGTCTATTGTAACGAATTTTAAAGTTTTTGCACTGTAAATATCACATAGGTCCTAAACACATGGGGCAACATAACAACACTACTTTGTTTTGACTTGTATTCTACGAGCCAGGCATAGTAAACATTACGCAATCTTGTATGAAAATGGGCAATCGCTTAAGATAATCATTTAGAGCTTCTTATCAGGACTAAATACTGCTTTTGAAGTATGCAGCTTATTTACGGGTATCCAGAAAAATAAATTTCTTTTTTCAGTCAGAAGAAGTACAAATATAATGTACTTTCAGAAAAAAAACTAGTGTCAATTTCATAGAAAGCCTGCACTTTTATATACCTACAAATAACAGGAAATCCTTTTGTCTAATGGGTCATTGGGCACAATGGCTGTTTTAAACACACACAATTATAGTTCATCTAAATGGCGAAATTGAGCTATTGCGTTCGTCTTACTGTACCGACGGTTGTCCCGTAGAATACATGCACTTATGATAATTCACCATTGTTGCATTATTTGCTGGTTCCCAGCTTACACATAATCAATATTGGAAATACAGGTAATCCCCCCGAAAATAATCAATAATCCAAGGGGGTAGGGTTGGTTACCTGTATCTTCAATACTGATTGCAATAAGCTGGGAACCAGTAGATAATGAAAAAAAAGTGTATGCTCTTGTACAAAACAAAAACAAACCAAATTAAATGAATAAAGTCGGCTTGAAAAAAAATATCCGTGTAATTTAGACCCCCCTCCCCGACACCCATCACCCCCCCCCCCCTCGGCTCTTTGAAGGTCTACATGTATACTTTTCATTTTTATGCTAAAACGTCGATTGTGGGAACTACGCCGAGGTGTTTTAAAGTGATCCTTCGATCTATGCTTTGAGGTTTGTACAAAGGCATGGATTGTGGGTACCCGTTTGAACCGCCTCGCTCATGCGAAACTAACATGTATCCACAATCAACGATTTTTACAAAAGGAAGAAAAGATAAATCTCTTCTTTTTTCGATTGAAAATTATCGTATTGACACGTGAAAAATCCACCCAGGTGGTATAACCCTGTAATGGACGTGTTTTAAGCAAAATGTGAATAACAGAGGTACAGAACTGCGCATGCTAATCAAGGCCTTTGATGTTCGCTGGTCAGCAGTAGATTCAACGTATATTCGAGACATTATAAGACTGCTGAAAACCACTTGTTCTATTGAAGATGATGACTATCATATTCGTTCTAATTAGCGCACATGCTCCAATAACCGCACACCCTAAACGTTTTTGAAAAACATGCTCATAAGCGTACATGACTCGACTAACATATTGGTAGTTTACACATATTTTACACATTAATACCGTATCAAAACTTAACATTAATTGATGAATCGCTGTTTTTAAACGAATGGAACAAATGATTGACATCATCTGACATGTGTTGTTTCCGTTCGCAGTGTGCGCTAATTAGAACGATATTTAGTTACCTCACCTGGCACACACTCACGAGTTGGAGCTACAAGATAAGCTCCGGCCACTTTTTGGTGAACTCGGAGCAACTCGTACAGAAGTCGCCATATGTCGGCGATTGTTGTACACAAGTCTTCTAAACTCGTAGCAACTCGTAGCTGTCGTGGAAAGGCTAAAAATTCTCGTAACAACTCGTAGCAACTCGCCGTATAAAAGTGGGCTGGGCATGGGCGGAGCATAACTCGTACTGATCTAGTAGCTTATCGACAGAACTCGTAGTAGTGTCGTGGGATGTCGTGCGTTGTCGGCGTCTTGTCAGATATGGCGATTAACCTACGAGTTACCTACCAGTTGCTAAAATATTCAAGACGCCTTCTCGCGAGTTGCTACGGCATCTCGCGAGTTTAATACGACATTCCTACGAGTATCCGCGAGTTTCCACGACTTGTATCGTATGAATGTCGTGTAGAACTCGTAAGACATTTTACCTCGTGTCAACTTTTGCGACAAGCGGCGAGTTATGATTTGAGCTAAATCGTAGCATGTCTTAGCTTCAACTCGTGAGTGTGTGACAGCTTCTATTTTCTTCCAACTTAACTCGAGGCAACTCGCGCGACAAGCGCCGACTTATAACTCGTACCAATTCGTAGCATGTCGCAGCTTCAACTCACGACAGGCCCTTTTAACTTTACTTTAAGTTATTTTGAAAAGTTATAATTACCTGTAAGTGCACGGTGTGGCGTGTGTGCTAATTATCTGTATCTGACACCTCTATTGAGTATACCATGGAGTGCGATCTTTGCATACTTGTACCTTTTTACATGGAGTGCGTGCGCAAATGGCCGACATCAAAAAAAAAAAAAAAAAAAAAAAAAAGCTCTGGTTCAAAAAATTGGTTCATAGGGAAATTTTTTAGCAAATTAGAACGAATACGATATATTTTGTATTCTATTTTGTACATAAACAGAGTATTCAACGGGACATTTTGCTCGAGCTTAATGAAATATATTGACACGCATTTGAATACCCACACAAAAGCCCTATGAGAACAACCGATCTCATTTCTCAATAAATTCGAGTAGATCTACCCGAAATGTATTCTCCTGACATGTATTGTATTAATGTATTGTACCGGCCATATGCAGAATCAAAAGTTTACACATTATTGAGCACACAGCATGGCATCTATTTTGGTGTAATTAAAAACATACGTAATCGACACTATTCCATTCATATTTTACCACTGAAAAGCTGTCGCGTCAGGATAAATAAGCATCTCGTTAAAAAGAAATTTCCACCTGTTTTATGGATCATGTTTGTTTTCACAACCGCTTTCAGCTTCTAGCAGCTTTGAAAATGGTCGTCCATCCACCGATTATGACGTAAATTTCTATTTGATATATGGTCAGCCAAAGTCATTGTCCCGTAGAATACGTCCCGTAAAATACAATCGCGATTTCAGATTTATTTCCGACAAGCCGTATTATACAAAAATTATGAAATGTCTGTAGTGACCAACACGGGTTCTCTCCCTTTCACTGTAGGGACGGAGCCATAACTATGACTAAGCACTTCCTTACTATTGATGGGCTCGTAGAATGCAACAGAAAATTACGATTTCATTATAAAGAATGCGGCATCATATCCAACGATAAGTTCTAATAAATGCCATTAAAATACTTTCATTTTTTGTCGAGATAAGTGTTAGTGACTCTCCGGTGAAAACAGTCATGATGAGTATCTCTTTTTGAAAGAATTTATTTAAGCTTTTATATCTGGGCTCGTAGAATACAACACAGGCAATGACAAATATACTTTGATTCTGTTTATTTCCATTTATCTCTGGTGATTGGGCGTATATTAAGGATCAGAACAATACTTCTGTAGTAACATTTTCCGAGCGTGTCTGGCTGTTTTAATGCAAAAGGTCAATTGAGAACCTACCCATTTAACTATGACATTGTGATTTAATAGAGACCTTGCATCAACACATGCTAGCATACGTACCGTTCGGTATGTTAGACTCAAATTTTCTGTTCAAATATTTCAATATGAAACGCAATCTTAATTCAGGTTACCTATTCATTAAAGTAGCATAAGATGTGCATTTTTCGCTATGACGCAGTTTGGTCCACTTTCGTGAGAACTAGTGCACAGCAGAAGAAAAGCCGTTATTTTGCCAGAAGCTTTCCTTTACAATATAATATCATACATGTGTTTTTAATGATAGTTGTTTGTTTTGGGAAGCGCGAGTTTATGTTCACTTTTGACTTTAAGTTGCAATTTCTTGTTCCTTTATTTAGTCAATGTTTTTGGCAATTTAAAATTCTGATTTCATTTATTTTTTAAGTCAATGTTTTTGGCAATTTAAAATTCTGATTTCATTTATTTTTTAGTAAGTCAAACCTTTTGAATAATTTGAATACAGTTTGGTAAAACAAAAACTGTTTAATTTGAGTAGAGGTTTGCTAAACTAATTATTTCCAGTACCGTCCAATCTCGATGTAACTTTTAATTCTTGACTTTATTCTTGAACGCTACCCACTTGTCGTTTGTATTTCTGTGGGAGTCAGAATAGGAAATTCTGAACTTTATTTCTCTTTAACCAGAGAAGGGACGTTTGGAATTGTAATGTACATGTAACTATCAGCATGTTTATCATTTAGTTATTATTTAAATACCAGATACCCCACCCCTTTATCCATATGTAGAATAAAGTTTGCGTAAACGTATAATCACAGGATAAAGTTTAGTAGCCCCTCTGTTGATTGCCTTAGGATTTCCGTCTGGTTAAATTTGCAAAGCAACTTTCTGTCTAATTTTATAAGAAAATGCACAAGGTGCACGATTTAGACACATATAATGGCTTTTTTCACAAAACATCATTTTTGTAACTACCCGATAAATGATAAAATCATTGCTTTTGTTTATAGCGTTTCCGAATAGAGGCTGTTGCCAGTGACAAAAATCCGATTTTTTTAGCAAGTCCTATCGAGAAATTTCGGAATTGGGAAATTACCTCTCTTTGAATCAAAATAAGAAGGAAAATGTGACAAAACCACAAACATTAATTCAACTTTCTTCTAGAAAATGTTCGGATTTAAGCATAATTACTGGTAATTTCAACCGAAAACTATGAAGAGGTTTTGAAGCTGTAGTGATTTAAACAGTCCCAATGGGTTTTACATGTATTTCCTCTGACTAAAATTTTGCCTCTGAGGCATATGTGCGTGATGCTGTTCGGTGTGGTTTTGTGGTTTGGAACTGTATGGCAGTTGACACGAGGCTCTTTACACTATGACAGTTATGTAAATATTTGAACTTAAGAACTGCCTGTCATCACAAGAGAAGAAAGCCGTTATTTTGCCAGATGCTTTTCATTACAATTGACAATATTATCGTCAGCATGTGTTTTGATTTACACATGATCCGCCGGTGATTGTTTATTTCCAGTAGCACGTTTTTTTGTTTTCTTTCCTTCGTTCTTATAGTTTGCTGTGTCCCTTTTCCCAACGTAGACTGTTCCAATTTGGTCAGACAGTGCAATCTACGGATATTAGGAAATACCGGTACATTTTTCCAGCTTTAAAATAAATAAATAAATAAATAAATAAATAAATAAATAAATGTTATCATAAAATGATAAGACTTTAAACATAATGAAGTACTTAAAATATCTATCCTTGCAAAGCCCAGTGAGTTGGTGTGGTTTCACCACGAAGACCGAACAACTAACTAAATGAGGTTATGGCCATATGAAATCGATTTAAGCCCGCCAGTAATTTTATATTGCTGATCGTTCCAAGGCGATAGTTCTGTGGTGGTTCTTATTGTTTTATGTTTTGGTGTTGAATTTTTGTGCTGTTAACACCTGATGTATGTTTTCATATTTGTGTTTGGGTAACTTAGTGGGTAATTTAATGGCCAATTATTGGGAAAATAGCTGCCCATTTGGTTCACTACATGTATATGTTGTTTTAGTATAAGTACCTTATTGTTAATTTAGTTTTTTTCTCACTACGTTTTTTGAGTGGGAATTTCTTTCTGGTTTGCGCCATTTCCTGATCATTGCCTATATTTACTTTTTTGAAAACAAGTAAAAAATACATGTAACTTACTATAAAATATACTGAACAAAAAAAAAAAAAAAAAGAATTCCACTAAATTTTGAGAAAACTATGATAGAATCAGAAATCATTGCATTTTCTACGTCATCTGCATTAGATATCAGGCTTCCGAATGCAAGAAACCGATTTTCATTTTGATGCGTATTTACGGAGTTATCCGATGCCGACCATGGGCATGCCGAAAGTAGAAATCAACACAGTGCGCATGCGCAATCATTAAAATAGTGGTATGATTTAAATTCGCTATAAATCAAAATCAAAATGTACCACTCTGCAGATAACTCACACGTTAAAGAAATAAAACGAATTAAATTGAAATTATCCCCCTTTCAATTAAAAATATAGGGATTTTGATGGTTTTAATTACGAGCTTGTGTGTCACGGAACTTTATTTCTTTTTCATTGTTTCTTGATGGTTTGGAGGTTCAAAAATGTGCGCATGCGCAGGGCATTTTTTTCCGATTTGCATTATTTAAGACTACAAAAAATTCTCATTCAATTTTTATCGAAACGAAAATCAGTTTTTGCATGATAAACCCTAATATCCAATGAATGGGAATCATACAGCAACAGACCTGAAATTATTAACGTTTTACCTTTAAACTCGAAAATCCTCGGTGGCCTACTGTTGCGTTTTTTGTTTTTTTTTTTTTTTTGTTCAGTATATATTTTCATGGAAATCAAGTTTTTGCCGTTTAAAATATTTGTATACTTTCTTCATTAAAAATGAAATACAGGTAATATATACTTTATCTAGCCGGTACCTATACTTTACAGAAATTGTTCAAGAGGACTGAACTTTTATCGTTGTATGTAAATCGGTGATATTTAATACTGAGATGTCCCGGTGATGATATTAATGACGCCTGAATTGTCCCGTCCATGATATTCGCAGCATGTTGCAAGGTGCATGGTGTAAGAGAAGGCAAAACAAATCCGTAAACAAGGTAACGAGCCTTATCAATTTGTAAATGATTAACCCTTAATTATCTTAATTGAATTCATTACCGAGATAATTACATGTGAACCTGAAATACGGGTCATTTTACGTTCGATCAAAGAACTGTGTCTGACGTTTTTTGTTGCAAAGAGAGATAAGTTTGGTAGACATTTCCGTTTCTATAAAGGGATTTTTTTTTTATTTCCGTCTGTTTATTTTGAATGTGAATGTCCAAGTACATCATCAGGAAAACATGTCCGTGCAATATATACCCCCATAAACCCCACTTTTATATAGCAAAACTGGGGTATGCGGGGATATACCTATTTTTTCTTATTTTTGCTCCAAAACATAGATTGTGAGTACTCGTTAAAACCGCCTCGGCGAGGCGGTTCTAACATGTACCCACAATCTATATTTTGAGCAAAAATAAGAAAATATAAAAAATTTCTACTGAAAATTTTCGATTTTTAAAGCTCAAAAATATCTCTGTATATTGCATGGGCATGTTTTCGTAATGGAATGTCCAAGTACATAAAATCCATCCTTCGTTATAATGTTATGTTGCCAAGTCGAATATCTCCTCTGCCCCGGGAACACGATATTATGATAATAGAGCTTATGTTAGAAATGACCAATGTGTTTTAAAATGTATACAAGTAGTCCCGGTTACATGTAGTCACGGTTGTTTGTCAACGTATACATGTAGTCCCGATTGTTTGACGACAAAACAATATTAACGAAAACTGCTTTGGTGATGATGAAAACAAAACTTGCGTATGTGGTCAAAGTGACATTCTTTTAAGATTTGTATGGCACATCTACGCACAACATGTGTATAGGAATATTGTCTGAATTTCTGTAGACCATACGATTTTGAAAACACATGCATGGATACGTATGTTTTCGAAATAAAAACATAACAACGTCGAACAACAAAAACATTCGCTGCACTTAAGAAAAGAAAAAAAAAAACATTTACGACTGTAGAATATATTTCTCAAATAGCGAAAAAACTAGCTATACAAGGATTTTACATGGCTTATTTTCATACTTATCTCTAATTGATACCATGCCCATAAACACTCAGAGTAAAGCAGCAGGATATTCCTGATAGCGTAAGAATATGCCGCTGTTTTCATGTATATTCAGACATAAATATAGCAGCTAGTTAGCCCATATCTTCTCCTCTTGCATGTGTTCCCACATGTGTTGCTTGTGTGTTCAATTTGCGGGAATGTGAATGATGAAGGATTATGTAACACGTGCAATAAGATGTGAGGATTCGGAAAATGATATGTATCTTTGATATTGCATGTGCTAAGCCAGACATTTTATCCTACGGTGATCTGTTTAGTACCCAAAAACTTCCAACGCAAGCCGAAAAACGACGCGCAATCACAACATTATTTATCGGAATACGAATGAAAAAAAAAAATAAAGAACAAAAACACGAAGCTCTAGATCTGGCCTCGCAGTTATAAAACTTTTTCAAGCTCAGCTCAGCTGAGCATGAAATTTCAACTGCTCATTAATGATGAAATAGTCAAAAAATTGTGGAAAATTCAGGCTCAAAACTCAAAAACTAGTAATTTATCCAGCGCATAAATGTTAAAATGCCAACAATTGTTGGCATTTTAATATTTATGAGCAGGATAAATTATAGTCTCAGCTGAGTTGAGCATGAAAAAAGTTTATAACCTCAGGACCTGGACTAAAATAAGATGACTGATTCATTAGCAGGAAACGGCATGTGCTTATTGCAAAAATAATCCCCGCATTCTCTCTAGCGTTCTATTCGAAGAATCTCTTCTGTTTTTGCTTTTTTCTGCGGAATGTTCATTTTCCACATTCTTCAGGAAATTTATGATTGCGTGTTATGTTTTCTTCAGTAGAAGTAACTTCAAGTTTAACAAATCGGTCAGTGCGTGATTCTTTATCATGTTTGTTATGGGTAATGCCAGAATTATACATGGTGACGTTAAGAATACAAGCACTGCAATCCTTTTGACAAAGTTATTACCGAACATGCGCTGTACAAATCAGTTTCACATGGTATACAGCACTATTGATCTCTAGTTTTCTGCATGACCATTTTGCTTATAAACATGCTTGAATAGAACTCCTTTAAACTTACTTGAATTGACATCGTCCTGGGGGCTTCCAGTCGGTTCTTCCTTCGGCTCCGGTGTGTGTTTGGTTTGACAGTTCAAGTCTAAGTCGGTCATCATACCGGGCGGTTGCCCGTCCCCGTGCACTAAATTATTCGGCGAGTCCGGGGTACAGGTCTGTGTAGGCAGTCCTGGGCTGGGCTCCGTGCATCCAAACATGGCACAATTTTCACCAGGAATTTCACCTAAGTCCAATAGATGGTTGACAGAGAAACTTCCTTTAGTATTCTGTAAACTGTTATGATAGGCAGCAAGTTTGTCGAAGTTACTCTGATAATGGTTCTCTTGTGGAAGCATAGAATAAACACTCATTTTCGGGCTATGAAGTTCGCTATTAACGTTTTATAATTAGCTCCCCGGGGCCTGGAATGTTGTATTTCTGTCGAGGTTCCCTAAGAACATAATATTTACACACAAAAATTGTCACCGTTTAGTCTATCAAGATGGCGGCTAATTCCTTCCAGTTCGATTGCTTGATTTGTTTATCTTATGTCGTTGTTTGTTGATGATTATTAAATTCCAGGAAACGATGATCACCTTTGATAGAATAATAAAGAATAAATGAACAACAACTGTTAAAAGTGAATTGGTTTTAACTTCATTATCTTGTAAAGCAAGCGCTTTAGAAACCGAGATCCTATGATACAGCTACTCTCCACAGGTGGAGGTGAGGCTGGTACTACAGCCAATCAGAGCGAAGCATTAATGAACTGAGGTGGGAATAAGATAAACGCCCTGCAGCCAGTAAGATTTCTGCAAGATTTTGTGCTGTCACAGCAAAGAGGTAAACAGACGGTTTGTTTGTTTGAAGATTATCGCAAATTGTTTGGATTAGGAACAGAATACTCTCACTCTTGAAGATGTCTTTGAAATGGGAGAGTTTTGTTTGTTGTCGGACGAGGGGCATGCTCTGTTGAAACCGTTACATTCCGTTCTTGTTCATGTTTCAAGGATATATGATTAGATTGTTTCTGACTTATAAAATATGGGTTTGAATCTTATTTCGCCCGGGAATAGTTCTTTCTTTCTTTCTTTCTTTCTTTCTTTCTTTCTTTCTTTCACGTCTCAAAGACAAACGTTTAAATTGTTTAACCTATATTTTTTTCAGAATATTCTTTCTTTTCTAACGTCTATTCATTCTTTCTATGTTCAGCGGGATTGGGGGAAAATTGGTCATCTTAAACGGTTACAATTTCTGGGGAGGTAAATCAAAATGAATTTAAGACTGTTTCAGTATTTACCCACTGGCTGATTTGTTTTAGTCTGAAGATTATTAGCTCCTTCTACAGCATTTTTTTCAGTACATGATGATCACGCGATACGAGGTAAATCCATACAATAAGTGCAAAATATAACATATTTGGGGAATGCAGGCTGTACGTGCATCAAAACAATAACAGTTGTAGGCATACAAAGATACACGAATAATATGAGAGATAAATATTGAACGATGGAATAAATAAATAAATAAATAAATAAATAAATAAATAAATAAATAAATAAATAAATAAATAATCCACAAATATAATTAATAGTGCTTATCTAAGGGTTCTCTAGAAATAATTCAACTGACGGTTTTGAGTTTATGTTATTACAAATAATTGAATAATCATGCATTCTCAATAAAGCGGTGCAATTTGCCTTTTAACGTGTCGTCATATTATAAATAGTTTTATATAATTCTCCCCATCTTAATTTATTTATGCAATACAAGCAGGGTCAGTGTCGATAAAAATTCGATGTGCGTACTTCTTATCTACTATCTTATTTGTGTTTTACAACTCACTTACTGTGCGATATGGTAAGGTTCGTTACTGTCGCCACTGCTATATGCGGCTTTAAAATGCATTTTTCGTGCTTCTGTGGCCCTCTAACACACAGACTTTGTATTTTTATTATCAACATGTATGTAGGCCTCAACAAGCACATAAAATACTTTGCAGTTTATCACTTTCTATGAGCACGATTTCTAGTTTTGCATTTGTCGAAGTAGTTTCTGTAATTCATATTATCTGACTTATGCAGTGCATCTACCCCGTTCCGGACCAGCCAATACCAGAAATCTTTACTTACATATTAAGATTGTATCGGTATCTTGACATTAAAAACATGTAAATTGGAATGGGGCTTATAGTGTTGATGCATAGGAGTGAATTCAGTTCCCCTCTTGTGTGTAGATTTAAGAAAGTAAGGTTCGTTACCGCAATATTTACGAAACTATTTGTAATACTCAAGACAGAAGCCGTCAAATTATTCCATGTTATCCATCTCGCATTGGTTTGGTACGAGAACGTATATGTGCATGGTTTAAGGTCCAGAAAATAAGCATAAAGAGAAAAAATGTAAGGTTCGTTTTGTAAGGTTCGTTACCTAATATTGTCAATTAGCTCTTTAATTGATATCACACACTTTCGCGCCAATTTTTTCTTCATATTTTGGAGGGAAATGACACCAGAGATACTTACACGCTATCGCAGCCACCGTTTTGTGGATGATTTGGTATGATTTTGGCGAAGCCCCGGGATTTACTGTTTACAGACAACGTAACATTCAAAATAAAGTTTTGTAACGCCCTGATCTGATGATTTCATTTTATATTATCTTCAAATAAAATGCATTTCAAACGAAGTTTGATTTACTATGTTTGACAGAGGAGGTAGTCATAGGATGGCATAAAAGTTAAAGTAAGGTTCGTTACCAGATGTAACGAACCTTACCAAGCATTTTTAAATCGTGTAACTATATTTACTATGAATAAAATATGTATTCATTATTATAGTTTGTTAAATTAATGCACATTCTTTTGGTAGGACCCTGACAGGACTTGTTCTTGTTCGATTTTATGGTTCTAAAAGAACGATAATTTGTACCTGCAAGCTAGGCATTTCTATGCATGCTTTGTCATGGAGTATGTGGGAGTCCAAATTATTCTGAGAACATGCAAATCTGTGTTTTTAGAACTAGTATGCTCTTTCTCTCCCTCTCTCTACACTCAACATATGTCTATGTAGAAGACTATATGGTATAAACCATGGAAGATCTTTAAGTAAGGTTCGTTACGGAAAGGTAACGAACTTTACAACAAAAAATCTTTTGTGTTCTACGCACAAACCTTGAAATAAACATGCACTTGCGATTGGAAATTTCATGTACAGTGTGGCTAAGGGCAAGAAGCTACCGTACGATTAAAGATATAGGGAACTGGCATTCTAGAACAATGTTGTATCCATAACGAACCTTACAACGAACCTTACATCTAGGGGAAAATTCAAGTCATTTTTTTAAGAATATTAATGTGTTCATGTTGAAAATACTTTGGATATTAGAAATTAATGCATTTTCCTTGAGGAAAATGTTATTTTCATTGGTATTGAGCAATGCTGAAATTTTTATGTTTGAAAATGCCAATTGCACCGCTTTATTGAGAAAGCGTGAATGTAATACATGCAAGTTGTTCACTCGTTTGTAGATCTATACATAGAAGGCTGACATCCAGTTGCTTAATGAAACTCGTCCACAACATCACTTCCATAGATTTCAATCATTACGAAAACATGCCTATGATATATACAGAGATTTTTAGTTGTAAAAAATGAACATTTTAAATAGAAATGTTTCGATATTTTTCTTATTCTTGCCCAAAACATAGATTGTGGGTACAAGTTAGCCCGAACCGCCTCGCTATGTTTTCAGATTAATGTTCTTTGGGAGACCATGTCTGTGTTTGTATTTATCTTCTAAAAGTAATTTGCACGGCTTTGGCATTTTACATGGACGGCATACATGTTTTCTTAACCACGACAAACACTGTGTACAAACGCTGACAAATTTGAACAGGTTAAGAAGTCTCTTGCCTTCTTACTCTAGTCTTGATTGAGGAAAAGTTATTACATCTTTATCAACAGCAACAGCCAACTACCACTGTGACACATATTCATTATGAAAACTTGCCCGTGCAGTATACAGAGACTTTTCAGTTTTAAAAAATGACAATTTCATTGGAAAAATTTCAATATTTTTAACATCTTTCCTCAAAACATACATTGTGGGTACAAGTTAGAACCGCCTCGTCGAGGCGGTTCTAACGAGTACCCACAATGTATGTTTTGGATCAAAAATAAGAAAATTAGGTTTACCCCTGTATAACCCAGTTTTACTACATAAAAGTGGGGTTTAAGGGGGTATACATTGCACGAACATGTTTTCCTGATGACATTATTCATTATTTTGTTAGATGACGGAATGTCAGTGTGAAATACTGAAGAGACTGCATTCTAGAGCACCATCTTTTCCCTTGCTTCTTATTCCGCACCCGAATTCTTTAAAATGACCCAGGAACACAAACATACACACACGGTAAACAGCCGAGGTAATGTGTGGACGGTGAAATTTCCTAGCCGCGTTGTTCCTGGACAGGCCTCCATGAGACAGGTTGCCTGTAATAAGTGCACATTACTTGCGTCAATAACATATATTCATCGGACGAGGTATTGATCGATGAACAATTCTGTTGAAAGCAACAAAAAAGCAGTAATACTACATACCAGACCTACATATACAACCCATGAACATGTGAAGTCCACTAATGCCTCCGTGTCTATCCAAAAAGATTTCACGGTATATAAGGGTTATTCCCAGTATGGAATAGGTGTCTTGAGAGCTACCGGGCACTGTAGACCTGTTCTGCGCAAAAAAGAAGGTACAAAGTAAGTTTCTGATGATCTTTAGTTTTCCGGGAAGATTCCAGTTGCGAACACCGGTCACTCAGTGGAACGTGGAAAAAATGCAATTTAACAGTAAATTTTACCCCTATTTGATTAATGATCAATTTTCTTGACCATAGTTTTGGCCCATGGCAATAGAACGGTTAATAATAGGTAAATAAAATGTCTTTCAAGTGACAACATTGATATTTTGTCCGCAAATGTGATGTTTCTGAAAAACCTGTTAAGGATGCGTTTCTTTTTTATTGTCTACGCGCCAGCGCGTAGACTACTCTAAGGTTTGAGATTGACCTACTTACAAGACAACTCATACACCTCTCTACAACTGCAACTGCACGTTTGAGTCTAGTGGCTTGACCATCGTGTTAGTAGGATTCCGGGTCGTTTCGCCAAGGACCGTGTAAACACCCCCAAACACCCATGCAAACCTCCCTTTGGTTGGTAACACTTGTACCAATGGTGCAGTAGGTACCAAAAATGGGGCAAATTGTTAAATTCGTGGAACTGGTGCATGATTGCATTCTATCTAAGCAACAACGGAATGAAATGAACCGACGGTATTGTGACGCTATATGGTCAGGTATGAAAGCTTTGACCGCGCCCCACCTGTCGTGTAGCCAATTGCATTCTATCCAGTCCACAACGGAATGAAATGAACCGACAGTATCGTGACGGTCGATTGTCAGGTATGAAATGCTTCCACCGCGCAGCGTTTTATTTCTGTTCAGTCAAATGCACCACGATGAAATGGGAGTATGGTCAGATTCTTTGAAATTCTAGTTTATATATGCGAAGCGTAGACCAAGCTTTTTGTTAAAGCTTATACTTGTTGGGTACACAACATCAAAACATTTCATGAAAATGAGTTTATCTCCTGTCGGTTATATTTGAATGAAAGAGACACCAATAGCCGACTAGAGATGAACCTGTCACAGATGTTGATCGATGCGGACTCAACAGCCTACTGGAGACAAACCTGACACAAGAAACAGAGATTTTGTTTTCGGGGCAGTTTCTGCTGTTCAACTGATCACACGAAAAGATTTTTGAATATATGCATGCTGCCTTAATCATGACAATACAATTTCTGATTACTGGATTTTTATTTATTTCGCCAAGTTTTCCATACATAAACAAATGTCTTATCTTTCCTTATTCGACCTAGTCATTACATCCAAACTTATGTCACTACGCAAAGGAACTAAAATGAAAGTGTTATTTGTATCAAACGTCTACGCATTGCTTTCCCTTGGTAAGTTTTTCTTCGAACATCTTCGTTGATAGTTGCTACTATATACATGTATGTACATTTAATTTGACAACCCCTTCGTCAAAAGAAAGCAGGTCTTCATATGAATATAAATGAGTGACGGTTCATATGTGTAATCATTAGCCAGACAGGTCGTGTTGTAAACTCAATAGCAAACGAAATGCACAATACCGGTGCACAATCAAACTTAACAAAAATTACAACTCTATTTCACCTGAATGGAATGAATAGTGAACATGGATGACAGTTGGTTCCGCTAGGCGACTTATCGCACATGTCAATGCCGAACTTCCAAAATCGATGTCCTGTCCATTTTTCTTCTTTAGCTAGTGTAACAGCTATATGCTCTAACGGCTGGATGCGCTATGATGAATCCTGTTATTTCTTTGAAGACATTAAGAAAGAACCTTGGCATGTGGCTTACGTGAGTAGATTATTCGAAATGATAAAAATTCTTTTGCGTTTGCTCGTACCACTTATATTAAAAATCTGGATTGTTTACTTACGAAGTTGGCACATACTTCATTAAGTTATAAGTTGCGATTTATATAATCAGTTCATTGGCAATTTTATTTTTAATTACAAATAAAAGAACGTAAGCGAAAGACATACACATCGCTTAATCTGCTTAACCTTATATTCGGATGTGTGTCGGTGCATGTATCTGTCTGGTTTTCAGAACTACTGTAGTGTGATGGATGCTAATTTAGTCAAGATAGAATCTCAGAGAGAAAATAACTTCCTCGTCGCTGAAATAAAGAAGCTCCATCCAGGTAATAATGCCATTCGTGCATGTGTATATTGTTCATTCACCAGTTTCAGAGTAAGTGTCTATATTGTTCATTCGCCAGTTTCAGAGTACGTGTGTGTATTGTTCATTTATAAGTTTCAGAGTACATGTGCATATTAATTGTTCTTTCATTGTTCTTTCATCACATTCCTAGTATGTGTGTATATTGTTCGTTCATTCAGTTTATAGTATGTGTGTATATTGTTCATCAGTTTCAGAGTACGCGTGTATATTGTTCTTTCATTCAGTTTAGAGTATGTGTGTATATTGTTCATCAGTTTCAGAGTACGTGTGTATATTGTTCTTTCATTCAGTTTGGAGTATGTGTGTATATTGTTCATCAGTTTTAGAGTATGTGTGTATATTGTTCATTCACCAGTTTCAGAGTACGTGTGTATATTTTCACCAGTTTCAGAGTACATGTGTAAATTGTTCATTTATCAGTTTCAGAGTATATGTGTTTATTGTTCTTTCATTACATTCAGAGTACATGTGTATATTGTTCATTATTGGCATGTTCACTGAGTTTTAGAGTACGTGTGTATAGTGTTCGTTTATCATTATCAGGCGTTGTGGTGCTGGGACGCTGCGGTGATACGCATGTCATGTTTATTGTTTCTGCTGTAGATCCATATTTCTGCTTTAGATCCCGAGGGTCAATTCTGGACTGCCGGGAACGACATCCAAGTCGAGAAGGACTGGGTCTGGGCAGGTACTAACGAGAATATATCAGAATTCACTGACTGGACCCCCGGGGAACCTAACTCTGGGGGCGGGACTCGTGAAGAAGACTGTCTGACGATCTATCCTCGGCAGGGGTACCACTGGAATGATGAACACTGTGATAGGCCAATGAATTACATCTATGAACATTGGTAATTTGCAGTACCATATGTTTGCCTTATGGTTGCATTATAAGACATACTGTAAAACACATATCATCACATAATAAGATTTCAATGCAGGGTTGAATACAAATGAGCCGCCCCATGGGAAAACCAACAATCTGCATATGCGAAAACAAAGGCGCAGATCAGCTTCGCAGTAACTGCGAAGCTGATCAGCGCCTTTGTTTTCGCTACACGGATAGTACACTTCCTCTTCTTCCTAAATCCGAAATTTCAAGCTTTTGGCCTGCTTCTGTGCTTGTGCAGCCTGACTTTGTGTCGGACCTGTTCGGAAACCACATTGTTGGTTTTCCCCACGAGGCGGCTCAAATGTAATTTACTCTGTCACCCGGCTAGCATCAATCATAAACAAGAATGACGAGCACAATAGACCGGTCGTCGTTTTGTTTTTGTTGAATAGCCATTGCCCACGGAAGACCATGGCGTCGAAACAATGTCATACTACTGTCAACATGAGAAAAAGGTAGAGGTAGGCAATGATCAGGAAATGTGACAACCAACATTTTGCATATGCGAAAACAAAGGCAGAATAGTCTCTGCACAGCTGATCAGCGCCTTGTTTTTTTTTCGCTGCACAGATAGTACGATTCCTCTTCTTCTAAAATCCGAAATTTTAATGTTCTAGCCTATTTATGTGACTGTACAGCTCAGTTTGTGTCCGACACTGTCGAAAACACCGAATATAGATTTTCCTCGCGTCGCGGATCATAACAATAATGATATGATACTCCGTTGCTTCCACGTTGTGTACTGGCACAAACATGAACATTCATGAGTTGAAATAATCATTGTTAATTCTTTTTTTCAGGGATCCTCAAAATGGTGGCGAAATTGTTGGTTGAAATGTTTGTCATGTAATGAGAATAAAGTGTCAACATATCTATATGTACTTTTTAACATATTCATATTTAATAACACACATCTGCATTTTGCAGTACAATCACTATTTTTATACCCGAATGAAATATCCATGGAGTTCAACAATCAAATACCGTGGGCGATCCCATGCATTCACGAAAGAACAAAAGAGAAATCTTCGTCAAACGTTATAAAATAGCTAGCTTTTATCCTCGAGGGGGGGGGGGGCGTAACTATGGGGTAATTGTGGTACGGGTGTGTTGCCTAAATTTCTGAAACCTACCCCAATCATATACCTGGTCATTGAAAAAATAGACCCATTCATATACTTGATTGATCAAAATATTGACCCATTCATATACTGTCCTTTGATTTTTTATACCCATTCATATACTGTCCTTTGATTTTTTATACCCATTCATATACTGTGACCAATTGCTGCTTCGTATTATCTGTGCAGAGATTCTGAGCTCGATTCTAAGGGCGTATACTGAGGTCCTGTACCTCGTGACTGAGTTTCGTGACAGGAAATCTTTGCAAATACCATAAAATACAGGGATGCCAGAAAAGATGGGCCATTGATATACCACACAGGAAGTCTAGGGCTATTCATATACTGTTGTGTAAAAAAATGGGTCCATTCGTATACTTTTACTTGAAAATTGAAGCCTATTAATATACTGGCGAGGCTAAAAAAAGGGGGCTATTCGGGCGGCACATCCCTACTATGTCATATAGGTAGTTACCCACCCCCGAGCTTTTATCATGGAACAATAACCAGCTCTCTCCCAATACCGGTTTTATAAAGGGTCACTGATGAGGGTTCAGTACCCGAAATTCCGCAATATGGCCCATTCTACCTCCCTTTGAACGCTTTCACTGCTTCCAAAGGATCAAACTTTATGTTTTATTATCCACCGTCAGTATCTACACTTATATAGCAAATCTTGCATTAGAGAATCTTGAATATTTCCGCAAACGAGTGCTTATCAAAGAGACATAACATTTTTCTCTAACACCTGAACTTCTTTGAACGAAATTCTCAACAAATTCTATAACATTAGCAATTGCTTACTCTCTGTCTTAATGTCATAACAATTGTAAAAACCAAGCCGTGCAGATACTAAATCTGAATGGTTTACTGGTGTAACGTACAACCGAGCCAAGACAAAGCAAACCCCTGTCGGTGGAAAAGCATACTCATCCACTAAGGCTGGTTTACTGCGCTATATAGTCAATACTTATTCGAATCACAAAGTTGGCATATCTCAATCACTCAAGATGCCGCTACTTGAAACGCTGCGCCAATGTCTTCTACCAAGGGAGGCTATCCTGTTATATTACTTCCCCCTTCGAGACGTCTCGCCCCGAGACTTGGCCTGGGAAACACATGGGTAAGGCAACTCCGTTCTCAGGGTTCTGGCAGTCGTCATCATCCAAACGTTGCCACCAAATGTAACGTACAGCCGAGCCAAGCCACAGCAAACCCCATCGGTGGAAATGCATGTTCATCCAGTATAGTAATGGTGGTTTACTGCGCTATACAGTCAACACTTACTCGATTCACAAAGTTTTGAGTTTCTAATTTGCATATCTCAATCAGTCAAGATGCCGCTAATTAATACGTTGCACCAATGCATTCTACAAAGGGAGGCTATCACACTGGTATAACATTACGCTAAATGACACCCGCAGTACTACTAAACCCCACGTATGTGTCCAATTGTTTGAATGTGTTTGTTTGAATTGATCATGCTTAACGCCTAAGTCAACGGCTAAGGTCATGCCAGGACGTTGCCTCCATTTTATCTAGGACTTTTACGGTCCAAAATCAGGATGTTATGGCTTCAGAATCAGAATCAGAATAGTTTACTGGTGAAACGTCAAACTGACAATACCACACCAGGGGGATGGGGCTTGACCGGAGGGGATTAGTCCCGAGCTCTCACAAGAGATGCAAATTTAGACACACAATCATCTGACAATTCAACAGAGGAGATCAGAGAATCAGGGAGTTCATTCCAATCTCTAATGGTCTGGGGGAAAAAACTGTGTAAATACTAAATAGGCATTTGTACTTGCTGAAGGTATCTGAAATGCCAAGGACTGTTGATTCCTACAACGCCTATTTTTTGGGGATAAGGTCATCCGTGGGTATTTTTGCTCTCCCTTTTAGACCTTTGTAAAGTAATATAATTCTATTATCCTTCCTTCTTTTCTGCAGGGATTCCCATTTTAGTTTTTAAGGATGCCAGTCATACTACCTTTTTCATATGTATAGTTCCTAGTTACAAACCTAGCCGCACGCTTTTGCACCTTCTCCAAATCATCTATCAGACCTTCATAATGAGGGTCCCAAACTGAGCTACCATATTCAAGAATAGGTCTCACCAGACCTTTATAGGCAGCTTCTCTCACATCTTGGGGGCAAGAAAACAGATTTCGTCTAAAAAAACCAAGGGTCCTATTGGCTTTGGTACACACATTGCTGATGTGAGTATTCCATTTTAAATCCTTAGTTATTGTTACACCAAGATATTTGATACTCTCAACATTTTCCAACACAGTACCCTCAAGCTTGTAAGAAGCCTGAATTTTACTAGTACGTTTATTTGTCAGCTGCATCATGTTGCACTTGACAGGTTGAAATCTCATACCCCATTTCCTGGCCCAACTACCTAATCGATCAATATCCTTCTGAAGTTTCACTGTATCCTCCATATTCTTAATTTCACGATAACAAACACAATCATCAGCAAAGAGTCTGATTTCCGATTCAATATCTGAGGTGATATCATTTATATGCAACGAAAACAACAAGGGGCCAAGAACGGTGCCCTGTGGGACACAAGATACATCAGGAGCCCAGTCTGATTTAACGCCATTAACCACAACTCTTTGTTGTCTATAGCAAAGGAAGGCATCAATCCATTTAATTGTCTTCCCACCAATTCCATAACTGAACAATTTGCTTTTAAGGAGTTCATGTGGGGGAGTGTCAAAAGCTTTTTCAAAATCCAAGATAAATGTATCAACCTGACCTTGATTGTCTAAGATTTTTGCCCAGCCATCAATCACTGTAGCTAACTGGGTTTCACAACTATGGGATTTCCTGAATGCATGTTGCCTGTCTGACAAAAGTTTATGATGATCCAAATGGGACATGATATTAGAACACACTATATGTTCCAGAAGTTTGCAGGGTACGCAGGTCAAGGAAACTGGACGATAGTTGCAAGCAAGAGACCTGTCAGCCTTTTTCAACAGGGGACAAATGTTTGCTAAAGACCATTCTTTGGGGATTTCACCCGAGTCTATTGACTGTTGAAAAAGATGTGCAAAAACAGGACCTAGCTCAGATGCCAATTCCTTAAGGACTCTATGATGAAGCTCATCAGGACCTAAAGCTTTCGACGGGTTCAAACCTTTCAGAAGTTTTGTGACACCTTCTTTGGATACCACTATGTCTTCCATAAACGGGGCTTTTCTATTCAAAAGAGGGACCTGGCTATGTTCAGTTTTGGTGAACACATCCGTAAACTGACCATTGAATTCACCAGCCTTTTCAAAATCTGATTCAGCAAGACCACTTCCATTTCGCTTTTTCAAAGGGGAGGGGGATAGCTTGAACATCTTTTTTCTGACTATTTATGTACCGATAAAAATCTCTTGGATTAGCCTTAACATCGCCAACCAAGTTATTTACATACAACTCATGCTGTTTTCTGATATCTGCTTTGATTTCTCTTCTCAAAGTTTCAAATTTTGTTCTAAATTTTGCACTCCCAGTTTTCTTCGCTTTAGCGTGAGTTGCATTTTTTTTCTACGAATCTTTCTTATTTCAGGAGTTAACCATGGGACTGAGCCTCACTGAGGAAACTGAGCGACTAGTCTTTGATGGGATATGTTTATCCACTGATTCCTGGATAAAAGATGTGATCAAATTAAAGTTTTCTTGAACCGACCGTGTGCCAGAGTAACCGTTGAAATATTTCTCCTTTGCAAATTTAAGGGCATCACCTTTCATAGATTCATAATCACCTTTCTGATATTTATACACCTTTCTCTTAGGTTTCTTGATGGGGGGAATAACTATTTTCAAAGTTCAAGAGACAATGTCATGATCACTAAGCCTGTCCGGGGAATGAATATCAACAAATTGTCCGGGAAGTGAAGTGATAATCAAATCCAATGTGTTTTGTCCTCTTGTGGGGAAGTGCACTACCTGTTCCAATTCATGGTCACTTATAAGTTCTACCAACTTTGCACCTTCAGACACGCTCAATGAAAAACCGTGTTTGTTGAGTCTATCTGGCCAAACAATATCTCTGAAGTTGAAATCACCCAAGACATGGACCGAGGGGGGTTTGTTTCCTTTATGTAAAGTTTTCACCTTTTCAAGTTGGTCTTTGAATAACTCAAGTTCCTCTATCTTACCATCTGGAGGTCGATACCAACTTGCCACAAAATGGGAAGTTTTGTTCGCAAATACCTTTACCCAAACTGATTCAGAGCCGTTTTCCAATTCAGTGATCGGCATATGAGGAATATCTTTGTGTATGAGTAACATCACACCACCGCCGTCAAGAGTTCTATCTTTTCTATACACATTGTAAGGACAAGTTTCTGGGAACAATTCTGAAGTTGAAATAGTGTTGTCAATTTTAGTTTCTTGAATTGCAACAATCTGAGGTTGATGGAGATCAAGGAATGCCAACAACTCAAGTTTTTTTACCTCTGATACTATTGATATTTATGCTTGAGAATTTTAACCCACTGATAAATTTATTTTTGTGTGTACCTGGACCACAAGTTTTAGTACCACAGCTACTATCGTTTGACAATGGAGCAAATCTATTTTGTTCTTCCAAGTTTAATTGATCAGAAAAGAATGAATCCGAAAAGTTGAAGAAGTCACATTTTGGGCAAATCCGTGAACAATTTGAATTTTGTATATTTTCATACTGGTTATCTGAGACAAGGGAGCATTTATTGTGGACCCACATTTCACATTTGTCACATTGAACAGCCTTGTGACTATTTAAGACAGCCCCACTGCAAAGACCACAGTCTGCTTTGCAGTCTGAACAATACCAAGGTTCATTTTCATTTTTCAAACTGGAAAGTTCTTTTTCGCTGGGATTTGCACATGTTGCATGAAAGCGCTTTTCGCAGTCATTGCATGTGACTTTGTCGGTAGCTTTACAGTATTTTTTGCATAGCCGACACAGGAACCTGGGACCTGGATTCATTTCAATGTCTCCAGCCAGGATGATGAGGGTGAGCAGGTTGGTTCCCTTCGAGGGCTTAAAACTTTGAAGACCTTCAGAACTCCTGCGATTGCCAAGCTTCCTTGAGTATGCCAAAAAGTGTGAAATATTGCCAGAAGTTTTTTTCACTACCAATGTTGCAGTCATGGTTCGGGTCCAAGGAACATGTAGAGTTAATCCACTTCCAAAAACAAAAGCCTAAAGCAAGGAACAAGGCCAACCTGTAGAACATTATGTGATAAATACAATTTGAACAACAACAACAACAATCTGAATAAGCAAACACAAGTGACAATTCAAACAAGCTGCAAGTAAACACCTGGCTGGGTGGTTTCCCTACCTAATGTGTCACTTACAGGAAAAACAAGAACTGATAAACTCAAAATCCAGTAAACTATTCTGACTCAAAGACTCTGACAGAGCAAAGTCAATTTCTGCACTTATTTTTTTATCTCGAATACCCCACCCACTGTATTAGTGAATGGCGGGAAAACTTTCAAAGGGCAAAAAATCCTCAATAAACTTTGAATTTGTCAATAAATTGGCGACCAGCAAGTATATTTCACTGGTCTCAATCAACCTAGTAAGCTGAAATCTAAACAATTATAAACACAAATAAAGAAAGAAAACTTCTCTTTTGTGAGAGAGAATTCTGACGATTCTTCTTCGCCGGAACCGGAAGCCATGTCCAAGAAAAGCTTCAAATATAACCACCAACTAAGCCACAAAAGCTTATATACATAGACGGATTGACATTTAAGTTTTTGTGACCTAGTTGGGTGGTTATATTTGAAGCATTTTTAAAATGTATTTATCATATGATAATGTCTTATGACCACACGTGCATTAACACTTTTGCGGGCCTTGAATACGTAACGTCATTGACGACGTCCGTTACAAAAATGTAAATTTTTTATTGAAAATATGTCCACTTTGTCCAGTTTGAATGCGATAAAATCCTATTTTAAAAGTCATATAATGAAACGAATCTTACACTCGTGGTCATTTCATATGAAATTTATTGAACTCGCCGAAGGCTCGTTTAATAATTCCATATGAAATGACCACTTGTGTAAGATCCTCTATGTAAGTGATGGTATTGACACGGGGTTGTACCGTTACGACAGAGTCACGGGTCGTCACAGGTTATCACGGATTTTCTTTAATATGTGTCAGTCCTTGAGTGTCACGGGAACTGTCTTATTCATCACTGGGTGCTTTCTTCGTCCCGATATAAAAAGTTTTTGTTTGATTTTTACTATAGGTCCCGATAGGATTTGGTTTTGCTTGATTCAGGTACCAGATATTTTTTCTACAATAATTCCTAGAATTTGGTCAAAGATTTGATTTGATTCTAATTTATGACGTCACTGAAAGAATTTCAAGTCATAATAGAGTGCTTTGAATGCAATTTTATAGTAACATTTAATTTGATTCGTTAAAAAGTGATATAAATCAATCAATTTATGTTATTGTCGACTGTTTTGCGGACATTTACTGTGTTAAAAAGTAGAACAAAATCCGTTACCAAAAAGTCAAACAAAACCTTTTTATATCGGGACCAAGGAAGCACCCAGTGTTCATGATAAAAGAGAAACCCGAGCAATAATCTCGAAAGTATCCTGTACCTGCCAAGTGCCTGACTGAATGACCGGTATGACTACATGTATATAGCGGAAGGAACGTTCCTTTCGCGAAAGGAAGATTTTCAAACGAAAGGAAGATATTATTTCGAATTTTTGAACTCATTTGCTATAATTGTTCATGTTTTAAGTTTAAAATGGTTCAAAGGAATAGGTAATAGCTATTGTATGACGTTCACTGCATTTAAAATTAACTTTATAAAACCGTGAGGCAGCGATGAACGTTCCTTTCGTGGCAGAAAATCTTCCTTTCGCCAGTGCGGCTAATGTCAAATTCCATTTGCTAGTCTTCATTTCGACCAAATTGTCTTTTTAGTAAAATTGCAGTTTGCTTTATTTTCTTATTATTTTATTGTAGAATGTATAAAAATACAAAAAGCTGATAGGCAGCGATGATGATAATAGTATTTGACTATTTGGCGTTCCTTTCGTAGGCAAATCTTCCTTTCGTCACATAAATTTAGCCTGTGCTTTCTTTATATATAAGTTCCTCTTTTTGCACCAAACATCTTTTCTTGACATTTTTCAAATTTTACTTGATATTATTTTAGTACAAAATGTATAACAAAACCATTCAAAGCTGTTAATTATCAATGATAATAATGATAAAATGTTCCTTTCGTACAAAATTCCTCACAAAAATCTTCCTTTCGCGAAAGGAACCTTCCTTTCGCTATTTAGCTATACCCCTGAATGACCGGAGCGAGATTGCTCGGAATCTTTACTCCTGCAGTTGTGAGTATAGAAATATTTAATTTGTGCAGTTGCAGTTATAACATATTCAAAAGAGTTATACAGCATAGTTTTATTGGCTGATATCTATCTATTGATACTGCGTCACCCTCATTACTGAGTATTATGCGCAGGGATGCGTGCGAGAGAATAAAAGTGAAAAAGTATATTCGCTTTACCATGTAATTTCAAGAGAGACAATCAGGTGACTGAAATTGATTTGTGTACTAGTGTTCGGACATAGCCAGAAAGCAAATCAACAATAGTAAGGCTAGTTTTCTTAAAACTGAACCTAATTTCATGGGGCAAAGTCACTGGCTACTGACCATTTCTAAATGCACTCATTGTCAACTGTGTGTGGCTCCATTTTAATGCACAAGTCATTTGTAACCACGCCCCCCCATCCCTGGGGAATAGCGGGGGCTTTGACATTTGGTCCATCAAATACCCGCTAAAAATCTCACCCTGCGGGGACTGCTCGTTGGTAAAATCACTGTTTCCCCCCCCCCCTCCCCCCCCCCCCCCCCCGCCTGCTATCTTTTCATTTCAAGGCCCTTTTTGCCTATAGAAAGCAAAGCCCATGTATTTCCCCGGCACTGCGGTGGCAAATCTTTGGTCAGGGGGCATGGTTACAATTGACTAGTGCATGAATGATAAAAGTATACACATACGAATCTGTACTATAATAGAGAAGATGGCCAGTAAATATATTTGCACACCCTTCTGTATGTTTTATTTTTTGCTCCTTCTTGATATTTAAGTATTTCTGGTTGAAATGATATCACTACCTTAGCCTTACAGGCATTATATTTCTAGAAAATGTCACTCAGCGGTTTTGTAGCCGAGAGGGCCTTTAACAAAAATCCATACAGATAAAGAACTTCACATCCACTGTCATAGAGAAATGGTGTCTATTATCTGCCATTGTTGTTGTTTTTCCTTTTCAGAACTCCTCATTCCATTTTACAACAATTGAAACCAAAGAATCTAAGTGCTACGGTTTACCACAAATAAATTTATGGTCCCTTGGAACACCCCATAACATCAAAACTAAGCAAAAGCATTCATTAATCATAAATGACAGAAAAAACATAATTAAAACATGCAAAATTATCCAACATTATCCACAAGTAATACCTCCCCCATAATATGCCTGAACTATGATCTCCCAAAACCAAAGACGTAAAACAAAACTTTATCAAAAACATACAAGGATGAATATTTAAAGGAAATGCTGAAACACAAAAATGAAAATATTTAGAGTAAGTCAACTAGGGCTTGAGTAGGGGTGGAACAAATAGGGTGCATTGGTGGAAAATGTTTGGGTTGAAAATAGAGGCGAAACGATTAGAGGAGAAACAACTATGGAGGAAACGATCTGGTGTGAAACAACTTATTATTGTGATAAATCCTAGTATTATGGTGTTAAAGCCATTACATGGAGCATCTTTGAAAGCGATTATTGTAAAATGAGACAAGGAGTTCTGAATGGAAAAACAGCAACAACAAAAATGGCTGCTTCCAGGTGCAGCAAAATTTGCAGTTAACCGACACTGGGATTAAAATAGGATTTCTCTATGACAGTGAATGTGAAGTTCATTATGAATTTATCTGTACAGATTCTTGTTAAAGTGCATGCATCTCTCAGCTACAAAATGGCTGAGTGGTGCTTTCCAGATATACCAAGAAGGAGAAAAAATAAAACAAACACGGGTGTGTAAATATATTTACTGATCATCTTCTCTATTATAGTATTGTTTCTTATGTGTATACTTTTAAAATGGAGCCATAGTGAGTGCATTCAGTAATGGTCAGTAGCCAGTGGGTAAAGTGCACATACATGTATCCCAGAATGAAATGCTCTAAACTGAAATACAAAAGTCAGTTTGATGCTCTCTATGGTAATTGATTACCCCAATCAACTCCGTGTTAAAACATAAAACCTGTTTCTTGTAGTATACTATCGTCAGCATTAAAATGAATATTGTGTAACAGTTTAGAGCACACCATTCCAGGGTAATGACAACACGAGCATATCTTCTTTCAAGGCAAAGAATGGCATTACCTACTTAGATAGTGATATGAAAGTGAACACCCTGAACAAGCAGTTTGTTTCTGTCTTTATTAATGATGAAGACACCTCTTCAATTCAAGACATGGGACCTAGCCCATACCATGGACTAAAAGAATCTATGATGGGGTTGAGGCCGAGGCAAGGAAATCTTAGGCGAATTTTCAGATTATTCAAGTCTCATCAGAGGCTCTGCTGAGGATGAGACATAAATAATCTGAAAACGAGCCTGAGATTTCTCTGTTGAGGCATCAACAACATCATTGGTTATTTTTCTCACCCATCACTTAAAACATTTTTACTCTCAATAGGCTTCAAATGCTGTTCTCTGGCAGCCATGTTTTACATGAAACAATATGCAAATTAACCAGTGAAAAAAAAAATAATTTGTATATGCAAGAACCTTACAAAAAATTTACCATAATCAGCATTTTGTTTTGTGCATAAAATTCTCAGCAAAATTTAATTTTGAGATTTTGGTTTAAACAATATTTATTTCAATGAAGTCATACATACAATCATATTATTATATGGTACAGGATTTGATAAAAAGCAAATGCTTATAAACATCATCTCCCGCATGCAATTGTGCCTGTGATGTATGCAGATGATAAGTGAAAAAAAAGGTCTATTAGCAAAGAAATGTGAAATAAAAAGAGTGAGGAATAATAATAATAATAATAATAAGAGGAAGAAGAAGAAGAAAAGGAAGAAGAAGAAAAAGAAGAAAAAAAAAAAGAAGAAGAAAATGATGATGATGATGATGATGATGATGATGATGATGATGATATTACACGAAAAAGTGTGTGAAAAAAACAAAAACATGAAAAGCCCATCACCGATCGACAATACCCAGTTAGAGAGGAGGTTAAATTAACCGCAGAGAAAACGTTTCGGTGCCTAACATGATATTGAATTAACATGAGATAGCGAGTTTCTGCAACTAGAGTGTAGTGACTCAGGCGAACCTTCCTGAATTCAGTATAAAGTCTTGAACTTTTGAAAAAAGGGTTTCATTTTCTGTTTCTGTTAAGTTTGATTTACCATGCAGTAAGTCGTTTGTATTAAGATCATTAAGGTTGTTCGGGAGGTATCGGTTCCTAATTTGTGAGTAGTTAGGACATTGAAAAAAGAAATGATATGTACTTTCGTAGCTACCACACGAACATGATGAACTAGGTACAATATTCTTCTTGTGAAGATGTGCGTTTAAAGAGCTACATTCCATCCGTAGCCTGGCGTGTAGAATTTGCCCCTGACGTGTGCCAGTGTTGAAGTATTTAGGTGGCTTACGTAGTTCTCTGTTTAGTCTGAATTTAAACGAAGCGACTGAAGGTGAAGTTTTTATATCATCAGGAAGTTCGTTCCATGCTCAGATGGTGGATGGGAAAAACGACTCATAGAATAGGTTTGTATTGGTTCTAAAGTTGCGGAAATCGGAAATCGTTAGCATTTCTCAGATTACGGGATGTAGCATCTTGGACACGCGGTGGGACCAAAGATTGGAGGTATTCGGGCACAATGCCATTTAGAATTTTATAAAGTATTGTAAGTTTGTGCTTCGACCGCCTTGCCTGCAATGTCTCCCACCCAAGATCCTCATGAAGTTTCGAAATGCTACAGAGTTTCGTTGCACCTGTGATTATTCTGGCTGCTTCATTGTGGACAGCTTCTAATTTCTCTTTACACTCTGATGTAGCGTTATCCCAGACAGCATCGCTATATTCAAGTAGTGAGCTTATAAAGGAGTTGTATATTTTTTCAAGAGCAAGTCGGTTTATCTTGAATTTTAGAGCTCGTAAAAGATTTAGTCTGGACCAGGCGGTGGTTGTTATGTTACTTATATGTTCATTCCAACTACAATTTCTTGAAAAGGTAATACCTAAGTGCTTATGCGATGTAGTTTCAGAAATAACTGATCCATTCATAAAGAGAGGCGGGTGAAAAGGTAAAATCCTTTTCAACGTTAAGAGCAGTGAGAATGTTTTGGCAGCATTGAAATTAACTAACCAGTCGCACGCCCAAGAAGAGATATAGTCTAAGTCATTGTTTAAGGTTACTGCAGCAGTATTGGGATTTTCAACTATAATATATAAACTTGTATCGTCAGCAAACAATCTGACGGATGCACGAAGTTCATTAACTATGTCATTTATATAGATTAGAAATAATAAGGGCCCAAGTATAGATCCTTGTGGTACGCCTGCTTTGACATAGGTCCACTCAGATGCGCTGTCTCCTTTTAGTTAGATAGCTTGAGAACCATTTTAAAAGATTTTTTGAGCACCCTATATCTCGAAGCTTGTGAAGTAAACCCCTATGCCAAACCTTGCTTATGTCACAGAAGATTACACGAACCTCCTTGCCACTGTCGACAGCTTCGCAGAACATATGGTACGTATGGAGTAGCTGGAAGGTCGTGGAGTCTCCTGGGACAAAGCCTGACTGAAATGGAGTTAATAGTCTATGTTCATTAATGTAATTATATAATAGTTTATGTACGCAACGTTCCAGAGATTTGCCTGCTTGGCATAGGAGTGATATAGGTCTATAATTTGACGGGAGTGATCGATCTTCTTTTTTATGTAAGGCGGTAATATTGCCATCTTTCCATTGTGTTGGGAATCGTCCTAGTCGGAGTGAAGATGTAAAAATTGTTGAATAAGGTTCGGCAAGTATTTGGGAGCCTTCCTTGAGAAGACGAGGGCTCATGAGGTCGGGACCACAGGATTTGTTGACATCAAGAGCATCTAGAACTTCCTTAACTGACTGAGGAGAAATTTGGAGAATGTCTAGAAGGTCATGTTCTACAGGTTTGGGATTTTGGTCATTTGTTTTGGTCATCTATGTCTGACTGTGAAGAAAAATATTCATTTAGCATGTTTGCCTTTTGGTAATCAGTTTCAGCATATTCATTGTTTAAAGAAAGCGTGGGTATGTTTTTGTTTGTTTTTTCAAGTCCTAAGAGCTGTTTAGATGTTTTCCAAAATAATTTAGAGCTCAGGTTTTCGTTACTGAATACGTTTTCAAGTCTATCAAAATAATTTTGTTTTGATTTACGAATTAAGTCAATAACGTTATTGCGTATTACTTTAAATTGATTCCAAAAATGCAAGTTATTTGTTTTCTTGAATTTGTTGTAAACTCGACGACGTTTCCGAATCAACGACTTTATGTGGCAAGTTATCCAGGGGTAATCATTTGGTCTTATATTTACTATTTTGTTCGGTATTGACTTTTCAGCTGCATCGAATATAGCATCAGCAACGATTTGTACGCTGGTGTCGAGTTCTTTTCCCCTTATCTGTTCTGGTAGGTCATGTTCGCTAAGAATATGTCTAAATTTAACAAAGTCAGCTCTTTGATAGTTCCATATTTTACGTTTGTATGTTGTGGTTTTCGGTCGGATGAACTTTAAAAGAACAAATATTGGGCAGTGATATCTTTTAAGGTTTGGAAATATAGGATCTGCGACACCGCTTACTAAGATATTGTTTCTGTTGCGAGCAATAATTAAGTCTATAAGCGAGATGGATGGCTTTTCGGTGAAATGCGTCGGTTCTGTTATAAGTTGCGTCAGATTGAACTCTAAAAGGAGATCTTTCATTTTGTTGTTGCGGTCTAAAAGCATATCAAAGTTGAAATCACCTGTTATAATAATATCATGAATATTTGTGCTACATGCGCGATCTATACTTTCTAGAATTAGATTGAAGTAATCGGAGTTGCTCTCTGGGGGTCTGTAAATTCCTCCTATAATGATTTTCTTAGATTTTATTGTAACTTCCACCCAGACAGATTCAAGGCCGTTAATTTCGAAATCTTTGCGTCGCTTACACAGGAGCGTATCGCGCACGTATATCGCTACTCCACCACCAGGTCGGTCGCGCCTATCTGTTCGGAATGGTGGTAAAAAGTTTAGTAGAGCAATGTCGGCGTCGGTAGTATTCGGTTTGAGCCAAGTTTCACTAAAGACCGCTTGAGATTTTTATCAAAGCAGCAGACTACAATTGCTCCTGTAAACTTCCTGAAATTAACACCTGTAAGGCTTTTTTGTCACTGACAGTTGACTCCTAGTTTATCACTTCTTTTAATATATGGCTGTACACATAAAGCTGTACATTTCTGTAAATACAGAAATGATTGGCATTATTTACTAGTACTGAGATACACATATCTTAGACAGGCGCACAAAGGGATATGCTTTTCTCACCCATCAGACAAGCATATCCCATCCTTAGCCTGTCGTGGGGTATTTCTGTCTCAGTACTAGTAGATTTCAGCTGTCTCAAAATGCCAATCATTTCTGTATTTAGCCAGAAGAAATGTACATCTTTATGTTTACTTCCATATAAGGAAATGATAAGCTAGGTGTCAATCAGTGATAAAAATAAACTTGTAGATGTTAATTTCAGAAAGTTTACAGGAGTAATTGTAGTCTGCTGCTTCCATAAAAATCTCAAAATGTAATTTTGCTGAGAATCTTATGCACAAAAAATGCTGATATTGTGTATGGTTAGTGCATATAAAAGATTTTTTTTTTCATTGGTTAATTTGCTTATTATTTCATGTAAAAACAAAATGGCTGCCTGAACAGCGCTTTAAGTGACGGGTGAGAAAACAATCAATGATAGTGTTGAGGCCTCAACACGGAAATCTCAGGCTTGTTTTCAGATTATTCGAGTCGAGTCGCATCCTCGGAAGAGCCTCAGATGAGACTTGAATAATCTGAAAACTTGCCTGAGATTTCCTTGTCTCAGCCTCAAGCCCATCATAGATTCTTTAAGTCTGATGGGTGAGAAAATGTATCACCTCGGCCTGGGGCCTGGGTGAATATCACTTTTAAGGTAGATAAATCCTTATATCTACCCCATTGAAGTCAATAATTGTATAATATTACCATAATATTCAAAGATCTTCTTCTCTGAAACTGCATGTCCAAAAAAAGCAAAATTTTATATGAAGCATTTTATCTGTTGGAAGTGGGAATCAATGTATACATAAATAAGCCAGGTCACATGACCAAGATGGTCGCCATACCCATACATTGTAAAAACCCTTAAAGTTTTCTTCTCTGGAACCCTTTTACTGATTTCAACAAAATTTGACATGTATCATTGTGGACAAGAGTACTTCAACGTCTACATAAATTATGACCCTGTAATGATCTTGACCTATTATATGGCAAGGTCAGCTTAGGTTGCATATGCAGTAAACTGTTAAAATGCCATTGAAGGGAAAAACATCCAGGAAATGGGCAAATGGATAGAATAATTATGATTCTGAAAATAAAATTGTCCCTGTCCTATGGCTATACAGACATACATGTTCATAATAGTGAAACAATTTTATTGGCATATATCGGATCCCACACCTCATGTGAACGTTTACAGGACCATTGATCCTCTGATTCAAAAAGTCACAAACTAAGCATATTTTATAAATATTATCTTCTAGGTCAAAGATGGGCCACTACCATTTGACTCTGCTAGTCACATTTGAGCAGGAAATTGCCATACAGGATTTCTTCAAAGAAAATGGCTGGCCCTTTATGAAAACAGGTACATGTTACTATGTGATAGTATTTCCGCTGTATGTACATGTAACATTCATATTGCAGATTATTTTCTTTTGATCGTTTGAGATAAGTAATATTTTTGGAGTATTTAGAATTATATTATGTTAAGAAACGTCTTTTTATAAGATTTTGATTATTTATCCCTTTTTGGTTTTTGGGTAGGTAATTAAGCCTACCTTGATGCTAATTTTCGAAATTGTATCACAGGTGACTGTCTGGCTTTCGTTGCCAGTATGCAGACTGAGAAGAGAGTCACTGAGGGTTCATTGCTCGAAATTGTACAGTATGCCTCATCTTTCCCTATTAAATGACTTGTTTAATGTTTAGTGATCCAACCAGAACCATTATATTTTAGTCAATGGTTGCAATTTGAAATCATAAGTATTAATAATATAATTGAGCCGCCTCATGGGAAAACCAACAATCTGCATATGCGAAAACAAAGGCGCAGATCAGCTTCGCAGTAACTGCGAAGCTGATCAGCGCCTTTGTTTTGGCTACACGAATAGTACAATTCCTCTACTTTCTAAATCCAAAATTTCCAGTCTCTAGCTATTTTCTATGTTTGTACAGCCCGGTTTGTGTCGGACCTGTTCGGAAACCACATTGTTGGTTTTCTCACAAGGCGGCTCATATTTAGACATACACTAGCAGATGGCTGGGGCCATAACAGTCAGATCCAGTGTAATTACCATAACATGTCCTTTCAAAGCACATTACGAAAACTCGCCCATGCAATATACAGAAATTTTAAGTTGTAAAAATTGAAATTCTTTTGGATATTTCTCTTATTTTTGCTGAAAACATAGATCATGGGTACACCGAGGCGGTTCTAATTAGTACCCACAATCTATGTAAGAAAAATAGGTATACCCCTGCATACCCCAGTTTTGCTTTATGAAAGTGGGGTATAAAGGGGTATATATCACACAGACATGTTGTCCTGATGATACCCCCAAATACCCCAATTTTATATAGAAAAACTGGGGAATCAGGGGTATATCTATTTTTTTTTTATTTTGGATCAAAACATAGAACGTTGGAACTCATCAGAACCGCATTCTAAAGTGAACACATAAAGTACAGGTGCGTTCACTTATTAATATACCCCTGAGATATTCATAAATAAATTGACAACTTTTCTTGTATTTGAACAATCGTCACTGGCAAGAAATAGACAACTGGATGACTTTGTTCATATAATATGTTAAGTATGGCTATCGATATTTACTCTGTATATAAAACTTCCAGATCGGGTGATGTTGTATGCCTAAATTGATTACAAAACATATGGAGCCAAATTTTTAACAAAAAATTCTCTGATTTTCTAGTTTCAAAGATTCCACAAGGAACCATGGTTAATGGTTTGTAATTTTGTTTGTGAATTATGAAAGAATGGCCATTTTTGTACTACGGCTGAAAATTTGGTGATAAAGTGGTTGTTACAATATTAAACTAAGCATGTCAGTGTTATTTTGCAAGAAAACAAATATTCTACTAGGGCGGTTATTCGACCAAAGCTTGCTAGTGGGTTCCTTCATAAGGTAAGCATGTCTTAAAGCACTATGGAGTCACCCATGACTTTTATTCTGCCAAAACGTAGGTTGGCATTTCATCATACAATTCATGATTGTTTCCTACGCACCGAGGGGCTAAGTGGGCTAAATTTATTGTTGGACAATGACTCACATCTCCTCTTCGTGATATTCCAAACCTCTTCTATAGCGATTAAGTCACCGAAATTGACATGCCAATAAAGGATGTCAAAATGGTATTTATGCAAAGCAAATGGTCTTTGTATTTATCCCTATTATTGATATTAGAGGAATGCCTGTCTTTGAATGTCCTGGTGATTTCCTTGATTTTACGCCTAAACAAGAGGATTTAAATATCATGAATATGAGCAGTGAGAGATAGCCTCAGTATGAAAGTTTCTCTGTGAAAGTCCCAGTCCCCTATGGTATTCTGTGCCGAGAAACAAACCAGGAATTGTATGATGAAATGTCAACCCACGTTTGGGCAGAATACAAAGCCATATGTGACTCCATAGTGCCGTAAGGCATGCTTATCTGATAAAGGAACCCCGTAGCAAGTTTTGTTCGTAAAACCGTCCTGGTAGAATATTGGTTTTCTTGCAAAATAACACTGACATGCTTAGTTTTATTTTGTAAGAACCGTTTTGCTACGAAATTCTAAAATGCACAATAAAAGAAAATCAGGGTGTAACTCTGTAAATAGAGCTCATAAAGACGCCAAATTTTCAGCCGTAGTACAAAAATGGCTATTCTTACATAATTTAGAAACAAAATTACAAACTATTAATCATGGTTTCTTGTGGAATCTTTGAAACTTGAATATCAGCGATTTTTTTTGTTAAAAAATTTGGCTCCATATGTTATGTTATCAATTTAGGCATACAACATCATAAGATCTGGAAGTTTTTTATACAGAGTAAATAGTTATAGACATACTTAACATATTATATAAACAAATTCATCCAGTTGTCTATTTCTTGCCAGTGACGATTGTTCAAAAACAAGAAAAGTTGTCAATTTATTTCTGAATATCGCAGGGGTACATTAATAAGTGAACGCACCTGTATGTTAAGGCCATTAATAAGTGAACGCACCTGTATGTTAAGAACAATCATGTTAAAATTTTTTCATTTTGTTACAGCTGAAAGAAACTCTGTATATTGTATGGGCAAGTTTCTTGATGATTTTTACTATGTAGATTTACCATAAGGTTTTTATATTTAAGGTACAAAGTAATATATTGAAAATGATTATAATTAGAACAAATAAAATATAAGCTCAATATTGCTTGCCATCAGATTCTGTATCTTAGCATAAATTGTATAGATTTTGAAATACATTTACAATACATGTAGTAAATGAAATAAAATATTGTTTAAACCAACCTGTGCTTGGTAAAATCTGATCCAAGATTTTGCCCTCATCAAAACTACAATTTCATTGCACAGAGATAAAAAAATAAGAAAATTAGGTATACCCCCGCAAACCCCAGTTTTAATATATAAAATTGGGGTACAAGGCCTAAATGAAATATATGTGTGGTTCCTGTTTCATGCCCCCAAAAATTTGGGTAGTTAGGTAGGGAGTATTATTTAATTTAGTCAAAACATTTAACACAGAAAACTGCCTCTAACTCGGAAAATGTGGCTATTTTTAGTTGTTTTTCTCTCCAAAGACCATTTTAATGTATAGGGTAGGGTGAAAAAATTAGGGTAGGTAGGGAAACCGGAACCACACATATAAATCATTTAGGCCTAAGGGGGTATTCTTTTCACGAACATGTTATCCTGATGTTTTCATAAAATGTGCAGTATTTACCTGCCGTTTGCGAAACACATGCATAAAATATTGTCATTCATAAGATGGGGTCTTGTTTTTTTTTTAATAGGGGTGATCGGAAAGATCGTATAAAATGCCTTAAAATAAGTTTGCGTCAACTGATTGATATGAAATTTAGTACGAATCAACATTGATCCTTTTATAATTAATAATGCCATTGTCATTTTACATCAATGACGTCAGACTTTTATGCACGAGACAGTGTAGTGACGTCACTTCACGTGACCCGGCGCACCTGTACCCCTGGGTAGACTTTGTTAATGTATTTTTGGGTTTGCGAAAGTTAGTTGACATTTTTTTCATGATTTTTTTTTTCTAACATTGGTTGACCATTTGTCGAAAACATACGGTATTCTGATGCTTTATCAACTAATACGGTGAAATTGAATACAGCAGGTTAGCGTAAAATATGCTAGAACGTCCATTTCATTTTGTAAAATTAAATTCAATACCTTGTTTTCTGGCGGAAGTTTAACGAAATGATAAAAAGGCTTACATAAGCCTAGTAGAGACAATGTCAAGACTGACATAAGCTATAACTAGTAGAGACAATGTCAAGTTTCGACATTGCAGTAAATCCCTATATACTTGTAAAAATGACTTCGCGAAAATGCTAAATTGTCCAAAATCTTACAGTTTAATTTGTCTATTTAACAGAGTCGGTATTTGCAAGACTCTAGAGAGACCATTCCATTCAATTAAAATCATCGTAACTTTACAAACATAAGCCATGCACGTTGTAGTTAATAAGTATTAAATAAAATGTGAGCATATTCAATCAAAACGGGTGTTACAATACTTTGAACTAAGAAATATTTTGAAAGAATAAAGCTTCGACGTTACGTTGCGCCGCATAACGTTAGGCGGTGTTTCCATAACGACAGCTGCAACGCACATGTGCGTATTATGCATGCGTTATTGCAATGGAATAACTGCATATATATTGCTGCATACTGTGATGAAATTTCATCTCGAAATAGTAAAAGCTAAAGAAATGAGAACATTTTTATACGTACTTTCCGATCACCCCTCGTATTTTAATCGAGAATGAAAATAAAAATAAATCTGAGATCCTTTAACATGTTTAAGAGCAGTAAGCATATTAATGAGAAAAGGGATGGGCCATACGGAGAATGCATTCTTACATGTACAATGGTTTGCAGATTCTCCCATCCGTTTGAGGCACTACCAGGGGATTTGGGGATCTGGGGAGAAGGGCCATTTATTTTCATGAAGCTGGGCCGGAAGCAATAAAACTTCTGGGCTTTTAGAGAGCAGGGTTCTCCAAACAAATAGGGATCTGGGGAGAACCCCTGCTAGGGCCTCACGTCTGAAAGATCATGTTTAAAATCATGAACATAGTTATAATCAGGTAAACATATATGTGATTTAGGTTAACTTTTCTTGAAATAATTGATCTTCATCTTCTATATTTCTTTGCTTAGGTCCTAAAGAAGTAGATTCAAGAACGAACAACTCTCAAAAGGATTGTCATCTTATAGACGATCTAGATGCTAATAAAATAACGGAACCAGTAGGTGACGATGCTATACATGAAGCTGCCTTCACAGAAATAAAAACAGAACAAGAATCAGATGCTGATGATCTGAGAACAGGAAGTGATACAGATATAGATGAAAAATATACTGCTGCTGAAAATGATTCACTTACAGGAAGAAAGACGACATATGTAGATGAAAAGTATACTGCAGAAAATGACTTCAATTCAGAGAATGATACACAAGTAGAAAGTGAGGTACATAGTGAAGATGCAGGTTTATCTCAAAAGTTTCGTTGTGAAATCTGTAACCATTCATTCAAATATAAGAAAATATATGATAAACATGTGTCCGCCAATGGCTGTAAACGGATATGTGAATTTTGTGGAAAGATCTTTTATCGTAGACAGATAGGGAAGTATAACATGCATATGAAAGTACATAATAATCAAAGAGATCACACATGTCAAACGTGTGGGAAAAGCTACTTTGAGAGGAATTATCTACTACGGCACCAAAGGGTGATGCATAAAGGTGAACGAAATTACATTTGTGATGTGTGCGGCAAAGACTTCCCTACTAATTCACATGTTTGGACTCATAGGAGAGAAGTACATGGTAATCACACATATCACTGTCAGTACTGTGAAAAAGTTTATCGTTCTAAATCTGGCTTAGAGACGCATCTTAATCTCAAACATGGCAAAGGCGAACTTAAACAACTTCCTTGCAGCGAATGTGGAAAAGTTTTCCCTAAAAACTATCTATTGAAATCGCATATGGCTTCGCATGGTACAAATGACTTTCAATGTGATCAGTGCCCTTCTGCTTTTAAGAGTCTTGCTCGGCTAAAGGTGCATAAAAAGAGACATTCTAAGGCATACTCACACTACTGCACACAATGTAATAAGGGATTTTATCAACCACTCAAGCTTAAAGAGCACGAGATGATTCATGCTGGTATAAAACCACATCAATGTAAAATTTGTGGGTTCCGTTGCAATGATCGTGGCAATTTGACAAAACACATGAAGAAACATTTGACGCTCTACATGTGAGCTAATTTGACACACTGACACGTGAAAGTTGTTTATTATGTATACCTATTGAGACAATTTGAGCCGCAACTGCGCGAGAAACCCGATCTTCGGGCTTTCCGGCCACACACTAGTATAGGCAAACGCATCGGCTAAAGCACAAACGCATAGGCTAAAGAAATTTAAACGTACATGCTAAAGTAGAAAATGGCGGAAAAGACAGAACATACGCAGGTAGTTGACCTTTTTGTATCTTTTATCATGTGCCATCCTGATAACAACTGCTGGCAATAGCGCAACGGACCGCTCGAATTAGTCAACTATACACCAACGATGCTGAGATTGCTTACTGCGCCTGCCCTAGAGCAAACATTCGTGTAACGTGGACTTACCCTGCCACGAAATCTAATTATTTTGTATGAAATACTGGATTTCTTAGATATAATGCGTTCTTTAGCTGTTTAGAGGCATGCAAATGATAGATCGGACATCTACGAATACGATTTATGAAAAAAATAAAATTGAAAGACCCTACCTGTATTTTTAATACAGCGCTAGTGGCTAAAGAACTGGATACAATGCAGATGCTAAGACTCGAATATTAGTAGGGGATCGCACTGAGAGGCTTTCAATTTTTTTTTCATAAATCGTATTCGTAGATGTAGGATCTATCATTTGCAGTTATCAGGATGGCATATGATAAAAGATATAAAAAGGTCAACTACCTGCGTATTTTCTGTCTTTTCCGCCATTTTCTTCTTTAGCATGTACGTTTAAAATTCTTTAGCCTATACGTTTGTGCTTTAGCCGATGCGTTTGCCTATACCAGTGTGGACCAGGTCTGACACAAACTGGCCTGACAGTCAAAGAAGCAGGCCAGAAGCTTGAAATTTCAGATTTAAGAAGGAGAGGGGTTATACGACCCGAGTAGCGAAAATAAAGGCGCTGATCAGCTGTGCAGTGACTGCACAGCTGATCTGCGCCTTTGTTTTCGCATAGGCAAAAATCCGTTTTTTTTTTCATATAGTGGCTCAAATAGTATAGCTATGTTTACGGGCGTATGTAATGTTGTTTGCATTATCTATCTTTGTACTGCCATACGGCATCGCGGACATCCTAGATGTTTAAGATTATATTGTGATTTTATGGCTTTCTTTTATGAATTAAAAGAATTGCAATTGCAATCAGTTGTTTTACGTGTATTACATACACAGGCTTTGAGAACATAAGATGATCCATGCTGGTGAAAAACCACATCAATATAAAATTTGTGGATTCCGTTGCAACGGTCGCGGACTTTGACAAAACACACAAAGAAACATTTAATGCCCAATTTGTGATCTAATTTGACATACACGAATGTGTAGTGTGTATATTAACTTGTAAACACTTTTCTAAGGATGTACAACAACAAAGATTTCTATTGTTAGATTTTGTCCCTAGGTGGGTCAGTTATTAAAGATGTCTTAGTGTTATTGTTGCGCGAGAAAATTAAATCTGAATTGGAACAACAAAGTTTTCGGTTTTCATCAGAATAACATGTCCGTTAATTGAATACCCCAATAAACCCTACTTTTATATAGCAAAACTGAGGTATGCAGGGATACACCTATTTTTCTTATTTTTGCTCCAAAACATAGGCGGTTCTAACGTGTACCCACAATCTATGTTATGAGCAAAAATAAGAAAAATATCAAAAATTTTCCAATGAAATTTTCAATTTTACAACTGAAAAAATTCTTTGTATATTGCATTCATTTGGCGAGTTTTCAAAATGTACTTTGATATCGCTAGCGACAGGTATTTGTTTAATGAAAGAGCGTCTTAATTCGATGTTTCACGTGCAAGGAGATTTTTCTAACGTTTAATTATACGTTTGTCCTGTATTTATAATTAAACTTAAGTTATTAGAGAGCAACAGTTGTTTCATACATTAACAAACCAGTTAAAAACTTGCGTTGTGTTTTGTTTCACATACTAGGATATACTGATATACTGTTTTCATATCTTTCACAAGAAAGCAATGGATTATCAACTAAAATCAGTAGATTACTTGAATGTCCATACTTAACATTTACATATACATGTATCTATAAGTTCGGTTTTGGATATTAAGATGTTAGATTAAGAATCCTCAGAAAACGTGTGCACAGTTGTATTTTGTCGATATACACTGTATGTTCATTTGGATCTGCTCAGTACATATTGTAAAAAATAATTGCTGATTGTATTTTCGTATTTGGTTAGTGGGTGAGAAGCGGCTGGCTACTTCTTTTTCTCATGGAGCTGAGATGACATCAGGAAAACATGCCATGAAAAGTATACCCAGTTGAACCCCACTTTTATGTAGAAAAACTGGGGTTTGCAGTGGTATACCTATTTTTAGCTTACCTGAGCCGAAGGCTCACAGGTGAGCTTATAGGATAGGCAGGCATCCGTCGTCGTCGTCCGTCGTCGTCCGTCCACAATTTCAAAGAAGAATATTTCTGAAGCTAGTAGGCCGATCTTGATCAAATTTAATGTGAACCATAATTGGGTTGGGGGATTGATGGCATTAGGTTTTGGAGCAGATTGTATCAAAATTGTGGTTTCCATGGCAACAGATAGGTCCCATAGACTTACAATGGGAAAAACTAAAAAATTCTTCTTCTCTGAAACCACTAGGCCCACAGCTTTGATATTTGGTATGTAGCAATGGCTAATGGTCCTCTACATAAATTGTGCCATTCATGCCCCTGGGGTCAAATTTGGCCACGCCCCGGGGGTCGATAGTCTCCATAGACTTACTATGGGAAAAAAATTAAAAAATCTTCTTCTCTGAAACCACAGGGCCCACAGCTTTGATATTTGGTATGTGGCAATGGCTAATGGTCCTCTACATAAATTGTGCCAGCCATGCCCCTGGGATCAAATTTGGCCACGCCCCGGGGGTCGATAGTCTCCATAGACTTACAATTGGAAAAACTAAAAAAATCTTCTTCTCTGAAACCACTAGGCCCACAGCTTTGATATTTGGTATGTAGCAATGGCTAATGATCCTCTACATAAATTGTGCCATTCATGCCCCTGGGGTCAAATTTGGCCACGCCCCGGGGGTTGATAGTCTCCATAGACTTACTATGGGAAAAAAAATCTTCTTCTCTGAAACCACAGGGCACACAGCTTCGATATTTTGTACGTGGCAATGGCTAATGGTCCTCTACATAAATTATGCCAATCATGCCCCTGGGGTCAAATTTGGCCACGCCCCGGGGGTCAATAGTCTCCATAGACCTACAATAGGAAAAAAACTAAAAAATCTTCTTCTCTGAAACCACTAGGCCTACAGCTTTGATATTTGGTATGTAGCAATGGCTAATGGTCCTCTACATAAATTGTGCCATTCATGCCCCTGGGGTCAAATTTGGTCACGCCCCGGGGGTTGATAGTCTCCATAGACTTACTATGGGAAAAATTCAAAAATCTTCTTCTCTGAAACCACAGGGCCCACAGCTTTGATATTTTGTATGTGGCAATAGCTAATGGTCCTCTACATAAAATATGCCAATCATGTCCCCGGGGTCAAATTTGGCCACGCCCCGGGGGTCGATATTCTCCATAGACCTACAATAGGAAAAACTAAAAAAATCGTCTTCTCTGAAACCACTAGGCCCACAGCTTTGATATTTGGTATGTAGCAATGGCTAATGGTCCTCTACATAAATTGTGCCATTCATGCCCCTGGGGTCAAATTTGGCCAGGTCCCGGAGGTTGATAGTCTCAATAGACTTGCTATGGGAAAAAAATTCAAAAATCTTCTTCTCTGAAACCACAGGGCACACAGCTTTGATATTTTGTATGTGGCAATGGCTAATGGTCCTCTACATAAATTGTGCCAGCCATGCCCCTGGGGTCAAATTTGGCCACGCCCCGGGGGTAGATAGTCTCCATAGACTTACAATGGGAAAAACTAAAAAAAACTTCTTCTCTGAAACCAAAAGGCCCAGAGCTTCTATATTTTGTATGTAGCAATGTTTGGTAGTCCCCATTATAAATTGTGCCAGTCATGCCCCTGGGTCAAATTTGGCCATGCCTCGGGGGTCAATAGTGTCCATGCATAGACTTTCATTGGACGATTCTCAATTAATTTAAATCTCATGAGCTTACAATGTGATAATCTCTCAGGTGAGCTACAGGACCAATGGTCCTCTAGTTCTTATTTTTGCTCCAAAACATAGATTGTGGGTACTTGTTAGAACCGCCTGGCCGAGGCGGTTCTAACATGGGCCAGGCGGTTCTAACATGTACCCGCAATCTATGTTTTGAGCAAAAATAAGAAAAATACATGTGTCAAAAATTGTCTACTGAAAATTTTCATTTTTCACAACTAAAAATCTTTGTACATTGCATGGGTGTGTTTTCGTAATGTCACGATTTTGGTTTACTGATTCTTCACTGGCACTACAAAGACTCATCACGCTCATATACTCATCAAATATTTATTTCCGGGATATGCAAAGTAAAAACAATATGCAAAGTAAAACAAAAATAACAGAACGAATAGTACCGAGATATGAGAGGATTCCTCGAAACAAGGTCAATAATTCATTTTTAGTTGGTTGGTTGATTGGGGTTTAACGTCCCACCAACAGCTAAGGTCATATGGAGACGGGACCTCGGTTTATAGTCCCAGCCGATGGACTGGAGAAGCCCGGGATCGAACCTGCGACCCCTGATTTACAAGGCGAGTTACATAACCACTGCACCACGAAGGCTTCTACATAATTCATTTAGTCTAGAATACATGCAATAACTGATAAATGATTAAATCGAAGATATGCATATCGATGGTCTTTCTTCCTACACGATTGGTCAATTACTTACTCAACCTTTAATTTGTAGTTATTCATGAACTTACCTTTATTTTCTAAGTGATATTAAAGGGTAGGTTTATCTTTCTTAATGGTATGCAACACTATGTATTTGCTTCTTTGTTCTCCCATTTTTGAATTGCTTGATACTAAAACATTCAATGAACTCTCTCCGTATAACAATAAACACTGAAAGACATGCATTAAATGTACAATGCATTATTCATACAATGCATTATTCATAAATAATTTGATACTTACAGACATAAATAATATAAAACAGTAAAACCTAAATTTGCGTTAAAAAGGATTACAATTTATAATATAATCTGATAATACGAATTAGAATAACAAAATGAATGCTCTTTGCATACGATACTGCATTATAAACTAATATATTTACCGTACAAATGTACATGTATATTGTACACGTACATTGCATTGATGTTTACGTGACAAAATTATTAAATATCAAAAATGATACAATATCAAACTTGGAAAACAAAAAATCTAAAAAGCTGTAATTTCTCCAGAAAGGATGTCAAACCTGCATTGCATTGTTCCTTTTTGCATTTGCATGTATAATACTGAACAATGTTCATTCATACTCGCATTGTATCACAGTCAACATGAAAACATGCCCGTACAATATACAGTGATTTTTAAATTAATAAAAAATGAAAGTTTTAGTAGAATTTTTTTGATATTTTTCTTATTTTTTGCTCAAAACATAGATCGCCGAGGCGGTTCTAACGAGTACCCACAATCTATGTTTTGGAGCAAAAATAAGAAAAATAGGTATACCCCTGCATACCCCAGTTTTTCTACATAAAAGTGGGGTTTAAGGGGGTATACGTTGCAGGGACATGTTTTCCGTATGAAAATTAAGTGTGTGTATGTGTGTGTGTGTGTGTCTGTCTGCTTTGACATAAAATTGCAACAATTATATCATAAGGAAAACATGTCCATGCAATGAATACCCCCTTAAACCCCACTTTTATATAGTACAACTGGGGTATGCAGGGGTATACCTATTTGTTTTTTGTTTTTGGTCCAAAACATAGATTGTGGGTACTCGTCAGAATCAATGTTTTGTGAAAAAAATATAAGAAAAACGGGTACACCCCTGCATACCACAGTTGTACTATATAAAAGTTGTACTAGCAGTTTTATACAGAAAATTTTCATTGTTTACACAAATTAAAATTCCACGGACTAGTTTTCGTAATGCATCGAACACTAACACACCTTTATGAAATGAAGAGTTCATGAATAAGTTACTAAGAAAACTAATTGCATTGACAATGATTGCATTGATATCTATTCACTAAAATGGAATTTCTAGATTCAAGTGGAGAGCAATAGGTTAATGTAACTCAATCATGAAAACATGCCCGTGCAGTAAAATAAATCATTACATCCCACTTTTAACAGTACAATTGGGGTCTACAGGGATACACATGTACATGTTTTTACCTTTTTGATTCAAGATGGATTGTAAGAGCTCGATAGACGCGCCTCGCCGAGGCGGTTCTAACGTGTACCCACAGTCACTGTTTTGACTGAGCAAAAATATGGTGAAAAAAATTCTTCAACTTAACATTTTTTTTCTAAGGAGAATTATGTATATAACATGGGCGTGTTTTCGTAATGAATGCTTCTGTGACACTATTAACTGCATTCCACATGAACATGTACGATAAAAGCTTAAAAGTCATGTAAAATAAACAGATAGACTATATAACTTCGTCCCATCCTTATAAGGAATGCCAAAAGGATACCTGTACACATATTCAGGCATCCGATCACTCAAGGCTTTCAAAAACTGGGCCACGGTCAATGCTTATGCAATCCAATCACGACAATCAGTAGGTGAGCGAAAACGGGAGAACCCCGAGAAAAACAACCTGACACACCCGCAAGCAGAACTTGGCTTGTCTCACATGTGGCCAGAGCGGGGCTCATACCCACACCAGACACAGCGGTGAGATGATCGAGTGATTAAGAAACAGCGCTCTTAACCTCTCGGCCACGGGGGCCGCCTCACATTTATCTGTTTTTGCTTTTGGGAATTTTACACACACAGTATAATAAAAGCCGTGCTGCTTTCTCTTTCAAACACCACGAATCATCCCCGTATTTGTTCAGTCGAGATATTTGTCTAATGTCGGCTTCGAATTGTCCATCCATAGCCCGTTTCCTCACGGTAGCCTCAAAGAGTCCCATTCTTGGTTGTGTATAAAATGTTACGAGATACAGAACATCTAGTGCTTGCATTGTATCACCTAAATCAGGAGCATAGCCTTCGGCATCGGCAGTTCGTCTGAATTTCAGTACATCCGCATTTGTGGAAAACCTCGACGCGTCTTTGACACGTGATAACGTTAATGTTGCACAGTCTGTGCTATATGGTTTAAGGTTTGCGTTTATAATGTTTATTACACTACTCACTGCCGACATGGCATCCGTATTGTCATTTGAGACTCGTTCCCAACTCAAGCATGCGCACCAGTGAGGTTCTATTTCCGCCTGCGCACACGTGCGTTCAAGCGGGATAGGTTCAAAAAGGCTTAATCCGTATGTTTTATTTTTAACCTCCGGAAAGTCGTACAGCAAATCGATCAACGTTTCATGTATGTCGAAGGGTGTTGTTAAACGATAACTATTTTCTACAAATGCCTTATATTTTGTTTCATAAACGGTCCGAAACCATTCTGGAAATCTAAATCCGAAATAAGGCATCCGTTCTTCTAGCTTCCCCTGTTCTGTTGCCCTCATCTTGTTGAAGCGTGCTCCATGGTCGCTCATTATTATAAGAATAGTATTATCTAAATGACCATTAGTATTCATAAACTCGAAGAACTCTAGAAGGTATGGTTCAAACAATTGTGCGAGGTTGTTGTACTCATGAGTAATCTCACTATTGAAAAACGCGAAAAATTTCGGAATGTCCTCGTATGTTTCAAATGACTCCTTAATCCAATCAAGCATGAGTCTAGGCCGTGGTCTGGCACCAATGCAGAATTTGGAGGGTCTATTGTCCATAGGCAGGTAAAATGGAGACATGTATTTCTGAGCTTCTAAATAAAACGGTCTCGAATAATGATGTGTGGGCTGTTTTTTGAACCCATTTAGACGATAATTCCACATACCAATATGCGGATCTTCCTCGGCAAAATGTGTAACATACCCTCTATCCGAATACTCTTTCCAAACGAAGGGGTACACATCAACAGTCGTAGACCCATGTTCACCTTTTCTAACATCAGGCAAGTCGAATTCTTTCTTCCCTGTTAAAATAGGGATCCAGTTTTGTGGTGTTCCATCCCCGGCCACATTATACCCTTCAAGAAGAACACCTCCCAATGTTTCAGTAAAATATTGATGCGCTTTTGGCAGTACCCGCTGAATCATTAAACTGGACATTGAGTCGAGTCCCCATATGACGATGTTAAGTTCAGAGGGCCGTTTCGTGAACGTCCGATTGTTATATTTAGTGTTGGGTTTACTCCTGGGTTTTATATCATTGCGCCGTGCTATACCACTGTGTACGTTTGCGTGTGATTGTCCATCCTCAGCTGTGCACTTAACAATAAATGAATCGTGTTTCAGTAAAGATCCATCCTTCAGTATGCCTGGTTCGCTTCTTGCAGGAATTTCGTCATTTCCATCCATATAGATATATGTTATTTCACATGATATATGGCCATGTTGTTCCACCGCCGCATCAGAAATATATACCCGACCCTTTCTTGTGAACACCCAGTCTTCATCAGTACAGCTGATTGGTGGTACTTTTCGCAGATATTGCATAATATTCGGGTTATTTACTGGCATTTGAGGATGAACGCATGCTTGTTTGTTCAGAGGTCGCCTAACGGTCCAATCGCCGAGGCCGAAATTGATATTGTTTGGCCAAAACGCGTCAAATACAACCCACAGTGCTCCGAGGCCAATGAAAACAGATATTGCTTTCGAGACATACTTGCTAGCTCTTACATATCTTCGCCACAAAAAAGGCATCCATCGTCTAACCAATACAGATCTCTCAAACGCCATCCCTGACGAATCTGCGAAAGAAATAAACACTTCATATCACTTCGTCTAATATACTTTTAAGTTATCGAAGATTTCTTTTGATTCAGTTTTACGTCCCTTTCAAGATTATTTCAGCCCATACGAGACGGGCCAATCGGTAGGTGGGGCGAAAACGGGAGAACCCCGAAAAAAAAAAAACACCTGGCACACCCGCAAGCAGAACTTGGCTTGTCTTACATGTGGCCAGTGCAGGGCACGAACCAACACCAGACACAGCGGTGAGATTATCGAGTGTTTAAGACAAAGCGCTCTTAACCGCTAAGACACAGGGGCCGGCAACTTATTTAGGAGATTTGTACCATACCGAAGAACCGAAACAAACTGAACCTGGGGTGCGCGGTGACATGAACCCCACTGAAGCTGTTTAAAATATTTGAAAATTTTCAGCAGAAATTTTTTGATATTTTTTTTTATTTATATTTTTTTGCTCAAAATATAGATTGGTTCTAACGAGTACTATCTAGCTCCAATCTATGTTTTGGAGCAAAAATAAGAAAAATAAGTATATTCCTGCAAACCCAAGTTTTTCTATATAAAAGTGGGATACATGTACAAGGGGGTATGTTTCCTGATGTAAAAAAGCCACTTACCATATACAAGTGAAAATAATGTGTATGTGTTCCCAAAGTTTAGTATATATAAAATGGATAATTTACATATTGGACACAGTATTACATTCTCTATTATACCAAAACCACCCAAGCAAGCTATACACAGGGATAACATTTCATGGGTTTCACGACACCAACCGTGATGTAAATTTGATGACCCTTGAAATTAGTCATCATGATAAAAGTTTTAGATTAGATACATTTCAGTTCTGAGTTTACAAATTATAAAAACTCATGTTTCGCAGTCTGTCCCATTATATTTTAAACCACAAAAATAACGCTTCACTTTAAATATACCAAGTATACTAACCATTCTCGATATCGTAGTCACTTGTAATGCCTGTCGATACTGTTCATTCCAATCAAAAGACGCGAATCCAAAGAAAGTAGACTACACGCAAAGTACCAATAAGTAGACTAAAGAGCCGAGACGCACTGCTCAACGCTCATTTTCTACCTGTGATTACACACAGACTTTTAAAGATAGACCGGACATTTTGCAAGAGGGATAATTCAGTAGCTAAACAACACCCATTCGGAAGTGATGAAAATCGAGGGCTCGAACATTTCTTCTCACGAAAAGTTATGCTAACTCTTCCGCTTCTAAAGCATTAACTTTAGATATGGTATTTTCCCTTTCGTTAAGATGGAAAGACAATTCTGTCTCTCGGGTCACAGTTTCGCATCACTCGGCGAGCCTCGTGATGCTAAAGTGACCCTCAGAACGGACCTGACACTCATGTAATATTCTTATAGGCTTAAGTAGCCGAAACCGCGGCATGGCCCATCCCCTTTCTCCATGTTCACTGGTTTGAATTCTTGGTTTGGTAGCGTACTGGCGTCACCATAGCCGTATGTACAGTTTATAGTGTTCAAAGTTCATATAAAACAAGAAGGGGTTAATGTTAGTTGTTGTAAACTACATGTATACTACATCCCCTTTCTCATTAATGTGTTCTCTGCTCTTAAACGATCTCAGTTTTATTTTTATTTGCTATTACTGCAGCTAGTGTTGTGCCGTGTGGCGGCTCTAAAAAGTCTCCCCGTACATCATCCATAGTGTAGATTATATATATGTTCCTTTTGGTCCTTTGAGATCAGCGAGGATATTCTGAAAAATAAAAAAATAAGAAATTTACAATCGGTTAAGATTCATTTTCTTACCAATGTTTAATATATTTGTTCCTATTTAGATAATACTAGTCTTTGTATCGACTACCCTGTTAAAAGTTTTAAATTTCAGTTATTCTCTTTGGCTCCATGTTGCCAAATCTAAAGGGTCACTGACGAGACTTTAATAGTCAAAACCGCGGTATGGCCTATCCCCTTTCTCATTAATGTATTCACTGCTCTTAAAGGATCTCAGTTTTAATTTTTATTTGCCATTACTGCAGATAGTGTTGTGCCGTATGGCGGCCCTAAAAAGTCTCCACGTACATCATCCATAGTGTAGATTATATTTTCCTTTTGGTCCTTTGAGATCAAAGGGTATTATTATCGGTTTAGATGCATTTAATATATTTGGCCCTATTTGGACTATCGACTACCCTAATGAAAGTTGCATAATTATTGTAATTCTCTTTGGCTCCATTTTGCCAAATCTGAAGTGTCACTGAAGGGGCTTAAGTAGTCGAAACCGCGGTATGACACATCCCCTTTCTCATTAATATTCACTGTTCTGAATGGATCGGTTTTATTTTTATTTTATAATATTACCATAATATTCAAAATTCTTCCCTGAAACCACTTGGCCAAATAAATCTCAATTTGATATGAAGCATCTATAGGAAGGGGAACGAATGTGTACATAAATAATTAATGTCACGTGACCTAGATGGCCGCCATGCCCATATATGGTTAAAACCCTTAAAATCTTCTACAGAACCATCGGTGGACTGATTTCAACGATCCTTGGCATGGAGCATCGATAGCTAAAGTTCTACAATGTCACGCACGATATAAATCATGACACTGTGGTGACCTTGACCTATTTTACGACAAGGTCAGCTTAGGTCGCATATTCAGTAAACTGTTTTAAAATGTCATTGAAGGGAAAATCTTCCAGGAAATGGACAAATGGATAGAAGAATATTGATGATTCTGAAAATGCAATTGACCACAGGGGTTCATCTGTCCCTGCCCTGGGTATATTTACATGTATATGACCATAACAAGTTTATTTATATATACATGTATTATATCACAGATCTCAGGTGAAGTGTTTACAGGACCATTGGTCCTCTGGTTTTAAGATGACGTTATCTACTGGAAAACAGCGACGTCATATGATAAGCCGGGATATTCGACTATATGCTGGAATAAGTAGTGACTGAAATAACGTTCTCGTATTGCGAAAAGACAGGGTTGCTCAGGTGCGCCGACATTACGAAATCTTACCCATGCAATATTCAGATTATTTTTGGTGAAGCAAAAATTGGAAATTTCGTTGGAAAAACTTTGATAATTTTAACATTTTTGATCGAAACATAGATTGTGTAAACACCAGTTTTGCTATATAACAGTAAGGCATAAGGAGTATATATATTACACGGATATGTTTTCGTGATGATCAGCCAGTGGGCTAGATGACCTCATTTTTTTCAATTTGTTTTGGCTTATGGCACAATTTCTTTTTCCATTTCTTTGTCAGGTTAATGGCTATATAATAAAAAGACAATCCCCCGAGGCTTACTTAATTTTAAGAAATACACAAACATCAGATCAGACCTATTGCAAAGTCTCAGCAATGTATGCTTTTTACGACACTTGAACGCCGCGAAAGGAGAAAATATGGGACTGAGTGAAGGATAGTGTGTAATCTATTCATGACATTTTTCCGATCACGTATCCGATGCTGAAATGCTTAAAGCCATTTAAGTCTCACAATGTGGTTGAAGATCCATTTAAGTCTGAAACTACGGGTTATCAGAGATCATTTACACGATGTTTGGACCTATTTATTGAATTCATAAATAAACACTGGTGCTAAATTCTCTGAATTTTTACCCCAGACATTTTTGGTTTAAGTAAGCTGTTGTTGTTTTTTTTCAAAGAAAGTTATTTTATTTCTTGGGCGTTTGCTAGTCTAGATGGATGCTAAGCGAATATCAGTCTCTTGAGTCTTTCCTGGTATGATATAGATGATAACGGTTTACATTGCTGCTCTCTATCCTGACGGAAGTTGATGTTTGGTGGCATTTCGCATCGCCAATACATGTACCTACATGTACATAAAATTATACGAAACGCAGACGAATTGACTGTTCCCCGAGAGTATATAGACAGCTGTGTTGAACATTTGGGAGAAAAATGTCAAACTACGGTCAAAGAAATCGCATTATACAATGTACATATCGGCAATTTTCTTTCGTTTGTGTTTGTACGTTTAATTTTGATACGGCTTAACGTACGTCCTTGAGGACATTTTTAGCTCACCTGAGCCGAAGGCTCACAAGGTGAGCTTATAGGATGGCCATGATCCGTCGTCCGTCCGTCCGTCCGTCCGTCCGTCGTCCACAATTTCAAAGATCTTCTTCTCTGAAACCGCTTGGCCGATCTAGTTGAAATTTTATGTGGAGCCTCCTTGGTTAGTGGCATTTCAAGTTTGATCGCGAAATCCAGGTCACATGACCAAGATGGCCGCCACGCCCATATATGGTAAAAACCACTCAAAAATCTTCTTTTCCAGAACCGGTGGGCCGATTTCCACGAAACTTGGTATGTAGCATCGGGAACGTCAGCCCATCATAGTTTGATAAAATGATTATCCTTGGATGACCTTGACATATTTTACGGCAAGGTCAAATTTGAAACATAGGCTTTTACATGGGAAAAAGTGAAAACTATGGATTTTTGGAAAACTATTGCAGCCTGAGGCCTGAAAAGTGGTAGATGCAAACAACTAATGGAGTAGATGAAGGTATGTGATTATTTGGGTCAAGGTCATCTCTTGACCTTGGCCAGTCTGTCGTCCATACACACTTTTCAAAGATCTTCTTCTCTGAAACTGCTTGGCCAATCAAAGTGAAATTTTATGTGGAGCATCCATGGGTAGGGGAGACGAAAGTTTGATTGCAAAATCTAGGTCACATAACCAAGATGGCCGCCAAGCCCATATATGGTAAAAACCACTCAAAAATCTTCTTCTCCAGAACCGGCTGGCCGATTTTCATGAAACTTGGTATGTAGCATTTGGGACTCCAGCCCATCATAGTTTGATAAAATGATGACCATTGGATGACCTTGACCTATTTTACGGCAAGGTCAATTTTGGAAACATAGGCTTTTACATGGGAAAAGTGAAAACTATGGATTTTTTGAAAACTGTTGCAGCCTGAGGCCTGAAAAGTGGTAGACGTAAACAACTAATGGAGTAGATGAAGGTATTTAGTTTAAACATATTTTATTGTCAAACTCAAAGGGGTTGGGCTACAAGTTCTGACAACATTAATTACAGCCCGTCCCCTAAATGAAGTATGTGATTAATTTAGGTCAAGGTCATCTCTTGACCTTGGCCTGTCTGTCGTCGAAACACACTGTTCAAAGATCTTCTTCTCTGAAACTACTTGACCAATCAAAGTGAAATTTTATGTGGAGCATCCATGGGTAGGGGAGACGAAAGTTTGATCGCGAAATCCAGGTCACATGACCAAGATGGCCGCCAAGCCCATATATGGTAAAAACCACTCAAAAATCTTCTTCTCCAGAACCGGCAGGCCGATTTTCATGAAACTTGGTATGTAGCATTTGGGACTCCAGCCCATCATAGTTTGATCAAATGATGACCCTAGGATGACCTTGACCTATTTTACGGCAATTTCAATTTTGGAAACATAGGCTTGTACATGGGAAAAGTGAAAACTATGGATTTTTTGAAAACTGTTGCAGCTTGAGACCTGCAAACAACTAATGGAGTAGATGAAGGTATGTGATTAATTTAGGTCAAGGTCATCTCTTGACCTTGGCCAGTCTGTCGTCCATACACACTTTTCAAAGATCTTCTTCTCTGAAACTGCTTGGCCAATCAAAGTGAAATTTTATGTGGAGCATCCATGGGTAGGGGAGACGAAAGTTTGATTGCAAAATCCAGGTCACATGACAGATGGCCGCCAAGCTCATATATGGTAAAAACCACTCAAAAATCTTCTTCTCCAGAACCGGCTGGCCGATTTACACGAAACTTGGTATGTAGCATTTGGGACTCCAGCTCATCATAGTTTGTTGAAATGATGACCCTAGGATGACCTTGACCTATTTTACGGCAAGGTCAATTTTGGAAACATAGGCTTTTACATGGGAAAAGGCGAAAACAATGGATATTTTTAAACTGTTTAAACTATTTGGAAACTGTTGCAGCCTGAGACCTGAAAGTTGCTAGATGCAGACAACTAATGGAGTCAATGAAGGTTAGTAATTAATGAAGGCCAAGGTCATTTGCTGACCTTGACCCAAGGTCATTTAAATATCAAAATTAAAATTATGGTTTTCTCAGAAATCACTGGGTTTGGAAACTATTGCAGCCTTGCAGATGCAGACAACTTGTGAAGTCAATAAAGGTGTGTGAGAATTCAAGGTCAAGGTCATTTCTTGATGACTTAATACTCCAAGATCAGGCTTCAGGTGAGTGTTCTCAGGACAAATGGTCCTCTGGTTAGTACTGTGTGGACTCGTAAACTTTTAAACCACGTCATAAGCCTCGTCATTAGAAATTTATTAAACGAGCCTTTGGCGAGTTTAATAAATTTCATATGAAATGACCACGAGTGTGAGATTCGTTTTATCATATGACTTTTAAAATAGGATTTTATCGCCTCCGAAGTGGACATATTTTCAATGAAATTTACATTACTGTTACGGACGTCGTCAATGACGTTATGCATTCCCGCGAAAGTGTTTTAATAAGAAGTGTTGGTTATTAAGGCACTATATGCACAATTCATACAAACTTGTGCTGTTAAGAGATAATTTGGTTGGAAAATGTCAGTTTTTGTAAAATTGCAGACTGTTCCACCGTTTGGTTGCCATGGATACAAAAAAAAGAGAAACATTTTGAGTTATCTTATTCTTTGCATTTCAAAACCAAGTGTTGATTATTAAGGCACAATATGCACAATTCATACACACTTGTGCTGTTAGGAGATAATGTGGTTTAAAAATGTCTTTATTTTTTTTCATTTTTATTTTATTTTATTTTTTTTTTTTTTTGCAAAATTGCAGACGGTTCCATTGTTTGGTTGCCATGCTTGATTTGGTTGCCATGGTTACAAAAGTCAGAAATACTTTCAGTTATGGAATATTTGTTTGTTTTAAAAACAAAACAAAACAAAAGTTCTGAATTAAGACAACATATACACTGTTCATATATTTGTTTATTGGTAGGAAATACTTTGGTTTGAAAATGTCATTTTTGACAAATTGTTGAAGGTACCATTGTTTGGTTGCCATGGTAACAAAAATTAGAAACATTCTGAGTTATTTTATTCTTTGCATTTCAAAAACAAGTGTTGATGATTAAGGCACTATATGCATAACTCATATATACTTGTGCTGTTTAGAGATAATTTGGTCTGAAAATGTCATTTTTTTTGTAAAATTGTTGACGGTTCCATTGTTTGGTTGCCATAGTTACAAAAAATAGACACATTCTGAGTTATTTTTTTCTTTGCATTTTAAAGACAAGTGTTGGTCATTAAGGTACTTTATGCATAATTCATATACACATGTGCTGTTAGGAGATAATTTGGTTTGAAAATGTCATTTTTGCAAAATTGCTGATGGTTCCATTGTTTGGTTGCCATGGTTACAAAAAAATAGAAACATTTTGAGTTATTTTATTCTTTGCATTTCAACAACAAGTGTTGGTTGTTAAGGCGCTATATGTATAACTGGTATACACTCATGCTGTTAGGAGATAATTTGGTTTGAAAATGTCTAAAATTGGAATGTTGAAAATTTGATTTATGTGGTGGTACTTACGTTGCTAGGCAACGAATTGCAAATTTCATTTTTCAATTTTTAATACAATTTCATATAAAAGTCATGACGTGCTATTAATATAAGTACTAATATAGACATTCTAAACAATGAACATATCTCAAACACCACCTCAAAAAGTGTCAATTTGCACTTTTTCCTTTAACGATTTTCTGCCAATCTCCGTGAAATTTTGATTTTTGGTTTCCATGGCAACCGCTGTCAGAAAAAAGAAATGCTTTGTTTTGTGAAAGTTTTTCAACAAGTCTGATTAAATGATGGTGAATTAAACGATTTCTGTGACTAGTAACTTATCACCATTTCTAAAGGACCTGCATGATTCTTAGGGAGAATGCTAATTAATACACATATTAATGACATGACGTTATCCACAGGAAAACAGCGACGTCATATGATAAATGTCATCCTGATGTCTACTATTGTTCATGCCTTATGGTAGCGGATATAGTGTTATTCCATTTATTCCTCAAGTAATGGAATTTATTTCTCAGCTAATGGAATGAAAAAAGGCAATCCCTCATCGATGTTGAGTTAAGACATACACAAAAATCAGACTTAATGCAAAATCTCAGCCGCGGTTCATTAGGACAACGTAAGCACTTTACAATACTTGATACCTTTTTATAGCTGCAAAGGCGAAAATATGGGACTAAGTCAAGGAGGATTGTGTGAAATCCATTCAAGACATTTTCCATCACGTATCTGATGCTGAAACTCGATTTTTAAATCCATGTACATGGTGGTTGCAAATGCATTAAAGTCCGATTTATGCCGGGTTTGGATGGACGCCAGCAAACCCTGTTATGAACAATTAATTGAATACCAGTCTCTGAAGTTTTTTTTTTTTTTTTTTTTTTTTTTTTTTGATTCAGTTTTACGTCCCGTTCAAGCTTTTTCACTCATATCGAGACGAATCAATCAGTAGGTGGGGCGAAAACCGGAGTACCCGGGGAAAAACCACCTGACACACCCGCAAGCAGAACATGGCTTGTCTCACATATGAATTCGTGCCCCGTGCGAGGCGCGAACCCATATCGGTGAGATGATCGAATGATCAAGAGCACTGAAGTCAGCGACCTTAACCACTCGGCCACGGGGGCCGCCTCTGAAGTCTTTTCCGGGTGATAACATTTGAGCCTGTGTGTGAGAAAATGGGTTCCGACCAGGTCTGACACAAACCGGGCGGTACAGTCACAGAAGATAGTTAGAGGCTGGAAATTCTTGGATTAAGAAAGAAGATGAATTGTACTATCCGTGTAGTGAAAACAAAGGCGCTGATCAGCTTCGCAGTTACTGCGACGCTGATCTGCGCCTTTGTTTTCGCCTATAGGCAGCCATCCAATCAATCATTTGAGGCTTATTTTCACTTAAGATGGCAAAATTGAGTAGAAGCAATTTGTTGTCATAAACATATTAATTGATGTATGCCTGAAGCCATAGGGGCGGATGCCATGTCCAGATTTGTCTATTAAGGTCAGAAATTAGGTCAAAGTTCAATGAGTGCAAAAGTTAAGAAACGTTACCGCAGCTGTATATACAAGTACAATCATGGCCAAAGTAAGTGGTTTGAATGCTGAGATTTGGTATACTAGTGGCTTAATAATACACTAAGGGGTTGTGTATGTCACTTTATCAAGCATGCTTGTCTGAACCAGGATATAAAAGGTCAAAAGGTCAATAAGTGCAATTTAGCAACTTTTCAGTGAAATACACCAATGTTCATTAGAATGTTGGAAACTCTTTGGCTTAAACTCATTTTATGGATGAATTTATATCAAATTTATTGAAACAATCACGTTTAAAACATCACTGAATAGATAGCGCAATCTCAGACATTTATTTTTAAATTGCATTTACCATTTCCATAACAGCACATTTGCTAAAAAGGTAAACTTCTTATAAATAGTTTGCCATGAACCCAAGATTGCAGTGTAATAGCGTCTAAAGAAAATAAATTTATAGAAATAAATTCACATGGATATCCAGATGATGCAGGTTGACATTCATGGGAAATTCAAGATGACCTCCAAATTACAAGATGGCTGCCAAAATAAGGGTTTTTGATAGACATTCATGCATATGTGTGATAAAATCTAAACATGACATTTAAAGTGGAGAATACATAAAACTAATATTTAAGTAATTTTGAAAAAAGAAGAAATTCAAAAGAACATCAATATGGCCTAAAAATCCAAGATGGCTGCATTAAACAAGAGGACCAATGGTCCTGCAGCTCACCTGAGAGATTTGCTCATTGTTAGCTTAAAGGTCAGATGATGATACCCCGGAGCCCTGAGTTCTGATCTGACCTGACCCAAAACATAATGCAACCTTCCCTTACCTCATTGATGCTCTAGTTATAATTTGATCGTTATAGGCCGTGCGGTCTAAAATATATTAATGTTTAAAAGTGTTGGACGGATGTCGGCTTGAGTACTATCCTGTAAAATCATCTTGTGAGCCTTCAGCTAGCTGTGTATTTTAGTAAACACAAATAAACAAAATGACAGGAATTCACTCTTATATAATTGTTATCTGCATTTCACTGACACTGAATGTGTTAAATTTATGCACACATTATGGAAGGCGCGGATATTGGCGTTATATGGTCAAACGAGGTGGAGGAAACCGGAGAACCTGGGAAGATGGGAGACTACTACCCTGCCACATCCCGTGATCCCCGCAAACGAGACATGGACTGTTTTGAAGGTATTAGATAGGGTTTATGGGCAGGGATATAGTACAATAGGCTAAGATTGGGTAGGCTAGGATAGGGCAAAGTATGAATGGTATGTGGTATGGCACTAGGTTTTAAAGCTGTTTGTATTTATAGAGACTATGAACAGTAATATTGCGATGGTAAAGGTTTGGTTTGGTTATACTTTGATGAACCATGCAATATTTTTTCAACCATCTTGTAGTAAAGCCACAACTTTTTGTTATGAGCTAGGATTTTAACGTGTCTTGATCAGGGACTTAATATTTGGCGGAGATAAGGATAAAATTCTCTTGCTCTGGTACTCTACTACCAGCCTACCACACTCCCCTAGTGTATGGTAGGTTAAGGAACAGTGGGTTGGGATATTGTAACAGGTGAAAAAGTTACTGGTTTTTCATAGTTTGCCTCGAGCCAGGATCGAACCAGGACGTGATAAGCCACTCTACTACATGTCTGTAAAAGCCGACTTGTATAGCAAACCAGTACAAATGTGCATTATGCCTGAGACCACTGCATAATCTACTATTCCGCTCCCATTTCGTTTACATCTTTCAATATTGTAATCGACTGGACATTCTCTATTGGGTTGATCATTTCAGGTTGATCACCTAATGCAACAGGTCAACTTTTGCCTATGATTACAATTGGAGATAGGCGGGGTACAACAGGGGTTGGTGTGGATGCTAAAGATAAGATTTGCATCTTCTAGTAACTATGTACAAAATCTTTTTGGCTTAGTTTTATAGTATTTGGGGATGTTGGGTTCGGGAACAAGTTACAGCTGTTTGTTCAATTTTCGTGTGTTCACCTGTACTGTAGGAGAGTATTCTACTTTGGGCCTCACACAAATTTCGTGGTTATATGAGGTAGGGCTGTACATTTACCATTGCAGAATGGAAGTGGTATTGGCCGCTTTCATGACAGATTTCTGTAATGCTTGTCAGGGGCATCCTACCTTCATTGTCTGGGTATGGTGCACTGCATTGTTTGTAGGCCAATTTTACTTAACGATGTTAATGTACATAATGCTAGAGCCCCTTTCCTCCATATGTAAATTGCCGATGGTCTTAAAAAGACAGGACATAGGAATGCCCTTTGAAATCACTGCATCATTGATTCGACAGAAAATTATACATTTTACATTCTACAGGCAAAGATTCACGCCTGGCTGGAATAGAGCCTGCATTAGAGTTGGTATTTGTAACACAAGAATCTTGAACCGTACTCATGAGCTAACCTTGAATCCAGTTATCTAAAGTTAAACACGATCTGGCTGTTTAAAAACATTTGGACGTCTGTGTAAATGACTCATTTTGCTAGTACATTTCTAAAAAAGATAATGATCAATGTTTCCTCAAATGGAGCTCTGATAGAAGGCATGTGATTTTCTATGTATACCGCCTTTATTTTTACATAATTTTCCTCTAAATTTGAAAGGTTTTGTTAATATACATTGAACAAAAAATCAAATGACATATACATTGTAGTACAGGATGGTCTAATATTGCACTAGCAATCATTTGATGCCATTTTCAGCATGTTAGGGATTTTGGGTGCCAAGATACAAGTCATTCTGTAGGTTTACCCGTTTAATTTTTCCACTTTTCATTCCCATTTATGAAGTTTTCATTAAAATTCATGAAATTGAAAATCAGATCATTCTTAATTATATCAGACTTTAGGGTCAAGCATTCATTTGATACTTATTTTAGCATCAAGTGATGATGGTACAAGTGATTTTGTACATATACCACCTATTTTTCCAAGGGTTTTCTCTGATTTCTTGTGTGTTTTATTAATTTTCATCAATAAGCAAATTCAGTGATTTGAATAAAAGCTTTTAAGGTTAAATTGCCAGGTCAATGCATCATTATCACACCAATTATAGTATTCTAGAGCATGCTTTTGTTGGTACATGAATATTTTTGAGAGTACATCCTATTCTTTAGAATTACACTGTGGGTGGAGGTGGAAACTATGTAATTTTACATCATGAAAATGTGTTCATTGTTGAGGACAATATTTTATGGCATTAAGGTGGTCCCTCTGACAACACTGGCAGCCATGAGAATTGGTTTCAGAGAAACAAGATAGATCATATAACCCATCAAAAACATTGTAATGGCTATAGTTTTCACCTTGTTTTACTCGATTTTCGACATATTGATTAATATTCATAAATATGCAAATGAGATAATTTTCATATAGGCCCATGACATCAATAAATTTGCCAAATGACATTACAGGTTTAATAACAAAGTGTCTTAATGATCGTTTGGGTCTGAAATTAATTTATAGATATTTAGCGTTTTTTTTTGTCATTTTTATGTTTTCATTAAAATTCATGAATATGCATATTAGATAACTAGCATTACTTACCATAGGATGAAAGGACAATGTCTAAGCTTTAAAAGGAGACCAAGCTCAGTGGTCTACGATAAGTAACAGCAGAGATATGACCAATTTAGTATGCCCACCGCTATGTTCAAGAATCACATCGACGGTTGCCATGGAGACCATGCATTTTTTCATAGTGCAAAAGAGTTTATTTTTAAGGACAAAAATTCATTGCATTTCTGGGGTCCCAATGAATGATTTGGCACCCATGAAAAATTTTCCTGGGGTGCAAGGTAGATCAAATTAGCTCTCGGGGGGATTTTACGAATAACTTCGCAATTTTGCACTGAAATGACCTTTAACCTTGCTCGGGCATATGCTTAGCACTCTCTTTTGTTATGCTATAAATGCCACATGCATAATAAGTGTATATAATGTAGTTTCGGTGAAATTTTACGGAAAATACAGCAAAGGAATGACACTGAAAAGAGTTTTTATACATTTTCTCGTTATTTTGCACCCAGTTGACCTTTGACCTAATTCTGAGACCCAGGGCCATTTACAGACTTGGCATCCACCCCTATATGTCATAGTACATGTCTAGGAACAATATCAGCATGGATGCCAGCTTCTACCCCATTTTGCCATCTAAAGATTTTTTTCATCGATTGGATGGCTGCCTACTATGCAGATTGTTGGTTTTCCCATTCCGGCGGCGGGTCATTTAACTTTTTTGCTCTCTAGATGTGTGGTGGTGTTTCGTATTGCCGATAAATGTACCTACATGTACAAAACAAATCTGGAATCAAATAGCTGTTTCCAAATATGAAGAGGAATAGGCAGCCGCTAACTCGATTTTCTTACATTTTTGTCTGCTTTGTAATTTAGTCTACGAGTCGGATATAGTGACCGAATAAAGAGGAAGAATATTTTTGATGATGACGATTTCTGGATTACCGGTCACATTGCTGGAGGGTATCACTTATTTGAGCCGCCACATGGAAAAAACAACAATCTGTTAGGCGAAAACAAAGGCGCAGATCAGCTTCGCAGTATATTTGTAACTGCGAAGCTGATCAGCGCCTTTGTTTTCGTTACTCGGAGAGTCCAATTCCTCTTCTACTTACATCTGAAATTTCAAGCTTCTAGCCTGCTTCTGTGACTGTACAGCACGTTGTGTGAAACCACATTGTTGGTTTTCCCACGAGGCGGCTCATTTATTTTGTCCCTGTTGCTACTCTGGGACGTCCGCTACAAGTCCGAATATGTTCCTAATAAGAGAGATGGCAATGAAAGAATCTCCCAGAAACATCCGTGAAATGTAAACCTTTTAAACTCCCGGACTTTTATTTCACTTTTATCATGCTTATAATGGTAAAATAGGGGTGTACGTAAAGGATATTAAACGAGTTTGAGGCGTTCATGTACTGGAAAGATCCTCCGCGTTGGAATCGTGACACCGAGGATGTTACGATTCGTACGGGCGGGTCTAACATCATGTTTCATAAACGTGACAACAAGCATTCCATAAATGGCGAAGGCTTAAAGAATGAACCGTTGTTTCCTGGCTACATTAGTGGGACGTACATTTCTTTTGTTAAAGAGACGAGAAAACAGTAACGAGTCGATTAAGGAACGGACAATACAAGTACAGTGGTCACGTTTTTGAACATGTACACGTTTCACCATATGTTTCTCCGGTGTATGACAGCTCAGGTCAAATCGTATACGCTATTCACTGTCGTTTGCATGGTAACGCACTTTTGGTTGAAAAGTACAGTGCCTAGTCCTAATCATAATATCTAATAAAGTACACCGTCAAACATGTCAGTGAAAAGTGCCCCATCATGTGATTTGAGCCGCAACATAAGATAACCAACAGCATGCATATGCGAAAACAAAGACGTAGATCAGTTGTACAATTACTGCGCAGCTGATCAGTGCCTGTGTTTCGCTACACGGATAGTACAATTCCTTTTTACTTATATCCAAAATGTCAAGCTTCTAGTCTACTTCTATGACTGGATAGTCCGGTTTGTGTTTGACCTGGTCGGAAACCCAAATTATAGGTTTTCTCATGCGTAGGCGTATTTTTATTTGCTATTACTGCAGCTGGTGTTGTGCCGTGTGGCGGCCCTATTTCCTTTTGGTCCTTTGCGCTCAGCGAAGGTATTCTGAGAAATCAGAAAAATATTCTAGGTTTAGATTCATTTGCTAACCAACGTTCATTACATTTGGCCCCATTTAAATTATACTAGTCTTTGTATCGACTATCTTGTTGAAAGATACAAAATAACATAAATTCTCTTTGGCTCCTTGTTGCCAGATCTACAGGGTCACTGAAGAGGCTTAAACTTTATTTATTTTACTTCAATTACACAGAAAGCTCATTGAACTTATATATATATATGCGTTCTTGAAGGCGCGGATGTTGGCGTTATGTGGTCAAACGTGGTGGAGGAAACCGGGAAACACGGGGAAAACCACCGAACCAGGACGGGCGACTACTACCCTGTCACGTGCCTTGACCCGGATTCGAACCCGGATCGCAGTGGTGACAAGCGAGTGCGTTATCCACTACGCTATCCAGGCCCCCAAGAGGGGGCTTAAGTAACCGAAACCGCGGTATGGCCCATCCCCTTTCTCATCTTCTCATTAATACGTTCACTGCTCTTACAGGATCTCCGCTATATTTAATGGCTGTTGAAACACGGAAAGTCAAACATGTATTTCTCCGAACACAATCACAGCAACATAGCATAAAACTATGATTAACCTTTTTTTTTCTACGGCCTTAGTGTATTATTGAAACAAGAATCTCTTTCTAGTTATTCTTGAGTTAATACCTTTATAGGCCTATACTTAAAACCAGTTTTGAAATGGACTATTCCGAAGTGGGTGTGCTCACTTCTGAATTATTGCAAAAAAGTGTATTTATTGAATTTTGACGAGTTTCAAAAGCTGATGTTTTGATATTATGTGGTCTCTGTAAAAATTAAAAGGTACTCATTTGTCTATACAGTGAGTTTTTGCTTTTCGAAATTTGGTTAAGAAGTACCTGAATCACCCTTGGACTACCAACTTCGAAATACGTCATAAGTCAGGAAGCAGTTCCATTAATTTAATAATGGCGTCCTTTCATGAAGCAGTTTCATTCATAGATTTATATTTAGTGATCATATTTCAGGAGTTATTCATGCTGTATCCTAATAATCATTGTATTAGCATGAAACGTATTCTATTATCAAAGCATTGCTACATAGAATATAGCGTCAAAGCAACTAGTTTTATTATTTTGGTTGACATTAAATCAATATGGGCTGGTCCATGTGAGACCGTTACAACATTGCCTTCAATCGAAACGGGGTGTAAAGAAAAGAATGAACATGATTCACTGCTTTCTGTTTCATAACTGTGTATAATAAATTTTACAAGGAAAGTCCAAATTGGTCATTTTGAAATTATAATGAACAAAATCTAGTACTTAGAATGTAGAAATTGAATGATTAATTGTTTTATTCACTTGACATACCTGTAAAACGTGTTATTCACTATAATAGACTAATCCAAACTTCCAGCACACTTACTACCAATTATCAATGAAGGATTGTTCCATTTGCAGCACAGGGGTGTAAACAAATGCTTCCGCACGCTTCCGTTGCTTTCTATTTTATAACTCATGTTCATTAATCTCCAATCACGAGAAAATGTCTTTTCAAAGACAACTTTTGAAAAAATTCTAGCATTTAGTATGTAGAACTATATGTAATTTAGTTTGTTTTCCTATTATACCTGTAAGTCAATAGAATGGGCAAATCCAATATTCCAAAAATAGATTGTCTTCTAGCAATTTGGGTAAAATACATCACCAAGTATGGTGTACTGGAAGGGTCAAAATGACCGAAGTGGTAAACCGAACTGTCCATGCCTATTTCGAAATAGACATGCACCCGCAAATATAGGGGTGCACCCACATATTTAGAGGTTCACTCCTATTTTAAGATAGAGGTTAACCCCTAGAATGCCGGTACAACGTCATAGATTGCGATTTTGTCTGGTAGTCCGTTTGATTGTGACTGGTTGGTGGCACTGTTGAGTGTGACTCTTCCAGGTAGTCGTGTCTGTATTGTTGTACGTTGGTATAATAAATATATTATGTATGTATCATATTAAATACTATGTTATGTTCAGTTACATGCACTGTGTATGTGACATGTTATTTCACATATGTGGCGTTATGTTATGTTGCATATATAATGTTAGGTTACATATGTAATATTGTGTTACATCTGTACGTTATGCCATTTTTGACCCTTCCAGAACACCATAACTAAGATTTTGAGTGCGTCGTCTTAAATAGGGTAAAATACATCAATTAGTATGAGTCACTTCGTCCTAAGGTTAAGATTTCTGAATAAAAAAAAAGTTGAATTAAATAAATAATAATGAATAAATCATGAATCGCCAAACGTTGACCGAAATATGCGGCATCGCCCATGGATCCGCAAATGGGGTCTTTTTATCTATAATTAAATAAATATTACATCTTCATTGACCATAGGGTCGGGTCGTAAGAAAAAGACGAGCTTCTTGACGCCTAAACACGTATATTGCGGGCATTTCGTTGTTGTAATTCAGAAATGGTGACCCAGTCTCGACATAACCATATCTGTTGCGTTTGGTATCAAATCAAATAAATGCACAAGTGTGTATTATTGTACTCCATATAGCTACGTCCATACAGTTACATGTGAGTGACTAAATAAACAGACATGCACTGAACAAACAAAAAGCTCTTAACACTTTTAACGGTTGCCTTACTCCGTGTTTGAGAAATGGTGTGACAGTTGATAGAGGCCAAATCCAAAATAACAAATCACGTCCAGTTTCGAATGATGTCTCTAAAGTCATTGATTGTTGAAAATGTTAGAACGCATGAAAATTAAAGTTGACCACTATTAACCGCTGACCTACATGCGTCATGGTACTAATAGGGTTATATCTCGGCGCTGTAGCTTATGTCACTTTAATTTGAATGCGTCGACGATGTCTCTGCTTTTTTTTTGTACCCAAGAGTTTATGGTTATTTTTATGACTACAATGAAACAACTCTACAGTCCGTGTTGCATGCGTTTCTGTCGCCCTAACGATTAACTTGCCCACTACTATTTATTGCGCTCAACCTGACATTAATGTGGAATTGGCACTGTAAATTCAGAAACTTCATTTTCGATGTGCAGACTGGGCATTTAGATATTCACATAACCAACTCGTAAACTTATAATTCATATAGTACAGTTTAGCCTTATTTCTGTGATGAGCATTTACGACAGATCAATTATCATTTTTTTTTTGAATTATTAACCAACAGTTATATGTACAAAGAGTCAATACATTCTACTATTGAACCATTCTGTGTCTATTCAACATAAACTTATTGAAAATGAAGGGTAAACACACTGTCACAGAAAAAATACAATGTATAAAACACTTACTTAAACTGCTGACAACGTTAACGCTCTCCCTTGTAGTCATTTTGATTTTGACTTTGTCTGGTAGTCCGTTTGATTGTGACTGCTTGGTGGCACTGTTGAGTGTGACTCTTCCAGGTAGTCGTGTCTGTATTGTTGTACGTTGGTATAAGAAATACATTATGTATGTATCATATTAAATGCTATGTTATGTTCAGTTACATGCACTGTGTTCTGTGACATGTTATTTCACATATGTGGCGTTATGTTATGTTGCATATATTATGTTACATATGTAATTTTATGTTACATCTGTAACGTTATGGTACATGCGTTATATAAGATGCATTATATTACGTGTTTTGCTACAAACATAACGCTATGTTGCATAACGGGTGCTGATTCATTCATGTTGTTACATATGTTGCGTTTTGATACATTATGTTACATACATTACATAACTTATGTCACACACGTTATGTCACATACGTTACTTCCGTTTATAATGTATTCAAAACTGAGATTTATCAAGATATCATAGATTTGACTATAACAACACTGTCTGTTTTGTGTGTATCTTTGATGAGCTACGCTATTTCAGAATGTATGAAAATTCTTAAGATGCAACGACACCGCATATGTGAATGAGAGCATGAGAGTATGTTTACTCTTTAAATCTTACACGCACAATCATGTTACATACACTGCGTTATGTTACAACTTTTACAGTATGTAACATATGATTAACTTTGTAACATGCTATGTTACATATGTTTTGTAATGTTGCATATATTACATATAATACGTTGTATGTTACGTGTGTAATGTACGTAACATACGTACATATATATATTACATATGTTGCAAGGCGTGCATATTATGTTATGTAGTACAATGTTATATAGCTTGTATTATGTCACATACGTTACATTATGTTTCATATGTTTTGTTACAAATGTTACATTGCTACAACATGTCGAGATTATGTCGAGAGTATATCGAGAAGCATGGCGGCTTCGAGTACAATCCACTTCTTCAAACGTAAATGCATGAAAATGCATGTTTGATCGGCCACTCAATATTAGCATTAACTAAAATGAAACAAGGCCGTATATAACATGTAGCACATGTTATAGTTTTTCTTGTTTGCAAAGTATCAAATCGGCTTAAGGCTACCGGTACATTTGAAGATAACGGTGATAATGGCAAAGCTAATTAAGCAGATACAGTCTGAATTCGAGACGTTAAGTTGATTTATTAGTAATGTGAAGGAGTGAAGGAGTGGAACTTTTGGATTAAATGTAAACAAAACTACTACAAACATACCAACATATACGCATCGACGTCTTTAGATAGGTGTGCTCAAAAGATTTTTTCATAAAGGCATAGTAAATGGACTGATCTATTTAATGCTGTTGAAATGTATTCGAAAAGCCATTTAGTTCACGGGTTTCATGTATCTCTGTATCTAGAGCACAAAATCACGAAGTACAACCTACGGACACCGAATGACCTTGAACTTATACAGTTCTAGAGTGAGTGTCTTTAAAATAATTGTTCACAACTGTCACGCTTTCAAGTTCATAAAGCTTTACTGATCAGTTAAGAACAATCATTAATATGAAATAGGCACACCTAATGGGCAACCAACCAATCTATCAGGATACCGCACGCTTGAATTCATGATTTTTGTGTGTACATTAGTTTGCCGTTTGTTTTGTTGCTTAACCAAATGAACAACTTTGGTCAATGGTCATATCTGTGCATCAAATTTCCTTTTGTAAACATAACTTAGATACCTTTACTTACAAAAACGTATGGCTCTCATCACTGAACTGTATGCAAAATGGACTTTCAAACTGGTTTACATGACCAGATTACGGATATGCATCATAATTATGCACCAGAAGTTTTCAACAAGGCATCAATAAATGTATTATTAAATAACCAGTCTGCAATTCTGTAGCTTTTCTGTTCCAAGACACTTATAGATCTCTTAAAAAGTTGTAAATTGAGCCTATACGCCACCAGGCCTCCCATTTATTTTACTTCCCATTTTAAATTCGTCATCAGTGTTCACAGAAGCCATGTTTCAGTTTTGTTTACATTCAGGCTGAACAGTACAGTCAACCATTTTTCATGATTACAAGACAGGCCACATTTTTTGGATACTTGATGGTTACAAAAGCGTTGTTCAACAACACATCCTAGTACTTATGTCTTAGAAGCAGGATTTGAACTACAACCTTCCTATCGAGCTAAGCTACATGTACAAGTACATGTATGTCAACATAATGGAAATGATTTTGGGTTAAATATCTGGCACAGAGTCACATGTACAAACTGTATATAAACACAGCAAGTATATGGGTGTGTAGAATTTATTCTTTTAAAATGTAACATTTATAATTTGAGCCACATGAGAAAAACAGGATTTTTGCAAATGTGAAAACAAAGCCGCAGATCAGCTGAGTAGTAACTGTACATCTGATTAGCGCCCTTGTTTTCGCTACACATATAGTACAATCCCTTTTCTACTTAAACTTTCTAGCTTCTTTCCTTTTCCTGTGACTCAACAGACCAGTTTGTGAAAGACCTGGTCGGAAACCCTGAAGACCAATTTTCTGGTGTCATGGCTCATTTAATAGTCTATTACATTTCTGAAATATTTTATTTAACAGAACTCCTATATGGAAAATGTCGCCAAGCATTTTTCAGTTCTAATGTCTCACTTTTCTAACTAAGATTCTTGAAGTTAAATTTTAATATTTAAGTGACACCTTCACAGGTCTGTCAATTTAATAAATAAAGTGCATTTTCTTAAGCTAAAACAGACAACTTTCACATGAAAAAGAAGATGGTATTTGCTAACTTTTACTAAGAATATTTGAAAAACAGTAAAGTAGTTTGATGATTCAACTGTAGTAATTGCGCTTTGAGAAGACAGAATCCTGAATGAATGAACTTGCTGGCAAGATGGGGAGTCTCAGAATTGAATCTAAATCAGTCCATAATGTTTATGCTGACTGGGCATAAATTTCTCTGGTAATGTGTTAACAATGTTCCAGTTTCCATGGTCAATGATGCATTTGACACTGGTCAATACTGTATTCCCACTTAAAAGATCAAACCGTAAATAAATCTGAAACAGATTAAAACAGATTAAAACACCTCTAATAAATTACATGAAACCTTATCAAGGAAAATGCATCAACTTCTATAAGAGTAAAGTGCCTATAAATTCAATCTATATTCATAATAATTAATTCTGTAAAAGATTTCATATTTTAGCAATTAAGATGGATATTCCAAAACTTTATACTTATGATTAAGTTTTAAATCATAGATGTATAAGTACACATTTATTAGATGCATATTTGCTTGACTTAATGTTTTACATTCGCAGACAAATGCTGTGTTATTAGGATGGTCAGATATATACAAATCAATCTGAGGCAGTTATTACCATCCTGTATACCTGTGATTCTTACAGTGCAGAATGATGCAGCATTTCACGACACATGACACGCAGTCCAGTGATTGGAAGCTAAATGATCCATTGGGATTCAACCTACAGCAAAGAGGTCATTGTCTCTCTGTAGGTATATGCCTCACGGTAAGTTGCACTCAAATCAATCTGGCTTCCAAACACTACACTCCATTTTGTCATGATGGAATGTTGCATCAATCTGTGCTTAAGAAATTTGGTTGCATCACGGATATACAGGGCTTTACCAGTATATTTTACTGAGATCTGTTCTTGGATCAGGGGAAGCAGACTATGAGGAAAGAAGTATAAATATCTTCATGACCAAATCTTCATGAATAACCATACTGTACTTCAACCAAGCATTCTTAAAACCTACCTTTTTAGCTATTCACCTACTTCAAAAATGTATCTGATATTGTTTTCCCATTGCATTCCTCGATCCCTAAAAAGTTCAACACAAATTTTGAAAATCAGTTGACAAAATCATAACATTATAGTACTGAATAGCAGTGTTAACCTTGCATTTTACATGCACTGGTGGGAGGTACTTCAAAAATTTAACAAGAACGCCGCGGAGGTCGATATCGCACCTGCACTGGGCAAAATAACTAAAAACCTGAAATATAGGTCGAGGGGACCAGGTCAAGGTATGTTCTGAAAGGGTATGTCAAGGACATTTACTATGCAAGATTTCACACTCACAGCTATCACAGGTGCAGAGAAAACCAAAGTTTGACATAAAAATTAACAAGTCAATGGACCATGAAATATAGGTCAAGGTCAGCGGGTCAAGGTGCATGCTTAACGGGTATGTCAAGGACAATTACTATGTAAGGTTTCACACTCGCAGCTATCACAGGTGCAGAGAAAACCAAAGTTTGACATAAAAATTAACAAGTCAATGGACCATGAAATATAGGTCAAGGTCAGCGGGTCAAGGTGCATGCTTGAAGGGTATGTCAAGGACAATTACTATGCAAGGTTTCACACTTGCAGCTATCACTGATGCAGAGAAAATCAAACTTCGACATAAAAATGAACAAAGTCAGTGGACCTTGAAATATAGGTCAAGGGCACCGGGTCAAGGTGCATGCTTGAAGGGTATGTCAAAGGGTATGTCATTGTCAAGGACAATTACTTTGCAAAGTTTGACACTCGCAGGTATCACGGATGCAGAGAAAACCAAACTTCGACATAAAAATGAACAAAGTCAATGGACCGTAAAATATAGGTCAAGGGCACCGGGTCAAGGGCACCGGGTCAAGGTGCGTGCTTGAAGGGTATGTCAAGGACAATTACTCTGCAAGGTTTCACGTTCCTAGCTTTCACTAATGTAGAGAAAACCAAACTTCAACGTAAATGTTGACGGACGGACGAACGAACGGACGGATGGACGGACAGACAGACAGACAGACGGAAATTTGGACTCCTATATCGCACCCTGCTATAAGCAGGTACGATAAAAATCAATTATTTCAGCACACTGTGACAGGACTTCTGTTGTGAGAAACATTCCATCTAATTTTCAGGATGGAGCCTAATTCAAGAATGTTTTTGGAAATAAAATTAATTTGTGAACACAGTTTGAAAACTTTTGCATGTCAAACATTTGGAAAGCAAATTTTTATGCATGTCAATCACTAAATTTTATTCTACTCTGAAAAAATGTTATGGTGGTTTCCAGAGGAGGGTTTAGGGAAAGAGTAAATCTTGGGTCATATAACTTGAGGAGCACTTACCTATGAAATTATGACTTGTACAATAACAGAAATTAATGCCCCTCCTGGTCCAAAGGTCACAGTCCAGGACAGCACCATGAATATCTACAGTTGCTGAAAATAATAATATCAACTTATTATGATCTACATATTGAATTTCTACATGAAGTTTGCTTATCCTAGTTACTTTACTTCAGTTTTGTGTTCATAAGGACAAGCAACAGGTGAAAGAATGTTTGTGTTCATTGTAGTTTGGCATTTTATAAACCTGTTTTTCAAAATTTCCTGATTTTGGCTTAAATTAAAAAATTCCCTGACTGATGTCAAAAATCCCTGACAATTCCTTGGCTTTGAAAAAAGTGATTTCTCTCTGACTTTTTCCCTGACCATGGACACCCTGAATAAGTGTTTGCAAGAAAAACTGAAACTTTACTTGTCTTACCCAAGGCTAATTTAGAACACCTCAATGACCATGGATTCATGACCACACTGCTGGTTTTTTACCTGAAAATAAAACAGTACATGTATACAGTTCAAAGAAACAGTAAAACTTATTCAAATGAAAGTGTTTTTTTTTTTTTTTTTTTTTTTTTTTCTAATTCAGTTTAACGTCCCTTTCAAGATTATTTCAGCTCATATGAGACGGGCCAATCAATAGGTGGGGTGAAAACGGGAGAACCGCGAGAAAAACAACCAGGCACACCCGCAAGCAGAACTTGGCTTGTCTCACATGTGGCCAGAGCGGGACTCAAACCCACACCAGACACAGCGGTGAAATGATCGAGTGATTAAGGAACACGGAGCCACCTCAAATGAAATTGACCAAAGTGTCAGACAATAGAGTATTGGCAGAACAATTTCATATGAAAAGCGGTTCATATTCATCTTGTCAACTTTTTTTTTCCATTTATACTGCTCATAATCATTCCTTTGTCTCACCACTGTGTCCAGTGTATGTGGGTTCAAGCCCCCTTTGCCTTGGGTAGTGTGCTTATGGGTGTACAAAGTATTTTGTCTTAGAGTACTTCAGTTTTCGCCCCGCCTACTGATATGCCCATCTCATATGAGCTGAAAGAATCTTGTAAGGGCGTAAAAAGTAGGTTTAGAAAAAGAGAACAAGTTTCACTATCCATGATGTTCTTGAACATTTATGAATTAATTAAGTTCAGACAGGCAAGCTCTTTGACCAAGTGGTAGGGGTCTCCAATTTCCTGGGATCAATACTATTGTAAAAGTTCTGGGATGTTATGCAATATTTGGATTATTTGCAAGATACTCTTACAATATTCATGAGACATAAATTTGTAAAAGTGCCTCAATCTCACTTCATTCACAATAAGTTTGTTAAGTTTGTTTTGTCACAAGATAGACAAAAATAATTACCCAATTATTTTTAAAAAGGTACAAGTAGGCAAAGATCAGGAAAAGGCGCAATCAGAAAAAGATTCCCACTCCAAAAACCGAGGTGGGAAAAAACCAAACTAACAATCAGGTACCTACACCATGAAACATATCGTAAGCCGAATGAGCAGCTATTTTCCCAATAGGTGGCCACTCAGTTACCTTAACTTAACTAAAAATATGAAAACATACATAAGGCGCCATCAGCACAAAAAAATTTTTTACACCAAGACATAAAACAAAAAGAACCACCACAGAAGTATCGACTTGGAACGATCAGTAACACAAAGTTACTGGCGGGCTTAAACCGATTTTACATGGCCATAACCTCACTACTGGCGGGCTTAAACCGATTTTACATGGCCATAACCTCACTACTGGCGGGCAACTTGAAACAGTTTTGCATCAATTGCCTTGGTAAAGAGATGTTTGCAAAAGTGTCATAGAAGCCAGGCATACTTTTGATTTACTAATATTTGCATTTGATGCAGATTGTGTAACCAGAACTTTGAAATATTGGGGGTGGCCCTAGTGGCCGAGTGGTTAAGAGCGCTGATATTTTATTACCGCACTTAACCATTCAAGCATCTGTGTGTGGGTTTGAAGAAAAAAGAAAAAAAAAAAAAAAAAAGAAAAGAAAATTGTCAGCTTTAAAAATTGAAAATTTCATCAGAAAAGCTTTGATGTTTTTCTTATTTTTGCTAGATTGTGGGTACACATTAGAACGCCTCACCGAAGCAGTTCTAACGAGTACCCACAATCTATGTTTGGGAGCAAAACTAAGAAAAATAGTATGCCCCTGCATTCCCCAGTTTTTCTATATAAAAGTGGGGTATGAGGGGGTATACTTTTCATGGACATGTTTTCCTGATGATTAATTTATTATATAATAGGCAGATTTAAAACCAAGACTTTTAACTGTCGTCGTTTAAAAATCACTCCGAATCTATCAGAAATGATACAGGGTCGGTGGTGCGGCTTGTTGGCGAACTGTCTTATCTCGATTGTTTACAGTATTGCTGCGTATTGAATTTGGACTGGTTTAGCCCTATCTCGCTGGAATGCAACAACTGGAGACTATTTCGTGACAAAGATTGACAATATAAACACAACTTTCACCGTTTCACGTTGCAGTCTCATTGAACAGACATTTATGCGACATATTTGCAAATTTCGGTCTAATTTTGAAAATAAATCTTGCGACTGTCATGCAATAGTCGCACGACTTTCCCGGGAATGTAGCTTATTTTTGTTTTAATTCGTATGACAGTTGCACAACATTCGTGCGAGTGCTGCACGACATTCGTACGAATGTCGCTTAGTTTTATTTTCTCGCCAGATAGTTGTGAGGTTTTTCGCATGTTTTCATAAGACTGTCGCGCAACCATCGTGAGACACTCGCAGGACATTGTTACGAGTGTCGCGAAAATTTGGCATTGTAAATTTGCCAAAATTTTGCGGCGACAGGTTCGCGACACTTGCACGACTGTGGCACGACATTCTTGCAAAATATTTTGGAACAACTTTAAAAAATTCGCATAAAATTTTAAAACATGTTTAAAACTTTCAGGACCAGTTGGCGACAAGCTCACGACACATGAATATTCTCACGACACTCGTGCGACACTCGCACAAATGTAGTGCGAAAGTCCGCGACAAAATTCGCATGCCAGACTGCCAGTGAGATATTAGCTTTTCTCGTATCGGATCTTTTTTCGATGTCAGCGATGGACAATCTACAGATGTAAAACAAAACCGGCTCAAATTTTACTGCATTCAACCTAATTAGGACCTTTCCAATTAATGTTTGTAAGCATAAGATTTACTTCACGTATCCTTTGAGAACCACTAGATGAATCTGAATCTGAATAGTTTACTGGTGACACGCCAAATGACATTATTTCACCAGGGGGTTCGGATGGGGGAAAAAAATTAGTCCCTTGAACGCACGAGTGAAGCGAACTTGGACACACAATCATCTGACATTTCAGCAGTAGAAAACAGAGAGTCAGGGAGGTCATTCCAGTCCCTTGATCGATCACTTGTGTCTAACGCTACCCCACCCACTGGTGGCGGTGGTTCGGATTGTTTTTAATCTATTAAATTTGGAAGTGTCTCGGCGTCCGGTACCGGACGAATTAGGCTAGAGTCTCCGCGTCCGGCAATGCCGGACACCGAGCCTATCCTCACTGGAATGGCTCCGTGTCCGGCACTACATTTTTCCTACCAGTTTCTTGGTTGTAAGAAGTAAAAAGTACAAATAATTTGATTACTATCAATACAGTTTGAAGAATAAATATTTTTTCATTCGTGTTCCGCCATTTTGAAAAGGGCGATGTATCTCTTAATTTGTTTATGTCTTGTGTAAAGATGAAACTGTAGCGAATTCAATATCATGTTGCATTTTGGCTGTTGAATAAAAATATATAATCTTCTTGTTGTTTTTTTATCAAATATAATTATCTATCAAATAAGTTCTTTAAGCCCATGTATTTAACCTTGCGTTAAATGATGCCAATTAGCCTCTTCTCATCTTTAAGGTAGCTATAGCCAGCTAACCGCGAATTTCGCACCTCTTTTGTTCCTTTTGAAATGATCTCCGACAACAAACGACCATTCTCAAAACAAACAAACAATATAATTACGTAAATTAGAAAACACTCCATCCATTAAGATGTGCAATACAAAAATAAATTATGTTGTCTCTGTTTTTGACCAGATCAGACACAAACCGGTGATCATGCAGGTGCAACTTATATGAACGTACGTCCTATGATTAAAACTTGTATATAATATTTAGTTAAGCTTGTCATATAAAAATGTTTCATTTATTTTCGTCCAGACCAGACACAAACCGGTGACCAGGCAGATGCAATTTATATGATATTCGTCATAAGATCTTATGGTCTATTTTCCACACAAGTATATGTCTAACCTTGTTTTATCATGTTGAACTTCGACCAGATAAGACACTAATCGGCTAGTATAAGTATGCATAGGCAACATAGAAGCATTCCATTTGCCGTTTATATGACCTATGTGATTAGAACGTACGATCTATGTCTAGCACATGCATAAAATGTTTAAATAACGTTATCATAAAAAAAGTTTTATTTGATTTTCGACCAGATCAGGCACAAACCGGCTAGTATGCATAGGCAAAATAGAAGCATTCAATTTGCCGGTTATATGACCTACGTTAATAGAACGTACGATCTATGTCTAACACGTGTATATAATGTTGAAATAAAGGTCGCAATCACTCTCTGGCATTTGGCAAAAATTAATTACATGTAGCATGTACACGGGTATATAAGTTTTATTAATTTTGATCCAAAACATAGATTATGGGTACTCATTAGAACCGCTTCGGCGAAGCGGTTCTAACGTGTACCCACAATCAATGTTTTCAGCTTTAATATTCAAAAGATCAAATTTTTTCCTATGCAATTTTCAAATTTTACGGCTGAAAAAAAATCAGTGTAGATTCTATATTACATGGGCGACTGGGCGTTGTGTAAAGGTGTATGAAGTAATTCATGCAGTAGCGCATTTAGATGAACCTTTTATCATCATACTGAGATGACACATCTCACTAGCTTTTGACACTGAAAATAATTACAACAAGTGTGTGGAAAATTGCTCAGCTAATTAGGACATCTACTAGGCATAAATCTAATTTTACATAATTACTGTCACGCTAAACTTTGATCAAATCCTGTATGAAAAACGAGCTTTATGAGAATCACTTTTCATTTAATATAGTAATTATCATTAACAATTGTGAGTAAGTCAAATAATCAATGTATCTTTTACTTTTTGCTGATTAAAAAAGTTTTACCAGCATATACGGAGCGAACAAATATCTTATATTTCTGTGTCACTAGCCCTTATATCAAACGGCATACTGCGATTGGACAAATAGTCACTGTAAAAATCCAATATGGCGGCGTTCGATGTGAAAAATATCTAGCGAATTCATTTTGTGACACATTAGCCGATATTAATCTGATTTATGTTACTTTTGTTATCATTTACTACCAGGAAACTTGTAAGAAAAATGTAGTGCCGGACACGGAGCCATTCCAGTGAGGATAGGCTCGGTGTCCGGCATTGCCGGACGCGGAGACTCTAGCCTAATTCGTCCGGTACCGGACGCCGAGACACTTCCATTAAATTTACACCTTCTGTATGTTAGAGACTATAAATATTTTGTTGACGATGTTTAACATGTGCAATGTCCACCTACTCGCAGTAAACAAGGTGCAGATCCAAATAATCATAGAGGAAACCGAATCAGGTAGTGAAATTTCGAGTCCTTCTTCGCTTGACAAATTTATCTTTGAGACAAGTAAACACCGAAGTGCTAATCAGCGGTACCAAGTAATGTCATACCGGTTCAGGCTGTTAAACAGGGCTTAACATTGGCTAAGTCAGCATGAATGAATTAGTTTCAGTGAACCATTTCCATGCATTTCAGAAGCATATCTCATTTCAACTGCCTCCCGCCATCCAACTAGCAAAGAACGATTTCTGTTGCTATGCAACAATTACGGAGAGAATGAACCACAGCTTGTAAGAGGAAAAATAATGATAAAACGAAAGTAAAGAAACACAGGTTTTGCATTTCAAACGCAGTTTCGAGCGTTTGTATGTTCTTGTGTAATTTTATTTTCAACTATCACAAGTCTAGCATATTTTTATTTGTAAGATTAAATGGTTTCGCTTGGCGGAATTCGACTGCGGTAAAAATTTCCGGAAGTTGAATGACACACAAAAATCGACGTCTTCATACTGCAAAACAGAATAGAACAGAACAGAACTTCTAATCGTAAAGCAACCAACACCTCGTTGTTGTCGCTGCGCGACAACAACTCGGTTGGTTGGTTGCTATAAGATATAACCGTATGGGCTATAACTTAAATATGATGCATCAGTTAAACCGATACGGCAACAATGCTGACTGAGTTTCTGTTTAAATGGAAAGGCAACATCCAGACGCCTATATTAATATTTCACCTACTCTTCTTTCACATATGAGTGTTACTGTGATAGTGTTTCAAATTTGCAAGACAATCATGCGACGTCGCACTCTCTGTTTGGTTCGAATAAATCATTACGAAAACAAGCCCATGCGGTACACAGAGATTTTTTTCTAAAGCAAAAATTGAACATTTCATTAGAAAGAAATTGATTTCTTAAATAATTTATATTCACGCAAAACATACATTGTGGGTATACGTTAGAACCATCTCGGCGAAGTGGTTCAAACGAGTACTCACCATGTATGTTTTGGATCAAAAATAAGAAAATTAGGTATAACCCCGCAAACACCAGTTTTTCTATGTAAAAGTGGCTCATTTCACCAACATGTTTTTCTGATGTCACGATTGAAGTTGCATTTGATTTTTATACCACCGTTACATGGCTTTCTGCTGTGGTGACATCGCAAGGCGCATTCTCGATTGTTGATTCTCAACACGTTCCAATTATTTTCTTTAAAGCCTTTGGCTCCATTATTCTCAAACACAGCCAACTTCTACCTGATGCTTATGGAAACGTTCTCAGTCGGGTAACATGACGTTGAGCAAAGCCAGCAAAACGTCGATAAGATGTAGACGTTAATTTGTATGTAGTTCTTATGTTATGCGCCTGCTGGTTTGCCAGCAGAAAAGATACAGTTTTACCTGATAAGTCGCTTGGTCTCAGCAGAGTCGCTTGGTCTCAGTCTGTGAGTCCTGGTTTTTGATTCATCAGGATGTTTATCATGATTTATTTGTTTGTTCTTGATGATTCATTGTCTAGTTAGAGATTCACCACGAGGACCGAATAACTAACTAAATGTTATGAACCACTGCAGAAGCTGAGGGTGAGGTTATGGCCATGTAAAACCGGTTTAAGCCCGCCAGTAACTTTGTGTTACTGATCGTTCCAAGTCGATACTTCTGTGGTGGTTCTTTTTGTTTTATGTCTTGGTGTTTAAATTTTTTTGTTCTGTTGGCGCCTTATGTATGTTTTCATATTTTTAGTTAAGTTAAGGTAACTGAGTGGCCACCTATTGGGAAAATAGCTGCCCATTCGGCTTACGATTGTTTCATGGTATAAGTACCTGATTGTTAGTTTGGTTTTTTCCCACCTCGGTTTTTGGAGTGGGAATCTTTTTCTGATTGCGCCTTTTCCTGATCTTTGCCTACTTGTACCTTTTTATGCTGTAAAGATTTATTGATCCCATTAGTTAACCCCTGTACACCCCTGTTTTACTTAAGAAATGAATTTCATTTTTCTGGTGTTCATGGAGCTATGAACCGCAGTGGGTCGCGTGCAAAGTGAATGAACTCCGAAGGGGTTCATGTTAACTTTGCTAGCGACCCACTGCGGTTCATACCTCCATGAACACCAGAAAAATTAAACTCATTGCTTATATTTATATTAATTCACTCAATCGCTTGTTGAAAAATAATCATGGTGGCCACATTTACAAGCAAATAGATAATTTACACAGTGTGTGTGTTCCAACAGCGGAACGGCGACGACGTTTACAACGTCCAATCAAATTGACGAAAGCATTGTATTTTGACGTCAAGTTTGACGTCATGTGACGTCGCGTGACACGATGTTGTTCATGGAAGTATGAACACAGATGAACATCTAATGGTTCATCTAAGGAGGTTTTAGAAAAATGTAAATATTATAATATAAAAGTGAGTAGTACAGGGGTATGCATTGCATGGACATACTATCCTGATGAATGTCTCATTTCTTCACTGATGTATCATATAACCTTGTGTTACGCTGATCTGCAATTACTTTTATTTTTCTTTCTAATTCAAGAACCTCATTATTTAGATAGCTGTTTGCCTGTACTAATGATGCCTTACATAATCTTATTCAACAGTGAATCGTTTACGTGACAAATGTCAATTTATTGCAATTGTGATTCTAAAACATCCTGAAAAAATACCGGTCGCTTAATAAGCTAAGTTTATTGCAAGCTGATTCACTCGACCTACATAGCTATAATTTTAAAATGCTTTTCAGATGTGTTGCTAAGCAAAGTATCTGCGTGCTCTGGTGATAAGTCGCAATGAAGCTCGGTTTGGAAGCAATTTGCAGCCCATCTTGTTACTAACGGACCCAAAAGGGCACTGAAACCGGACAGTATATTTCAAACTTGACTGAGGTATTTTTTGACGTGAGTATATGACTATGTATAAATCGTTTATAGATCTAAGAAAACGGTTATAAACAAATAATATAGGCTCACACGCGTTTTAGGGTTTACAGGTATGACGAACTTACTGCAAACTTTTAAATATTATTGCTTGTTTCAATGTGCAACGCAAACCCCAAGTTTTAGAGTTCGCCTCTACAGACTGCATTTATTTACCGTTATTTACCTGTTCGTGCAAAAATGGTATAGCCTTATTACCATGCATCTTTGAATTACCAGTAAGAGTAGCATTTTTGAGAATCTTTTATTTGGGGCGCAAATTATAACGCGATTTCTTTTTTTCTTTATCACAGAAACATTACGTTGTTACGACCTAGCGTAACTAGACAGGTACAGCGAAAAACAACCAAGTAATTTAAACTTAACAATATTTAATCAAACAAATAAATGCTGCAAATACATACAAACAAACAAACAGATAAGTAAATAAATAAATAAATAACTTACAAAGTTAATGTCAAATAAATCCTTGTCCCTCAAATGTAAGTCCACAATCCAGTAACCAGAATATGAGCACATGTATATTTTAATCCACACTTTTATTCTAATCCAAAACACTAGTGAAACAACCAAAATTATATACTTTAAATCACTTCAAATTTCTGAATGCCTAAGACTGAATTGGGACCTATATTTATACATCTAAGGAAATTCTCCAGGTTTCTAGAGAATGATATAATTAACTTTTCTCTAGAAAAGAAACGAACTAAACGAAAGTTCTTTTAAATTCTCCAAAGAGAATTTAGAATTCTCCAGAGAGAATTCAAGGCCGCAACGACCATCAAGACTAAACGAGAGTCCACTAGACCCTTCGAGATCTCAGTATACATAGTCCAAATATATTTTTAACTTATGGTAAAAAAAACCACTCACTCCATTTTCATCTGGAATTATCCACAAAGTGCTCATAGAATTTTCTATACTTCTAAATTATATAACAGTGATAAAAATAATCAATGACATTCTTCTACAAAGTTCTAGATAATAAATTGTAGAAACATAAAAAGAAATATATATTAATTAATTGGGTTACTCCCCTTTGATTATATATATATAAATTATAAGTAATAGCTTTTAAAAGAATCAATATTATTGAATCAATTATATATAACACTTCCCCTCTTCAACGAAAAGAAAGTTTTGTGAAATAAAACTTTCTTTTGCAATACTCATATGCAAACATACAAGGCAAAACTGTCAAGCTCTTGAAAGGGTGTCTGGAATTATATTATCTCTACCTTTTATGTGTCTAATGTCAAGATTGTGCTCTTGCAACATGAGACTCCATCTGAGCAAACGCTGATTCTTGTTTTTCATTTTGTGTATGAAGGTCAGTGGATTGTGATCACTGAAGACGACAATTGGTGAATTTGCAGAAGACAGATACACTTGAAAGTGTTGAAGGGCAAGAATAAGAGATAGACATTCTTTCTCTATAGTAGAATAATTTCTTTGATGTTTGTCAAACTTCTTTGAAAAGTAACAAACAGGATGATCAACACCATTGTCATCTTCTTGTAACAATACACTGCCTGCACCAACATCACTTGCATCCACCGCCATTTTGAATTCTCTGTCAAAGCGTGGTGCTGATAGAACTGGAGCACTCTTAAGTATGGCCTTTAACTGATCAAAAGACTTCTGACAAGCCTCAGACCAAACATACCTGACCTTCTTACCAAGTAAATTTGTCAAAGGCTCAGCTATAACTGAAAAATTATTACAGAACTTTCTGTAATATCCAGCCATACCCAAAAAGCGCATCAGTTGCCGTTTTCCTGTAGGTACAGGAAAATCTGATATAGCCTCAACTTTGGCTTCTACAGGTCTGACCTGACCTTGTCCAACAATATGCCCTAGAAATGTCAAACTAGCATGGCAAAATTCACTTTTCGGTAAGTTTATTGTCAGTTTAGCATCACTGAGTCTTTTGAAGAATTCTCTGATGATCTCCAGGTGTTGTTTCCACTCTTCACTGTAGATGATGGCATCGTCGATGTAAGCTTTACACCCATCCAGACCGAAAATCAAACTATTTACCAAGCGCTGAAATGTTGCTGGAGAGTTTTTCATGCCAAAAGGCATCACTTCATATTGATAAAGTCCATCAGGAGTAACAAATGCCGAGATCTCCTTTGCTCTGTCTGTAAGTGGAATCTGCCAAAACCCTTTCAAAAGATCGAATTTTGTAACATATTTGGCGTGACCAATGTTGTCGATGCAGTCATCAATTCTTGGTATGGGAAATGTGTCCGTTTTTGTGACAGAATTTACTTTTCTGTAGTCTGTGCACATTCGAAATGTCCCATCAGATTTTGGCACAAGTATACAAGGAGAACTCCATTCACTTTGACTAGGTTCTATAAAGTCATTGTCCAGCAAATACTTAACTTCTTTCCTGAGATATTGTTGTCTTGCAGGATGAAGTCTATACGGATGTTGTTTCACCGGTTTTGCTCCTTCAATAATGTCTACATCATGATAGATTTTATCGGTTCTGGATGGAATGTCCGGAAATAAGTGCTCATATTCAAGAATTAATTGCTTTAGTTCATGTTTCTTGTCCGGATCTAGATGTGACAGTTTCTGATCGAGGTCATGAAGAATGTCAGAATTCTGGAGTTTTGAGGATAATGGTTCACAGTTCACAGAGTTCATTTCTTCAAAGTCTGTCTGATTTTGTTCATGAGGGACAGAATTAACTATGCTTACTGAGGAAATAACTGAACTATCATTATCACTATCCCTATCAATGTACTTTTTAAGCATGTTAATATGACATAATTGTTTTTGCTTGCGCCTCCCAGGAGTGTTAACAATGTAATTTACATCACTTAACCTTTTCTCAACAGTATATGGACCATAATATCTAGCTTGTAATGGCCTGCCAGGAATGGGCAAAAAAGCAATCACCTTGTCTCCAGGGTCAAAATTTCTGTTCTGAGCATTTTCATCAAAATGCAACTTCATTTTGCTCTGAGCTGACTTAAGATTGGACCGAGCAACTTCCCAAGCTTTTGTCAATCTAGTTTTGAAGTCAGACACATACTGAAGTAAGTTCAAAGGACTGTCATTACTTGAAAGAAACTTCTCTTTCATAAGTTTTAAAGGTCCACGAACAGTGTGTCCGAAAACAAGTTCAAACGGACTGAACCCAAGAGACTCTTGTACTGACTCTCTGACAGCAAATAATAGCAAATGTATGCCTTCATCCCAATCTTTTTCGGTGTCAAAGCAGTAAGATCTGATCATGTTCTTCAAAGTTTGATGGAATCTTTCCAAAGCACCTTGACTTTCAGGATGATAAGCTGATGACTTGTATTGTTTAATGCCAAGTTCATGCATTACTTGCTGAAATGTTCCTGACATAAAATTGGAACCCTGATCTGATTGGACTGATTTTGGAAGACCTACAAGTGTGAAAAACTTTACAAGGGCCTTAACTATTGTTTTCGTCTTGATATTCCTGAGTGGAATTGCTTCAGGAAAACGTGTTGAAGCACACATTATAGTCAAGAGATATTGGCAACCTGATTTAGTCTTGGGTAACGGACCTACACAGTCAATGATAATCCTACTAAATGGTTCATCAAATGCAGGAATAGGCTGTAAATTAGCTTTTGGAATAGTCTGATTAGGTTTTCCTACCATTTGACAAGTGTGACAGGATTTGCAATGTTGGGAAACATCAGATTTTAATCCTGGCCAGTAGAAATGCTTGAGAATTTTGTGGTAAGTCTTATTTATCCCTAAATGACCTGACATGGGAGTTTCATGGGCCAAGTTTAAGATTTCAGGACGATAAGCCTTAGGAACCACAATTTGGTGATTTATGGTCCATTCGTCTTCCGCTGAAACATCAGGAGGACGCCATTTTCTCAATAAGATGTCATTTTTGACATAAAAACAAACAGGAACCTGAGAAATTTCATTTTCATCTAAAGCCCGTTCAAATAAAGGCGAGATTTCAGGATCACTGTGCTGTTCTTGACAAAGTTGTGACCTTGACATTTGGTCGTGACCTTGGTCAAAAATTGAAGGTGAAAGGTCATTGTCTGACCTTTGTTTGTTGAAGTCGGTTTGACTTGGAGAAAAAGATTTTGAAATCTCATCATGAAAAGACTGACCTATAAAAGTGTCAGTTAAGTCAACATCCTGTATCCCATCATTCAATTTGACTTTCTTTGCCATAGCCCTTGTAACGGCACATGAAGGGTAAAGATCAGGAATTTCCTGCTCAATGGGATCAGGCAATTGATCCTCACAAGGTGTATTGGTCAAAAGTGGGTTTACCACAACCTTATCTCCGGCTAAGTCATTGCCTAATAGCAAGTGAACACCTTTAAAAGGTAAAGAAGGCCTAATACCTACAGCCACAGGACCAGAAACTAAGTCTGAAGACAAATAAATGTTATGGAGCGGTACATTAACAAATCCACACTCTACTCCCTGAATAAGGACACTTGTCCCAGTTGAAGTCTTCTCGGAAAAAGGCAGGGTATCTGCTAAAATAAGAGACTGAGAAGCTCCGGTATCTCGTAAGATTTTAATAGGGGTAGACTGGGCAGAATCACTAGTAAGTGACACAAAACCTTCTGATAAGAATGGTTCATAAATCTCCATAATACAATCAGTCGCAGACGTTTTGGCCAAAATAGGATTTTCATCCTGAATAATCGACTGGTTTTGACCTTAAAGAAGTAAGACCTGTTGGTCTAGAATTATTTTGATTTTGTCTCTCTTTTCTTCTTTTCAAAGTTTCACATTCAGAAATGACGTGACCGTCACCTTTACAATAATTGCAAAACAGCCGGGGTGAGTATGAGGATCTTTGACCTTTGTTTTCACTAGTATCTTTATTTTTAGGATTATGTGAAGGACTGGAACTATCAGCTGTTAGTCCAGCTTGTGGTTGTGGATTAGGTTGAGGAGAATTATTTCTCTGTTGAGGGTTAAATGGTTTTGACTGAGGTGTATTAGGTTTAAATTGAGGGTTAAAAGGTTTCTTGTAAGGCTTATTTACAAAAGACACCTTATGAGTCAAAGCATAATCATCAGCTAATCGTGCTGCTACATCTAAAGTTTCTACTTCCCTTTCGTCAAGAAAAGATTTGACATCAGAGTGTATGCATCGTTTGAACTCTTCAACAAGCATGAGCTGTCTTAATTTTGCATGATCAGACCTTACGTCCTTTGAAGAACACCACCTATCAAATAATTGCTCCTTAGTTCTAGCAAATTCTACATGGGTTTGATCATGTTCTTTCCTACAATTTCTGAATTTCTGCCTGTAAGCTTCAGGTACTAATTCATAAGCCTTAAGAATCAGATTTTTGACTGTGTCATAATCTGAACTTTGATCAAGTGGAAGCTGAGTGTAAATTTCTCGAGCTTTACCAATAACAACACTCTGTAGAAGCAAGGTCCAATGCTCTTTTGGCCATTTCAAATTTTCTGCTACCTTCTCAAAATGTAAAAAGTACTTATCTACCTCTTTTTCTTGAAATGGAGGAACGAGCCTGATATGCTTTGTAACATCAAATACTTTACTAGGATCAAAAGACACAGGAGGCATTGATTTACTGCTTAATTCAAGCTTTTTCATTTTAATATCATAATGCATTCTTTCTTTTTCAAGTTCTATTTCTTTTAACATTTCTCTGTGTTTTTCCTTCTCTCGTTCTTCCATTTCCCTTTGTTTTTCTTTCTCTCTTTCTTCCATTTCCCTTTGTTTTTCTTTTTCTCGCTCTTCCTTTGCTAACTTTTCTTTTTCTAACTCTAACTTTTCTCTATGCATTCTTTCTTCCCTTTCTTCCTTATCTGCCCTTCTTTTTTCTTCAAATTCTAATCTTAATTTTTCCAATTCAAGATGCCTTTTTAATTCTAACTCTTTCAACTGTATGTCGGTTTGTGAGACCATAATAAGAGATGTAGCTGAGGGTTCAAAAAATTCCTCATCAACAAGAAACTGAATGATAACATTCTTAATTTCACGTTTTAACATAGATGTTTTGACATCAGGTATGCTATAATGACTAGCAATGTCTAAAAGATCACTCTTTTTGGCCAAGTTTAACAGCTCTTGAGAAGGCGCAGCAATGAAATCTTCAAGTTTGAATAACATGGTTGCTTTTTGCTGGTATGACAAACAATAAATATCTTTTCAAATTCAGAATAAAATAGGTGCACAAAATGTTCAATCCCGGAGAGCCCCCAAAATCTGTTACGACCTAGCGTAACTAGACAGGTACAGCGAAAAACAACCAAGTAATTTAAACTTAACAATATTTAATCAAACAAATAAATGCTGCAAATACATACAAACAAACAAACAGATAAGTAAATAAATAAATAAATAACTTACAAAGTTAATGTCAAATAAGTCCTTGTCCCTCAAATGTAAGTCCACAATCCAGTAACCAGAATATGAGCACATGTATATTTTAATCCACACTTTTATTCTAATCCAAAACACTAGTGAAACAACCAAAATTATATACTTTAAATCACTTCAAATTTCTGAATGCCTAAGACTGAATTGGGACCTATATTTATACATCTAAGGAAATTCTCCAGGTTTCTAGAGAATGATATAATTAACTTTTCTCTAGAAAAGAAACGAACTAAACGAAAGTTCTTTTAAATTCTCCAAAGAGAATTTAGAATTCTCCAGAGAGAATTCAAGGCCGCAACGACCATCAAGACTAAACGAGAGTCCACTAGACCCTTCGAGATCTCAGTATACATAGTCCAAATATATTTTTAACTTATGGTAAAAAAAAAAACACTCACTCCATTTTCATCTGGAATTATCCACAAAGTGCTCATAGAATTTTCTATACTTCTAAATTATATAACAGTGATAAAAATAATCAATGACATTCTTCTACAAAGTTCTAGATAATAAATTGTAGAAACATAAAAAGAAATATATATTAATTAATTGGGTTACTCCCCTTTGATTATATATATATATATAAATTATAAGTAATAGCTTTTAAAAGAATCAATATTATTGAATCAATTATATATAACAACGTGTATATGTAGCAATTTACGAAATCAAATTAGCGTTATTGTGCAGACGAGACGCTCAATCATATGATTTGTTTACTCTAGAAATGATCAGATTTATGATATTGCACATAACTCGGTGCATTGCATTGTTGTGCGCAGATGACACAAAGTCATTATCATCAGGAAAAAACATGTCCATGAAAAGTATACCCCCTTAAACCCCACTTTTATACAGAAAAACTGGGGTATGCAGGAGTATACCATTTTTTTCTTATTTTTGCTCCAAGGCGGTTCTAACGTGTACACGAAATCTATGTTTTGAGCAAGCCTTATCAATTTTTTCCATGAATTTTAAATTTTACTGCTTAGATATTCTCTGTTTATTGTATGGGCAAGTTTTCATAATGGGGTCTGGTACATGTTGTCCGTGCATTGTTGAAAAGTAAAAAAAAAAAAAAAAAAAAAAAAAAAAAAAATAAAAAAAAAAAATAAAAAAAAAAAAAAAAAAATAAATAAATAAAAAAAAATAAAGTATGTAAACACCAGGAACCAGCACAGGCAGAGCCCAATTCCTGTCCAAAAAGACAAGATTGGGAACAACCAAAACGACCGTACGCCTCTCACTAATGAGAAAGTCCATCTTTATTTCTTGATTATTAGCTTGTTCATGTGTGTCAAAAGTCACAATTCCAAACAGGTGGCTACTCTGTTGATTGCTGATGTTGCTACAAATTGGTATAGTCTCTATCCTCCTCTGTTATTGTTTAACAGTGACCGATCCGATTCAAGATTCAATGCTTGTCGCAAAATATGAGAGACGTTTTTCAGCACAATGACATTTAAAGAAAACATTTAGCAATACAACATTAAGCGGATATTAACTTCTTGACAGTTTAGTCAACCTGCCATTGCGAAAACATGCCCATGTTATATACAGACTTTTCTTAAGTTGTAAAAAATAAAGAAAAAATCAGTAGAACATTTGTGATTTTTTTTCTTGTTTTTGCTCAAAAGATAGACTGTGGGTGCCTTACCGGCGCGGTTCTAACGAGTACCCACAGTACCCACAGTCTATGTTTGAAGCAAAAATAAGAAAAAGGTATACCCCTGTATACCCCAGTTTTACTATAGTTTTACTATATAAAAGTGGGTTTTGAGGTGGTACACATTTCACGGACATGTCTTCCTGATGTAATGCATTAAATGTTAAGTGTCTGTTCTATATAGAATGAGTTATTCTTGAGAATTAACTTCGTCTGTCAGCTACACAATCGGAACTGTGACTTTGCATTAATCGTAGGCGATGCATTTCTCAGAAAATTTGCGGAAACGTAATTGTGGTTTTATCATGAATTTACATTTTTATAAAAGAAAGCCTATTGTGGGTCCTGTCTCAGTTTACAATTGACATATTTCAACAAAAACATGTAGATGAACATTATGCTTTTTGGAATTCTTTAATTATTTCGGATTAAATGGCACCCATGAATAAGACACCAAATTTATTTTTAACAAAAAAAAAATAATCTGATTTATACATGAATCATGACTCTGATGACAGGTTAAAAAGTAGTTAAAATTAGGTGTCATTGCTTCCATTAACTGATGCCAACACAGTCAAAGAGAACCTAAAAGAAATTTAATACCCTAAATGCCTATTGGCATTGCGTGTAAAATAACTGTTAACAAATCCGCAGACATGGCGATTAAAGAATAACACCGTTGAACCCCGCTTGGCCAAGCAAAAGACAAGAAGTTTCGGCTCCAACCAACTAAAATGAATAGCTTTTACTCGAGGGCATCACACTGTCGGACTCCCGAAAACCGGCATGCAATTAAATAAGGAAGCATAGTAATTTACCCTGGCTGGGTTAAAAGCTATGTACAGTATGCAGACTGTCGCATCACATTAAGAAGTTATATCCTTGTATACATTTGTAACGCATTATGATTTTTCTAAACTGATGAGAAAAATCATTCTTTCCTATTAGTTTGTTAAATTTGTAAACCATGTACCCATAAAATTCTGGTTCCGAAAGTCCTTTAAGCAAAAACATCCTTAACCCGATCTTTAATTTTGAAATCAATTCATAGTGTCTTTGGTAAAATTAAGAATGTGTTTTTCAAAGTGTATAATACCGATAGCCCTGCTGGGGATGTTTAGAAGTTAAACATGGAACGCTTTTTCATTTATCACTTTTCAAACGGACAAACAGTAAAGCATTATTGTGACATATTGTACATCAGTCGAGATGCGTAGCCAAGGCGCAATGATATAATCAAAATCGTAGCAACCAAAAACGTTCGAAAATTAAGCCATCCACTTTGAACCGATAGACAGGGCCTTAAGTAATTCCGTTCGTGTGTACCAAAGACGAAACTGATTTTCTTCAAACATGCAGCCCATTTTAAGCAATGCTAAATCCGCCCTGTGAAGTTGCTTTGTTGTCATGACAGTTTGTCGGCGCATCGATTTAGGGGATTTTCCTTCGCGAGTCAACTGTCGAAAATGTCAGTCGTGTTAAATCGTTTATTTAACGAGTATTTGATTTTCTCCCGTGTCGAGACCCATATTTTCTGAAAATTTAATCTGTTGTGAGAATATTGATGTATGAATCACGATATGATCGGTGTGAACAAATTTTTGTTCTAAAAAAGAAAATTGGTACTGACGATGAGAATGGCGTTTATGCCCCAAAATTAGGCTCAAATTGGTTGAACTTTTATGAAAAAATGTCAGCATAATCGCTATTAATCCATCAAATACGGTTCATTTCAACAGATGCTATATAAAACATTGTCAATTTCATTCAGGTTTCAATTTTATCGAGAAATATTTGAGAGAAGTAAAGCCAAACTGGAAATTGTCGCAGTTTGATACTATTTTTAGAACACAAGTAAAAGCTTTGAGGAAAATATCAATGTTGAAAAAGGTAGCAAAGCTGCTAGAGATTGTCGGTAGATCCTATATAGAGGACAATATGTTAGACTGACACATTTATCATCATTTTCTTTTTATTTTGTACTGAGTTGATAAATATATCTGACTATTACCTTAGGAACTATGTAATGGCTTGTGAGTTGCTCAATGCCACAACTTTTATGGCACTGTCTGTTGTCAATGACCTCAAGGTGATTATGCCCCCTTCTCTGCGATTTTCTATGTACTTATCATTTTTGGAAATGGTTGAGGGACACCAGAGCATAGATATGCTGAATGCTCACCAAGTAAGCCTGAAGGCTCATGTGAGGTAAATATGTTCAATAATTGCCACACTATTATGACTGATATTGTCCAGTGTTTCTAAAAATCAAGCTTGTGTCATTTTCTAATACATGTAGTTTGATTTGTTGTTTTCAGTCTAGTAGTAAACATATGAGGCTGTGTCAACAGTCCAGGCCCTGAGGCTATAAAACGTTTTTCAAGCTCAGCTTAGGTGAGCATGAAATTTCAACTGCTTATAAATATTGAAATGGTCAAAAATGTGAAAAAATTCAGGTTCAAAACTAAAAAACTAGTAATTTATTCTGTTAATAAATATTAAAATGCCAACAATTGTTGGCATTTTAACATTTATGAGCAGGATTAATTTTAGTCTCAGCTGAGTTGAGCATGAAAGAAGTTTTATAACCTCGGGCCACCAGTCATACATGTGATGAGTTTAAGATGCATCAGATTTTTTCTTTCATCTGGAGGCATTTGAAAAACGTATATAGAATGTAGATGGAAGTATCACATGTATAAAGTATTTCATTTGCGATTTTACAGCTTCAAGATTAATTCAGACGTACACACTACTGATCGAACTGTAATGAGTACTGGGCTCAAAAATTTACAGAACATTACCTCATATTCCTCAACTTCATGTATAGAAACCTTCTCTGTTTGTAAAACCAGGCTATAAGGTGTTGTGTGAATCTGGCTTGGTTGTGGCGTCATAAACTTTGATGAATTAATATATGCATGAAACTTCTATGGTTTAAACTTTCAATTCTGTACATACAACATATAACAAGACAAACAAAGCATTATATACAATAATTGCTTATTATAACAAGGGATTCAGAAGGAAAACCTCATTTCTGTGTAGCTCAGCCGCTCTGCCTGTGATCAATGTTTTTGACATAAAACATGCGCAGATCCAGAAAATTTTCTCAGGGGGGGGGGGGGGTCCAAATTCCCAGAAGGGGTGACGGAAAATTTCAACATGGCAAAAACTAATAATCTGGCAATTCTAGGAGGGGTCCGGACCCCCTGTCCCCCCTCTGAATACGCCCATGTTAAATATCGGTCAATTTCTACAACAACGAAGCTCAGCTTTCCCGTCAGCTTTCCATACTTAAACTGGTTCATAAGAAATGACTTCTGGATTTCTGAGTTGGCCAGGAGTTATAATAAAAACACATTTTCTTTTACTTCTCAAGTCAACTGTGAGTATGTATACTTTAGGCCCAAAATAAAAAAGGGAGTGTTTAGGGTAACCTGACCCTACCTAGATTTTTTGGTGAATCCTAATTTTTTTTATCTCAATATTTCTAAGAAATTTTAGAAAACAACAGTATTTATGGTAAATTAATGACTTTTAACAGAAAAAATAATATGAGAATAAAGTAAAATTAATAAATGAATATGCACCTTTATAGTAACCCTACCTTGAGTTTTCCAAGATGTTACCCCAAACAAACCACTTTTTTCCAGGCCTTGTTTATCTCAGTTCATATATGAGCTGCGTCATGAGAGATTCCATTTTTAGCCTAGGTGAAAACAAAGGCGCAGATCAGCTGTGCAGTGATCAGTGGCTTTGTTTCCACTACAGGGTTAGTACAATTCCTCTTCTTCCTAAATCCAAAACTTCAAGGTCTAAATTAAACCATGATACAATACGAAAACACACCCATGAAGACTTTAGTTGAAACATTTTGATAACTTAAGATGTTGTTTTTGCTGTAACCTATATTGTGGGTACTACATGTTAGAATGGGTCTAAAAAGTACCCATAGACAAAAATATTTGGATCAAAAATAAGAAAAATAGCCGTTTAAATAGGTACACCCATGCACACTCCAGTTTTACAATATAAAAGTGTGGTATAAATTCCAAGGCCATGTAATAGCCTTTTTGTCTACTTTAACAGTTGTTTCCGTTGTTTATTTCCCAGCACTTGCAGAATTTTCCTGGGTATTCACATCATGTTGTTGACCATGTCAAGGGATCACATCACATTCCTTTCATGCCTCAGACCTCTGAAAGATAATGGAAATCATGTTTAATAAAGTTGCATGGGTAAAAAAAAAAAAAAAAAAAAAAAAAAAAAAAAGTTGCATGGGTATGTAGTAATTCACCAGCCATTTGTATCCACAGTCACCATGGTGCTGGGAAATAGCAGGGCATCTAATTTAATTTTTATAGAGCTGCTAACAGTCAGACCAGTAAAGCAGTTAAATAAGAATGATACAACTACTAGTTCATTTGAATTAATGTGACTGTATCCTGTCATAGAATATCTCCGGCACTCATCGGAGGTTATAACCCGGCGCAATAAGCCTGCTGTGTCCCTATCCCCCGATCCCATAGGGGCTGGGGATACAAATGACTGGTGCATAAAGCATATATTTTTCCCTAGCTCACAAAAACTGTTTGAATCCTGTTGGAACCCATTGACCCCACAAATACTGTCCAAAGAGACAGGTAAAATTGATGTTCCCCTAAGTTCTCTAATATTTCCTGTTTTCAGAAGTAAATTATATAAATTAGCATTAACATCAGGATAATATGTCCGTGTAAAGTATACCCCTTCAAACTCCACTTTTATATATAAAAACTTTAGTATGCAGGGGTATACCTATTTTCTTATTTTTGTTCCAAAGCATATATTGTGGGTATTTGTTAGAACCGTTTTGGTGCGGTTCTACGTGCACCCACAATCTCTGTTTTGAGCCAAAATATGACAAATATGAAAAATTTTCTGGTGATAAATTTTAAATTTTTAAAACACAAGAAAAACATAGTATATTACATGGGCATGTTTTCTTAATGTAACAGCAGAGTATTAACAGTGCATGCCCACAAGAATAGATTGATTAATACAAGCTTTTCTTCATTAAATAATACACCTCACTTGTTAATATGTTAAAAAGAAAAAGAAAAAAAAAAAAAAAAAAAAAAAAAAAAAAAAAAAAAAAAAAAAGAAGAAGCACATAACACACACACACACACACACACACACACACACACACACACACACACAAAAGCAATGACAACAAAAACATAGAGCTAGAACCACAACAGAAACACTCAGGGATTTTCCTACCTTTTCAAAACAGGGACCCGGGACCATGATTTTAGGAAAAATAATATGTAAATCAGTCAAATTGGGAAAAAGGATACAAAACAGAACAGGGGATAATATGCATATCTGGTGTTAATTTGAGGATATTTCTAAAAAAAAAATAATAAATTTTGAGGTATGATCTACCTATCCACAACAAATGAACAAGGATTTATTTATTATTTTGGGATATTTTACCTGAAAATTGGGAAATTTTACACATTTTTTTAATTGGGAAAGGGGCCTGTAATGGGCCCCAAAATCAGCCCAGGAAAATCCCTGACACTGCCTTAAAAATTACAGAGAAGCTTAGACCAGATTTATTGGGTACTAATTTCTGCCAATGTTGAATGGTGGTTCACCTGTTCACACCAATTTATGCACAATACATTTGTAACCACTGCTCACCCACCTACTGGGAAGGGCAGGGATTATGACTACGCTTTCAGCGCCCTGCCATTAGCCGCACCCCCAGGGGGCAAACTGGAGGTCAAAACTTTGCTCTTTGCCCTGCCCTTCACAGAACAAAATCTCCCTGGGGTAAGGATCCTAATTAATGTCAAACCCCCTTCATTTCCCCTAGACTGCGGGGACACTCGAAAAGTAACTGCCCTGCTCTTTAACCCGACTATCAGTCTATCACCCTTTCCCTCACCCTTCCCCGCAGGTGGGGGGAGGGGGCAGTGATTACAAATGACTGGTGCAATTAGGGTTCAGCAAACTGTCAAAGATCTTTTAGAGACCATTGTCACGATTGTGGATAGAGCTATGCTGTAATAAACATATTTGTGGGTACTTACGAGCAGTGTTACAGTCTCACATATCTAATCTGCCAGGTGTACACCCCATACATCTCAGGAAGAGTATCAGAGTATTACATGATCTTCCCCACCCACTACTCATGTCCATGGAATGATGGTTTGGTAAATCCAGAATTTCATGATGAAAATTTCACCAAAATTAAACTGATTATTTAAATCCTTTCCACAAAATGGAGAAAGGTGACAACAAGTATCACACATTTTGATTTACAGAGAAGAACGTGTCATGATGTGACTGTTTACACCACAGAAATACTTCAAAAACGACCGCCGACTTAACACATCTGGTGTGACGTAATACGATCTTCTCCAATACATAGAGGATATTCAAGTTTTTGGAGTGAATATGAGTTTTATTTCATTGAGTGAAGTGAAAAACTTTTATATTTCATGAGTGCCGAAGGCACGAATGAAATATATAATTTTTCACTTCACGAGATGAAATAAAAGTCATATTCACGACAAAAACTTGAATTTTCTTTTTATTATATTGCATGTAGTCATTGTAACGTTGCGCGCTAAAGCATATGACGTCAAAATCTTAAATGACGTCATTACGTCACGTCATCACGTCGCTATTGTGTGTGAACGTTCATTGCGTCAACAATAGCATAGATTATAAAATTTAGTTATGTATAAATTAGAAATGAAACGGTGGAATCGTAATTTTCGTATTCCCAAATCTTATATTTTCACATGTGAAAATATAACTTTTTTATATTTTCACATGTGAAAATATAACTTTTTCAAATATTGTTTATATTTAATACATATTTCTCTATATTTCAGCACTTGCCATATAATAAACAGAATTAGCCTCAACACGGTCAAATCTATCTTGATGACTTACGTACGGTCAAATATAATATCCGAGTGTGAACAATTTTTTGTTCTAATATAATTGGCACCCCCTAAAATTCGCATTTCAGGGGAATGCCGTGACAGGCAAAAGTGTTTCGTGTCGTTTTCGTTGAAAAAAGTTTGTCATGTGGCGTCTCAGTGTAAGACGGTAATATGAAATCCCGGACAAGGCGGATCTAGCTGCACCGTATAACAGCTATTGTTTTAAGCACAGCAACAAGCGTGTCATTTTGAGCGAAATTTCGACCAAAAAGAGGTCGCCATTTTGTTTCGGATTATTTTGCGTCGAGTAAGGTTTCAAAATAAAATACAATCACCGCATGCACGCTGGCTGCGTCCTCACTGCATGTATCTGTGGCTCCTCGTTTTCGATGTATCATCGTGTTTATGATATTTATATATTTATAATTATATATCTTTTTTCAGTGATGATTCATTTACCAGTTACAATTTTACCACGAGGACGAAACAACTAACGGTTGTGAACCACTGCAGAAACTAATGGTGAGGTTAGGCGCCTGTAAACATATTAATTTTATGTAACTATTAAATCGTTCCAGGGCGATACTTCTGTTGTGGTTCTCATTATTTTATGTTTTGCTGTTGAATTATTTTGTACAGTGTGCACCTTTTATGTACAGGCGTGGCCATCTTTTTGGAAAAGCTGCTCGCTAAGCTTACAATATGTTCTCTTGGTTTTAGCGCCCGATTGTTAACTTAGGTTTTTTCACCTCGGTTTTTGGCGTGGGGCTTTCGTTCTGAATGTGCCATTTCCTGACCATTTCCTGACCATTACTTACTTTTATCCTTCAAACAACTAGCAAAACAAATGCTTACTGAATAGATATAAAGAGATCGAGAATCAATGTCATCCGAACGAGAGCTACTATTTTCTAAAAATAGGCATTGAGTTACCTAAACCTTAATTTTGTGACGAATATCCATTCTCAAAAACCGCAGTTTGTGTTGAAATTTCATTAAAAGCTCTTAGTTTGATATTCGCCATGTATAAACGCTTAATTCTGACAGTTTACCCGATTAAAATCGACGTATCCACTGTTTTACAAGGTAATCGCTTTCGCACCTGATTTACCTACTTAGTTTTCTAAAATGGACTCTCCCGTAATAATGGAACAACCCAAATATTGCACGTGACTGGATGGGTATAAAAGGAGCAAGCGACGTGGTGACAGTCATTATTGTGAAAGAAGTCGGACGGGTTAGATCGAAGAGAGAGACCGCAGGCAGTTGATGATGTAGTAGTAAATAGGCTTCGTGGCACGGAGCTCAGGCTTTGGGATAAGGAGAGATCATTGCGATAGCTCTTATTCCCTAGTGTTGAACCTCTTAGTGCTGAACGAACATTTGAGACTCTTTGGCCACAGAGATCATTGCGATAGCTGGGCCTTGGTCACAGAGATCATTGCGATAGCTGGACCAATATGGAGTCTCAAATAGAAGTTCCTGGGAAGCCAGTGATTTAGGCTATAGTGGGATAGCCAACGAAGCCATAGGGGTTTCAAGCCTGTCAGTGTTGAGCAAATTACGTTTTTGATTATGAGTTCCTGGACGTAGACTTGGTTTGAAACCATTCAGTCACATATCAGTTTTTGCATTAGAACTAATATCCAGCATAATCCGACAGTTTTTCCAAAACGACGTGTATGAACCACACCAAGACCTAGGGCGAGGGTTGGGATCCCGTAAAACCGGTTTAAGCCCCCCTAGTAATTTTATTACTAACCGTTCCAAGGCGGTGCTCTTGGTGTGGCTCATCTCGTTCAGATATCAAGATAGTCGTTTAATAGCATCTTGCTCGGTACGTGTCTCAAATATTATAGTGTTCGTAGTTTAAGATGTACAGAAGTACAGTGCTCGGTCCTTAAAACGTTACATTTGGTGGCAGCGGTGGGATAATGACAACTGCCAGAACGGAGTTGCCTTTACCCATGTAGTCCCCAGGCCAAGACTCGGGGCGAGTCTTCTCGGAGGGGGAAGTAATGTAACGGGATAGTCTCCCTTGTAGAATACGTTGGTGCAACGTATTAGCGGCATATTAGCGGGTAGTAATATGCAAATTAGAAACTCGAAACTTTGTGATTAGAGTAAGTGTGAGGTATATAGCGCAGTAAACCACCCTTGGTGGATGAGCATGCTTTTCCACTGACGGGGTTTGCTGTGGCTTGGCTCGGCTGTTCGTTACAATTTAATATACATGTACACTATTACCTTAGCGTGTTTTAAAATTATTTTAATTTCGAAAACTGTTTAAAAGCCAGATTTGGTTCGAATCATCAGAACAAACGAACATTCTATGCAGAAAGATGAAGATTCCAAAACAATAACGCAACTGCACAATTTTAGCAAAGAGAAACGTAGCAAGAAGTACCGGAGCGCTCCTGTTGTGAACGAGTTTTCGACACAATAGTGAAATACATAATCTCTGAGCCCGGTACACACTTTACATGTTCCATTAACATTACATGCTAACATGTGCGATATTTTTATTGTGCCAAAATGCTATTCAGTTGGGTAAAAGTCGTAGCTGGACACCAAGGGTGTTCACAGATGGGATGGGTCGATACAAGGCATAGAGGTGGACCTGACATATAGATTCCCAACGTCTGATACATTTGTTTCGTGATAATTTGTCATCGAAAATGGTTTTATGTTTATGTTTATGTAAAATGTTTATTGGCGACAGAATATCGCGGCTTGCCTCTAGACGTTCTTTATCTATCTTCTGATACTGAGTCGATCAATTTCTGAGTGAGTGGCTAGTCAAGGGGAACATTGGGGTCGGCCATTAAAACTATACCCTTCAAAAGAAGTTTTGCACCATTTAGATTTTTTTCATATTTTAAGTGACATTTTTACTAAAAAATTTTCAACCTAGCGTTTTGAATTTGCACAGTCTAAAAGAGTTTGATAATGTGTGTGATAAGACCAAAACAAGTTGCGGAAACGATTTTAGGAAAAATTGTAAATACAGAAAATTGGAAAATCGAAAACATTCCACCAAAAATTACTCAGACTTAAGAACACATTTTTGCTTCCCAATTTACACACAAGAGCCCCAAAGCTAATGATTAAGCCTAAAACAATTTTAAAAATCTCAAAATTTTGCTAAAAATGCATTTTTTGACAAAATTGCAATTTTTGAGAAAAAAAGATCATAAATATTGGAGAAAATGAGTAGAATAAAAATTCATTTCATATTTTGATCACGATGAGATGTTTTGACACCAAAACCTGCCGCTTGTTTTCTTTCTGTTAAAGGCGATCCATTTCAAAGATGCTGCATGAGTGTGTTTTTGATATGCAGCTTTTAAAAAAGTCGGAGTTTGGATGGGTTGAAAAGCAGTACCTTCAGTTAAAAATTAAGGGGTGTTGCATGCTGTGTTTGAAGGTAAAACAACCCATTTTATTGGAGAGATGAGTTACTAAGCTTAAACAAAATCTCAGAAATCGTTATTTTTGGTCAAAAATAGTGTTTTAGTCCAAAAAAATCAGTTTTTAGTTTTTTGCTTTAAATGATTGCTTTCAGTATCTTGAGTGACGATATGAAACAAATTCAAGTCTGGAAGCCCAGAAAAAAAAAAGATACGGGCTTTTTGCTGCATCCCAAATTTTGGTGTTTTCAAAAACATGCATTTTTGCACATTTTTACTTAATCTTTTTACGAAAAAATATTGGTTTGTTATTCACGAAGTCCAGGCCTTTAACATGGTATTGAGTTTTAAAAGTTTACTTGAAAAAGATCTATACTTGACATTATTTTAAAATGAGAAAAATATTAACTGGTACAAAACTTCTTTTGATGAGTATATTTACAAGATATAGATAGAGGCATACTAAACGCATGCCTCTGAGCCTATGATTAAATAGAAGCCTTAAATTCCCCAATTATCTTGGATTAGACCACCGAAGAAGGGAGACTATTCCAAACCGGAACAGTTCTGAGGAAAATGAATTTTTCCGGGCATCACTATAGGCAAATTGTCTTGTATATTGTGATTCGTGTGATGCCCGAGTTCGCCTTAGGTTGGGTGCCGGGGTCAGGTTCTTGTCTTTATCAATAGACACTGTATCGGGGTGTATCGGGGTGTAGAAGAAGGTTACGGAGGACCGCTCTTTGCGGGACTCCAGCAATGGCCACTTTTTGCATTGTAACGTTAACAAAATCGCAATATAACCCTAAAGAAATACACTGTCAAGAAAATGCTCCTGTAACGCCTTTGTAATGATGCATTTCTAAGCTTCTTTTTTTGCGGTAATGCACAATGATTATCCTACGCATGCATCCAGAATATAAACGCAAGATTTAAATGATCCTCACGAGATTTCACATACTTTAATCTCATTTTTCAAACGCACTGCAAGTATACAAATACGGCGGAATATTTGACTTTTCTAGAACAGACGCCCACCAGAGGTCATAAGAGTGTTATTTTGAAAATCAGAATTTTACAAATAAAAATTAGATTCACTGCATACATACAGGCTCAATGTTCTCCTCACAAATTAGAACCCTTTTCAGTAAGATGAAAATGTATACGTCCAATTTAATCTGAATTTATCAAAGCTCTTTTCTAGATTTAGAATTTCTTAATGTTGCCTATAGAAAACCGTGATCAATCATACTTCAAGTGAGAAGAACTGCTAGATCATATTTTAAGAACAACTCTAAAGTATCAAGTTAATAGAAACAGATAGAAATGGAATAATCGGGATTCGGTAGACTCGAATATTGTGCCCTTAAAAACCATACAATGTGGTTTGAATGTTTTGGTGTTGATTTTTGTGCTGTTTGCGCCTTATGTGCGTTTTCATATTTTAGTTAAGTTTTAGTAACTGAGTGGTCAACTATTGGGAAATTAGCTGCTCACTCGGCTTTTCTTAGTATAAGTACCTAATGTTAATTTATTTTTCCCACCTCGGTTTTTGGAATGAGAATTTCTTTCTGATTGTGCCATTGCCTATGGAAGCGTATAGGTACCCCCCTGATATTCATTTCTCGTGACATATTTATGTCGAGAAACCCAATAATATTATGGTATATTGCTATCTTTTTGTCGAGAAAATACTATAATTTATTATGAACTCGATATACTTGAACGTGTTACGATATATTTTTATTTAGTTTAACACCAAATTTAATGCGTAAAAAATTCCATCACATAATAACTTTTTACAACATAGCCGTTACTCGTCATTATTTTGGTGTCATATTCAATAAATTATTTCATCATAATAATTATACTCTTGGCGGGAATGTTACGTCACATGCTTTGAGGCATTTAACCAGAGGACCAATGGTCCTGTAAAGGCCCACCTGAGATCTGAAACCACTTGACTAGAATGGTCATATACATGTATATAGCTCCAAGGCAGGGTCAGAATAACCCTAGTTATATAGCTCCAAGGCAGGGTAAGAATAATACTAGGGCCAATTTCGTTATCAAAACCATAAACTCTCGGTTCATTTGCTTATTTCCTGAACGTTTATCCCTTCAGTTTGACATTTAACATTTTTGTATATGTGACCTAAGTTGACATTTCCTTTAAATCTGTCAAGGTCATCTCAGGGTCATGATTTATAAACACATTGTAGTACTCTAGTCCCTATTGCTGCATGTCAAGTTTCGTCACAATAGGTCTAGCAGTTACGGAGAAGTTTAAAAGGCTGTTCTCCATATATGAGCATGGTTGCCATCTTGATCATGTGACCTGGATTATTTATAAACACATTAGTTCCCCCTTTATATAGATGTTTCTTATAAAATTTGACTTGATTTGGCCAAAAGTTTTCAGAGAAGAAGATCATTGAATAATATAGCAATATTCGTACATGTATATTGCCCCTGGGTAGGGGCAGCACAACCCCTGGGGTCCGAATTATTTACAGAATCTTTTAAAAAAATCTTCAAGGCGATACTTCTGTGGTGGTTCTTTTTCGTTTTATGTCTTGGTGTTTTGTGCTGTTGGCGCCTGAAATTAAAGTTAAGTTTAGGTGACTGAGTGGCCACCTATTGGGAAAATAGCTGCTCATTGGATTTACGATATATTTTCATGGTATAAGTACCTGATTGTTAATTAAGTTTTTTCCTACCTCGGTATTTGGAGTGGGAATCTTTTTCTGATTGCGCCTTTTCCTGATATTTGCCTACTTATTGTACCTTTTCAATCTATTAGCCCAGTTCCTGCAAGATTTGCCCTTCAAATGATATTTTGACAATTTTTCTCATTGAAATGCATGGGCAATCTATGTTGACCTTGTCGTAAAATAGGTCAACGTCATCCCAGGGTCATGATTTATGTAAACTTTCTCCGGTTCTGAAGAAAAAGGTTTTTAATATTTATAGCCATGGCGGCCATCTTGGTCATGTGACCTGGACCATTTATAGAAACTTTCGTTTCCCCTTCCTAAGGATGCTCCACATGAATTTGGCTTTGATTGCTCTGTTACAGATAAGAAGATCTTTGACATTGTTGACGAACAACGGACGGACGGAAGGACGGACGCCGGAACATGGCCATCCTATAAGCTCACATTTTTAGCCTTCGGCTCAAGGTGAGCTAAAAACAAGCCTTTCGTCACTGCCGTTTTCTTAATATTACAAAATAAATATCTAATATATTGCCATAAAAACACGAAATTCCGCAAAAAATACAGCATTATATCGTCAAAATTATTGTGTAATATTCAGAACTAAATTAATACATAGCGCAGATTACCGCATAATTTCAATGACAAAAACTATTACGAGAAATTTTATAACGGTGCGGATGGTATAATGAGATAAATAATATGTGGAAACGTAGCATTTATCGCAATATTACAAGATTTTTATGGTGTAATAAGTTGATTTTTTTTACGTTTTAATGACAAAAAAGTATCTCGAGAAAATAATATTAGGGGGGTACCTATACGCTTCCATAATTTCCTGATCATTGCCTACTTTTACCTTTATATTTTCCGGTTTGATGCGATAAATCAACTGCAACTTTGGCGACATGTGTGCGAAGAATACGAATTCATTCAAATTATATAACGTAATACTGTAGCAGATGTTCTCCGCTTTACATTGCTATTTCAAATCCTAATTAAGTCCTAGAGGCAAACAACGAATCCGTTTGTAATGTAGCAGAAAATCGAAAGATCGCTACATATCCGATGTATTTCGTAACAAGAATGTTTCTATCATATATTACTGTTTGTACATTTATATATTTGGAAGTGAGGCTATAATAAACTATTGTCTGTAAAAGAAAATCAAAGTATGCTGACACGCATATCGAAAAGTTTCCGTGAAATATATATTATACACAAAAAAAATTCGGATTTGATAAATTGTCACGAACGGTCAGTTTGGTTAGCTCTTATACAGTACCGAAGTTGCAAGCAAAAATTCTGAAAGTAGTGGCGAATGTTTTGCAATCCGTTGAATTGATAGTCAAATCTTTGGTCACTGAAAGAGCGTTTACTAACTTCGAAAGCATCTAGGTCGTCCATATTTACGTTTAAGAAACAGTAACAGTTTTCAGAATTTGTTTGGTACATTATGGATTAACAGAGCAATGACCACTATTGAAATTACAATCAGACACAAGTCGTTAGCAAATATAGTGAATGTGGTTGTCGTAAACCTGTTAGTGGAAGGACGAGAATCAAATAACTGTCGCACAGTCACTGTCACCGCATTTGTTAGGAGTGCAAGTCTTGAGCAGCATTTCTGAGTTAGGTTTGCTTGTCGGGAGTTTTCCATTTAGGCGTGCTAATCGCAATTGTATTTCACTGTTGAATGTGCTAGTCGCGTGTAGCGTTTCAAATTTTGGTCGTGCTGGTCGACAGGAGGATTTTTTCCGTTAGACGTTCAAATCTGGAGTTACTGTAGCATTCACCGATTAGATATATGGACACAGACCACAATTAATTTTACTATATACATGTAGTTTTATCATTTGTTTCGCCTCACATCTTCTATACTGACATTGCTGGCTTTGTTTTGAAACTTTTCTCCAAGTCTACACTGTGTGGCAGTACTTTTAATCAAGATTAAAATATGGATTGACCTGCTCGTTTGGGAGATATCTGCCAATTTCTATACCTACCGGTGTTTTTGTCAAGTATCCGCCTGTATAGGAGCAACTGCATAAGGAGAGGTTCGGTTGGCACTTAAATACCTGAAATGACAAGATATCTCCACTAATTTAACATTTCCTGTTTAACATTTCCTGTAAGCTAACACAATATTATAACCAGAATGATACAACATGTACAACGAATCATGGGAAATAATTATGGTCTGATTCCTATTTGGCCCTTTTTGGCTTTTAAATCAAAAGAAAAGCACGCGAACCTTCAATTGTATCTGCACAGAGTCCGTGCTGGCAGTATGAGATCAATGTAAACAACTTCCATAGTCTGCCAGACATTTAGAGAAATGTACCCCATTCATTGGTTTGCGACGCTTTTCGCGAGCTTTTTTGACGACAAAAATATGTCGTTTTTTCTGCAATATCTCCCATGATAATGGGAATTTCTAAACAAAGTGAAATGTTTTACAGCCTCTAAGATGCACTCTATCTTTCTCAAGCAAATTTAGTTGTTCCAAATCAACAACAGTATGTAGACAGTGTGTTGACCTAGAATTTCGACAAATGTTGGACGACACTTTAGCCAAGTGACCGCGATCAATTTATAAAAAGTGAAGAAAACACTTACCTGTTACCTTGGAATTTGAAATTCAGCTTCCTTCCTGTCTATGTTGCAGATTTCAGGACTCTCACAGCTAAAAAACACTCAAAATCTGAAAAAAAAAAAAGGTCAGGTACCCAAAATATATGTCATGTATAGCAGGACACAGACCACATGTAATTTTACAATATAGATTTATCATTTGTTTCGCCTTACATCTTCTGTACTGACATTGCTGGCTTTGTTTTGAAATTTTTCTCCAAGTCTACACTGTGTGGCAGTACTTTAAATCAAGATCAAATATGGGTTCACCTGCTCGTTTGGGAGATATCTGCCAATTTCTATACCTACCGGTGTTTTTGTCAATTATCCGCCTGTATAGGAGCAACCGCATGAGTGGTTCGGTTGGCACTTGAATACCTAAAATGACAAGATATCTCCACTAATTTAACATAAATAACAGCAATTTAACACGATCTGTCAACTTTACACCCAGTAAATAGGGGAACTATTTTTGTGTGGAAGTATATCCGTATCAGTACGATGAATCAGGGGAATAAATTGTGGTATGATTCCTTATTAATCAGGAGTAGCACTTTAAAGTAATGCGCGTGCTATTCGAGAGTAGCCTTTTCGAGTTAGGCGTCCAAACCGTTTTCCAGCCATTGACATGTATGCTAATCGGGGTAGCCTTTCCAATTCAGACATACAAACAGGCTATTACGATTTCCATCTAAGCTTGCTACTGGTCGTGATATGGGAGAGCAAATGGTAATTATGAACAGGTAAATGAGACGGTCCAATGCAGACCAATTATCGATCTTGGCATGTCTGTAATATGTTTCTTGTCACATAACAAGTCCTGAATAAACAAACATTTTATGCTGAATCAAAATTATCTCAACGATATATTGGAAAATAACCAGCGCCGATGTTTAAAGACATAATAACTAAGGATCATGATTTCTATAATCGGTCTGCCGCTTTATGAAATCATATTTATCCAGCCGGTTATGGATATTTGATGCAGACAATTATTCCTACTTCAAATATCAAAAAGGAAAATAAAATATAAATGGATCAAAGAGATCTTCGCAGATATTGTAGTTTTATCGATCCGTTACCTTAATGGCTTAGATAATTATGGGTGCTGATCTTTTTCCACAATGGCTGAGTGTCACTAAATAAGTGTCATTAATAGGTTTTACGCGCAACGTTAAAACAGAAAAAGAAAAACATACTTTTGCATTTTGACCAAGACCCAATTAGGTTCAACTTGTTGAACTACTTGCAAAAGGTTGGTTTGCTTGTTTGTATTAATTTTTAAAGTCCCAGTCAACTTTTTCAATTATATCGAGATGGAACCAGAGCTTTCTGTGTATTGACTAGTACTCTGGAGAGTTAATGTATCTTGCTGAAGGACACAACAAGGCGCTACCAGTGGGGATCGAACTCAAGACCTCGCAATTCGGAGTCCGATGCTCGACCACTACGCCATCGCGCTCCCCTTTTACATGTAACTTCGGTGAGCGACATGGAGCTCAAGATTAGAACATAAAACGTGTTTCTCAGAAATTGACTGAAGGCCTGAAACAAATTTGCAATTATAATGAAACAAGTAGCCCGATGGCATCGATCGCTCACCTGAGAGTCAGGAAGTATAGTCACCGGACAAAAGAAAAGTAAGTGAGGTTTTTACTTTATTTAGGGAATGGTGGCCATCTTGGTCATGCTATCTGGATATTTATACACACACTGGTCCCACCTTCCTACAGATGCATATAAAATTTGGCTTTGATTGGCAAAGTTCAGAGGAAAAGTTTGAATGTTATTATAATATACATGTGTTTTGCCTTGAGGTTGGGGCAGATGAGCCCCAGGGGTCCATATTTTTCAAAATTATTAATATTCTGTCCTACTTTTCCTTTCCTGTAAGTTTTTTTTTAAATGACATTTAAACAGTTTGCCCCATTACAATGCATGAGCAGCCTATGTTTACCTTGCTGTAAAATCGGTCATTGTCATCTCAGGGTCATACTTTATATACTGAACAAAAAAAGAAACGCAACAATAGGCCACCGAAAATTTTCGAGTTTTACGGTAAAACGTTAATTATTTCAGGTATTTTGCTGTATGATTCCCATTTATGGGATATTAGGGTATACCATGCAAAAAACTGATTTTCATTTCGATAAAAAATGAATGAGAATTTTTTGTCGTCTTAAATAATGCAAATCTGGACAGATTTGCTCTGCGCATGCGCACACTTTTGAACTCCAAATCGTCAGGAAACAATGTCAGCTGCTCCCTAATTAAAATTCATGAAAAAGAAGTAAAGTTTCACGACACACAAGCCCGTTATTAAAACCATCAAAATCCCTATATGTTTAATTGAAAGGGGGATAATTTCAATTTTATTTGTTTTATTTCTTTTACATGTGAGTTATCTGCTGAGTGGTACATTGTGATTTTGAATGGGGGTTTATAGCGAATTTAAATCGTACCATTATTTTAATGCTTGCGCATGCGCACTGTGTGATTTTCTACTTTCAGCATGCTTATGGTCGGCATCGAATAACTCCGTAAATACTCATCAAAATTAAAATCGGTTTCTTGCATTCGGAAGCCTGATATCTCATGCATAAGTAGAAAATGCAATGATTTTTGATTGTATTATAGTTTTCTCAAAATTCAGTGGAATATAATTGTTGCGTTTCTTTTTTTGTTCAGTATATATACATTGTAGTACTAAAGTAATCAATGACAAAATGCCAAGTTTTATTGAAATCAGCCGTCTCGTTCTTGAGATGAAGATTTTTGAAGTTTTTTTTTGTATAAATGGGCATTGCGGCCATCTTGGTAATGTGACCTGGACTTTTATATACATATTGGTTCCTCCTCCCTATAGAGGCTTTGATTTGCCAAATGGTTTCAGAGAAAAAGAGGTTTGAATATTATGGCAATGTACGTGAATGTAAATTGCCGTGATAGGGGCAGATGATCCCCTAGGGTCCACTTGTATCCGTTTTTTTTATTCTGCATGGTGTGTATCATGATTTAATTGTTTTTCAGTAATGATTCAATGTACATAATTACTAAATAATTCGCGTACCCATCCATCCACTCAATAAAAATAAACAGAATAAGAAAATAAGAAGAAAAAGAAAATAAGAAGAAAAACGTTTTCAATTACAAAAAAGTACTCCGAAAGACCAGTAATCCAAATGAGCTACTCTTTTCCAAAATGGTGACCACTCAGTAGACGATGTTGCTACAGATTGGCATCATGTTTATCTTCCTCTGGTTCTCGAAACACTATATAGTAAAATTGTGTGCATGGTTAGTTGTACACCAATGAGTCATTTTATATGGAATATGTATTTGCTGTCATACACACAATAGAGGATATCAACCTTTCTAAAAAAGTATGATTATTGATCTGGAACTGGTGCAATTAGTGCCAACGTCCTAACCTAAAAGGCCAGGTGGGTACAAACACGACAGTAAGACGGCTATACATGTATATTCAGCTGGGTCGGTAGAATATTCAATTAGAAGAAGACACATGATCTATCTACCGAAGATTTTTTCGTTGACTGATTAATTAGAATGTTTCTATATTTCTGCAGTAATAATTGTTTTTACTTTAATTCAACACGAGTTGTTGCCAGCCAGTGGCAAAAGACTGTGCACTTAGTGCCCTATACATTGTATTTGTCTCGATAGGCTTGCCAAAAGTTAATTAAAGTAATCTGATCTTGGTCGAGAAGGATCAGATCCAACAAGACGTGTTTGTCAGTATGGTTCAGCTAAGCAGATTTTGAGTTTAAAGACAGGGTTTTCATGCCGGGGGGTCTGGTTCCCAGCATCAAAGAGAACAGGTAGCCAGACAGTAGCGGTGGGCGTGGCTTAAATCAGGTATGCTGGCTACCTATATGGGTCATAAAACTGATAAGGATCACAGGTCATAGTTGATTGTAACAGAGATATATACTATTTTATCTCAGATTGTAATAAACATCCATAATTAATCTATTTACCAATAATACCAATATAGCTGCATAAGACAGGAAACAAATAAAAATCTAAAACATTTTTTCGAATTTGATTCACTTAATAATTTATATTTTATAAGATAGTTAATATAGTAAAATCCAGTTTTGTGCATGTCAAACAGAATCACATATTTGTATTTATTTGTCATTAAAATCTTAAATTATGATCATTTTATAAGGCCTATGATTTTCAAGAACATTGTTTTTCTTCTATTTTTGCTGTCATAACAATTATATACTTATGTTGTAAAGTCTAGTTTTGTGCATTTTAAACAGAATCACTATTTTGTACAGTGTATTTATGTATCATTAAATTATGATAATTTTAAGATCATAACAAGTCTGGCAGATACAAAATCGTCTTTCAAGCAATGCACTTTGTGTCTTAATAAAGCCAGAACTGTCCCATTTCGCATTCATTCATTCATTCATTCATTTATTCATTCATTCAAAGACACTAGCTGTTTTAAAAATGTTTTATGCATTCATCATGGAATATTTATTTATTAGCTCACCTGAGCCGAAGGCTCACAGGTGAGCTTATAGGATAGGCAGGCATCCGTCGTCCGTCGTCGTCGTCTGTCGTCGTCGTCCGTCGTCGTCCGTCGTCCGTCCACAATTTCAAAGAAGAATATTTCTGAAGCTAGTAGGCCGATCTTGATCAAATTTAATGTGAACCATAATTGGGTTGGGGGATTGATGGCATTAGGTTTTGGAGCAGATTGTATCAAAATTGTGGTTTCCATGGCAACAGATAGGTCCCATAGACTTACAATGGGAAAAACTAAAAAAATCTTCTTCTCTGAAACCACTAGGCCCACAGCTTTGATATTTGGTATGTGGCAATGGCTAATGGTCCTCTACATAAATTGTGCCATTCATGCCCCTGAGGTCAAATTTGGCCACGCCCCGGGGGTCTATAGTCTCCATAGACTTACTATGGGAAAAAAAATAAAAAATCTTCTTCTCTGAAACCACAGGGCCCACAGCTTTGATATTTGGTATGTGGCAATGGCTAATGGTCCTCTACATAAATTGTGCCAATCATGCCCCTGGGGTCAAATTTGGCCACGCCCCGGGGGTCGATAGTCTCCATAGACCTACAATAGGAAAAAAACTAAAAAAATCTTCTTCTCTGAAACCACTAGGCCATGAGCTTTGATATTTGGTATGTAGCAATGGCTAATGGTCCTCTACATAAATTGTGCCAGCCATGCCCCTGGGGTCAAATTTGGCCACACCCCGGGGGTCAATAGTCTCCATAGACTTACAATTGGAAAAACTAAAAAAATCTTCTTCTCTGAAACCACAGGGCCCACAGCTTTGATATTTGGTATGTGGCAATGGCTAATGGTCGTCTACATAAATTGTGCCAATCATGCTCCTGGGGTCAAATTTGGCCACGCCCCGGGGGTCGATAAGCTCCATAGACCTACAATAGGAAAAAGACTAAAAAAATCTTCTTCTCTGAAACCACTAGGCCAACAGCTTTGATATTTGGTATGTAGCAATTGCTAATGGTCCTCTACATAAATTGTGCCAGCCATGCCCCTGGGGTCAAATTTGGCCACGCCCCGGGGGTTGATAGTCTCCATAGACTTACAATTGGAAAAACTAAAAAAATCTTCTTCTCTGAAACCACTAGGCCCACAGCTTTGATATTTGGTATGTAGCAATGGCTAATGGTCCTCTACATAAATTGTGCCATTCATGCCCCTGGGGTCAAATTTGGCCACGCCCCGGGGGTTGATAGTCTCCATAGACTTACTATGGGAAAAAAATTAAAAAATCTTCTTCTCTGAAACCACAGGGCTCACAGCTTTGATATTTTGTAGGTGGCAATGGCTAATGGTCCTCTACATAAATTGTGCCAATCATGCCCCTGGGGTCAAATTTGGCCACGCCCCGGGGGTCGATAGTCTCCATGGAAAAAAACTAAAAAAATCTTCTTCTCTGAAACCACTAGGCCAACAGCTTTGATATTTAGTATGTAGCAATGGCAAATGGTCCTCTACATAAATTGTGCCAGCCATGCCCCTGGGGTCAAATTTGGCCACGCCCCGGGGGTCGATAGTCTCCATAGACTTACAATTGGAAAAACTAAAAAATCTTCTTCTCTGAAACCACAGGGCCCACAGCTTTGATATTTGGTATGTGGCAATGGCTAATGGTCCTCTACATAAATTGTGCGAATCATGCCCCTGGGGTCAAATTTGGCCACGCCCCGGGGGTCGATAGTCTCCATAGACCTACAATAGGAAAAAAACTAAAAAAATCTTCTTATCTGAAACCACTAGGCCAACAGCTTTGATATTTGGTATGTAGCAATGGCTAATGGTCCTCTACATAAATTGTGCCATTCATGCCCCTGGGGTCAAATTTGGCCTTGCCCCAGGGGTTGATAGTCTCCATAGACTTACTATGGGAAAAAAAAAATCTTCTTCTCTGAAACCACAGGGCCCACAGCTTTGATATTTGGTATGTAGCAATGGCTAATGGTCCTCTACATAAATTGTGCCATTCATGCCCCTGGGGTCAAATTTGGCCAGGCCCCGGAGGTTGATAGTCTCAATAGACTTGCTATGGGAAAAAATTCAAAAATCGTCTTCTCTGAAACCACAGGGCACACAGCTTTGATATTTTGTATGTGGCAATGGCTAATGGTCCTCTACATAAATTGTGCCAGCCATGCCCCTGGGGTCAAATTTGGCCACGCCCCGGGAGTAGATAGTCTCCATAGACTTATAATGGGAAAAACTAACAAAATAAAATCTTCTTCTCTGAAACCAAAAGGCCAAGAGCTTCTATATTTTTAGCTCACCTGAGCCGAAGGCTCTCAGGTGAGGTTATAGGATAGGGAGGCACCCGGCGTCCGTCCGTCGGCGTCGTCGTCCGTCGTCCGTCGTCCACCATTTTCAAAGATCTTCTTCTCTGAAACCGCTTGGCCAATCAAAGCCAAATTTTATGTGAAGCATCAATAGGAAGGGGGAACCAATGTGTATATAAGAAATCCAGGTCACATGACCAAGATGGCCGCCATGCCCATATATGGTAAAAACCCTTCAAAAATCTTCTTCTCCAGAACCGTTGGACCGATTTCATCGAAACTTGGCATGAAGCATTGATGGCTCAAGCACTACAATGTATATATAAATCGTGGTCCTGTGATGACCTTGACCTATTTTACGGCAAGGTCAACATAGGTCGCCAATGCATTTGAATGGGGAAAAATTTAAAAGTGTCATTTAAAGTCAAAATCTTGCAGGAAATGGGCAGTAGGACTGAATATTGATGATTCTGAAAAAAATTGACCCCAGGGGCTCATCTGCCCCCACCCCGGGGCAATATACCTGTACATTACCTTAATATTCAAACATCATCTCCTCTGAATTCGCTTGGCCAATCAAAGCCAAATTTAATGTGAAGCATCAATAGGAAGGGGGAACCAATGTGTAAATAAGTAATCCAGGTCACATGACCAAGATGGCCGCCATGCCCATATATGGTAAAAACCCTTCAAAAATCTTCTTCTCCAGAACCAATGGACCGATTTCATCAAAACTTGGCATGAAGCATCGATGGCTCAAGCACTACAATGTGTATATAAATTGTGGTCCTGTGATGACCTTGACCTATTTTACGGTAAGGTCAACATAGGTCGCCAATGCATTTGAATGGAGAAAAATTTAAAAGTGTCATTTAAAGTGAAAATCTTGCAGGAAATGGGCAGTAGGACTGAATATTGATGATTCTGAAAAAAAAAATGACCCCAGGGGCTCATCTGCCCCCACCCCGGGGCAATATACGTGTACTTTACCATAATATTCAAACATCATCTCCTCTGAATTCGCTTGGCCAATCAAAGCCAAATTTAATGTGAAGCATCAAGAGGAAGGGGGAACCAGTGTGTAAATAAGAAATCCAGGTCACATGACCAAGATGGCCGCCATGCCCATATATGGTAAAAACCCTTCAAAAATCTTCTTCTCCAGAACCAATGGACCGATTTCATTAAAACTTGGCATGAAGCATCGATGGCTCAAGCACTACAATGTATATATAAATCGTGACCCTGAGATGACCTTGACCTTCTTTACGGCAAGGGTAACATAGGTCACCAATGCATTTGAATGGGGAAAAATTTTAAAAATGTCATTTAAAGTGAAAATCTTGCAGAAAATGGGCAATAGGACTGAATATTGATGATTCTGAAAAATTTTGACCCCAGGGGCTCATCTGCCCCCACCCCGGGGCAATATACCTGTACATTACCATCATATTCAAACATCATCTCCTCTGAAACCGCTTGGCCAATCAAAGCCAAATTTAATGTGAAGCATCAATAGGAAGGGGGAACCAATGTGTATATAAGAAATCCAGGTCACATGACCAAAATGGCCGTCATGCCCATATATGGTAAAAACCCTTCAAAAATCTTCTTCTCCATAGCCTTTTGACCAATTTCAATGAAATTTGGCATGAAGCATCTATGGCACAAGCACTACAATGTATATATAAATCATGACCCTGTGATGACCTTGACCATTACGGCAAGGTCAACATAGGTCACCAATGCATTTGAATGGGGAGAACTTTAAAAATGTCATATAAAGTGAAAGTCTTACAGGAAATGGGCAGTAGGATTGAATATTAATGATTCTGAAAACAATTGGACCCCAGGGGCTCATTTGCCCCACCCCGGGGTTATTATACATGTATATTACAATAATATTCAAACATCTTCTCCTCTGAAACCGCTATGCCAATCAAAGCCAAATTTAATGTGAAGCATATATAGAATGGGGGAATCAATGTGTATATAAATAATCAAGGTCACATGACCAAGATGGCAGATATGCCCATATATGGTATAAACCCTTCAAAAATCTTCTTCTCCGGAACCAGTGGACCGATTTTGAAGAAACTTGGCATGAAGCATCGATGACTAAAGTACTGCAATGTGTACATAAATCATGACCCTGTGATGACCTTGACCTATTTTAAGGCAAGGTCAACATGGGTTGCCTATGTATTTGAATGAGTAAACTGTTAAAATGTAATTTGAAGGGAAAACTTGTATGGCCAGTATATTGATTATTCTGAAAAGAAAAAATGGCCCAAGGGCTTCATCTGCCTTTATACTGGGACTATTTTCTATAACATTCATTTATACAGCAGATCTCAGGTGAGCATTTACAGGACCATTGGTCCTCTGGTTGTATGTAGCAATGTTTGGTAGTCCCCATTATAAATTGTGCCAGTCATGCCCCTGGGTCAAATTTGGCCATGCCCCGGGGGTCATTAGTGTCCATGCATAGACTTTCATTGGTCGATTCTCAATTAATTTAAATCTCATGAGCTTACAATGTGATAATCTCTCAGGTGAGCTACAGGACCAATGGTCCTCTAGTTTATTAGCTCACCTGAGCCGAAGGCTCACAGGTGAGCTTATAGGATAGGCAGGCATCCGTCGTCCGTCGTCGTCCATCCGTCGTCCGTCCGTCGTCCGTCCACAATTTCAAAGAAGAATATTTCTGAAGCTAGTAGGCCGATCTTGATCAAATTTAATGTGAACCATAATTGGGTTGGGGGATTGATAGCATTAGGTTTTGGAGCAGATTTTATCAAAATTGTGGTTTCCATGGCAACAGATAGGTCCCATAGACTTACAATGGGAAAAACTAAAAAATCTTCTTCTCTGAAACCACTAGGCCCACAGCTTTGATATTTGGTATGTAGCAATGGCTAATGGTCCTCTACATAAATTGTGCCATTCGTGCCCCTGGGGTCAAATTTGGCCTCGCCCCGGGGGGTCGATAGTCTCCATAGACTTACTATGGGAAAAAAATTAAAAAATCTTCTTCTCTGAAACCACAGGGCCCACAGCTTTGATATTTGGTAGGTGGCAATGGCTAATGGTCCTCTACATAAATTATGCCAATCGTGCCCCTGGGGTCAAATTTGGCCACGCCCCGGGGGTCGATAGTCTCCATAGACCTACAATAGGAAAAAAACTAAAAAAAATCTTCTTCTCTGAAACCACTGGGCCAACAGCCCTGATATTTGGTATGTAGCAATGGCTAACGGTCCTCTACATAAATTGTGCCATTCATGCCCCTGGGGTCAAATTTGGCCATGCCCCGGGGGTTGATAGTCTTCATAGACTTACTATGGGAAAAGAATTAAAAAATCTTCTTCTCTGAAACCACAGGGCTCACAGCTTTGATATTTTGTATGTGGCAATGGCTAATGGTCCTCTAAATAAATTATGCCAATCATGTCCCTGGGGTCAAATTTGGCCACGCCCCGGGGGTCGATAGTCTCCATAGACCTATAATAGGAAAAAAAACTAAAAAAATCTTCTTCTCTGAAACCACTAGGCCCACAGCTTTGATATTTGGTATGTAGCAATGGCTAATGGTCCTCTACATAAATTGTGCCATTCATGCCCCTGGGGTCAAATTTGGCCACGCCCCGGAGGTTGATAGTCTCAATAGACTTGCTGTGGGAAAAAAAAATCAAAAATCTTCTTCTCTGAAACCACAGGGCACACAGCTTTGATATTTTGTATGTGGCAATGGCTAATGGTCCTCTACATAAATTGTGCCAGCCATGCCCCTGGGGTCAAATTTGGCCACGCCCCGGGGGTAGATAGTCTCTATAGACTTACAATGGGAAAACTAACAAAAATCTTCTTCTCTGAAACCAAAAGGCCCAGAGCTTCTATATTTTGTATGTAGCAATGTTTGGTAGTCCCCATTATAAATTGTGCCAGTCATGCCCCTGGGTCAAATTTGGCCATGCCCCGGGGGTCAATAGTGTCCATGCATAGACTTTCATTGGTCGATTCTCAATTAATTTAAATCTCATGAGCTTACAATGTGATAATCTCTCAGGTGAGCTACAGGACCAATGGTCCTCTAGTTTATTTATTTATTTATTTATTTATTTATTTATTTATTTATTTATTTATTAAATGAAATAATATTTGTAATGAAGACAGCCAAGAAATGTAAATTATGAATGACTAAACAATTTTGTTTGTCTATTGTAACCAATTATGAAGTGTGCCTCTTGTTACATAATAAGAGATAACAAGCCTAGTTGCAGACAGGTAAGACCTGTCAATCATTTTGTGATGTCACAGTAGCCCTCAATTGACAACCAATCAGAATCACAGAATTGATGTTAACCCTTCAACAGTCAGAGAAAGAATGACACAGGTATACCTGTGTGGCCTTTTATACCCCAGCCCTGTCTTTAAAGGAAAGAAATGTTTGTGTCTTTTTCAGTATTGTCATTCAAAAATAAATAAATAAATAAATAAATAAATAAATAAATAAATAAATAAATAAATAAATAAATAAAATAAAATAAAAATAAAATAAAGTGAAAAAATGAACCAACAGGTTGACTTCTTTCGAACCAAACAGACATTGAACGCGAAGTTACAATACCACTGCAGCTGTATAATAGCACTCATGTAAAATAATTAGTTTCAGTAAGTTTTCTGAGAAGTGCATTGTCAAGGCAGCGATTAATGCAAAGTCACAGCTCCGATTGCGTGGTTGATAGACGTTTTTATTTCTTTAGAGTAGTTCATTATTTATGTGAGCGATATTATAAGAAACTCGGATTTTTGCATATGCGAAAATACACATGTATCAGCTGGACAGTATCTGCTGATCAACATCTGTCTTGTCGCTTCTTGGAAAGCACGTACACATGTATTTATGTACACCCCAATTCTAAAATCCGACATTTTCAAGCTTACAGTCATTTTCTGTGTCGGTTCATGTCGGTTGTGTCGGGAACCCGGAGACAGTTTTTCTCGTGAGCAGGCTCGTGGGATAGACACTTAACATTTGATGCAACAGCAGGTTCTCTTAGATGGAGAGACAAAATTGTCAGGAAGTTAATATCCGCTTAATGTTTTATTGCTGGATGTGTTTTTAAATGTCATTACGTTTGTCAAGAGTATTCCTTGTCTTCGATAAAAAATTGAATGGATAAGGATTGAGCATTGTTTCCATTCAAACAAAAATAACTACGATTCTAAACACGACATCCTACTCGTTATTGGCAACAAAAATGCATTCCAAGATGTTAAACTTTATATGGAACGTTTTATTTGTCAAATGAGACGCCACAACATTCCATAAAAATACACAAGAACTTCACAATGAAAAGGTTAAAGTAGTCCATGATCAGGAACTGGTGAAGTCCGAATGCGACGTCAAATGATGGTCATGCATAATTCAAAACACTGTAACAGATTGGCAAAAATGAAAATAAAAGTTAAAGAAGAGAACTTTGATGGTGAAATATTATAAAAATTATGCCATTTTTTAAATATTTAAAAAACGTTTATTATACCTCATTAATATTCATTGGCTGAGTGTGGATTTTCATTGGCCCAGAGCAGGTCACGCGGAGGGTGCTATTCCGTCATGTCGCATGATCATATTACCCTCTGACGTCACATCTGCCTAAAACGTGCAGCTGCACTTGCAGTCACATACGTTTGTGTACAGTGCACGTGGAGGGTGCTATTCTGTCATGTCGCATGATCATATCACCCTCTGACGTCATATTCGCCTAAATGTGCAGTTGCACTTGGTGTCACATGTGTTTGTCCTATGGTATGTCGCTAATTTGTTTCAAAAAGGGTTCGGTATAATAAAACAATTGTTGCCCTTGAGTGGGGGTGACATGACGATTGGTTCACCCTCGACAGGTTATATTGCCCTCGGGCTTCGCCCTCGGGCAATATTACCTGCCTCGGGTGAACAAATCGCCATGTCACCCTCACTCAAGGGCAACAATTGTATAATGTAACCAAATTTAACCTTGTCATAAAGTAGATTATAGTCAACCAAAGATCATGATTTATATAAACTATGATGGTCAGGAGTCCCAAGTGTTACTAAGTTTCATTGAAATCGGTTGGTAGGTTCTGGAGAAGAATTTTTAAAAGGTTTTCGGAAGATTTCTTGTGTAAAATGCCCAAGAAATTTTCAAAATCTCATGTTCCAGGCTCTGAAATGACGTTTATTGCAGTCGAAAATTAGTTTCTATTGTATTTAGGCATGTATTGTTTTGTGTAACTCAAGCAGTGACTTCTTTAAAAATTGGACAAAATCTTTCAATTTTGTATAGCATCATATAGGAAATAGGAAACCGTTTATAAGACCATGTTCCCCCCTTGCCCAACCAAAATATTTTGAACACAACTGTAATTTTTTAAATGACATATTATATCCAAATGCCATGTTTGGGCAAGGGGGGGGGGAAAGGCTGTCAAAAAGCCCCAAAGATGTTTGAATGTGGACGCCAACGACAACGATGCCGACAACGACGGACGCTAGAGTATGGGTATACTATAAGCTGTCGTGACGCACGAGTTATTAGTAGGGGTCCGTCGGAGGCCTCCGTCGGATCCCTAGCAATTACTCATAGGCATCTGCTTAGAGGAGCCGATGTAGCATATAAATAACAAACAAAATATTTTTGTTACAAGAGGAAAAAAAGAGGAAAAAACTTGTCAGATTAATATGGTTCAGAATGGTTTAATTGTGTGTTAATAAAAAACGGAATATTATAATATTTGGTATGTACTTTGTTCTTTGCTGTTCTCTCTAAAGCAAATTAAAGCGAACTGGGAATAAAACAGATTGTTGGCTAGACATGTCAAAAAGCTTAGCCACAATTAATGGTGCCGGAACCCGGGACTTGTTAAGTCTAAGAGTAACAAACAAATAAGTAAATAAAATGGCTACTAAGTATTTGAAGTCAGTGCGTACCAGATACAGAAATACTCTGACAAGGGAAAACGAAAACGCTGGTCGTTTGATTTATGAAATCAGGTTAACCTTAGATGAAGAGTCTGAAATTGACAAAGACTCATGCATTGAAAAACTAGAAAGGTGCATGCAATATCGAGAACAGTTAGAAAATCAGTCGGAAAAATTAGCAACAGCCCTCAGTGAAAACGAACCTGATGTGTCTGACGAAGTGGTAGAGGAAGATAGTGATTTTTATCGCACCTGCTTATAGCTGGGTGCGATATAGGAGTCCAAATTTCTGTCCGTCCGTTCGTCCGTCCGTCCGTCCGTCAACATTTACGTCGAAGTTTGGTTTTCTTGACATCAGAGATAGCTGCGAGTCTGAAACCTTGCATAGTATTGTCCCTGACATACCCTTCAAGTACGCACCTTAACCCGGTGGCTTTGACCTATATTTCACGGTCCACTGACTTTGAAAATTTTTACGTCGAAGTTTTGTCAACATTATGTTTCTCGACATCAGAGATAGCTGCGAGTCTGAAACCTTGCATAGTAATTGTCCTTGACATACCTTTTAAGCACGCACCTTAACCCGGTGCCCTTGACCTATATTTCACGGTCCACTGACTTTGAAAATTTTTACGTCGAAGTTTTGTTTTCTCGACATCAGAGACAGCTGCGAGTCTGAAACCTCGCATAGTAATTGTCCTTGACATACCCTTCAAGCACGCACCTTAACCCAGTGTCCTTGACCTATATTTCACGGTCCACTGACTTTGAAAATTTTTACGTCGAAGTTTGGTTTTCTCGACATCAGAGATAGCTGCGAACCTGAAACCTTGCATAGTAATTGTCCTTGACATGCCCTTCAAGCACGCACCTTGACCCGGTGCCCTTGAACTATATTTCACGGTCTGTTGACTTTGCCCGATGCAGGTGCGATATCGACCTCCGCGGAGTTCTTGTTGTGAACAGTCGATCGATAAATATCTCGACATGAAAAGTATCAGATCAAAATTAATGAAAGAAATTAAAACTGAACCAAGTAGTGAAATCACTCTTAGCCATCATTTGACAACAATGCAGAAAAAAATGCAGTTATTCATGATAGATACAATAAAACAACAAAGGGAATTGGTCCATGAGCTATTTAAGATGTCGGTACCACCTGACCTGAACAGATCCCCCCGCACTTTTTGACAATTTTGGCATGTATAGAATTAGATAAAATCGGGGGGACCTTTCTAGGTGGTAGCTTTACGGTTAAAATCTTCGAGTTTATTCTAGTATACCCCCTTCATTTGTCTGTGTTTTTTTCTCTTATATCTTAAGTTTTCTTCAATTTTATGAACAAGATAGTCAGCTTGTTCATATGTCTTATTATATAACATGGCTATCAATTATTGCCATATCAATCATTTGATACCAATTTTAGCTCTCTAAGACTTTTGGCTGCTGAGATATAAACGTTTCTGTTGGTATACCCCCTCTATTTTTCTGTCATTTTTATTTAATATTTTAAGTTCTCATCAATATTCAACACTAAGAACGACTAGTTTTTCATAAATCTTATCCTATGATTATATAACAATACCATAGCAATCATTTGATACCAATTTCGGCTCTTTATAACGTTTGGTTGCCGAGTTATAAAGATTTTTTGTAGTATACCCCCTCCACTTTTTTCTGTGATTTTTCTCTAATATTTATAGTTTTTATCAATATTCGAAAAAGTAAGTCAGGTTGTTTGTGTTTCTTACCACGTGCTTTTAGAACATTATCTTAGCAATTATTTGATACCAATTTCAGCTTTCTAGAGCTGTTTGTCATTGAGATAGTAGCAGTTTTATTGGTATACCCCCTTCATTTGCAAGTGATTTTTCTCTTATATCTTAAGTTCTTATAAATATTTGAGAAACAAGAAAGTCAGCTTGTTTATATAAGTCGCATGTTTATAGAATATTGTCATAGCAATCATTTTATAACAATTTCAGCTCTGTAGAGCCTTTGGTAACTGAGATATCAGCAGTTTTATTGATATACCCCCTTCTTTGCCAGTGATTTTCCTCCTATATCTTAAGTTTTCTTTGAGCAGCAAAAACGTCAGCTTGCTATATACCTTTTACATGGTCATAGAATATTGTCATATCAATTATTTGATACCTATTTCAGCTCTCTAGGACTTTTGGTTGTTGAGATATATATGTTTCCTTTGGTATACCCCTGTATTTTTCTGTGATTTTTCATCTAATATTTTAAGTTTTCATCAATATTCAAACACTAAGAAAGTCTATTTTTTCATAAATCTTATCTTATGATTATAGAACATTACCATAGCAATCATTTGATACCAATTTAAGCTCTCTGTATCTTTTGGTTGCTGAGGTATTAAGTTTTTGGTGGTATACCCCCTCCACTTTTCTGTGATTTTTTTCTAATATTTAAAGTTTTTATCATTATTCAAAAAAGGTAAGTCAGATTGTTTAAGTGACTTACCAAATGGTTTTAAAGCATTATTTTAGCAATCATTTGATACCAATTTCAGCTTTCTAGGGCTTTTTGTCGATGCGATATTAGCAGTTGTATTGGTATACACCCTTCGTTTGCCAGTGATTTTTCTCTTATATCTTAAGTTCTTTTAAATATTTGAGCAACAAGAAAGTCAGCTTGTTTATATACTTGTTACATGGTTATAGAACATTGTCAAAGCAATCATATTATAGCATTTTTAGTCTCTAGAACGTTTGGTGATTGAGATATATACGTTTCCGTTGGTATACCCCCTATATTTTTCTGAGATTTTTTATCTTATATTTAAAGTTTTCATCACTATTTCATCAATGAGAAAGTCAAATTATTTATGTTTTATCACAAGATTAAAGAAAGTTATTCTAGCAATCATTTGATACCAATTTAAGCTCTCTAGATCTTTTGGTCACTGAGATATTAGCAGTTTTCTTGGTATACCCCCTTCGTTTGCCAATGTTTTTTCTCCTATAGCTTAAGTTTTCTTAAATATTCGAGAAACAAAAAACACATTTTGTTTATATACCCTTTACATGGTTATAGAATATTGTCATAGCAATCATTTGATACCAATTTTAGATGTCTAGGACTTTCGGTTGTTGAGAAATATACAATTCCGTTGGTATACCCCCTATATTTTTCTGAGATTTTTATCTAATATTTAAAGTTTTCATCTATATTCCAACAATGAGAAAGTCAAATTATTTATGTTCTTTATCTTATGATTATAGAACGTTATTCTGGCAATTTTTGATACCAATTTTAGCACTCTAGAGCTTTTTGTCACTGATATATCAGCAGTTTTATTGGTATACCCCCTTCGTTTGCGAATGATTTTTTCTTCTATAGCTTAAGTTCTCTTAAATATTTGAGAAACAAGAAAGACATTTTATTGACATACCCTTTACATGGTTATAGAATATTGCCATAGCAATCATTTGATACCAATTACAGCTGTCTAGGACTTTTGGTTGCTGAGATATATACGTTTCCGTCGGTATACACCCTATATTTTTCTGAGATTTTTATCTAATATTTAAAGTTCTCATCTATATTCTAACAATGAGAAAGTCAAATTAATTATGTTTCTTATCTTATGATTATAGATCATATTTCTAACAATCATTTGATTCTAATTTTAGCTCTCTAGAGCTTTTGGTCACTGAGATATCAGCAGTTTTATTTGTATACCTCCTTCGTTTGCCAGTAATTTTTCTCCTATATCTGAAGTTCTCTTCAGTATTTGCGCTACAAGAGAGTCAGCTTATTGATATATTTAATTGTATAATTATAGAATTTTGTTATAGCAATCATTTGATACCAATTTCTGTTCTTTATAGCTTTTGGTTCCTGAGAAATACACGTTTCCATAGGTATACCCCCTCCATTTTCTGTGATTCTTCTCTAATATTTAAAGTTTCCTCAATATTTGAACAGCACAAAAGTCTGACTATTAATATATCTTATTATGTGGTTTTAGAATGTTATCATAGCAATCATTTGTTATAAACTTCAGCTCTCTATGGCTTTTGGCTGCTGAGCTATAAACGTTTCTGCAGGTATACCCACTACATTGGTCTATGATTTGTCTCTAAAATTGAAAGTTCTCATCAATATTTGAACACCAAGAAGGTCAAAATCATTGTGTATTTTTTTCACATTAATATAGAACATTATCATAACAATAATTTAATACAAATTTCAAGTCTTTGGAGTTTTTGGTTGGTGAGATATCAGAATTTCGTTGATTTTTTCCCCTTCGTTTATCTGTTATTTTCTCTAATATCTGAAGTTCTTTTTAATATTTGAGCATTAAGATAGCCAGCTTGTTTATATATCTTATTACATGGTTATAGAGAATTGTCATAGCAATCATTTGATACAAATTCAAGCTCCTTTGAGCTTTTGGTTGCTGAGATATAAACAACTGTGCTGGTATTCTCCATTTTCTGTGATTTTAGTCTAATATATAAAGTATTTTAGTCTATTACATAAAGTTTTCATTGATATTCGAACACCAGGAAAACAGTTTGATAATAATATCTTATTACATAGTTATATAGCATTGCAAAAGCAATCATTTGATACCTATTTCTGCTTTCTATGTCTACCAGTAACCAAGATACATGTGGTAATATAGGTGTACCACCTTACTATCTGCGCTTATTAGGGGTGGTGTTGAACACTCTGTGATTTTAGGTGACACAAATGGGCATTAAAGTGACCCCCTGACCAAACTGGCACCCTTGAGCATTTGTTCTAAGGGTTCAAATTACATCCATTAACCCAAACCAAACCCTTCAAATGGCAATATAATTGTTTTCCCTTAGTAAACCCTGATTTTCGTCATTTTCATTAATATTCATGAAAATGCAAATGAGATGATTTTCATTTAGGCCCATGGCATCAACAAATTTGTCAAATAGAATAATTGATACAACAGTGAGCCACAATGATAGTTTAGGCCTGAAATTAGTTTTTATGGGATAATTGATTTTTAACTTTTTTTTCATTTTAATGTTTTAATGAAAATTCATGAATATGCAAGTGAGATAATTTCCATTACTTATCATAGGATAAAAGGGATATGTCTTAGCTTTAAAAAGTTCAATGGTCTAGGATAAAAATCAATTGAGATATTTTCAATTTTCTATGTACCCCCATTATTGACGCAAAAATTGAATATTTAGTATAATTTAATAAAACATAGCGTAAAACGCAAACGCCTCGACTTTCAGATAGCAGAAAACAGGATTTGATAGCTTTTTCAATTTACTTTAAGAGAATAATAGTTTAGAAATTTCCCTTGGGGAGGAAAGGGGGATATGGATAGCTAGAAGACTATTCCCTACCGTTTTTGTGTTAAAATGACGTTTTTTTTTTAAATTATGGGGTATCGTAAATAACGTGTCGTTTCACCATTAAAGCTACCAGCAATGCAAGTCCCCCCGATTTTTACAAGTCTACAAACATAGTCCTACAGGAAAATCATAAGGGGATTTGTTCAGGCCAGATGGTACCGACTCCCAAAATTTACGGTATTGGCTCATGGACCAAATTTATTGACAAGCAAGAAAAGAAAGAGGCTAAATTGTCATCTGTGAAATTGCCAAAATTAGAACTCTTGCCATTTAATGGTAACAAATTAAAGTGGAAAGAATTTTGGGACTCATTTGAGTGTACTGTTCACAAGAACACCAAGTTAACAGATATTGAAAAGCTTATTTATCTCCAAAGCAAAATAGTTGGTGAAGCAAGGGGTGCAATTGCTGGCTTAGCATTATCTAATGAAAACTATAGGCTTGCAGTTAATCTTCTGAAAGAGAGATATGGCAATAGACAGGAAATTGTGGACTTACATTACAGCAAACTGATAAATATTCCCCCACCGAAGAACAGGACCAATAAACTAAGGCATTTTTGGACACAATAGATAAACATCTCAGGAGTCTTGAAGTATTAGGGCAGAATATTGAACAAGATGTGTTTATTTCTATGATAAAATCAAAACTGCCAAAAGATATTCTTCTTCAAATGGAGCTTAAAAAGGATCCTGACACTGAATGGACGGTGGAGTCATTACGAAAGTGTTTGCTGTGTTATATACTGTGGCTCGGGAGCGAGCGGAGCAAGATTCGAAACAGGAATTCTTTCAGTGGTAGTAGTCGGAATCAACAAGGAAGAAGGTATGACAAAACAGAAGCGACAGCTTCTTCAAATTTCGGTTCTGTTCATTCAGCGGAAGCGCTTGTTGTCACTTCAAAAGGCAAAGGATATAACTCTGATAAGTGTAGATACTGTCAAAATCACCATTGGAGTGATGAGTGTACGAAATTTAAGACAGTGGAAGAAAGAAAGAAACAACTTAAGGATTCCTGGTACAAATGGTTAAAGGTAGGACATAAATCAAGAGACTGCAAGAGCAGCAAAGTGTGTGTTCACTGTGGAACCAGTAATGACCATCATCGGAGTCTTTGTCCCAAAAAAATTCCTAAACGAATTCAGTCTGAACATGTTCAATTAGCAGAAGAAGCTAATATTAACAATTCAATAGCTTATGATCAAACAGAGGAATTCAGGAGAGTCAGTGCTTATGCAAACTGCTATGGCTGAAATAACAAATCCATATGAAAACAGTACACATGAGGTACGCCTTCTCCTTGATTGCGGCTCGCAAAGGACATATATTACAGAAAATCTGGCTAATAAGTTAAACCTTGAGCGGGAAGATGAAACAGAAATAAAATTGATCACATTTGGAAGTGATCGTCCCAAAGTTATCAAAACACCGTCAGCAAAATTAAGGATTAGACTTAAAGATGGACATTTATTTTACATCACAGCAAATATAGTACCCAACATCACAGGAACAGTACATAGAAAGCCACTTGTATTTACCCCGTCAGAAAACATGGATTATCTGATGAGCAGTTTAGATCTTGCTGATACCATTCCAACAGAATGTGAATCCACCACGATTGAATTGTTACTGGGCAATGACTACTATTTGGATATAGTTCTTCCACAAAATATCGAAGTGCAAAATGGCCTCTATTTTCTAAATTCAAAACTGGGATGGATACTTACAGGTCGAACTGCTGAGCCCGACGAACTTGTGAATGATACGAGTATGGTAGTTATCACATATGGAACCAATATTGCGACAAAGGTGTTTACTAGTATTGACAATTCAGTTCCTACCAAACCGGATTTGGAAGACTTCTGGAATATTGAGTCCATTGGCGTGACAGATAATCCAAATAAACATGATGATGACATAGCAATGGAAACTTTCAACAATACTCTGATATTTGAGAATGAAAGATACCAGGTCACGTGGCCATGGAAAAGTGAAAATCCTGATTTACCGCAAAATAGACAGCTTGCGATAGCACGATTGAAATCATGCTTGTCTAAACTGAGCCACAAAAATGAACTCTTGAAACGCTATGATGATGTGTCATACAGGACCAACTAAGAAAAGGTGTGATCGAAAAGGTTGAAACAGGTAGTGAGAATGGAATGATTCATTATCTTCCCCATCACGCGGTCATGAGCCCATCAAAATCGACTACAAAGCTAAGAATAGTTTATGATGCTTCAGCGAAAACAAGACAGAAACACCAAAGTTTAAACGACTGCCTGTATAGAGGACCTGTAATGCTTCATGATCTGTGTGGCATATTACTGAGATTCAGATTACATAAGGTGCCAGTAGTGGCTAATATAGAGAAGGCCTTTCTACAGATTGGACTTCAGCCAGAACACAGAGACGTAACACGTTTCTTCTGGATCAAAGATTGTAAGAATCCAGTATATTCGATCGAAAACCTTCAGGAATTCCGTTTCTGTCGAGTGCCATTCGGAGTTGTGTCAAGTCCTTTCCTTCTAGGAGCAACAGTAGAGTACCATCTTAACACGTACGCTACAGAACACGCTGAAACATTGAAACATGACATCTATGTTGATAATGTGATAACAGGCACAGACACAATAGAAGAAGCTAAAATACTTTACAAGGATGCCAAAACAATGTTTCATGATGCGTCCATGAACCTTCGTGACTGGGTTTCGAATGAAGAAAACGTCAATAATTATATTACATGTAATGACAGAAATAACAGCAAAATTATCAAGGTGTTGGGTTATCAGTGGGACCATAAACTCGATCTTCTATCTGTGACGCCCTCATCAGTGTTAAGGAGGAGTGAATCATCGGACCTGACAAAACGAAATGTGTTAAAACAGCTAGCTTCAGTATATGATCCCATAGGTTTTTTCGCCCCTGTTGTGTTACAAGGCAAGTTGTTTCTCCAGACTACATGGTGCAAAAATTTTGATTGGGACGACCAAATTGATGAAGATTGTGCAATGCTGTGGCTGATACTAAAACCGGATCTTCAAGATCTATCTGAGATTCACATTCCAAGAAACCTCAAAATGGAAAGTACTGGAGAAATACAAAATTCTTTGGTATGTTTTTGTGATGCGTCCACAAGTGCATACGCTACAGTGTTGTATTTTGTTCAAACAGACAGGGTCAACTCAAAGTCCGACCTCATATTTGCTAAGACAAGACTTGCACCAATGAATGAAATGTCTATTCCTCGTCTGGAGTTAATGGCGGTTCTCATAGGAGTGCGGTGTGTGAAATTTGTTAAGGAACAGCTAGGGCTTCCATTAACCAGTATCAGTCTGTGGTCCGACTCACAATGTGTTCTGAATTGGTTGTGTTCTGAAAAACCTCTACCTGCATTTGTGAAAAAGGTACAAGTAGGCAAAGATCAGGAAAAGGCGCAATCAGAAAAAGATTCCCACTCCAAAAACCGAGGTGGAAAAAAACCAAATTAACAATCAGGTACTTATACCATGAAACATATCGTAAGCCGAATGAGCAGCTATTTTCCCAATAGGTGGCCACTCAGTTACCTTAACTTAACTAAAAATATGAAAACATACATAAGGCGCCAACAGCACAAAAAAATTTTCAAACACTAAGACATAAAACAAAAAGAACCACCACAGAAGTATCGACTTGGAACGATCAGTAACACAAAGTTACTGGCGGGCTTAAACCGATTTTACATGGCCATAACCTCACCCTCAGCTTCCGCAGTAAACGAAATAAAAGAACACAAAGATATCACGTTTGCTTATACTCCGTCAAGAGAAAACCCTGCTGATATAGCGAGTCGCGGCTCTACTGTGAAAAATCTTGCTGGAAACGATCTGTGGTGGCACGGGCCTGTATGGCTGACTAAATCGGAGGAAGAATGGCCTGCCCAGACTATTGGTAACATTGTTAAGTCCGAAATCCAGTCAGATTCAGAGTCGCATGAAACAAATCAATCTGAAGTGTTGTGTGTAGGTGTTACCCCGGACAAGGGAGTGAACGATTCAGAGTTAGTTACCCCGTTTGGAATAGATCCACGTGAATTTTCTTCATACAATAAGCTGATACGTGTTCCTGCACTAGCTCTTCGTTTCGTGAGGAAACTACGTAAACGTCCCATAGAAAACGGACCACTTAAAAGTGCAGAGCTGAATGAAACGGAAACATAGTGGAGGGTCTGGATGGGGGGTCCTGGTATTCACTAATCACTAAAAATTTAGCCATTTATTCACTGTCATTAAAATTTTGGCTTATTCATTAAAATTAGCTCGATTATTCATTAAAATATGATAATTACTAGAACCGCCTTCTTCACCCAGCTAATTTCTAATAGCAAATATATACTGAGAGGATTTAAAAACTTAAGTTTTATATGAAAAGTGTGCTGCAACAAACCATATATAAGAATCGGATTCTTAATACAAAATTTACTTCCATCTACGTTATCCCTTCAAAATGATGTCACAAAACAAGAAAAACTCACTACGTGGAACACACAGGCGTCACTTTTGCAACACCAGGGCCAAAATTCGAGTGTTCATGTTTCAATTAACGATACGGTCGCTGTATTTGATGTTATGCTTGGATGACTTTTGACATCAGCTCTAGTCAGGCTGGTCATTTAAAACGTCTGACATCAAATAACACGAGTTGGTGTATGCCGTTGTCATCAAATTAACGTCATTTACCCGACGTCTCGCTTTGTGCAATTCTTGCAATTTTAAAGAATGCATAACGAATTTGAACGGTAAGATTTCCTGTTGCACTGAGAGAAAGCACTCAACAACACAAAAGTTAATTTGGAAACCTTCCGTTACGTCATTTTTACGTTTTTACATGTAAAACCGGTCGGTTACGAAGGTCCTCTGAAACACAAAGGATAAAAACAGCTCTCGCAGGATTATGGAAGGAATCGGTCAATGGACCTCAGAAGATGCCGTTAGACCGATTTTGAAGCTTTTATCTCTGACGGTTACGTAAAAATCGCAATGAAAACGTCGATATTTAAAACCTTGGATACGGACGAATTATTTCGATTTTGTGATAACAAATGCGTCAATTTTGCTTCCGCGGATACCAGATGACAACTGTATTGGAATGAAGATTCCACCACATCAGAAAACGTCAAAAACACTACTCTCAATTTGACGTTAACAATTGATCTCAAATTTTATGGACGTAAATCACAAAATAAACGATATGTCGAGAATGTGTTTTGATGTTAAAATTGAATATGCTTATTTGCAATATGTCCATCAGAAAAAAATGACGTTAAATGCAGACTTGTTTGCCGTACACGTGTTTTGAGATGTGGCGTAAAAGATGACGTAACTCTTCAACGTTAAGTTGATTTGAACTTTGAAAGAGTCAAACGGTAACCTCGTACAAAACAAGTTTAAACTTGCACAATCACAACTTATTTTCATTATTAAGTTCCCAAAAACGGTATGTTGAAAACACTTAAGTTTCTAATTCCTCTCAGTATAGGTATTCCCCACCTAAGGCATCCCTTATCTAAAGCCACAAAGACTAGTTCTATGATAATTGTAGACTGCTGAGTGCAACCTTGATTTTAACATCTTGAGAGAAGCATATATTATCTGCTAGACCACAAAGCCTCATAGAAACTTTCCAAAATAGTTAACTGAATTTTTAGCAAATCCTCTTTTAAATCTGTTGGCAATATAATCCCCTCCAAACTGTATACTGAATATGCCTTGAGTTTCACCCTGAATCTTTCTCTGCAATTATGCATATCAAAGGTTAATTTAAGAAAAAAAAAGTAATTTCAGGGGTAAAAGTTATAATAAAAAGCTGTTGTTTTTATTTAGTTAACTAGTAAGCATAGGAGTACTATGTGAAGTATGATTTTGTGCTTGTGCCTGATTGTACAAAACATTTTATAAATGTCTTAAATACAGAGCGAGCGAAGCGAGCGAGGAAAAAAATATGTAGCGCCATATAAACTGCCAGTTAGATTTGCATTAACATTCTTAGTACTGGCTTGTTTCTGATTGCAAAAGTCACCATAATTATGCTCTGTCATATAAAAAAGCAAAGTCATGTTCGTCCACAGAAAAGATTATCATTATAGGATTGGAACATACATAATAAGGACAAAGTGGGGTAACAGAATAAAAAGAAAATACATATACATAAGCAAACAAAGTATCTGGCTCAGGAAATGACACATTTTTTTAAAAGATTCATGAAGTGAGTCCCTACATGCTATGTCTTTCCAAACATTCGAAGATTTCAGAAATATGACTATAACATTTGAGCTAAATCGGGTCTGGGGGCGAAACAAATTAAATTCTGGAATGTCAGGGAGGCCATCTAAGACAATTCCATAGCCAAATTTAGCATATTCATTATTCTTTAAAATGTTATTATTCACTATTCATTATATTATTCTGCTATTCATTAAAATTTTTCATTTATTCATTATTTTTTAGGACCTACTTATTCACTAATCATTAAATTTTTGGCTCTTTATTCACTCTCATTAAAATTTTTAGGCCATTATTCTTTAATCATTATACCCCATCCAGACCCTCATAGTGGTTAACTTGTATACAAAAAGATCATTTCTTGGACGTGATTCAAGCAATAACTAATAACAAATCAAGTAATTTGCAACGACAACTAGGGGTTTTCATAGACGCCCATGGAATTCTAAGGTGCAAAGGTAGATTAGAGAACGCAGAGTTATCTGAAGGCTCCAGATTCCCAATTCTTCTGCCACGAACTGAACGAATGACAGTGCTCATAGTTGAAATGGTCCATAAACAAAATCTTCATACTTGAGTATCACAAACTTTGTCACAAGTAAGAAAGAAATTCTGGATTCCCCACGGCCCTGCTACTGTACATTCTACGTTAAAATCTTGCGTTGTATGCCGTCGTCATGAAGGTGGTAACTATAAAACGCATCCTTTAGCACCACTGCCCAGGCCAAGGGTTTCGCAGTCAATGCCCTTCTGTAGAACAGGATTGGATTATTTAGCACCGCTCTACATCAAAAGTGAACATAACGCTAAAAAGGTGTGGGTATGTCTGTTTACCTGTATGAGTACCCGTGCTGTACATCTCGAATTAGTCACTGACATGAGTACTGATGAATTTTTGATGGCGCTCCGTCGATTCATAGCACAAAGAGGAAAACCAGATTCAATATTGAGTGATAATGCGTCCACTTTCAAGGCAGCATCAAAAGTGTTAAATCAAGTGTGGACAGATATTCTTAAGAGTGAGGACGTCCAAAGTTATGTTGCCAACAAGAGGATTGAGTGGTCGTTCATTGTAGAACTAGCCCCATTGATGGGTGGTTTCTATGAAAGACTTGTTGGGTTAGTCAAACGTTCCCTTAGGAAGTCATTGGGCCGAAGAATGCTTACCTTGATAAAGTTGCAAACACTGCTTAAAGAAGCTGAAGCAGTCGTAAATTCCAGGCCGTTGGTTTACCTAGGTGATGACATAAATTCAAACATTGCTCTCACTCCTGGACATTTTCTCTCATTGAATCCTAAGGTGGGAGTGCCAATGATGGATGTAGACAGTCAAGATCCTGATTACATCCCACGTGACACTTCAGCAGAAGCAATAGTATCAGTATGGAAAAAAAAGACAAACAGTACTAAATCTATTCTGGAAGTTATGGCGTGACGAATATTTGCTGAGCTTACGAGAAAGACAGCAAACTCAAATAAAAATGGGCAGAATTAAGTCACCAAGTGAACCAGCAATAGGTGATATAGTGATAAAAGATGATACGTTACGCGGATGCTGGAAAATAGGAAAAATCATGAGTTTGTTCAAGAGTAGAGATGGACAAACGAGATCTGCTAGTGTCAAATTATCATCACCGTCCAAGGTGATAAATCGGCCATTAAATCTACTCTATCCGATAGAGGTATCAAACAGTGACCGTGAAAAGTCGACAGAAAAGTCAAATGGTGATCAAGAAAGAAATGTGAAAGAAAACAAAAAAATGAGTATCTCAGCAACTAGGCAAAGTTCTGCTCGAACAAGTGCTTTACGTGTAAGACAATTGATAAAAGAACAATCTTGCATATGCATACAGAAACAGTTCAGTGTGTTTGTTTTTAAATCCAAAATCAGTGAAATATTGTATATAAGTGCATATAATGTGGATGCTTTTATTTTTCTCGTCACTATATAATGAATAAGGGATCTTAAATCTACTCCGTCAAAGTCATTAGTTTCACGTGCTTTTCGCTCCATCTAATTCGCGGGTTTCAGGTGCACTGGATGAATATTGGTATATGTTCCGTCAAAGTCATAAGTTTCACGTGTTTTTTTCGCCAAGCAGTGAGGAGCAATGATATTGTACACAGGAGAGTTCGTGCACGTGAAATTCATGAAGGATCAATATAAATATGTGAACAAGTTTGAAATTGTTACATTGTGGAAAAAAGAGAAAGATTTCAAAGTGTATATTTGCGATATCTGCAACATCAAAAGTTACAAGCATAAAAAATCTTACTAGGCATATTAAAGAAAAACATAGGAACCTTGAGTACTGGCTATGTACTATGCCTGGATGTTTGGGACAATTTATAAGGCGCAGCTATCTAACAAGACACTTGACCTTATGCCATAAACTGGATGGTGTAACGGCCAGACGCATTGCCCTTGATGCCCCCAGGGGAGATGATTATCCCCGAGGCTATTACGAGGATATCAGCGAAGACGACACAATATTAGATATTCTACAGGACCTAATCGGCGCAGATCAGTTGGAAGCCGATGCAGCTGTGGTCGACTTCAACACGAACGTCTTCGATGCTCAGGGTGCAGACAGCGTGTCGCGTGACGCTCGTGGTGGTGACGTCAGTGTTGATGACGTTATGGGAATAGACGTCATCGACATACTGGACGGTAACATTTCTGGTGGCGCTACTGGTGACGTTTTTACTGACATTCTTGGTGGTGACGCTGGTATTGACGTGATTCCGTGCGAGGGTGCTATTCACGGTGGCGTTCTGGGTGCCAACGTTATGGGCAATGATGTTTTCGACGACGACGTCCTGGATACTGACGTTCAGGAGTATTCCGTGGCTGTAAGTGATATTTCTAGTGTGGATGGTGATAACGTTGCGTTGGCTGACGACGATGTGTAATGGTGTTATCCATGACGTTTCACGTGATAGTGTTGCTCACGATAGCGTTGTTGCTGACGACGCTGTTGATGGCGGCGAGCTTGTCGCTACCTTGGACGACGTAATAAATGACGTCGTTCTGGATGAGATTCAAGTTGACGTTGACACGGTGAATTCTGATGATACCATTGACGACGTAGTAAGTGACGTCGTACCAGACGACGTTGCTGATGGCGATGATGACTATATCGATGATTTGGACGACGATGTGATCGTAATTAGTGATGACGAGGACGATGATACTATAAACATTGTTCAGTTTGAACAAGATGAACTTACTCAATATTAACGTTCACATACAAAAGGCAAATAAAGTTCATTAAAGGTGTGAAAATAATTTAAAAACTTTGGCTGTGTGGTAACTAAGAACGAATACTACTCTTAAAATGCACTGTTATAGGGACTGTTACTTGTATGCTAGCTAGTATAAGTTCATTATGTTACCTTCTGGGGAGTGTCGTGACGCACGAGTTATTAGTAGGGGTCCGTCGGAGGCCTCCGTCGGATCCCTAGAAATAACTCATAAGCATCGGCTTAGAGGAGCCGATGTAGCATATAAATAACAAAAAAAATATTTTTGTTACAAGAGGAAAAAAAGAGGAAAAAAAATTGTCAGATTAATATGGTTCAGAATGGTTTAATTGTGTGTTATTAAAAAACGGAATATTATTATATCTGGTATGTACTTTGTTCTTTGTTGTTCTCTCTAAAGCAAATTAAAGCGACCTGGGAATAAAACAGATTGTTGACTAGACAGGTCAAAAAGCTTAGCCACATAAGGTCACCTAAAATGTTCTCTAAAATCGCATAGGATTATTACGGGATAGACACTTAACATTTGATGCAACACCAGGTTCTCTTAGATGGAGAGACAAAATTGTCAGAAAGTTAATATCCGCTTAATGTTTTATTGCTCAATGTGTTTTTAAATGTCATAACGCTGTCAAAGAGTATTCCTTGTCGGCGACGAAGATTGAATGGATAAGAGGTTGGTTATTGTTTCATTTCAAATAAAATACGACACTTTACTCGTCATTGGCTGCAAAATTTATTCGAAAATGTAAAATTTTGTATAGAACGTTTTTATTTGTCACATGACGCCACAATATAAAAGTACACAAGAACTTCATAATGAAAAAGTAAAAGTAGGCAATGAAATCAGAGTGCGACGTCCGTCACACGATGGTCGTGCAAAATTTGAAATACTGTCACGGATTGTCAAAAATGAAAAAGGCGAAATATTGTGAACTGTACAAAAGTGAAAACGCTACAGGTATATACGAACTTGAATTTCTGTCTCATCATTTACCCTTTCTGGAGCAGGAAGCTACATGTAAGACCCCCAAAATGGAAGAGCCGCTGCACTTTGATAAATTTCTGTCGTACCAAAATTAACCGTGCTTCTTGCATTGTTTTAAAAAATGGGTCACTAAATGACTTTTTCATCTCAATAGCACGTGTATCAAGTAATAAAGATAAAAACTGGGGTACATTAATAGTAGTTATCATATAATAATGAGAAAGGAGATAGGCCTTGCCGCGGTTTCGACTACTAATTCCTCGTCAGTGATCCTTTAGATTTAGCCACTTCGAGCCAATTTGAAAGTAAGTATGAAAATCATCAAGCTGTGGATAGCTCAACACACTGCTCAATTTGTCAAGCTCGGTTTCTCGATCTATAGAAATGACATAGTAATTTTTATGACCTACTTCTTGTTATGTTAAATGTATATAAAATGACCCTGTTTGCTTTCAAAGAATCGAATCAAAGTGCAAGTAATGAATTTCTTAATCATGTGTGATGAAAAACTGGTCAAGCTATTATGTTGATGTGTCCCAGTATATGATTATGTTTGTCATACACATTGTAGTGCAATTGTCACATACGCACGATATCAAAGCACTGTAGAATAACATCATCCATTGTGCAGATTGTATTTTAATTTGGTTTTTAGAGATCAGCCAAGGCATTCTGAGATATCAGAAAGATCGGTTTAGATTCATTTTCTACCCAAATCTTATACAGTTTGGTTCTATTTGGATAACTCCTAGTCTTTGTATCGACTGTCTTATTAAATTTTACATATTAACAATAATTCACTTTGGCTCCTTGTTGCCAAATCAATACGGTCAGTTGCGAGGCTTAAGTAGCCGAAACCAACTTAGCTCACTTGAGCTGAAGGCTTACAATATAAGCTTACTAGATGAGACCTTAGATGAGGCCACTGAGCCAGTTGCTACCATTTTTTCTGAATCATCATTGGTGAGGGAAAGGTTGCATTAGATTTTCGGTCAGGTCGGATCAAACTCTGGTTTCCATGGCAACAGGTAGCTCCCATAGACTTATAATGATAAACATAAAAACCTACTTTTAAAAACCACAAGGCCCAGAGCTTTAATATTTTGTGTAGCAATGTTAAGTACTTCTATTTATTAATCCTGCCAACTGTGCCCATGGGGTCCATGCAGGCCCCGTCCCGGGGGCGTCATTATCTGTCCATAGGTTTATAATCGGGAATACATGAATCTTCTTCTTTGAACCACAAGAACCAAATCTTCTGAATTTGGCATAAAACAGCGTTATGTGAATCATGTCCCTTGGTTCAAACATGGCCCAGTACCTGATGGCATTAGCTCCCATAGCCTTACAATGGGCGAAACTTACACAAGAGGACCATTGGTCCTGAGAACGCTCACCTGAGATTGGAAACTTATAAAATACAAAAAGGTATAAAAATATATTCTTCTCTAAATCAATGAGCGCTTAAGCTTTTATATTTTGGGCCATTTCCTGATCATTGCCTACTTTTAACTTTTTATATTTTGTGTTTTAAATTAGCAATGCATAGTAGTCCTCTTTATTAAATCTTGCCAATCATGACCCTGGCGTCTACACAGACAGGGCTCCGGGTATCATCATCTGATCTTTAAGCTTACAATGAGCAAGTATCTCAGATGATCTACAAGACAAGTCAGGTGAGCTACAGGACCATTGGTCCTCTTGTTTATCATGACCACTGCTCTTAAAGGATGCTTGTTGTTAATTTTATTCGTGTACTTCCCATGTGCATGAAATGTATACTCCCTTACACTCCACATTTATTTTGTAAAATCGGGGTGTTACATGTACGCTGATTTGCAATTACTTTTATTTTTCTTTCTAATTACCTCATTATTTAGATATATGTTTGCCTCTACTAATGATGCCCTACATAATCTTAATCAAAAGAAAATCGTTTACGTGACAAATGTCAGTTTATTGCAATTTTGATTCTAAAACATCCTGAAAAAATACCGGTCGCTCAAGTTTATTGCAAGTTGATTCACTCGACCTATATAGCTCCTCTTCTTTTTTTTAATCAGATGTGAGCCGCGTCATGAGAAAGCCAACATTAAAACTAGTCACAGTCAGAGTTTATCAAGATGTTATTATTGTGCATGTTTCAAGCGGTTGTAAACACCCGCTACCTGATAATTGTAAGGAAGTCGAATGTCTTTTTTTGTCTCAGAAACGCCCGGAATGGAACAGATTTGCTTCTATAACAATAAAACATGCATGTGACACTTCTGCAACAATGCAACGGACATAAGGACAATTTTACGTGAATAACATATTGAAGTTTGCGAATCATTTTGTCAACCAAACAATTAGTTAGAAGAAATGCTATTCTCACAGTTATAAGTGCTAGTAGCGTATTTGAAATTCCAGTACTCGAGACGCAAACTATTACGCAATTGCTCCTTTTATATTACAAAAGCTTAATGCATATATAGCAATGTATCAAATCAAATTTGCGTTACGTTACAGAGGAAATTGTCATAGATATGATTTAATTACTCGAGAAATGATCAGATCTATGATATTGCATTGTTCTGCATACAAGATGAACTAAAGACGTTATGCTGCACGTATTAGTGATCAAGTTCATTTATTGTATTCATTCCAAGTCAATCCCTGGTAGAAGGAAACACACCATGAACGAAACAATGCGAGGTCGGTGTAGCAATGCGAGGTCGGTGTTTACAAGTGATGGTGGTACCCGTACGAAAAATTCAACAGGATTCCACTGGTAGTCCAGTTGGACAAAGACAGGAGTCAGTGTGGAATCTGATTTTCAGCCTGATTCCTAACAGGACAGTGAGATGCTTGCATTTTCCACGTGGAATTTTTGACTTTTCCACGTGGAAAATAAACAAAATTCCTGTTAGGATTCCTGCTTGGCAAAAATACTGCCGACCTAAATCTGTCTTTCATAAATGTGTAAACAATTAAGTGGTACACACAGGAAGCCATGAGGTTGGGCTTTTTTTTAAACAAGATAGTCATAATTCAATTTGTTTGATACTGACACTATGTTTGCTATCAAATTTTGGTAAAAATAAATGAGGAACACTTTTTAGTAAAAGTAAGGTATGTTTTTCTTCCATTTTATTCATTCATTGATCTTTGTAATCATTAACTAAATTCTTTATGCTTTTCGCTTTCAAAATATTCCCCACCCACCTCTGATCATGTACAATTTTTAATCAGTCTATTTAAGGAAGTTTCTAAGAATTGTAATTGAAAATGACATTTATCATTACTACTCATTGATACAAGCATTTTTATAACAAAATATAATGGCTGCGTCTATGGATATATGATACACTAGCCCCTTACATTTCCTTTGTTCAAAAACTTTCATCATGCATGTGTTTTCAATGAGGTCATTTCTATGCAGACATATAGCAGGAATTGGCTCGATATTCCTAACAGGATTCCTGCCAGGAATCTGCTCAAAATTCCTGGCAGGATTCCTGCCAAAATTTCTGGTTCATATTCCTGGCAGGATTCCTGCCAGGAATCTGGTTCAGATTCCTGGCAGGATTCCTGCTAATTTAAATATTTAGCTCCAGATTCTACAGGGAGTCCACACTGACTCCTGTCGTAATCTTTATAAGAAAAATCAAACAGTCAAAGGGATTCCTGCCAGGAATCTGGTCTCATTTTCCTGTGGTAATACTGCTGTGTTCCTGTTGGACAATTTCGTACGGGTAGGGTTACAACAAAGCAACTTTTTCGCTCCTCGCTTTCATAAAAACTGCTTTCGCTTCAAACGATACACAATGAGTACACTGCTGAGGTACCGCAACTATAGAAAATTGCCAGCAATAAAATTATCCAAAAAACCCTACCATATCTATGCCTAATCAGAGTCACATATGTATTCTTTTATGTTTATGTAAAGTATATGTGTTGACTAGTGAGCAGTTATTTCTCAATAGGCGGCCACTCTGTTACCCGAACTTAACTAAAAATATGAAAACGTACATAAGGTTCAAACAGCACAAAATTGACTCAAAACATTAAACAATTAGAACCTCAACAGAAGTATCGCCTTGGAACGATAAATCATAAAATAACTGGGGGGGGAGCTTGAAATAGATAAGAGCAAAGTTAGGAAGAGATTAGGACTTAATGAAAATTACACAAAATGTAAGGAAGGCGAGCTGTTGGGTAGGATTCTTGACTCACGTTCAGTTAAATATCCACGACAGAATGCTATCATGCCTAAGGCAGGTTCATTTCACGTCTACGCGTTCAAGGAGAAAATTGAAATCGAAATCATTGAAAAACTTGCTACGTATTTGCAAAGGCATATTTCTGGTTAAACCAGGGAACTGCTACACTCAACTACTGCTTACTCTGCCATGACTTAAAGCGCAAGATTGATACAAAAGTTTTTTTTTACGAAAAGATGCCTCTTAATCAAACAGCAAATTTCTAGGCTGTATAAATGAAATCGGTTGAAAGATTTAAATATTTTCGGTACTTTTGCTTAAAACATTGATTGTATGTACATGTACCTGCACACATACTCACATTCTGTTTTTGAGCAAAATTTATTGAAAAATAGTATACTACTGAATACACCAGTTTCATTATATAGCAAAGGGGTTGAAGGGGGTATACTTTTCATGGACCTGTTTTACTGATGCTTAAATATCATTTAAGGTACTGCATATATACAGACACAGTGGTATGTCTGAATTTTCTAAAACAGACGCCCACGAGCGACCATTAGAGTGATATTGACATTTGAAAACCAGAATATTACAAATTAAAATTAGATTCACTTCATACATACAGGCTCAATTTTCTCCTCACAAATTAGAATTCTTTTCACGAAGACGGAAATATATGTCCGATTTAATTTGGATTTTTCAAAGCTCTTGGCTAGGTTTACAATGTTCTTTATTATTCCTCTAGACAACCGTGATAAATCATAATTCAAAGAAGAAGAAATGCTAGATCATGGTTTAAGCAGCATCAGGAAAAGAAAACATGTCTCTGAAATGTGTACCCACTCAAACCCCACTTTTATATATCAAAAGGTAGAAGTAAAAGGCGCTATCTGAACAAGATTCCCACTCAAAAAAAAAAAAAAAAAAAAACGAGGTGGGAAAAAATAAATTAGCAAGTAGTAAGTTATACGTAAGCCGAATGAGCAGCTTTTTTAGTTACCATTTTAAACACCGAGACATAAAGCAAAAAAGAACAACCACAGAAGTATCACCTTGGAGCGATCAGTAATATTAAATTTCCGGCGGGCTTGAGTCGATTTTGCATGGCCATAACCTCACCCTCAGCTTCTGCAGTGGTTCATAACATTTAGTTAGTTCTTCGGTCCTCGTGGTGAATCTCTAACTAGTCAATGAATCATCAAGAGCAAACAAATAAATCATGATAAACGTCATAATGAATAAAAAAGAGGACTCACAGATTGAGTAAGATGGCCGATGATGGAGACCCTTGGGCGCCGAATAACTTACTAACTCCAGAGCAAAAGGAAAACACCAGTTGGACCCCGGTGGGCCAAGCAACAGACAAGAAGCTCCGGCCCAAATCAACTAAAATGAATAGCTTTAAGTCGGGGCCATCATAGAGTCTGACGCCCGACCCACCGGCGTGCAATTAAAGAAGGCAGCATAGTTATCAACCATGATTGGGATAAAAACTAAGCATGCAGACTAGCCCATAACATTCAAGTTATAACCTACACGTCTGTAACGTGTCATGATTTTTCTGAACTGAAAAGAAAAATCATTCCTTCCTATACCTTTTTAAAGGATCTTTGACAGTGGTAATGGGAGTCACAATGTATTGCTGCCTTGTATTTCAAAAAATGTAAAAGTTGGTAAAATGCTTCAACCAGCACACATAAGTTCACCGTCAGTCCATATTTTAGCATATTGGACTTTGGTCCCAATTTCGATACATGTATAGCTTTATTTTTGGGCTAAAACAGCTACTTTTTGCATTGAACATTTACGAAAACAGAAAACTATTTTTTGAACATTGTTCCCCCCCCGATTACCAACAAACTCTTTGGCATGGTGATAGGTCATCATAAAATACATATTATAATATATGAATGGCTTGTTGGTAATCGGGGGGGGGGGAACAATGTTGCCCAGTCAAAATGTAACCCGAAAACTATGTACATGTATATAAAATAGTTATAAGTAATTAATACAGTGACAATGGTAGAAATTAGGTTCTTTCCTATCAAGTGCAATTAAGCGAGACATACATGTAGTAGTTTTGTCATCCGATACGGGAAAATAATTGAATTTTAACCATTTTTCATTTTTGATTCATTCAAAAAATAGAGAAATACCATTTCATGGAACAAACTTTTGCACCAGTCTATACTACAATACAAGTTAAAACATACACGCCCCCTAATCTTTCAAAGCACATGACTGAATTCAACATGTGGAGAGACCAGTCTTGATTAAAGGACAAATAACGGGACATTTGTGCCTCAAAGCACTTAGACTATACATTGAAAAGTTGTAAGTATTAAAATTGTGTAATGGATGATCTCTAAGTGCATGTTATTTGGTGTCAGCATCATGACATGTAGATTTTGACTACTTCAGGCATTTGCTTTATTGAACTTCTTAGGGAATTAAGGTCTGTGCATCTAGTCAAACAATTAAGTGGCATCATCTTAGTTTACTCTTGACAGTATGTCTTGACTCATTTAGACTGACAATATCTCACTGAAGTACTTCTTTCTCTATACATTTCATTGATGTGTATTATGAAAGAGGTAGCAGGGCGTGTTATAGTTAAACAGGTGCATGTATACCAGGTGTATATGCCATAGTTTTAACATTGAAAAATATTTGATCACTGTAGGAACATTTTAACAACAGAAAACATTTAGATTTCATATGCATCTAATTTAAATGGTGGCATGCATGCAGTCATTCATTCCAGAATTGCAAATAAATTCTTCTGTGTCATTTTATATTTATGAAAATCATAACGTAATTGAGGCATCCATGAGAAAATGTGTTTTGCAGATACATGTACCAAGCTACAGATCAGCTGTGTGGTAGATGCCAATGGCATGGACATTTTGCTTCCTCTGTGGTTTTAAACCCTGATTTGGGAAGTATTTTGTCATCCTCTTTGGCTACATAACTTTGGTTTATGTTCTACCTGTTTGGAAACTAATGACAGATTTTCTCATGACTTTGCTCAATACTTGTCATTGGTAGCAATGATATACAGGTAACTCCCAAAATTATTTATGAAATTAATGTCGCTCATTAATCATCAAACATTTAAGATGAATTTTAGGGTGTCTAAGACCCTTATCACTGACCTAAATTATTAAAAATGACAACAATGGAGGAAGTGAATACAGACATGCAACAAAAATGATTTTTATTCCAATTTATATTTTCAAATTTTTAACCCCTACCTCCACTTCGCTAGCCATTTTTACAGTATGTGGAGGAATGCTTCATACATTATAGCATTAATCTGTTCTTAAGACATCATACTACCTTTCTCATTGCAAAGTTGTAGTAGCAATTGCTTTAAAACATAGTTTTTGGGCTTTCGAAAACAGGGCATATTTTACAGGAAAGGGTCAATGGTTCTTTGTAAACCAAGTCACCATAAAATTCTGGTTCCGAAAGGCCCTCACCTAAAAGCGTCTTTAACCCAACATTATATTTGGAAATCAATACATAGTAACTACGATAAAATATAGAAAATGTTTTTCGAAGCCCTGTTGGATAAATTTGGCCGTTAAACATTTATTTCGAGCGTTAAACTCCGTAACATGATTTCAGACTCTGGCAAACCTAATAACCATAAGAAGCACGACGAGGAACCTCACCATCCAAAATCGGAAAATTTACTATATCAAAATCAAAGTCATCGCGCTTATCATAAATTTTAGAAGAAACAAATCCATTTGCAACAGGAAGATGTAAATCCAAAAAGGGGGCTTCTGTATCTGAGATATTGACTTTGTTAAACTGTAGTTCAGGTGGATAAATTTGATTGACCATACATTCAAAAGGGTTGTCAACGTTCAAAAGGTCATCGAGGTACCTGAAAGTCGAATTAAAAGCCTCGATAACATCAGCTTGATTATCATGGTTGAGAAAATCCATGAAATCTCTTTCGTAGCAGTAAAATAAATCAGCTACGGGAGGTGCGCAATTTGTAACCATCGAAATTCCAACAATTTGTCTGTATAACTTGGTCCCAAATCTAATATAAATATTATCCAGGAGATCAGATCAGGTGTCGCACACATTCTGACATGACCGAAGTGTATACCGACTTTGGTCAGAGGAAGTGAAAAAAACCTTTCTGTCATTACACGCCAAATAAAGTGAACCATAGTTTTTAAGGTCCACTCTATCAAATCCAGAAGTTTGTCTTTAATTAGATAATGTGGCAATGCTGTATACAGAGTAGAAAAAATCATATGGGGAAAAGCTCGTCGCACGGAACCCTCTACACTTCAATTTACTGAGCACTTTGCCAGATTTTTTTATTGGCCAAAACTATTTGAAGTTTCATACACTGTCTCGCAGTATCTTATGACATGAGATTCGATAGCAGTAAGACAGGACGTTAATAATTTAGAAAATTCAGTAGTAGTGCAAGAGATAGCATTCGCAATAAAGGATGATTTGGGTTTAGGAGGTTAAAGATTAGTATTTTGTGAATATAACTTTATACGTATATCCACGATAGTGAAGATACTTCTTTTCCATTCTTTAAGAGCATTATCCTCAACACCCTCTCGTTTACACCATCGATTACCAAAATCATTCAATGCAGATGCAATCTCCTCTCTACATTTGTCGAATTTAATGTAGGAAGAGAATCTATATTTTGGACCTTTAGAAACAATTTTGCGAATTCTAGAATCCGAAATTATTTTTAAATTTCCAGTTACTATATGTCCGGCTGGTTGTTAAACATATTTTGAATCTTTACAATCTCAAAACTTAGGAGTATTATCATGGATATCACAGGGGTATGCAGGAGTAAACCTGTTTTTCTTTTTTTTTGCTCCAAAACATGAATTGTGGGTACTCGTTAGAATCGGCGAGGCGGATTTGCGAATTCTAGAATCCGAAATTATTTTTAAATTTCCAGTTACTATATGTCCGGCTGGTTGTTAAACATATTTTGAATCTTTACAATCTCAAAACTTAGGAGTATTATCATGGATATCACAGGGGTATGCAGGAGTAAACCTGTTTTTCTTTTTTTTTGCTCCAAAACATGAATTGTGGGTACTCGTTAGAATCGGCGAGGCGGATATAACGTGTGCCTTAATCTATGTTTTGAGCAAAAATAAGAAAAAATAGCAAAACTTTTATACTGATTATAATGTTATATTTATTATGTTACAACTTTAAAAATCTTTGAATATTGCATGTGCATGTTTGCCAAGTATCAAAACGCTAATACAAACAGATATAAATGACCTTATAGGGATTCTACAGAAGACTCGAACAGTGTACCCTTATACACAATCCAAATAACATTGCTTCATAAGCTTGTAATAGTTGTGCTCGTAATCTCCTCAGTCTTTGAAATGCATGTACGCGTTCTACAATGCTTACTGATATTTAACGTCATTGTACGAGGTGAGTTCGGTGGATTTCTTGATTTTGTTTAAAATTTTAGAAGTCTTGAAAGTTACATAATGTGTCTGATAAATGTAGAGTGTCAGCATATAAATGGGACTTGTAATAAAGGATGATTCGTTACTTCACCAATTCTGATACTTATTTAAACATATCTTCTCCCTTGCCTTTTTCTAGGGCAGTTTGCTTTGGCTGTTTCCCTCACATTATTGAAACGTCTTGTGACCTTGATCGCACCACACCCCATCTTATATTTAATTGATACCTTCATACACATTTATACTTTAGCATACACGTATTTTATCAAACTTTTACAAATGAAGAAGCATAGCTTTGAACTACACGAACATTCAAGACAGAAACTCACGAAGCGAAAACAATTTTAAGACAAATCACAAGTCTGACTTTCTGAACAGGACGAATAAATTGAAATGATACTGGAAGACATTTGTATCATAAACGTACTGCTAAGCGATAATTAGAAACTGTCACATTTTATTAATTTACAGAATAATTGTGAAATACAAAATAAAATAAACCTAGATATCTAATATAAACAAGACCTAGATTTCCGTTAAGGTTTAGTGTTGCGATGCTTTTCTTTTTCCTATACTGATGATTATAGCTAAGATTGCAACACACTGGTTATAGGCATGCCAATACTATTCTTAAGTGTAAAAGAACAGACCAAAATATTATGCTCTTGGAAGTGCAATATTTTCCTCTTTGGTGCGATAAATCAATTGCAATTTGGGCAACATGTGTTATAAGAACACGAATTAATTTTAAATATATCACGTAATACTGTAGCAGATGTCCCCAGGTTTACATTGCTATGTCAAATCCTAATTGATTCTCGGAGGCATGCAACGAATCAGTGACCGTTTCTAATGTGGCAGAAAATCGAAAGGCCGCTGAATCTGATGTGAAAGAAAGTCAAAGTAGGTTAACATGCATATATGAAACTGTACGTGAAATAAATATCAAACAAAACATCTTCGACTTGATTAATTGTCACGAACGACACAGTATAGTTAGTATAGCTGCTCATTCGGCTTACGTAATGTTTTCATGGTATAGGTACCTGATTGTTAGTTTGGTTTTTTCCCACCTCGGGTTTTTGGAGTGGGAATCTTTTGCTGATTGCGCCATTTCCTGATCTTTGCCTACTTGTACCTTCTTATACAGTACCGAAGTTGCGAGCTGAAATTCAGAAAGCAGTGCCGAATATTTTGCAATCCGTTTAATTAATGGTCAAATCTTAGGTCACTGAAAAAGTCTTAAAGTTTACTAAAGCGTTTAGGTCGTCAATATTTACGTTTAAGAAACAGTGACCGTTTCCAGAATTTGTTCGGTACATTATGTTCTTAGATTAACAGAGCAATGACCACTACTGAAATTACAATCAGACACATGTCGTTAGCAAATATAGAGAATGTGATGGTCGTAAAACTGTTAGTGCCAGAACGTGAATGAAATAACTATAAAAAAGTTGTGGATTTCCTTACGCGCAGTTTGTAACTGCATTTGTTATGAGTGCAAGTCTTGAGCAGCATTACCGAGTAATACTTGCTAGTCGGGAAGTTTCATTTAGGCGTGCAAATTGCAATAGTATTTCCCAGTTGAACGTGCTTATCGCGACTAGCTTTTCCAATTTAAGGCGTGCTTGTCGAGAGGTGTATTTCTTTCGTTAGACGTTCAAATCTGAAGTAGCATTCATCGATTAAATATATTAATCAGGAATAGCATTTTAAAGTAATGCGCGTGCTATTCGGGTTCCGAGTTAGGCATCCCAACCGTTTTCCGGGCATTTACATTTACATGTTACATTTACATGCTAATCGGGATAGCCTTAAAAAGTTTCCGATTCAGACATATTAACTGGCTATTACGATTTCCATTTAGGCTTGCTACTGGCCGAGACATGGGAAAGCAAATGGTAATTATAAACAGGTAAATGAGACAGTCCGGTGCAGACCAATTATCGATCTTGGCAAGTCTGTAATATGTTTCTTGTCGCATAACAAGTCCTGAATAAACAAACATTTTATGCTGAATCAAAATTATCTCAATGTTATATTGGATATTAACCAGCGGCGATGTTTAAAGACATAATAACTAGGGATCATGATTTCTATAACCGGTCTGCCGCTTTATGAAATAATTTTTATCCAGCCGGAATGGATATTTGATGCAGACAATTATTCATACTTCAGTATCAAAAAGGAAAATAAAAATATAAATTAACCAAAGAAATCTTCGCAGATCTTGTAGTTTTATCGACCGGTTGCCTTAATGGCTTAGATAATTGTGGGTGATGATCTTTTTTTTCCACAAAGGCTAAGTGTCATTAAATAAGTGTCATTTTGCTGCATTGGATCTGCAAATAGGTTTTTACGCGCAACGTTAAAACAGAAAAAGAAAAAGAAAAACTATAATTTTGCATTTTGACCTAGACCCAATTAGATTCAACTTGTTGAACTACCGAATCGAATTCAGGACCAATCAATTTGGAGTCAGATGCTCTACCACTACGCCACTGCGCTCCCATTTTACATGTAACTTTGGTGAGCGACTCAGAGCTCAAGTTTAGAACATAAAACATGTTCCTCATGTATTCTGACATGTACGATAAAGATAAAATAAATGTAATTAGCAGAAACCGACGTAATCAAATGAATTTTGGCATAATGTTCCTCTGGTTCTCGGAACTCTCTATATAAGAATTGTGTGCATGGTTACTTGTCATTTTATATGGAATATAAAACTTTCTCCGAATGGATCTCTTTGACTGTATTTGCTTTCTCACACAATAGAAGATATCAACATTTCTAAAAAAGTATAATTATTGATCTTGAACTGGTGCGTTTAGTACCAACGTCCTAGCCTAAAAGGCCAGGTGGGAACAAGCACGACAGTAAGACTGCTATATATTCCGATAGCTCGGTCGGTAGAATATTCAATTAGAAGAGGACACATGAGATTCTTTCGTTGACTGATTAATAAGAATGTTTCTATATTTCTACAGTGATAATTCTTTTTACGTTAATTCAAGACGAGTTGTTGCCAGCCAGTGGCAAAAGACTGTGCACTTAGTGCCCTATACATTGTATTTGTCTCGATAGGCTTGCCAAAAAATAATTAAAGTAATCTGATCTTGGTCGAGAAGGATCAGATCCAACAAGACGTGTTTGTCAGTATGGTTCAGCCAAGCAGATTTTGAGTTTAAAGGAAAGAAATGTTTGTGTCTTTTTCAGTATTGTCATTCAAAAGTAAATAAATAAATAAATAAATAAATAAATAAATAAATAAATAAATAAATAAATAAATAAATAAATAAAATAAAATAAAATAACAATAAAATAAAGTGAAAAAATGAACCAATAGGTTGACTTCTTTCAAACAGACATTGAACGCGAAGTTACAATACCACTGCAGCTGTATAATAGCACTCATGTAAAATAATTAGTTTCAGTAAGTTTTCTGAGAAGTGCATTGTCAAGGCAGCGATTAATGCAAAGTCACAGCTCCGATTGCGTGGTTGATAGACGTTTTTATTTCTTTAGAGTAGTTCATTATTTATGTGAGCGATATTATAAGAAACTCGGATTTTTGCATATGCGAAAATACACATGTATCAGCTGGACAGTATCTTCTGATCAACATCTGTCTTGTCGCTTCTTGGAAAGCACGTATTTATGTACACCCCAATTCTAAAATCCGACATTTTCAAGCTTACAGTCATTTTCTGTGTCGGTTCATGTCGGTTGTGTCGGGAACCCGGAGACAGTTTTTCTCGTGAGTAGGCTCGTGGGATAGACACTTAACATTTGATGCAACAGCAGGTTCTCTTAGATGGAGAGACAAAATTGTCAGGAAGTTAATATCCGCTTAATGTTTTATTGCTGGATGTGTTTTTAAATGTCATTACGTTGTCAAGAGTATTCCTTGTCTGCGATAAAAAATTGAATGGATAAGGATTGAGCATTGTTTCCATTCAAACAAAAATAACTACGATTCTAAACACGACATCCTACTCGTCATTGGCAACAAAAATGCATTCCAAGATGTTAAACTTTATATGGAACTTTTTATTTGTCAAATGAGACGCCATAAAAATACACAAGAACTTCACAATGCAAAGGTTAAAGTAGTCCATGATCAGGAACTGGTGAAATCCGAATGCGACGTCATATGATGGTCATGCAATATTCACCGTCAAAGATTGGCAAAAAAAAAAAAAAAAAAAAAAAAAAATGGTTAACTTGAAGAAGAGAACTTTGAAGGTGAAATATTATGAATATTATGCCATTGTTAAATATTTAAAAAAACGTATTTGACCAAATTTAACCTTGTCACAAAATAGTTCAAAGTCAACCAAAGATTATGATTTACGTAAACTATGATGGTCAGGAGTCCCAAGTGTTACATACCAAGTTTCGTTGAAATCAGTTGGTAGGTTCTGGAGAAGAATTTCTAAAATATTTGCTGAGACGTCGCGCCAGATGTTCGTGCACAATAACGTTACATGAAAAAATTGAAGCCGGTATTATAGCATCGCGGCTACAGTGCGGTTTAATGCATGTTTTTACATGTGCTTTAATTGCAATTTGTAGCGACAGCTACGAGCATTAAAATACGCATCAGTATAGAAATACCAGCCACGTATGTTTATGCCAGACTGTGAGTAAACACCTCGCTAGATGCTTTGTTCAAATAAGCGGGCTGGCCCTGTGAACATAACGTAACGTAACGTAAAATCGCATAAAACGTCAAAATGTTACATTTTTTAAGATCACGGAAAATCAACACAGTTATGATTTCAGTGAACGCAGAATCATGTTACAAATATCACATCAAAGATTGGTAAAGGAACTTTAACGTCATGCAAACCAAAACTTAAAAAGATGTATTCCGATATGAAAATTATGATACGGAGCAAACAACGTATGGATTTTTATCTAAAAAAATCGGTAGTATTACATTTTTTAAGATCCGGAAAATTTTATGTATAAATTATTTTCAATTTCTGATTCGAATTTATTTCTATACAGCGTAAATGCGCATTTACGGAACTAAACGTCCATATAAAAATTCAGTAATTTACTATTTCTGTGGTATTTTTATAATACAAACAACACACTACCTGTAACTTTTCACACTGAACCTGACATTTTCGGACCTCCCGAACAAGATACAGTTGTATCTCTAATATTTCGTCTTCTGATTTCAGCTTTTGTCAGGCATTCTATCAACTAAGTCACTGCAAATGTGTGTCGTTACGGTGCAAAAATACTGAAGATCGCGATTTTATGATTATTTTCGTCGAAAATAACGGTTAATTTTGTAACGCCTGACATGACGTTTTTAGCGTTTTTTGATCATTCATTCGCGGTGTATTCAGCAATAGGTATCAAGACATATCAAACTTGCACATGGTCTAAAGGCCGGTTTAAAGATCTTTATTTTGATGTATTTTGCATACCGCTACTTCAAAAAATGTTGACATGGCAGCATTTTAGCACCAAGAACGTGAAAATTCGCAAATTGTGCCTGAACATCTGACGCGACGTCTACATGTATGTATAGCCCTGGTGCCACTTTGGTCATGTGATCTTGACTATTAACACAAACTTTGGTCCCCGCTTCCTAAGGATGCTCCATATAAGTTAAGACGATTGGCCAAGCATTTAAAGAGGAGAAGATGTTTGAATGTGGACGCCAACGACAATGATGCCGACAACGACGGACGCTAGAGTATGGGTATACTATAAGCTCACCTAAAATGTTCTCTAAAACCGCATAGGATAGACACGTAACATTTGATACAACAGCAGGTTGTCTTAGATGGAGAGACAAAATTGTCAGGAAGTTAATATCCGTTTTATGTTTTATTGTTCAATGCGTTTTTAAATGCCATAACGCTGTCAAAGAGTATTCCTTGTCTGCGACAAAGATTGAATGGATAAGAGGTTGGTCATTGTTTCATTTCAAATAAAACGCGACACTTTACTCGTCATTGGCTACAAAATGTACTCAAAAATGTAAAATTTTATATAGAACGTTTCTATTTGTCACATGACGCCACAATATAAAAGTAAACAAGAACTTCATAATGAAAAGGTAATGATGTAGGTAATGATCAGGAGCTGGTGCAGTCAGAGTGCTTCGTCACGCGATGGTCGTGCAAATTTGAAATACTGTCACGGATTGTCAAAAATGAAAAAGGTGAAATATTGTGAACTGTACAAAAGTGAAAACGCTACAGGTATATTCGAACTTGAATTTCTGTTTCATCATTTACCCTTGTTAGAGCAGGGAGCTACACGTAAGACCCCCAAAATGGAAGAGCCGCTGCACTTTGATAAGTTTCTTTCGTAGCAAAATAAGCCGTGTTTCTTGCATTTTAAAAAGAAATGGATCACTAAATGACTATTTCATCTAAATAGCACGTGTATCAAGATTTAGATTTAGATTTAGAAGCCAGGCGCGTTGTAAATGAAATTCTTGAATATTTTTTTCCTAAAAAGTTGTGACATTATTTGGGTGCTTGTCTTTCGGCGTCATTATCTTGGCTTTGGGTGTTCTTGGCAGAACAAGCGCATCGATCGTGTATTTTTTTTTATTTCGAGACAAATTGTCTTAAATTTACTACCGTTGTAAAGGGAAATGAATAGGGGGTACTTTAAGGCATGTGTCAGATTTTACAATTGTTGAACAATGGTAAAACAGTTAGAAAGTATGTATCTTACCTTTTTTTCACCTGTCAAAGGGGGTGTTACAGATGTGCCCACGCAATGATTTTCTTTAAATTTTACACATACGTAGGTCATCATATATGAGCTATGAAAATGTATATATTTAATTAAATGATTAATTATAGGACTCAGGAGGCAACCCTGGCTCACTCCCACAATGACATGATACCTACCCTCTTCTTTGTGTGTCCTAAATGTTAAGTTTTAACATTTTCTAAGATTTGTCAAGTGGATTGGCTCGAGAACATCCCAGGCATTATACTTATACCATAAAAACATTTTACAGAAGTATTATATAGATTTCCTGATTGAATAATCATAAAAATTCTCAATTTTTTCTCTAAAATTTACAAAAATTACAAAATTCAACTTCAAAGATAAATATGTTCCAGTCTTTGTCAAGATATCATATTTGCATAACAATTTGCCATATATATCCTCTTGATTTGAGCAAAATTTCATGATAATTTAAAACCGGTAACATTGTCATTTTTTACATTTTATACATGCAGGTCACTTTTCATAATTTTAACAAAATGTTGAAATTTCTCCACAACACCACTTAAAGGTTTTGGATTATGATCATAATGCGCATTTTTGACACACAACATGCTAAGACAATCCTGAATGGCATATATTTAGTAACGTCCATGTAACTGGGTTGCCACCTGTTGGGAAATAGCTGTTCTCTTGGCAAACACTACATTCTCTTTGTACAAGTATCTATTTGTTATTTTGGTTTGTTTTCCACATGGTATTTTAGGTGGAACATTGGTTCTAATTGCAGCAGCTCCTGGCCATGCTTACTTTTGCCAAAAAGATGTTATTCATGATGGTCTTCTACCATCTGTTTTTCACATTTGACTGTTATCTTTAGGTTTAGAATAATATAAAGTAAATCTAAAATAGCAGTGAGACCAAATGGCTTAAAGTTTGCCTTCAGTTGAATCATTTCTAAAAGCTCTGAATTATTATAATGAGGAAATAATAGAGGATGTTTAGCTTTGTTTAAAACTGACAATCAGATTGTTTCTCATATAGGAGTGGGACAGGGAGATCCATGTGGACTTGTGTAGTGATAAACGGAATCTGATACTAATATTTCTTACGATCACTGTATATTGCTTTAACATATCAATTCCATGTTTACAGTTTTAGAGGGAAAGCTAGAGTACCTCTTAAACCCCTTAATGTACCCAAATTTTACAACTTTGATTTTCAACACACGATATGATTTAGATCTTTACATGAGATTAAAACGGACCGTAAATTCTGTAAAGTCATATGCCATAAGTATTTTCAACATTTAGCCTTCAGTCAAATGCAACATCACTGCATTACATATGTTACCCACATAAATGCTTGCAAAATAACCATCAATTTTGAAACCATTTCTATGGATCTTATTCAGCCTTTTAAACGTATATTGTTTGTTACATATATTACATCCTTCAAAACTGAATATTTAAGTTAATATGTTCTCGGTAAAAATAAATTTAGTAAAGTATGTTCTGTCATATCATGACAAACATCTTGTAGACAATGATTTTCCTTTCATACAAGTATGATTTTCCTTTCATACAAATACAAACATTCATCTAGCATATTATGTGCTCTAATCCTTTACAATCCTGCAAAAGTACTAAGATAGGGTTCGCATAAAAATAAAACATAGAATGATGAATAAATGTCAGAAAAAACAGATTGAGTAATAAGCTTATAATATTTTCTTGAGATTAATATCATGGTACATGTATTGGGATGTTCAATGAAATGTAAATTCTTAATTTGTGATTTTTTGTAACATTCTTATCAAATAAGGATAAGATGTATGCAAATGAGCAACCCCGTGATTTAGCATGTGTATTAATTAGTTACATATAACATCCATTTAAAATAAGAAGAAAAAGTTCAACTTTTAAACATCGCATCATATGAAAATTGTTCATAGTGCATGCTTGCGCTAAATGTAACGTATGTAACAGATTGAAGGGTTACACAGAGACAACTTCTGAATTCAGGAAGATCAATAATATTGCATTTTAAACCCTGTAGTTATACTTATGTGATGTTTAAAACACGAAACTTTATTGAAATCTTTAAATTCTTTTAAGTCTGTCCAAACCGTAACTTATGTAACAGGGTATAAGGTTTTGGTGTTGGGTTTCATTAAAAGCATGCTATAATAATATAAATTGCTTATAGTAAGCCTTTAGGAAAAATCCTATGGCCATAAATCATTTATTAAATTCGTTTGTAATTATGAGTGAACAAGTTCACATTTTGATGAATAAGGGTTATGTGTAATGAATGTAACAAAACACCATGTTACCAGTCCACGATTTTCATGAAATTTCACTAATATATTCCTAACATATGTGGGCAGTTTTTATATTAAATGCTGTCTTGACAAAGACTGGAACACAGAAAAATTTACATTCAAATTCTACCTCTTTTAAAATAAGCAGGTGAAAATTGGGGTTACATGTACATAAAAATGACTGCTGCGCCACTATCTTGATACTTACAAAGTCATTTATAGTATTAGCAAACTTACCTATGACTACTTTGATTCTGGAAAGATTTCAACATTTGCTTCATGAATCGTTGATCACTATAGAAATGTTTAAAGTGGGCCACCATCAGCTATGCTAGTGACGTCATATTTTACGTCATAATTTGCCAATGGAATTGAATTTACAAGGGAATACACCATTTTTATAGCAGTCAGAACCAAGACAATCAATGCACATAATTTCATAAAATTCCATGCGTGGGCAAATTCCCATGTTAATTTCCCATACCCTGTAACAGGCCCTTTTTATGAGGTAGCCTGTGCGTCCCAAAACGAGTGCCTGTGCATTTCAGATGTTGCCTATGCGTTTACTATGACCAGTGTGTAAATGAGACCTTAAACGCCACTGAGCCAGTAGCTACCATTTGTTTCTGAATCATCATTGGGATGAAGGAAAGGTTGCATTAGTTTTCGGTCAGGTCGGATCAAAACTCTGGTTTCCATGGCAACAGGTAGCCCCCATAGACTTAATTATGAACAAGTAGCCCACGGGCAACGATCGCTCACCTGAGGGTCAACAAGTACAGTCACTGGACAATTTTTTTTTTTTTTTTTTTTTTTTTTTTTAAATCTGATCAAAATTGAAGATGCTGGAGTGGCCACAACATTAAAAACTGATTTTTCAAACATTCAAGGGCAGCTTACTCTGCAGTCCAGGGTTGAATTTGGCTCAAATTCGAACTCATCCAAGATGTTATGGTTATCCTTGTTTCTTCCAAGAATGAAGAAGATCGGATCAAAATTGAAGGGGCTAGAGTGGCCACAATACAAAATATTGATTTTTCAAACATTAAAGGGCAGCTAACTCCGCAGTCAGAGGTCAGATCTGGCCGAAATTCAAACTCATCCGAGATATTGTAGTTATTCTTGTTACCTGCAAGAAAGAAGAAGATCCACTGAAAAAACAAAGATGCTAGAGTGGCCACAACACAAAATATTGATTTTTCAAAAACTCAAGGGCAGATAACTCCGCAGTCAGAGGTCGGATCTGGTCGAAATTCAAACTCATTTGAGATATTGTAGTTATCCTTGTTACCTGTAAGAATGAAGAAGATCCACTGAAAAAAAGATGCTAGAGTGGCCACAACACAAAATATGGATTTTTCAAACACTCAAGGGCAGATAACTCCGCAATCAGAGGTCGGATCTGGTCAAAATTAAAACTCATCCGAGATGTTATGGATGTCCTTGTTACTTCCTAGAATAAAGAAGATCCGAATAAAAATGAAGGCGCTAGAGTGGCCACAACACTAAATATTAATTTTTCACACAGTCAAGGGCAGATAACTCTGCAGTTAAGGGTTGAATCTGGTTGAAATTCGAACTCATTCGAGACGTTATGGCTATCCTTGTTACTTCCAAGTATGAAGAAGATCTTATCAAAATTGAAGGCGCTAGAGTGGCCACAACACAAAAAATGATTTTTCAAACACACAAGGGCAGCTAACTCCACAGTCAGAGGTCGGATCTAGCTGAAATTCGAACCCATCCGAGATATTATGGTTGTCCTTGTTACCTGTAAGAATGAAGAAGATCCAATGAAAAATAAAGGCGCTAGAGTGACCACAACGTTTTTCCCATTATAAATCTATGGTGATTTTTCCAGACGCTCAAGGGCAGCTAACTCAGCAATCTGAGGTCAAACCTGGCCGAAATTTGAACTCATCCGAGATGTTATGGTTGTCCTTGTTACCTGTAAGAATGAAGAAGATCCAATCAAAAATGAAGTTGCTAGAGTGGCCACAACATTTTCCCCATTATAGCTCAATGGGAGCTATCTGTTGCCATGGAAACCAGAGTTCTGATCTGACCTGGCCCAAAACCTAATGCAACCTTTCCCCCTCCTCAATGATGCTTCAGATAAAATTTGATCACGATTGGACTTGTTGTCTTAGGGATATTCAAGATTGAAATTGTGAACGGACGCACGGACGCACGGACGGACGGACGCACAGACGCCGGCTCGACTACCATACTATAAGCTCACCTTGTGAGCCTTCGGCTCAGGTGAGCTAAAACATAAATACCTACTTTCCAAAACAACAAGGCCCGGAGCTCTAATGTTTTGGGTAGCAATGTTAAGTACTTCTTTTAATTAATCCTGCCAACTGTGCCCATGGGGTCCATGCAGACCCCGTCCCGGGGGCGTCATTATCTATCCATAGGTTTATAATCGGGAATACATGTACATGAATCTTCTTCCGTGAACCACAAGACCCAAATCTTCTGTATTTGGTATAAAACATTGTTATGTGAATGATGTCCTTTGATTCAAACATGACCCAGTACCTGATGTCATCAGCTCCCATAGCCTTACAATAGGCCAAACTTACACCAGAGGACCATTGGTTCTGAGAACGCTCACCTGAGATTTGAAACTAAAAAAATATAAAATGGCATAAAAAATATATTCTTCTCTAAATCCATGAGCGCTTAAGCTTTTATATTTTGGGCCATTTCCTGATCATTGCCTCCTTTTAACTTTTTATATTTTTTGTTTAGCAGTGCATAGTAGTCCTCTTTATTAAATCTTGCCAATCATGACCCTGGGGTCCACACAGGCAGTGCTCCGGGTACAATCATCTGATCTTTAAGCTTACAATGAGCAAATATCTCAGATGAGCTTCAAGACAAGTCAGGTGAGCTACAGGACCATTGGTCGTCTTTGTTTATTATGGTCACTGCTCTTAAAGGATCCCTGTTGTTCATTTTATTCGTGTATTTCCCATGTCCATGAAATGTATACTCCCTTACACTCCACAGGCTGAAAAATTTGGGTGTTACATGTACGCTGATTTGCAATTACTTTTATTTTTCTTTCTGATTATCTCATTATTTAGATATCTGTTTGCCTCTACTAATGATGCCTTACATAATCTTAATCAAAAGAGAATCGTTTACGTGACAACTATCAGTTTATTGCAATTGGCATTCTAAAACATCCTGAAAAATTCCGGTCGCTTAAGCTAAGTTTATTGCAAGTTGATTCACACGACCTACATAGCTCTTTTTTTATTCAGATGTGAGCCGCGTCATGGGAAAGCCAACATTTAAACTACAAAATAGATAAAGGTCTGGTTTGTCACAGTCAGTGTTTATCAAGACGTTATTTAAAAACTGTGAAAGTTTCAAGCGGTTGTAAACACCTGCTACCTGATAATTGTAAGGAAGTCGAATGTCTTTTTTTGTCTAAGAATCGCCCGAAATGGAACAAATGCGCTGCTATAACAATACAACATGTATGCGACACTTCGCCCATAAGGACAATTTTATGTGACCAAGATATGGACATTTGTGAGTCGTTATTAGTTGTAAGTAATGCAATTCTCACAGCCATAAGTGCTTGTTGTGTGTTTGAAATTCCTGTACTCGAGACCTAAAGTATTACGCAATTTATTCTTTTATATTACAAAAACATAATGTATGTACAGCAATATACCAAATCAAATTTGCGTTATGTTACAGAGGAAACAGTCATTGATATGATTTGATTACCCGAGAAATGATCAGATCTATGATAATGCACATTAATTTGGTGTATTGCATTCTTCTCCATACAGGATGTGCATACAAGATGAAAAGTTGGTGTGATGCAAGTATTATCATGTTCATTTATTATTGTATTGATTCCAAGTCAATCGATGTTTAAAAGAAACATACCATGAACGAAGCAATGAGAGGTCGGCGTTTACAAGTGGTGGTGGTAGGGTTAAAACAATATAACTTTTTCGCTCCGCGCTTTCATAAAAACTGCTTCCGCTGCAAACGATGGTGTAAGTGCACAATTAATCACTTCTGTGTTGGTAACCCACGAAAGTAGTGCGTTTTAAAAATTGAAAGGTTCTGCTTCTATGTGGTGTATTGTAAAAAACAATGTAATCTTTGACTTTAAATGTACCTGTGATAAATCTAGATTTTGCAGAGACATGGAAAATTATTAATTTTGATGGGAACTACTTTTTGTCTGTGTAGGAATGCAATTTCTATAGCGACGCGTGACGCTCAGCTGATCGATGAATCTCGCGTGTTGTTTTGCACTGTGTGTCAGAAAAAGTTGAATAGCGAAAAAAGTAGATGATGATGGTGGTGTTTCTTTTCTATTTTCAGAGAGCCCTATAACTACATTAGTTGGTGAGCAAAATAGCAGATGTCCAGCAAAGTCACAGCAGAAAATGCAGGACATGAAAATTGACAATTTAACATTATTTTAAGTGGGACTTTTTATTGTGTACCGAAGTCCGATACACAATGAGTATACTACTAAGGTACCGCAACTATAGAAAATTGACAGGAGGAAAATTTTTCAATATGTATATCTAAAATATACAAATGCAGTTTTCGGTTATTAAATAAGGCCGAAAAAATAGCTGTGTTTCCGCTAACCCGACCGACCCTGATTTTTTTGCGCCGACCCTGCAGTTTGCATTGCCATTTTGAAAGAAAATAAAAAGATTTTCATTCCTACCGACCCTTGAAATTTTCAGGTAAATGGATATATGACTTAAAATAAGTCAAAACTGCAAAATAATATTTAAAATCACTTTATTTAACTTTCTTTATGCTTTAAACCACAATGTGTGTCATTTTCTAGTATTTGAGATGAATTGAGTTACATGTTATCAATTTTTACCTATTTTCAACAAATAAAAATTAGAGAAAAAATAAAAAGATTTGCCTACCTACTGACCATGATTTTTTCGGCATGTTAGCGGGAACACGGCTATTTTTTACGCCTAACAACAATTAAATGTATATTTAATCTTCATTCAATGATTGGCATTCCCAGAACCCGCAGAATAAGGTACAGGTAGACAATGATCGGGAAATGGCACAATAAAAACGAAGTTCCCACTCCAAAACGCGAGGTGGGAAAAATAAATTTACGATTAGGTACTTATACTAAGAAAACATATCGTAAGCCGAGTGAGCAGCTATTTCTCAATAGGCGGCCAGTCAGTTACCCGAACTTAACTAAAATTATGAAAACATACATAAGGTCCAAAAAGCACAAAAATCGACTCCAAAATATTTAACAATTAGAAACTCATTAGAATTATCGCCTTGGAACGATTAGTAATATAAAACTATTGGGGTGGGGGTCTTGAAATAGATACATGTAAGAGCAAAGTTCGGAAGAGATTACGACTAAATGAGTAATTACTAAATATGTAAGGAAGGCGAGCTGTTTGGAAGGATTCTTGACTCACGTTCAGTTACATGGTCACGACAGGATGCTATCTTGCCTAAAACAGGTTTAGATTAAAGAAAACTACTAGATTTGATAGAGTTGACCTTCAAAAGAGCATTGAAAACCTATAGTTCACTTTATTTGGCCTGTAATGACGGTAAAGCCTTTTTCACTTCCTCTGACCAAAGTCGATATACATTTTGGTCATGTCAGAATGTATGCGACGCCTTATCATATCTTCTGGACAAAAGTTATATTAGATTCGGGACCAAGCTATACAGACACACTGTTTGAATTCCGATGGGTACAAATTGCGCCCCTCTCGTAGCTGATTTATTTTTTATACTGATACAAAAAATATTGTTCATGGATTCTCTTAAACATGACACGAATTCTCTTAAACTTAGAATTCGACTTCTATGTACCTCGATGACCTTTTGAACATTGACAATTCTTATTTTGAAGACATGTTCAATCAAATTTAGACACCTGAACTACAGTTGAATAAAGCCAACACCACAGATACCGAAGCCCCCTTTTTAGCTCACCTGAGCCGAAGGCTCACAAGGTGAGCTTATAGGATGGCCATGATCCGGCGTCCGTCCGTCGTCCGTCGTCCGTCCGTCGTCGTCGTCGTCCACAATTTCAAAGATCTTCTCCTCTGAAACCGCTTGGCCGATCTAGTTGAAATTTTATGTGGAGCCTCCTTGGGTAGTGGCATTTCAAGTTTGATCGCGAAATCCAGGTCACATGACCAAGATGGCCGCCACGCCCATATATGATAAAAACCTTTCAAAAAATCTTCTTCTCCAGAACCGGTGGGCCGATTTCCACGAAACTTGGTATGTAGCATCGGGGACTTCAGCCCATCATAGTTTGATAAAATGATGACCCTTGGATGACCTTGACCTATTTTACGGCAAGGTCAAATTTGGAAACATAGGCTTTTACATGGGAAAAAGTGAAAACTATGGATTTTTTGAAAACTATTGCAGCCTGAGGCCTGAAAAGTGGTAGATGCAAACAACTAATAGAGTAAATGAAGGTATGCGATTAATTTAGGTCAAGGTCATCTCTTGACCTTGGCCAGTCTGTCGTCCATTCACACTTTTCAAAGATCTTCTTCTCTTAAACTGCTTGGCCAATCGAAGTGAAATTTTATGTGGAGCATCCATGGGTAGGGGAGACGAAAGTTTGATTGCGAAATCTAGGTCACATGACCAAGATGGCTGCCATGCCCATATATGGTAAAAACCACTCAAAAATTTTCTTCTCCAGAACCGGCAGGCCGATTTTCATGAAACTTGGTATGTAGCATTTGGGACTTTAGCCCATCATAGTTTGATAAAATGATGACCCTAGGATGACCTTGACCTAATTTACGGCAAGGTCAAATTTGGAAACATAGGCTTTAACATGGGAATAAGGGAAAACTATGGATTTTTTGAAAACTATTGCAGCCTGAGGCCTGAAAAGTGGTAGATACAAACAACTAATAGAGTAGATGAAGGTATGTGATTAATGTAGGTCAAGGTCATCTCTTGACCTTGGCCAGTCTGTCGTCCATACACACTTTTCAAAGATCTTCTTCTCTGAAACTGCTTGGCCAATCAAAGTGAAATTTTATGTGGAGCATCCATGGGTAGGGGAGACAAAAGTTTAATCGCGAAATCCAGGTCACATGACCAAGATGGCTGCCACGCCCATATATGGTAAAAACCACTCAAAAATCTTCTCCAGAACCGGTTGGCCGATTTCCACGAAACATGGTATGTAGCATTGGGGACTTCAGCCCATCATAGTTTGATAAAATGATGACCCTTGGATGACCTTGACCTAATTTATGGCAAGGTCAAATTTGGAAACATAGGCTTTTACATGGGAAAAAGTGAAAACTATGGATTTTTTGAAAACTATTACAGCCTGATGCCTGAAACGTGGTAGATGCAAACAACTAATGGAGTAGATGAAGGTATGTGATTAATGTAGGTCAAGGTCATCTCTTGACCTTGGCCAGTCTGTTGTCCATACACACTTTTCAAAGATCTTCTTCTCTGAAACTGCTGGGCCAATCAAAGTGAAATTTTATGTGGAGCATCCATGGGTAGGGGAAATGAAAGTTTGATCGCGAAATCCAGGTCACATGACCAAGATGGCCGCCACGACCATATATGGTAAAAACCACTCAAAAATTTTCTTCTCCAGAACCGGCAGGCCAATTTTCGCGAAACTTGGTATGTAGCATTTGGGACTCCAGCCCATCCTAGTTTGATCAAATGATGACCATAGGATGACCTTGACCTATTTTACGGCAAGGTCAATTTTGGAAACATAGGCTTTTACATGGGAAAAGGCGGAAACATTGGATATTTTGGAAACTGTTGCAGTCTGAGACCTGGAAGTTGCTAGATGCAGACAACCAATAGAGTCAATGAAGGTAAGTAATTAATGAAGGCCAAGGTCATTTCTTGACCTTGACCCAAAGTCATTTAAATATCAAAATTAAAATTGTGGTTTTCTAATTGTGGCCACCTATTGGGAAAATAGCTGCTCATTCGGCTTACGATATGTTTCATGGTATAAGTACCTTATTGTTAGTTTGGTTTTTTCCCACCTCGGTTTTTGGAGTGGGAATCTTTTTCTGATTGCGCCTTTTCCTGATCTTTGCCTACTTGTACCTTTTTTCTCATAAATCACTGGGTTTGGAAACTATTGCAGCCTGAGACCTGAAACTTTGCAGATGCAGACAACTTATGAATTCAATAATGGTGTGTGAGTATTCAAGGTCAAGGTCATTTCATGATGACTTAATACTGCAAGACCAGGCTTCAGGTGAGCGTTCTCAGGACCAATGGTCCTCTGGTTAGATTTACATCTTTCTATTGCAAATTGATTTGTTTCTTCTAAAATTTATGATAAACGCGATGACTGTAAATTTTCCGTTTTTGGATGGCGACGTTCCTCGCCATGCATCTTATAGTGTATACATTTCGCAACTTACTACGTTTGCTAGAGTCTGCACTCATTTTGCGGACTTCAACGCGCGAAATAAATATTTAACAGTCAAACTTCTCCAGCAAGGCTTTCGGTAACATAAACTTTGAAAAACATTTTCTAAATTTTATCGCAGACACTATGAATTGATTTCCAAATTTAATGTCGGTCTAAAGACGCTTTTACATGATGGCCTTTCGGAACCAGAATTTTATGGCGACTTGGTTTACAAATTTAAGAAACTTATAGGAAGGAATGATTTTTCTTTTCATTTCAGAAAAATCATAGCACGTTACCAACGTATAGGGTATAACTTAAATGTTATGCGACAGTCTGCATGCTTAGTTTTTAACCCAATCATGGTTGATAACTACGCTGCCTTCTTTAATTGAACGCCGGTGGGTCGGACATCAGACTCTATGATGACCCTGACATAAAACTATTCATTTTAGTTGGTTGGGACCAGAGCTTCTTGTCTGTTACTTGGCCCACCTGGATTCAACTGGTGTTTTTTTCTTTTGCTCTGGATCTCCCTCGTCGGGCAGCTTACTGAGTTTGTGAGTCCTTGTTTTTGATTCATCATGGTGGTTATGATGATTTATTTGTTTGTCCATGTTAATTCATTTACTAGTTAGAGATTCACTACGAGGACCGAACAACTAACTCAATGTTATGAGCCACTGCAGAAGATGAGGGTGGGGTAAGGGCCCCGTAAAACCGGTTTTAGCCACCCAAGTAATTTTAGTAATTTTATATTACTGATCGTTCCAATGCGATACTTCTGTTGTGGTTCTATTTGTTTCATGTTTTGGCGTCGAATTTTTGTGCTGTTTGAACCTGATGTACGTTTTCATAGTTTTAGTTAAGTTCGGGTAACTGAGTGACCGCCTATTGGGAAATAGCTGCTCTCTCGGTTAACGATATGTTCTATAAGTATAAATGCCTAATTGTCAATTTGTTTTTTTCCCACCTCTGTTTTTGGAGTGGTAATTTCATTCTGATTGCGCCTTTTCCTGATCATTGCCCACTTGTACCTCATTTCACGTCTACGCGTTCAAGGAACAACTTGAAATCATTAAAATACTTGCTATGTATTTGCAAAGACGCATTTCTCAGCTTTGTTCGAGGGTTAAATCAGGGAACTGCTACACTCAACTACTGCTTATTATGTACATGTATATGCGCCAAGACTACATTCGCAAGATTGATGCAATAATGTTTTACGAAACATGCCTCTTAATCATACAGCAAACGTTTAGGCTGTATAAATTTTCAGTTGAAAGATTTAACGGTTTTCGGTATTTTTGCTCAAAACGTTGTTTACACGTACCCACACTCTATTTCTGAGCAAACTTTATTAAAAATGTATACCCCAGATTAACTTTATGAAACCGGGGTTTGCGGTGGGTATACTATTCATGGACATGTTTTACTGATGCTTGAATATCATTTTAAGGTACTGCACATATATAGACACAGTGGTATGTCTGAATTTTCTAAAACATACGCCCACGAGCGACCATTAGAGTGATACTGACATTTGAAAACCAGAATATTACAAATGAAAATTAGATTCACTTCATACATACAAGCTCAATTTTCTCCTCACAAATTAGAATTCTTTTCACGAAGACGGAAATATATGTCCGATTTAATTTGGATTTTTCAAAGCTCTTGGCTAGGTTTACAATATTCTTTATTATTCCTCTAGACAACCGTGATAAATCATAATTCAAGGAAGAACAAATGCTAGATCATGTTTTAAGAAGTGCAAAGTATCAAAACGCTAATGCAAACAGATATAAATGATCTAATAGGGATTCTTTAGTAGACTCGAATAGTGTACCCTCAAACACAATCCAAATAGCATTGCTTCAATTGCTTGTAATAGTTGTGCTCGTATATTCCTCATTGTTTGAAATACATGTACACGTTCTACAATGCTTACTGACGTCATCGAACGAGGTGAATTCGGTGGATTTCATGATTTTGTTTTAAATTTTAGAAGTCTTGAAAGTTACATAATGTGTCTGATACATGTAGTGTGTCAGGATATAAATGGGACTTGTAATAAAGGATGATTCTTTACTTCACCAATGCTGACACTTATTATAACATATCTTGTTCCTTGCCTTTTTCTAGGGCAGTTTGCTTTGGTTGTTTCCTTTACATCATTCAAACGTCTTGTGAACTTGATCGCACCAAACCCAAACTTATATTTAATTGATAAATTAAATTTGTACACATTTATACTTTTACATACACTCATTTCATTGAACTTTTAAAAATGAAGAAGCATAGCTATGAACTACACGTACATTCAAGACAGAAAGCGAAATTTTTTTTTAGGCAAATCACAAGTCTGACTTTCTGAACAGGACGAATGAATTGAAATGAAACTGGAAGACATTTGTACAATAAACGTATTGCGAAGCGAGAATTAGAAAATGCCACATTTTATTTATTTATAGAAGAATTGTGAAATACAAAATAAAATAAACCTAGATATCGAATATAAACAAAACCTACATTTCCATTAAGGTTTAGTGTTGCGATGCTTTTCTTTTTCCTTTATTGATGATTATAGATAAGTTTGCAACACTCTGGTTATAGGGATGACAATACTGTTCTTAACTGTAAAATAAATAGAAGAAAAATTGGCTCTTGGAAGTGCAATATTTTTCTCTTTGGTGCGATAAATCAATTGCAATTTGGGCAACATGTGTTCTAAGAATACGAATTAATTTTTAAGATATCACGTAATACTGTGGCAGATGTCCCCAGCTTTACATTGCTATGTCAAATCCTAATTAATTCTCGGAGGCATGCAACGAGTCGGTCACCGTTTCTAATGTGGCAGAAAATCGAAAGTACATTGTATCTGAGAAAGAAATTCAAAGTAGCTTGGCATACATAAAGAAAAGTGTCCGTGAAATAAAAAAATATACAGAAAATCTCGGATTTTATAATTGTCACGAACGACACAGTTTTGGTTATTTCTTATACAGTATAGAAGTTGCGAGTAGTTCAAAATTTTGAAAGCAGTCACTGCGGAAAATATTTTGCAATCCGTTTAATAAATGGTAAAATCTTTGGATAGTCATACTTACTGAAAGAGAATCTATTAACTTCATCAGGTAAAAAGCGTTTAGGCCGTCCATATTTGCGTTTAAAACAGTGACTGGAGCAAGCAGTAAAACAGGAACTGAACCATAATTTGTTCGGTACATTATTGAGATTGACAGAGCAATGACCACTATTAAAATTACAATCAAACAAAAGTCGCTGGCAAATATAGGGAATCCGATGGTCGTAAAACTGTAAGTGCTAGGCCACCTGTTGAAATCCGTCCGCATAGCCTTCATTTGTTGCTATCTATAAGTGCTACCGCTCAATGTTTTTTTTTGTGTGTTTTTCTTTCTTTTTTTTTTCTTTTTTTTTTTCTCGAATACCGGCATTTCATATCTCTGTTCCGCTTCTGCATCAAATTTCAAATACTTATTTCGCTTCTTTTTCTCAGCAACTTATTCTCAGGGCCACTACAATATTGTCAATATCGTTGTGCACGCTTTGTTGAAGCCGGATTTATTCACAGATCCAAAAGACAAAAATTGTGCTCTTCTTTTGCATAATTTCGATTTTGCCGCAAAGCAGAATCATTCAAAATTAGCGCAAACATGACCATTGCAATCATGTTCAAATGCATTGCCGTTTAACTTTTGCGAAAAATTAAATTGATGTCAATTTATGAATTAATAAATTTTCTCAAAAAAAGTTCCATGGATTTAAGGAGTTTTTGTTCATTATTATCGGGGTCATTAACTTTGAAGCTTTCTCTAAAACAATGCCACAGGAGAGTACATTCCTGGTCCTTTTGAAGTTCATTAAAATCTAGGTTAAACGTTAGGTGTCTTACGCTACACTCTTTGGTAAATATTGCAGTTGTCCTTAGAATATTTTGGGGACTACATTTTAAGATGCGCAAATAGTCTTTAATATACATGTAAGTGCAAGCAAATTGCATAACATGAAATGTTGTCGACAACTCAAATGCCACTTTTATTTTCGCCGAACGAGGCACTGTTACAAGAAGGAAGAATAATAAGCGAACTGATGGAGTTCATAATTAGACAATGCCTACTCTGTGGGTTAAGGTCATCTTGAAATTTTTCCCTGTTAGGAGTTCAAATCGTGAGCAACATTTCCAAGTGAGGTCTTCTAGTCGTATGTTTTCCATTTAGGCGTGCTAATCGGAAACAGTATTTCCCAGTTGAATGTTCTAGTCGGGACTAGCTTTTTTCCATTTAGGCGTGCTATCCGCAAGGAGGATATTCCGTTTTATGTGAAAATCTGGAGTAACATTTACCAATAATGGACAAATTAATCAGGAGTAGCACTTCAAAGTTATGCGCGTGTTATTCGGCAGCAGCGTTTCCTAGTTAGGCGTCACAAGCAATTTGCTAATCAGGGTATCCTTTCCTAACGGAGCATTTTCCATCTAGGCGTGCTACTACATGTAGCTGTGACATTGGAAAGCAAATGGTAATTGTAAACAGGTAAATTAAATGAGACGGTCCAATGCAGACCAATTATCGATCTTGGCAGGTCTGTAATATGTTTCTTGTCACATAACAAGTCCTGAATAAACAAACATTTTATGCTGAATCAAAATTATCTCGACGATATATTGGAAAATAACCGGCGCCGATGACTAAAGACATAATAACTAGGGATCATGATTTCTATAATCGGTCTGCCGCTTTATGAAATCATTTTTATCCAGCCGGTAATGGATGTTTGATACGGATAATTATTCAATCTTCAAACACCAAAAAGGAAAATAAAATATAAATGAATCAAAGAAATCTTCGGAGATCTTGTATTTTTATCAATCCGTTACCTTAATGGCTTAATTAATGGCTTAAACAAATGTGGGTGCTGATCTTTTTCCACAAAGGCCTTGTGAGATAATGATACAATTAAGTGTCATTTTGTTGCATTGGATCTGCAAATAGGTTTCAATTTACGTGCAGCATTACAACAGAAATAAAAAGAAAAGCGTACTTTTTATGGCATTTGAAAGTTCAACCTAGACCCAATTAGGTTAAACTTTTTGAACTGGTTGGACAAGGTAACAACATAAAAGCTCAAGTAACCTTATATGCATGACATGCATGGCATGTAGCTACTTAAGAAATGATTTTCATTTTTTCTTACGTTCATGGAGCTATGAACCACAGTGGAACGCGTGCAAAGTGAACAAACCCCGAAGGAGTCTATGTAAGCTTTGCTATCCACCCACTGTGGTTCATTTAAGAAATGAATTTCATTTTTCTGGTGTTCATGGAGCTATGAACCGCAGTGGGTCGCGTGCAAAGTGAATGAACCCCGGGGTCCATGTAAGCTTTGCTAGCGACCCACTGCGGTTCATAGCTCCATGAACAACAGAAAAATTAAACTCATTGCTTATATTTACATTCATTTCTCTCTATCGCTTGTTGAAAAATCACCAAGGCGGTCACATTAACCAGCAAACAGAGAATCTACACACGGTGCGTGTTCAAACAGCGGAACGGCGTCGACGTTTACAACGTCCAATCAGATTGGCGAGATTCATGTTTTTTGACGTCAAGTTTGGACTACGTCACGTCGCGTGACACAGTGTTGTTCATGGAAGTATGAACACAGATGAACATCTAATGGTTCATCTAAGGAGGTTTTAGAAAAAATGTAAATATAGATCCATGAACCTCAGATAAAAAAAAATCACTGCTTATATTTCCATTTATTTTTCTCTATCGCGTGTTGAAAAATATTAAGGCGCTCATATTTACAAGCAAAAAAAGAATTCACACACAGCGTGTTTTTAAACGGCGGAACTGCATCGATGACGTCATGACGTTTACAACCTCCAATTACATTGGCGAGAACCATGTATTTTTGACGTCAGTTTAGATCATGTGGCGTGGCATCATGTGTTGTTAATGGAACTATGAATCGCATTTCAGTTTTTTAGATTCATCAGACTTTGCATCAGAAATATAAATATAAACAAAAGATGGTGCAATGAACAGAAACTGACAACAACAAAAATATTCAAAGCTATATTTGACCTGTATTCTAGTGGCACTAAATAAAATGATGAACAAAAAAGTAAATGTAAGCAATGATCAGGAAATGGCGCAATCAGAAATAAATTCCCATTCCAAAAACCGAGGTGGGAAAAAAAAACTAAATTAACAATCAGGTACTTACACTAAGAAAACATATAGTAAGCCGAATGGGCAGCTATTTTTCGAATAGGTGGCTACTTATTTCCCAAACATAACCAAAAATATGAAAAGGTACAAATAGGCAAAGATCAGGAAAAGGCGCAATCAGAAAAAGATTCCCACTCCAAAACCCAAGGGGATTAACAATCAGGTTATACCATGAAAACATATCGTAAGCGGAATGAGCAGCTATTTTCCCAATGGGTGGTCACTCAGTTACCTAAACGTAACTAAAGATATGAAAACATACATAAAGTGCTAACAGTTCAAAAATTCAACACCAATACATACCTGTATAACAATAATAAGAACCACCACAGAAGTATCGCCTTTGAACGATCAGTGATATAGAATTACTGGCGGGCTTTAATCGATTTTACATGACCACAACCTCACCCTCAGCTTCTACAGTGGTTCATAATATTTAGTTGGTTGTTCGGTCCTCGTGGTGAATCTGAAAGCAGGCATGTTTGTCATTGTCATTCAACAATTTTAACCATACACAACCTCCTGTAATACACATACATGTACACTCATGATAGGGTAATATTAATGAATCTGGCATTGAAACGAGAATAAGAAAACGAACCAAGGCAGAACTCAGTGTGTCATTGGAACAGTAAAAATGTAAGGAGACTTCAAGCAGCTTCGACTGGCTTAATTAGTCAAATGATCTATCTGCACGATAACCACCAGCTAGCAAGCCATGAATAACATTGCCAATAACACAATAGTTGACACATACAGTTGACTTCGTTCATAACAAAAAAACTCAGTTCGAACAGTGTCATCTGTGAAACAAGAACTCGTGTTTTTTTTATAGATTGGGCCGTTGAAACAATTATTGAAAGTCAACAACAATTTTCAACATGTACCCTATCCTAAAATATAATAAAGCAATCAGAAATATCATTTCTAATTTTAATAACATTGTTTCTGATCATATTTTAACTGGAAATCTAAATAATTCCTAATTCTGGAATTTGCATCTCAAATATAGATTTAGGTACTTATACATTGAACCAAGAAAACACACCGTAAGCCGAGTAAGCAGCTATTCCCCAAAAGGGGACCATCCAGTTACCCGAACTGAACTAAAATATGAAAACGTACATAGGGCTCAAACAGCACAAAAAATCGACTCAAAAACACAAAACAATGAGAACCACAACAGAAGTATCGCCTTGGAACGATCAGTTATTTCGTCAGTAATTTCTAAGCATCACAGAGGACCATATAAAGCTAGATCTATCTCTACGGAGCATGTTTTATCAAATTTGCTGAAAAACGTTGATTGCTATAATTACAATTTATTCGCAACAACCCAAGTTTTTTTCTACATTGTAGTAATCAAAACGTCTCATTCTTTATTGACTCATCCCCGTATATAGTCCTTCTTGCTCACAAAATACACAAACACGTACAGATGTCACCAAATTGCACTAGAAGGTTTCAAACATTTGGGCCCGGATCAACGACTGAGGCTTTGCCGGTACCTACAGTGCTCCTACGCATTTTGGGTCCTCAAAATGGTGATCCCAACCCCCACTCGACGCTTCACGCAAGTGATATGCAGGCTTCATTTTTGCATGAGAGTGTGAAAAAAGCAAGTTTTTTTCTCTTGTAATATCATGTATGTATGCTCTTATATACTAGATGGATTTTAAAGTTCTATCTGCTCACCAAACGACGTACGAGATGCCACCAAACTGTATCAAAATTTTCAAAATTTTCCCGGGGGAGCATGCCCCCCCCCCGGATCCCCTATAGCTAGGTTTCGCGGCTTCGGCGCTTGCCTTCGCATATTTAATTCTAAAAAATAGTCGCTACGCCCCTGTTTTAATCATAAATCATGATGTTTATCATAATTTATTTGTTTGTCCATTATTATTAATTGACTAGTTAGGGATTCACTACGAGGACCGAACAACTAAATGAATATTGTGAACCACTGCAGAAGCTGTGGGAGAATTTGGGATCCCGTTAAACCGGTAGAAGCCCCAGGTAATTATATATTTCTGACCGTTCCGTGGCGATACTTCCAAGGTAGACAATCAAGTGACTATAATTGTTTTTGACTACTATTCGGACAATTGGGTTATCCCTTAGTGTGCCCTATGTAAACCGGGACCCATAGTCATAGACAGATAAGGTAGCTTATCCGCAATTCGTTACAATACGTTATACTTACGTGGAAGGGTATCCTGAAATATGGAGAATCGATTGGATCATCATGACTATCTACAAAACCTATCTTTCTCTGAACCTTTTGGTAAAACCCCATTAATTTCATAATAAAGAAATGTCCATGCAGCTGTAAAAGACAGCTGTCAGCAACAAACAGTGTAACTACCAAACCCAGGAGCCACATGTAGTAACTTTACCACTGTAGCTAACACGTGACTATACAAAAGGCACGTGCAATAGCACGTTTTTTTCTTTCATAGCTGGATTAAGTACTGCTATAAATTCATATTACTGATTGTTCCAATGCGGTACACGGATTTCTGTTTTGGTTGGTGCTATTTGTTTCATGTATTCGTGTCGACTGTTTTCGTATTTGTGCCTTGTTTATGTGTTAACATATTATTATTTCTTCTGGTTACTTCGCGACAGGAAACTGTACTTTGGGAAAAGGCTTCTCTCACGTATTACGATATACATGTACTCTCTCTGTATCAGTTCATTATTGATATTTTGTTGTTTGTTTTCCATCTCCACTGGGTGCTTACTTAGTCCCGATATGGAAAAGGTTTTGCGATTTTGTTAACCCAGCAAATCCCCGATAAACAGAATCGGCAGTCATTTTAATATTTATGACTACATCACTTTTTAAAAATTTGAAATCAGACAAAACTTATTACAAAGCTGCTTTTAAACTACTGTTTTATGACATGACATTTTACCAATGATGTCATAAATGAAAGTTGAATTAAATCTTTGACCAAATTCTAGGAATTATCGAAGAAACAATCTGATATCAGAATCAAACAAAACCAAATCCTAACGGGACCTATAGTAAAAGTCAAACAAAGCCCTTCTATTACCGGGACGAAGTAAGCGGTTTGTAAGGTAGGACATTGATTTTTATTGCAACCTTTCGTGGTCGTTGATAATTGTAACATTCTCTTGCGTAAGATATCACAATCAACAAAGAACCAGAACGACTCAGGGCCGAAATGATCCTGGATCGAAACGTCCCAGGACTGAAACATCCCGGATCGTAACATCTCGGACCGAATGTCGATGAACCGTGAAACATAGGTCAAGCTTACAGCTACTACTGCTACAGAGAAATGCACATCGGTTGTAGATCAGTCATAACAAGCCCTACGTTGTGGACGAATGGACGGGCGGAAAGCTCCTATATCGCACCCCGCTATAAGCATGAGCGATAATTATATAGCGCCGATACTGAATACCATACTTACTTGCCTGTGTGTTGACCTATGTCAGAACCTTTTTCAAGTAAAATAACATCGGTTTAAAAGTACACCCCTTATATATGAATTCCAAATGCAACTACGCATTATGTAATTTACACAGTTTTGTTACCCCGGCCATCACAGGTGATTCTACAATTCTTTGAATGTCGTAAAGTTGCAATTGGGTATAAGTGTTTCGGTTTCGGTATCAAGTGCGTGTTGCATATTAAATGTTTTGTCAAAATTTGCAGGATATGGGTATATGTCTTATGCATAAGTAAATGCTTCGAAAAGCTGCGGTCTATAGCAACAATTTTGAATCAAGCGAAACTGTGCATCTGTCGAAGTTGTTGGGGGAAAAGGTACAAGTAGACAGTGATCAGGAAAAGGCGCAATCAGAAAGAAATTCCCACTCCAAAAACCGAAGTAAGAAAAAAAAAACTAAATTGACAATTAGATACGAGTACTAAGAAAACACATTGTAAGCCGAGTGAGCAGCTATTTCCCAATAGGCGGCCACTCAGTTACCTAAACATAACTAATATATGAAAACGTACATAAGGCGCAAACAGCACAAACATCCAACACCAAGACATAAAACAACAAGGACCACAACAGAAGTATCGCCTTGGAACGATCAGTAATACAAAATTACTGGCGGGCTTATACTAGTTTTACATGGCCAAAGTTAGTTGTTCGGCCCTCGTGGTGAATCTCTAACTAGTCCAATGAAACATCAAGGACAAACAAATAAATCACGATAAATACCATGCTGAATCAAAAACGGAGGACTCATAGATTCATCAAACCCATACGTCATCGGAATTCATTAAAAGTATAGCGTTGGTTGTTGTCCATAGTCGTGTGAACCAAACCACTGGTTATTGATTAGTTTTGTATTTTCTTGAGCTCGATCAATTGCAGGAAGATTCAATATGCACATAATGGTCTGAATGCTTTTTTATGTAATCTGAGAACACTCACCATGACATAACTGCACCTGACGACATCACATACCAGGCTGTGTCGCTGCTGCTCTGAGTACGTTTTAGGCACGATCTTTTGACCGTATCATGGCTGTTTAGCGGTTCATCCAATCAGAAGTAAAAATGGTTATTTTACAAAGAAAATTAAAGAAATTTTTAGTTGTTCCTTTTTTAACAGAATATTGTTAGTAATCTCATTGGTCAATTAATCCAGATGACGTCAAACATGGACCTTTTACATATCAATGTCAATCATTCTGAATTACTTAATAGTTTTCGATTATTTTTTCTGATCATCTAAAAAGTTAGCAAATAGACTGAACTAAGGTTTGAAGGGAAAGACGATATTGCAATGCTATGGAACGATCATGAAAGAACAAGTATCCTTCAAAACGTTAGTATTTTTTCATAAGGTTATATTTAAGGTTATGTAAGATGGAAACTTCTTAAAATATTTAATGTGACGACCTGACTAGATATTCATGAGAATTTACTGTCGCATATTCAATATTTATGCAATATAAATAGTAGTGTCACGTTAGCAGGTTAAGGTTTGATACAATATATTCTGCTTATGACGAATACATCTTTCAAATTTAGTTTGCTTGTATTGTATTGAGGCTTAACGTCCAAGTCAACAATTTTTCAGTCATGCCGACACGCAGTCAACAATTCCTGTGTTTAATCAGTACTTCAAATGAAGATTTTATTCACTAACTTTAATTTATAAGTTTTCTAACTGACAAACTTGCAATAAAAGATCATTGTGTCTATCGTGATACAAAATTATCTTCACTTCAGTTTCTGAAAAAAATCTTCATTATATTAATGACATCGTAATCATTCTACTTGTTCGTCACGCTAATACTATTAAACAGCTAACAATAATATTAATGCCGTGACTAGCGTGCTTTCCTTGAAATGTGAAAGGAAAGGCATCAGCTATGTCAGTACGCCTATGCTATTGCCACATACTATACAGTGTCAAAAGAAAAGAACTCACTTTCTTCATTAGTATAATTTGTCCAAACAGAAATGTAACTTAGATAGTAAAAGATTACTTATTTGAGTCCTGTACTGCAGTGCCTGCCTGAGACCAAAATGGTTGCTGACCCTTATCAACTCAATCAGCTATAGATCTTAGACTGGTAATATGAAATTAGGCACATCCTAAGGGCGAGCTCGCCAATAAGTTAATATGAAATATATAGCTTTTACCTTTAACCGTGCATCCTAGACACACGAAACGAGTTGAAAATAATGTTGAATAAGGTTGAAAATTATGGTTATTTTAAGCTGTCAATGGCATCGAAGGACAGAGTTTTCACTATTTGCAGCTGGTGTTGTGTCGTGTGGCGGACCTAAAATGTCTCCCCGTACATCATCCAGTTACAGATTAGGTATTCCTTTTTCCTTTAAGATCAGCGAGGGTATTCTGAGAAGTCGGTTAAGATTCATTTTCTAACCAACGTTGTATATATTGGCTCTGTTTGGAGAATACAAGTCTTTGCATCGACAATGCAATTGAAGAATACACAATTACAGTATTTAGTAGCCAACCCCCACACCCCTGTGAATCATGGGATTACAGATGTACTTTTGTTATGAAGAAAGCAAAGTATTCAGCATGTATTTACAATATTCTACAGCGCGGATATGGCGTCGGGAACGTGGCTAGGCTACAGTCGTGGGTTTTGTTCTTAACAGTAGCAAAATCACGTGCCTTGCTCTTTAAAATCTGCTAAAGTGGATTTGAATCTGTGTGTTCCTGTAGACTTGTGTGACTTTAAATTTGAAGGTCACTATGCTATTATATCAAATAATTGCGTTACCAAGATCAAGCAGAATGAATGCAATTAAGTAGCAAACTAATGTTAAATGAGTTGATACATGTAATTAACCTTTTTTAAAAGTCTTAATCTCGCTCCTTTTTCTTGTTTATACCTTATCCCGTTTTCGAAAGGTCGGGTGTTTATTTGATATGTTTTAAAAATTAAAACTGAGATCCTTTAAGAGCAGTGGACCCATTAATGAGAAAGGGGATGGGCCATACCACGGTTTCGACTATTTATGTCTCGTCAGTGACCCTTTAGATTTGGCAACATGGAGTCAAAGAGAATTACTGAAATTTTGCAACTTTGCAAAGGGTAGTCGATACAAACACTAATATTATCTAAATGGGACCAAATATGTTAAACATTGGTTAGAAAATGAATCGTAACCGATAATAAATTTCTGATTTCTCAGAATATCCTCGCTGATCTCAAAGGACCAAAAAGAAAATATAATCTGCAGTATGAATGATGTACGGAGAGACTTTTTAGGGCCGCCACACGGCACAAAACCAGCTGCAGTAATAGCAAATAAAATTAAAATTGAGATCCTTTAAGAGCAGTGAATACATAAATGAGAAAGGGGATGTAGTATACATGTAGTTTACAACAACTAACATTAACCCCTTCTTGTTTGGTATGACTTTTGAACACTATTAACTGTACATACGGCTATGGTGAAGCCAGTACGTTACCAAACCAAGAATTTTAAATTTGTTTCTCAGGTCACCAAGTATTTCTGGAAACAAACACGTTGTATTTGACACTGATATTCTTACAAACACAAAAATAAAGCTAGATGTAAGACACATGGCAAAAGTGCTATTTTCGTACAGGTTCAAGAATTATAGATACATGTAATCACATGTTTGACAACATGACACTTGTACTATATAACATGCCATAGTAATGAACTTCCATTCCTGTTGTCCACAGTGAGAATGTCTTTGAATTTAAAATTCATAGACATACAACTCCCATTTCTAGTTATTTTATACCTGAGATACCTACCGAAATTTCGGAGATTCTACAATAAAGGATATTTACACGAACTATGTAGGTATATTCTTAGAATCATATTCTGTAAATTGTCACCGTCTTATCCTACTTTAAACTGCGTTCCTGCTGGAACGACGCAGAATATAAGAACAGAAAGTCCAAGAATTGATAGAAGTAATTGGCAGTAGATTACAAAATGGTCAGCTGTCTGTTACCCCCAGGGCTGCCACTTATTCTCCTACATCATGAAAACAGCGAACAATCGTAAATCGTTTGTGTTGCAATAGCCTACGGACAATATCAGATCATACTTATATTCACTTAGTCTCTCCCACTCTCTTCACCCACAACAATCAAAGAAAGGATCAGTTTATCCCTTGATGTTTGCAGTTCTAATTATGTGTACACATTTATGAGAACTATCAACAATATACACCTTCGCAATAAAGTTATTATTCTAAGCAATTAAGCAATTCAACAGCTCTAGTAAAACAATGATTGTTTCATGTAACTGTGTAGCCACCAATTGGGAAAATAGCTGCTCACTGTGACTCGGCTTACGATATGCTTTCATAGTACAAGTGCCTGATTGTGAATTTAGTTGTTTTTTTTCTACTTCGGTTTTTGGAGTGGGAATCTCTGTCTGATGCGCCTTTTCCTGATCCTTGTCTACTATTACCGTCACCATGCATCCATAAGAGTCATCAACCCTTGGAACTTCATGTACTGTGTTTGAATAGCGCCATTGTCTTTTATGTACTTGAAAATGTATTGTAAAGTCTGTGGTTGCGCCTACAATTCAATCTTTGAATTTATGAAACTTAAATCTGGTAACGAGTTCATTAAACTGACATAAAAAGTCAAGGATGTCAGGAAATATAGTTAATTCCAGTTAAAATGAGATTTTGTTTTTGTATCCAGGCAGCGCGCCAGTCCCATAATCAGTTAAGTGTAAGTATAGCGAGGTCAATTATCATAGGTACTATCTATCCATAATGTACGAATTTGAACGAAATCGGTCGTCATCAAAACGACTTTTTAAATCGGAAAAAAATGGCGTTCGTCTACGTTTCGGAAAATGTTGCACAAATGTTTCAACCTCATGTGGTTTCTAAATGCAATCAGTTCTGTAGTCCCATTTTTTAGCTGATCAATGATAACAGACAGATTATTAGAACACTGATGGCCTGTAATTTATTCTGAATACAGGTAGGGACCCAAACAGGAAAATTCAATACTGATTGCAGAGAGAGGCAATTTTATTGCACAGGTTAGCAGGGACTATATAAACAATAAACATTGGATCACAGGTATTATCCTTTAGAAAAAGGTACAAGTAGGCAAAGATCAGGTAAAGGCGCAATCAGAAAAAAGATTCCCACTCCAAAAACCGAGTAGGGAAAAAACCAAACTAACAATCAGGTACTTATACCATGAAACATATCGTAAGCCGAATGAGCAGCTATTTTCCCAATAGGTGGCCACTCAGTTACCTTTACTTAACTAAAAATACGAAAACACACATAAGGCGCCAACAGCACAAAAAAAATTAAACACCAAGACATAAAACAAAAAGAACCACCACAGAAGTATCGACTTGGAACGATCAGTAACACAAAGTTACTGGCGGGCTTAAACCGGTTTTACAGGTACCTAATCTCAGCCTCAGCTTCTGCAGTGGTTCATAACATTTAGTTAGTTCTTCGGTCCTCGTGGTGAATCTCTAACTAGTCAATGAATCACCGAGAACGAACAAATAAATCACGATAAACATCCTGAAGAATAAAAAACCAGGACTCACAGATTGAGTAAGCTGCCCGACGATGGAGATCCCTGGGCGCCGAATAACCTACTAACTCCGGAGCAAAAGAAAAACACCAGTTGGACCCCGGTGGGCCAAGCAACAGACAAGAAGCTCCGGGCCCAACCAACTAAAATGAATAGCTTTAAGTCGGGGCCATCTTTATCCAGCCTCTTTATCCACCCCCTGCAGAGATGAAATAATCACATCTTATGACAGTCCTATGATGTCTGGATCATACTGCACCATTAGGGGCCATTAAACGATTAATCAGTGGTACCACATTAGCCCCTTCAGATTCTACCCCTTTAACTTAAGTTGAGGTACATTTAGGTACTTTGTAAGTTAGTGACGACCTTTTTGGAGAGATCTACTCACTCAAATGGCGAATTTGTCCCTTTGTATTCTGTACTTGAATGTTATTTTGGTTGTTTCTTCCTATCAGGGCTTTTGGGACAATAGACATGATCTTCAACCAACGCAAGACAGCTTCAGTAGAAATGCCAAGAATAGAATGTAGATCTATACGTGACGTTTGTCGACCTCAGCAAAGCTTTTGACACAGTTAGTCGCTTTTGACACAGTCTTTGTGTGGGACTTCGGCTGGGTTTACACCGGTTCTTGACCATTACTTTCATTTTACCATACCTGCTGTACTTTGACGGAGATATATTTCATTTTCAATATATTCATGTTTTTGTAGCAGTTGCGGTTATTCATTTCATTAGTAGATTATTAATTTCGACATGGCACGTCCTGACAAATTGTATGTCTGTTTAAAAAATCGATCTTACTTAAAAACCGACAGCAAGTTGGCAAGAGGGACACAATTTATATCATTTTTATATTTATGAATGTCTTATTCACATTTTTGCTGCTTCTATGATAAATTGTCGACATATTTGTCAAGATTTGATATCAGATATAAATTGTTCCACGTTCTGATACTTTACTTAAATTAAATGCTTACAAACACAATAATAAGGGAGTAAAAGGGAGAACTTTTACTATTTTGTGTGGGAATAACGACACTAGTACATGTAGGTATACAACGTTAGTTTATTCATTGATGTATTATTATTATGATTGAGAGTAATCATCATTATACAATAAGAGTATAAAGAATAAAAAAAAGAAAGAAAATAATTACCTCCCTTTCGTTAACTTTTTTGTACAGAATATCTCTGTTTTAAAATTGCTTCTGACCAGGCCTTTTTACTGTTAACCAATTTTCTAACACTCTGATATGCTATGCACACATTTTGCGACAAACTAAGTGCTGAATTTTGCCAAGAAATATATTTCAAATATACAGAGACAATATCTACGAAACATCATTATAATGCAGAAAAACTAGAAAACAAACAATGAATTCGCAATAACACATAATAGGAGTGTTCACGTAATATATATATGACTTAGACCATACCACCACTACTTCATATTCCTTGAAAAGCTATCGAAGAAAACAGATTTCATGTCATGTGACAATGCCGTAGAAAAGATATTGGATTTTAGTCTTAGCTGATCAGAAACCTAATGGACAGACTATAGCAATGACGCGATTATATGTGATTGAGCTGATTTGGAACATTGTAATTAATAAGATTTGATAATCGTTTTATATTAAGACTTTATAGCTGTGTTTAAGTCTTATGCAAGGTAAGTTAATTGTGGAACAAACTATATTCTACGTTATTATATTATTGTCATTCGGATATTCTGTATAACATCGACCAAAAAGAACAGGAGAAATATAAATAAAAAAATAAACAAACAAAGTTACAGCAATATTTGTTAGTACCATACCTTTTTTCATTAAAAAGCTATGGAACATTTAGAAATACACTGTATCGTCATGCATCATGCACTAATTGATACTTTTTCCACACATCACAATTTAAACTACCCCAAATTGATGCATTATTTAGGAGAAGCCCGCACAGATCAAGTTCTTGCTCTTATACAGTATCCACTTCCTTTGCAAACTTCAAATGTTTAAATAAAAAATATCCATGGAACACGTTTTGGATTTTTTGGATCATGAATATGAAATTTTATCTGTAAGTCAACATAATCGAGAAAACTTGAAGTGTCTGTCAAAGTCAGTCTGCCACGCAATTCGACAAATTCTGAACAGTTGTATTTTGTTCTTCGTTGTTGTTGCTAATTTACGAAGAGAACAATGTCACCTTGGTAATGATACCCAAACTTAATTTGATCCGCGACGCAAGAAAATCGGTCTTTGGGGTTTCCGACCAGGTCCGACACAAAACCGTTGTGTGTAGTCACAGAATAGTTATAGAAGCTTGACATGTCGGTTTTACTATCAGTGTACTATCCGTGTTTCGAAAGCAAAGGCGCTACTATACAGTTGTTATTGTTTTTGTTTTAGGTGTAAAAAACGAAAAATTCATTCTAATGAGTAACAACAATCTATGATTTGGATCAAAATTAAGAAAAAAAAATGTCAGTTTGATAATGGCATCGAGTGATACAAAGATTGGGAGTACATGTGATTGATTGCAAAACGATCTGCTCTAATTTTCTTCAACAACATTACCATATTCCAAATTATCCAAGCAATTACTGACGTTGACCTTTATTATAGCGCTGCCGTTTTTCCATACAAAGTACTGTAAATGCTTTTAATGTTACATCGCTAAGCACCGGTTTTGTTCATACAAAATTGAAGATGGTTCTACATAATTAAAGTCTGTTTCATAGTGTCTGATAATTTTTTTCGCATATATTTTGCAACCTTTCAAATCTAGATTACATAGTTTCTTGGAACACTTGAGCATTTAGTTTGTCGCAAAAAGATACAGCAAAAAGTTTGAAAATCAGTTGACAAAAAAGTTCTAGTCGAAAGCATTTTTGAATGGGGATTTTCTGTACAAAAAATCTCATGAAACTGAAGGTAAATATTTTCCCGAAAAAATTTAAGAATCTTGGTATTTCATTATGGTTGCTCAAAATCGTTATAAAATGGCACAGATGACTTACCTTAGATCAAATCGTCATGATTAAGAAACATATTTCGAAAAGTACCATTTTCATGATCATGGATTATCTCCCTTGCCGATGCAAAATCCCTATTCATTTTGGCCATTAAAACTTTATCTGTTGACCGATTTTCAAAAATTTTGAAGGTCCTGTTAGGACAAATTTAGATCAAGATTTTGACATGAAAATACTTTTCTGTCGTCCTCCGCACAAAATTGTCTGCAAAAAACATTATCAGAGGCAAGTTTTGAAACTCTAAATTCATACTTCGTGTTCAGTAATTTTAGAGTCTGTTTCGCATTGCACTGTGTCTTGGTGTGGTCTATTGCGACACTTGACTATATTTCATTTCGTCCATAGGTAGAACATATAGTTTTTTAGTAATGCCGAAAAGTCCATGTTGTCGTACACATTACCGTTTCACTCGCAATACATTTTCAAAATAGAAACTTTATGTACAAATGACTAATTTACACTTGCGAAAACGTTAGTGAACACCTGAAATAATGTTAAGTTACCTATGAGAAATGTTTCAGTTTACAATTTCATTTATCGGCATCTATACAGCCAATAAAGGGTCAAATGATATATTTCTAGATGTAGCCATCAAAAGCAGCAGAGCCGATTTGTGTTATAAGGGGGTTCATTAAAGTTGCGGTCAATGCTCACGACTGCCGACCATTGTGTGATTATTTCATCAACTTTGCAATGGCTCTTTCTCTTTAAATCACAATTATAAATACCACCAGTTTTGTGGTTCTAGAGCACATACTTCAAAACCAATGGAATTTTAGTAAAATTAAGTATTTTGGTTGAATCGATGTACAAGCAATTAAATATGGTAATCCACATTGTCTTTGTAGCATTTACTTCACACTGGGGAACGTTTCACGAAGGTAATTTTAAGCTTTTTTTCTGATATAGACACTCGCTAAATACATTTAAAAATAAGCAAAATCAAGTGTTCCCTCACTTTTTCAAGTATACATGTACATGTACATTAAAGGTCGCATGAGTTATTTATCGAAAGAATCATTAGTGGTCATTTTATTCAAACGATTCAATTGATTCACCAATAATATGTTTTATTTATTAATTTTTTGCATGCTTACAGAGTACGGTACATGCGACCATGTGTGCATTTCTGCACATATTCCGTTTTTCTATTTAAGTTAATTTGCTCATTGTGAGGAAAGTATTCTAAGACTTTTAATTTCAAATACCCTGTCTATCAGTTATCAGATCTAGAATATGATCGCACTTTATGACATTTCAGAATATAGTTTTGAAGTATAGATTGAAAATGTAATTGACATCGTTTTATGTGTTGCATCATAGAGCATCTAAGCGCATCTCATGTTTCATTAGCGCGCTTGCAAGCTTCTGCATGCATAATGCAACCATCATTTTGATTTTAAGATTAAAGGTTCTCAGCTGATTTAACAAGTAGCTAGCAAAAAAATTTATACAAATGTTTTCCATATTTTTAGTGGTTCGATTTCAATGAAATTTCACAAACATTACAAAATTGATATGAATGCAAACTTTGTTGTGAATTTCGTATCAAAATAATGAGTAATATGTGAGAAACAGTTTTTGATAAAGCAATACCCCTAAAATCCAAAACTGCAAAGTAATATTGAGCATGACTACAATTTGGCCCATGGCATAAAGAGCACGGCTCTCTCATTAAAAGCACAAGTTTTGCTTTCTGGCAATGATGCTAGCTTGTTTGAATGGTCATTGTCGGCGTAATTTCGACGTAATTCAGCACCGTACGTCGATTATCTAGAGACATTAGCGCCTTGACGTAAAACGTTCGGTTGATCAAACCGGCGTCAACCTTTCACTGTACCAGTAGCCTGGGAAGGAATGCTGAGGTGCCATATAGTTGAACGATGGCAAAATTGATGTCGCGCGACATCAAAAATGTAAAACTCCAATTGTGCCGGATAATTCATTTACAAAGACCTGTAGAATGATAAAAAAGAGACAAAACTAAAACTATAGTGTTTTTCATATATGGATTGCTGCAAGCTTCATGTGAAATGGTAAAATATTTTCTCCGTTAATTCTAAGAAGCGCCACATGGCAAAAGGTGTAAAATGGCTTTTTATTTCTGGAGGTGGTCATTACCTTTTAAAATGTCGGTTTCATGTGAAAATAGAAGTAGAATACAACTACCGACCCCTTTCTTCTGTTAAGGAATTATACTAAAAATGTCATTCGTGCCAAAAAATACTATTTTTTTCAGTGTATAATGTGATTTTGTAAACATGTCGTGGCAAGGCGATATTGGTTCCGTGTTCCGTTAACTAAACTGTTAAAGGTGAAATAGGTTCCGCGTTCCGTTTACTAAACAGTTAAAACGGGAAAAGGCCGGCCACGGGGAGGCGGCAATACAATGCTGTCACTTTAGAACAGATATATAATAAAGTATAAATCTAAATGGATACACTATAAACAGGTTCTGCACCAGAAATCAATACCAGCTGCTCCGTCTGTAAAATACTGCCTCAAATAGTAGGGATCTCCATCGTCGGGCAGCTTACTCATTCTGTGAGTCCTCGTTTTTGATTCATCATGGAATTTATCATGATTTATTTGTTTGTCCATGATGATTCATTGACTAGTTAGAGATTCACTACGAGGACCGAACAACTAACTAAATGAACCTCAACGCGACAAAATGTACCTTCGGACATTCTGACTTTACATTCTAAAAGCAGCAAAAAGCTGAGAAATGGTGTAATATACGTTTTAGAAACAACACTGTATTTGTAATCTTTGAATACTGGGCTACCAAATGAATGAGTTTTAAAGCATATTATTTTTCAATATTTTGAGTTATCTGCCCTTTTTTCAGCCCAAAATACACATAATTGTCTTATATCTATCGTTAAACGGTAACCATAGCAACCGCATCATCATAAAAACACACAAAATAATCACTACAGATTGCCTGTAAGGATGGTATGCTTCCATCTTAACAATAGGTTCTGACCAGTTTTTCAACAGTTTTACAAAAAAGGAATCGAGTTTTGTAAGTTCTACTAATATGCAGAAATACATTACACAATTTTGACGTCATTTTTTCAGGACAATGACGTTTGTTGGGTTCATATAGTAAATTGGTCATAACTCACAAAATAACTGATATAATCTGGTTAAATAAAGACTAACCAATCCAGAAACATCGTTCATTCAAAGTAACTTTGTTTTTCTTATACTAAAATAATTGTCAAAGAAGTTACATTTTCTCACGTTGTGGCCCAAATGTTATGAACCACTGCAGAAATTGAAGGTGAGGTTAGGATCCTGTAAAACCGGTTTAAGCCCGCCAGTAATTTTATATTACTGATCGTTCCAAGGCGATACTTCTGTTGTGGTTCTTATTGTTTTATGTCTTGGTGTTTAATTTTTTTTGTGCTGTTGGCGCCTTAAGTATGTTATCATATTTTAGTTAAGTTTAGGTAACTGAGTGGCCACCTTTTGGTAAATAACTGCTCATTCGGCTTACTAAATGTACTCATGGTCTTAGTACCTTATTGTTAGTTTGTTCTTTTCCCCTCTCGGTTTTTGGAGTGGGAGTCTTTTTCTGATTGCGCCTTTTCCTGATCGTTGCCTACTTGTACCTTACTCTGAAACTTTTCACGAGTCAGATGTCGAACATTGTTAAATGCAGTATACCTGGTGCTTTATAAGTGCAAACGCGTGTTTTGCCAATCTTGTAAATTTGCATATCAAAAATATACTTGCAATAACAAACATTGGAACAGTGACATATTTTTTGAATGAGCTATAAACCTCATTCACTAAAACTATTGTGGAGTACTTAGCAGTACAGTCACGTAATTGCAGGTATAAAATATTTGAGCCGCGACGTGAGAAAACCGGTCTTCAAGGTTTCCGACCAGGTCTGACACAAACCGAGCTGTACAAGCACATAAGATGACTAGAGACTGGAAAATTTTGGATTTAGAAAGAAGAGGAATAATTATTGTACTATACGAGTAGCAAAAACAAAGGCACTGATCTGTGAAGTTGATCGCGTTTTGCACTGGCCTACGGCAGAACCAACAAAGCTATGGATTGTGATGATTTATTTATCTATTTTTATTTTTTTTTGTAGTCTATCAGATGAATTGACTGTGTATCATATAGTGGCAAACCTCAATCTCGTAAATCGCTGTTTAAGCTCGAGTAAATTACTAAATTAAATAATTAAGCGAAGTAGTGTGGTCGTGTTCTTCATTGCTCAGTATATGTTGAGTTTTGTTCCATTGAATTATTGTCCATCCACATGATTTATAGCCAAATTACACTGTTACCAGTTTGCACTAGTTCTGAAATGATTATGCCTTGCTTACATTTGCCCCGATCATTGTACGATGTTTCGTTTTCTTGCTCTGGCGCTAGTCGATATGCCATGCGGAGACCGTACAAAAAGCAAAAAATTGTCATCGTATGATCATCGCAAGCTAATCGTAGGCCAAATGCGGGGCCAAATGTAACCTAGGCATTATTAATGCACTGTTGGCGTTGAAAAAATTACTTTCTGGTAAGAACAGTCTGGGTGAAAATTATTTTCGGCAACATGAAATTATGCTATTAGGCATATATAATTTTCCCACAGTGCACAATAATTTGGTTCTCATCCGCAGAAGTGCTATCTACGCACTGTCTGCTCTCTTGGATGAATCGCAAGATAACAAAGCAAACGTCAACTAATATAGGAGCATCTCATCATCAAGATAATTATTACTGATATTTCCTTCCAGAAGACATGATTAATTTTCAATCAAATTAAAATGCCTAAGGATGATTATGGAAAATGCTCTACGATGTCCTGCTTTAGACGCCTGCTTTAGAAGTCTAAAGGAGTTTATTGCGAATTTAAATTAACACGAGATGTGGTTGTTGAATATCGAACACTTGGATATTAAAAATAAAGAGTGGCAGACATTTTTATAGAAGCAATTTTACTTTTTGAATTGAAGTTACACTTTTCAAGGTGAGGCATTAATTCGCATACGGATGTATATTTATCATTTCAAGCAAAAGTATTTTGCTGTTTTCAAAAAGTTAATGTCAAATTTAATTCTCTTAATATTCAATTCCTCAGGAATTGATGCAATCATTTTGTATGTAACGAAACTGAATTCGGTCATTATTTTTCTCACCGTTTAAAAGGAGTAGTTCTTTTAACACCATGTTTCTTGTTTAACTTTAAAATCTAGTTATTATATATTATATAATGATTTGTGTACAGTTTATGTAAAGGCAACTGGGTGGTAGCCGTTTGGAAAATAGCTGCTTTCTCGATTAACATAAGTTTTTTTTATTGTTTATTTATGGTCCGATAGAGTTTGGTGAGGCTTACTTTTACTCCATTTGATTATTGCTACCATCATCTCTGTTATGCAGCTTTAGTTTTCACTTATTTCATTAAAATGTATCGATGTTTATAAAATGATTCAATGATGCATTTTCACGGTTTTGGACCCTCAGAACCACTATCTTTGTCAAGTGCAGATTACACGCCAGGCTTTTATCAGAGCAGACTTGAACAGTAATGTAGCATGACAGAGTGATAGCCATATAGGCCGGAAGTGCGACAACAATAAGTCACAATCAATAGAGTGAAAGATAGCCTCTAAAATGACTACTTCATCAGGAAAACATTTCCGTGTAATGTATACCCCCTTAAACCCCACTTTTATATAGCAAAACCGGGGTATGCAGGGGTATATCTATTTTTCTTATTTTTGCTCCAAAACATAGATTGTGGGTACTCGTTAGAACCGCCTCGGCAAGGCGGTTCTAACGTGTACCAACAATCTATGTTTTGAGCAGAAATAAGAAAAAAATATCAAACTTTTTCAGCTGATTTTTTTTTCAGTTTTTAAAGCTAAAAAAATCTCTGTATATTGCATGGGCAAGTTTTCGTAATGGGATAATTGGTCGACAGTTGAAGGAACAACCGCGTAAGAACTCACAATCCGCATGATACCGGCATGAGTAAATAATATCAAATGAATAAAAGATGGTTCTCCTCATAAAATTCTAAGAGTAAAGATAAGACATGCTGCATTATAAGGATATTTCAATCCAAATGAAAGGAACTATAAAGTGTACAAATTGTCATTTAGTAAGACGTGATCTGTGCGAGTTGGAACGATGTAGCACGTGACATGCTTTGAAAAATAACGCAGCGCCATTGGAAAACCAACATTTTGCATATGCGAAAACAATGTCACAGATCAGCATCGTAGTTACTGCGAAACCGATCAGCGCCTTTGCTTTCACTACACGGATAGTTCAATTCCTCAACTTCTTCCAGCCTCTAGTCATCTTCTGTGTTTGTACAGCTTGGTTTGTGTCAAACCTGTTCGGAAACCACATCGCTGGTTTTCGCATGACGCGGCTCAAATAATACCAGTGATACGATTGCTACAATGTATTCTGGCCTGATTGCTAGGACTGAATTCCATTATAGGCGCGGTTACATGTAACATAGTACGCTCCGATGTCGACAAAATCTGCTCAGGTGACACACATGACCTTTAAAGTACTTTGTAAAATTGACAACTTGTATTGCAACGTTGTATATGCATGAGAAAGTAAAATACTGATAATTCAAAGATGCATGATAATAAGGCTATACAATTTTTCTCACGAACAGGTAAATAACGGTAAATAAATGCAATCTGTAGAGGCGAAGTCTAAAACTTGGGATAAGTTGTACTCAGGCAGGAGATTAACAGCTATACCGCATAATAACCATGGCATTTTAAAACCTGCATCATTGTATGTGTTCCAAATGTAAACTATATTCTGCTGGACTTATCAGTCTCTACTTAGTATCCGTATGTCGCATTGGGACCTTGATGTTCCCATGCGCACAGCTTTGAAGAAAACATACTGCTCCGAGTATTGCATTGGAACACAGGACAATTCTTTGGTTAAACATAGTTTAGTTTTTCATATGCATTATAAATGCAGACTTTAACAACAACGGATAGAGGTATTACTAATAATTCAAAGTTGCATGGTAATAACGTTATACCATTTTTTCGCACGAGCAGGTGAATAACGGTAAATTATTGCAATCAGTAGAGGCAATAAACTTGGGATAGCGTTGCACATTGAAATAAGCAATAATATCTAAAAGATTGCAGTAAATACGCCATACCTGTAATTCCTAAAACGCGGGTGAGTCGATATCATTTTTCTATAACGGTTTCCTTATATCTTTGAACGATTTAGAAAGCTTACATTTTGTATTGTTTGCGAACTGCACGATTTAATCGGACATATCACACCATAGCTAGATTACATTTTTCGTTGTAATATGTAACCTGACCTACTTTGTGAAATGCTAGTTTGTAAGGCTGTTCTGTTAGTCACGCTTTATTTTTTTCTTGTCAAGCACAGTATCCAATGTCTAGACAAAAGACGAGTTCGCAAACAGAACAAAAAAGATTCCATATTTTAACGAATTGATATGATTAATAAATAAATAGTAAAGCATCAATCAATGAAATAAGAACAACATCTCCTGTGTAAGATAAAGAATAATAAATTTAAATGCCAAAATTAAATGTTACTAATGTACAGCTTAAACTTATGCATGACTTTGCTTTGGGGGCGTCGTCTAAATTAAATTATAAATCATACTTCCTACATAGTTTTTGTTAGCGCGACTACATGTACATGTACATGTATGGCAGAATCAGCTTACACAAAAACCCATAAAAACAACAGGAAGGCTTTTTAAATTGGTAAATTTGCTGTTGGTTTGGGGTCATTGTGATTTGAAGATAACAATATATAAATGTGGTTTATGTTATACACGTGCATGTCACTAACAGAGTCTACTTGTATTCCATTGTCAACTTGTAGTTTGAACTCAAACACATTGAATAATAACATTGTTGCATTGTTTTTCAATATCGACCAATAATTACGTTATGCACACTTAAACAAAGGTCTGTATCTGACATGTAATTTCGTCAACAGAATCTTCGCAATTTTCCACTTAAGTCCACGTCTTCAAATCACATTGAACGGTATAAACATTATAATATTCGGTTAATTGCAACTTTAAGGATAGTGAGTGATTTTACGCATGTACGTTATATGAACTTATATAAAAATCTTGAATCACATTGTTCTACTGACAATAATTACGGCGTCATTGCTGACGTATAACACACGTACATTATAGATGCCCAGTGTGCCACTGTCACCGACTTTGTAGAATCTTTGTAAAGTTCAAAGAACATTTTGTCTGGTATGCTGCCCAATCCGTTATTAGTATGTTTTCCATTTGATGACGTCTTTGTGGTGATGACGCAATAACGATAGTGCATGCTTTCGTCTGTTGTTTTTCTTGCGTATGTCATTCACGCAGTAAACATTTGAAAGAGCTTAACAAACTTCTGAGCTTAAGTAGAAATGTCAAAATGGTGTTTGTCTATAAAGAGTTTCCAAATTTTATATATAATTTTAGAATATTGTATCAACTTCAAGTAACATCGGTTAATACCGAGTAACTTCGGTTCACGTAGTGTACCATACATGTACATGTATATACATGCAACATATATACATGTAGGTGTACCTTTTTGTTACTTTGGTGTTTGCCAATAATATTGGTTTAAAAAAAACAGGGTTCGAAATTCTGTTAATAATTATGGAAGTATTCGAGGTCAAGTTTACCCTTTACATGTACCTTGACCAACATGGTCTTAGCCAAAGGTCTTTTATCAAAGACCAAATCTCAGTTGAGCGATATCATGAACACTGATTCTCTGGTTTCTGCATTCGAACGTACATTCGAATATTTTTGTCAAAGTTTGTGAAACTTCAAATACAAATTGGTTTTGATCAATAAAAATTCTGGCGAGGTGCTCAGTAATTGAAGTGTTAAGGGTTCCGTGCGACGAGCTTGTCTACATATGATTTTTCTACTCTGTATACCACATTCTCACATAATCTTTTTAAAGAAAAACGTCTGGAGTTGATAAACTGGAACTTCAAAAGGGCATTAAAAACAATGATTCACTTTATTTGGCATGTAATGACAGAAAGGCTTTTTTTCACTTCCTCTGACCAAAGTCGATATACACTTTTGGTCATGTCAGAATGTATGCGACATCTTATCCTATCTCCTGGATAATGATTTATATTACATTTGAGACCAAGTTATACAGACAAATTGTTGAAATTTCGATGGGTACTAACTGGGCCTCTCTCGTAGCTGATTTATTTTCATACTACTACGAAAGAAATTTCATGGATTCCCTTAACCATAGCGCGATGACTTTGATTTTGATATAGTAAATTTTCCGTTTTTGGATTGTGACGTTCCTCGCCGTGCTTCTTATGTTCTATACATTTCGCAACTTACTAGGTTTGCTAGAGTCGGCAATCATTTTACGGACTTCATAGCTTTAAATAAATGTTTAACGACCAATGATCTCCAACAGGGCTATTGGTATCTTCGAAAAATATTTTCAAATTTTTATCGTAGACGGTATGAATTGATTTCCAAATTTAATGTTGTGTTAAAGACGCCTTTATATGAGGACCTATCGGAACTAGAATTTTATGCTGGCTTTGTTTACCAATTTTAGAAACTTAAAAGGAAGGACTTATTTTTCTTTTCAGTTCAGAAAAATCATTATGCGTTACAGACGTATAGGATATACATGTAACTTAAATGTTTTTGCGATAGTCTGCATGCTTAGTTTTTAATCCAAATATGGTTGATAACCATGCTGCCTTCTTTAAGTGTATGCCGGCGAGTCAGGCATCAATGATGATCCCGACTTAAAGCTACTCATTTTAATTGGTTGGGGCCGGAGCTTCTTGTCTGTTGCGTGACCCACCGGGCTGCAACTGGGGTTTTTCTTTTGCGTCGGATTTTCAGTAAGTTATTTGGAGACCAGGGACCTCCATCGTCGGGCAGCTTACTAAATCTGTGAGTCCTCGTATTTGATTCATCATGGTGGTCATCATGATTTACTTGTTTATACTTGATGATTCATTGACTAGTTAGAGATTCACCGCGAGCACCGAAAAACTAAATGCTGTGAACCAGTGCAGAAGCTGAGGGTGAGGTTAGGTACATGTAAAGCTAGTTTAAGCCCGCAAGTAATTTTAAATTACTGATCATTCCAAGGCGATACTTCTGTGGCAGTTCTTATTCTATCCTTATGTACGTTACATTAGTTATGTTTGGGTAACCACTTATTGGAAAATACCTAACTACTCGGATTACGATATTTTTCTTAGTACCTGATTATTAATTTAGTTTTGTTTTCCCAGCTCCGTTTTTTGAATGGAAATTTCCTTCTGATTGTGCCATTTCCTGATCATTGCCTACTTTTACCTTTCGAGTATAAGGTGCTACTTTTATTTGTTTGTCGGTGAAAGAAACAATTTCAATCCTGTGATTGAAGATTCCCACTGATATGAGTGGCGTTTCCAACAAATATAGCCTACAATCGTTAATCAGATTAATGACGCTAATAGACAGACACTAATGGACGGAATCAATAGCCCATTAGCGAGCGGACAACAGTAAATGTTGACACGAATATACCTTACGACAGACAGATCTAACGATATTAATGAAAGAAAACTGATTTCTAAATCCGCTAAGATAGCTTCCGAATCATTTAGCAGCAGCAATCTAATGCTATTATCTCAGCTGCAATTATCATTATTGTTATTGAGAAAAAGTACGGATGTATTAATACCTTATCACCTTAAGACACGGGCGTCCTAGAAACTAAAAGCTAAGCAAATGTATGTATGATTCGGATGGTGGCATAATATACTTCTCCTAGTGTAGCAGGTCAGATAGACTACATGTACTATTTGAGGCACAGAGTAGATGGGGGACAACATTAGTAAATGTTTTGATACAACAGAATCAGAAACATCAGATGGCTCTGATAAATGGGATACAGTGTTTTGTGTTGCCTGCGGCTCGTAAGGTAATGATAAAAGGGTCATTGAAAGTATGGACTAATTTCCAAAACCCTGCACATGAAGCAAAAAAATCAGTTGATTATCTATTTCTTACATAATAGTAAGCTGCGCATGTAGAAAGCCAACGAATATCTAAGATTTAAAAATAATGCCTCTTAGTCTTATGGGTGTATGACGGCGAAGGCGAGGCGTTAATCTACAAAATCTGTCAACCAATCCCTCTTCCATTCAATGCTTATCTTCATTAATATAGATAATGACGGTGACATTTGTTCATGCTTAAGAGCAAAAACAGCGAAATGCATTCAGCTTAATTTATCAAATTTCTTATTTCAAGAACACTAATATAACGTGTTTATCTACAGCTAAGGTATCACAATGCCGACTCATGATGCTATCTGATAATATAGTATCATACATTAAGAGATTTCTTCTCCCACGCGTCATTTGAACAAAGTTCTTTATTAACGTAATCAATCATAGCCCTTCTATGCTGATTGGCGTTTTGATTGGTTCCCACATAACTTGTTTTTATGATTGGAATTCGGTACTTATTGCATCAGTCCCTGAACTTGCTTACTTTTACTTTTATAGTCAAATCATTCATACATATAAGCTTTAGTTGTTCGCGTGAGTGTTTATACTTTTGAAACACTTTTTGGACGTTATGAGTCCTTAATTTTGGATATAAGGCCCATAAATCGGAGGCTATTTTCCGACGTAAGGAATCAATTCAAACGAAAAGGTACAAATAGGTAATGATCAGGAAAAAACGCAATCAGAAAGAAATTCCCAATCCGAAGACCGAGGTGGGTAAAACTAAATTGGCAATTAGGTATTAATACTGGCTTAGAAAACATATCGTAAGCCGAGTGAGCAGCTATTTCCCAGTACGCGGCGATTCAGTAACCCGAAATTTACTAAAATTATGAAAACGTACAGTCATAAGGTTCAAACAGCACAAAAATTCGCCCTTAAAACATAAAGCAAACAGAACCACAACAGATGCATCGGCTTGAAACGATCAGTAATATAGAATTACTTGGGGCTTAATAATTTCTGCGTTGCTGACTGGGTTAACATCACACAGTATGTCAGCAGTAACAATTTCTCGTTAATGTAGCAGTTGCCAGAGAAATAGGGATGATTGAAGCAAATTAGATGAAATCAGCTGATGAAATTGCATCCAGAGTGAATCCAATTTCTAATTACTACGTTTTGAGACACTTCAATTTGCTAACCATCTTTTCATGAATATCATGTAATTTTCACTTGAAATAAAATAAATCGTATACGAATCAAGAATTGAATGTAATCGTTATGTACAAATTCTCTTGTGTTTTTGTTTTAGTTTACCATGTTAAAATTCTTCAATTGATGGGTATGCTGACCAGATGTTCTGAATATTCCGACAGAAAGAACTAATTGCATATAATCTGAAAATGATTATTTTCAACGTGCATATAATTTACATGCATCTAGCCGTTTTGATTTTTGAACAACTGTACACAGCATCAGGAAAACATGGTCGTGCAACGTATACCCCCTTAAACCCCACTTTTATGTAGAAAAACTGGGGTATGCAGGGGTATACCTATTTTTCTTATTTTTGCTCCAAAACATAGATTGTGGGTACTCGTTACAACCGCCGTTCTAACGTGTACCCACAATCTATGTTTTGAGCAAAAATAAGAAAAATAAATAAAAAACAAAAAACAAAACAAAAAAAAAAAAAAATCAACAAACATTATACTGAAAATTTTCATTTTTTACAAATTTGAAAATCACTATATATTGTACAGGCATGTTTTCGTAATGGTCTTTCCAGTTGCGTTTTGAGTTTGGATAGGAATACTATCTTGTGAATCGTACAACCAGTTGACAGAATTCAATGCTCGAAATATATTACGCCGTCACGGTGGCGATGTGACTATAGTAATGGTTCACTAGTACGACATGATTTATACTCCTCAAAATAATCTAAGGAACAGAATTTTAATTTGCAGATTTTGAATGTCGAATTTATTAGAATTTTATGATGTATAAGATATTTTCAATAGACCCCCTAAATATTTTATTGTATCATACCAAAAGTAGATGAATAGGATTCATAGGCTTTTGATCATACTTAATCATACCCGTCCGTATATCATAAGAAGCAATGATATGATAACACACATGATTTTTTCCAGTTTAACGTACCTTTCAAAATTATTTCAGCTCATAAGAGACGGAACAAAAACGGGAGAACCGCGAGAAAAATCACCTGACACAGCCGCAATCAGAACTGGTTTTTCTCACATGTACCGCGTGTGGGGCTCGATCCCACACCAGACACAACGGTGAGATGGTCGAATGGTTAAGCGCGGTAATGAAATATTAGCGCCCTTAATTACTCGGTCACGTGAATAACTTGTCAAAAATATTTTGTTAATTTTTATGTTTTCGTCTTCCTTTTCCATTGACACACAAAACAGAATAGTATATTTGAACGATTCCCCTAGTGACGTATTGTATATATTGATACTAAATCAAGCAGTTACTGTTATACCTTTATCCAGGTTTGGAAAAAATAACATATTGACGTCAGTCTCATAATCAAATTGCTATATTGTAAGCATGGTAAGGCTTGTGTGAACACAAGTAAACATCTCTACCTTTACAGTATAAGAGGGTCTTGTTTTCGAGCATCCTGCAATACATTTGTTTTGATTCAATATGTCATGGAAACAATTGTATTATTCTCTTCTTATCATGTATCAACAGATCGTCAGTACTCTCAGAAAAGTTAATTATTATAAAATAACAAACATGATACTTTGGAATTGGTATTGAGCATGTGCATGAGAAAACCAACAATCTGCATATGCGAAACGAAAGGCGCAGATCAGCTTCGCAGTAACTGATAGTACAATGCCTCTACCTTTAAAATCAAAAATTTTCAACCTCTAGCTATCTTCTGTGACTGTACAGCCCAGTTTGTGTCGGACCTGGTCGGAAACCCAAATTGTTGGTTTTCTCACGCACAGGCTCATATTGGTTGGATTGTAATCAGTCTGAGAATGCAGGGACAAAAACACAAACGAAAATAAAAATATCAATTTTGTTGACAATTTAGTTTCATTTTGCATAAGAGACGATTATAGCCTGGGTGACAGTAAAAGTGCAATACGTTTCTGGTACATTTGAACTCGCGATTAAAGATGGCAACGAGTTTCCGACCAAATCTTATACAAAGCAGACACAACTATGACAAAATGTGAACATGAAATATATACAGCTGCGTTCAGTTATTGATATACACCTGCGATATTCAGAAATAAATTGACAACTCTTCTTGTTTTTGAACAGTCGTCACTTTTCTTCTTACAGCCGTCCTGGTGGAATATTAGTTTTCTTGCAAAATAACAGTCATATGCTTAGTTATATATAACAATTAACCCTTTACCATGAAATTTTTGAATGCACATAGATTGAAAACCAGGGTGTTACTTTGTAAATAGTGCTCATAAAGACACAATTTTTCAGCATGAGTACAAAAATGTTCATTCTTTCATAAATTACAAACTATTAATCATGGTTCCTTGTGGAATCTCTGAAACTCGAAAATCAGCAATTTTTTGTTAAAAATTTGGTTCCATAAATTATGTAATCACTTTAGGCATACAACATCACAAAATCTGGAAGTTTCAATATACAGAGTAAAAATAATCCATACTTAACAACATATATAAACAAGTTCCCCCAGTTGTCTATTTCTTGCCAGTGACGAGTGTTTAAAAACAAGATGAGTATTTCTAAATATAGAAGGGGTATTATATTAATAACTGAACGCACCTGTATTCGATAGAAGGCTATATGATCTAACATTTATAAAGTTTACCGCCCATTTTCTGCAAGTGTGTCCCTTTAACATGTTTAAATGGCTTTTCGATTGCTTTCCCCATTCAAATACATAAGCTACTTAAAGGGGCATATTTGTTGCCGGCCGGCAAGAGATTACCTGCTAAGATTTTAATGGGTGTGGCTTAAACGGTGGCCAAGGTATTTAAAGCCAGTTGAAATACCTGTCATATTTAATCTGCTGATAATAGCTGTCAAAATTCTACAGGTAATTTGTCTCCCTCAAGCAGTATCCAATCAGAATTGACTATTGACAGTGTTGTACAGGTTCGTTTCATAAGTTTAGTACATAGCGATTTGTTTCAAAAGTAATGACATAGCAGTACCAGTACTTGAAGCGTGGCAATTTTTATTGGGTGTTTAGAGGTTTGAACGGATTTCGCGATGTCAATCTTAATACATAGAAATATACACTGATTGTAACATTTTTTTCATTTTTATCGATTAATAATTAGACAATAACACAAAATATGATAAGCGAAATAGCATAACTTCTGGGACACGAATTACACCATTTATATTGATTTCTCACCCTACCGCAGGGATTATTGAGCTAAAATTTATTATTCCATCAGTCAATTATCATCTGGTAGACTACACGTTAGCATAATATCTGCAGTCAAGGTTATCGAAGCTTGAAATCTTGCGTTTTACGAGACTAACACTATATTACATGTAAAGCGGTAGGCGTTTGTGACAAAATCATACCTACATGTACCCTCGTTGGTATTTACAAGTAAAACTTGTCCAACAATTCCATGTATTGGATTATATACTGTCAAAGCCCATTTTAGAAGTTCCTGTTCGTAACGTTGGCTGACTGATTTTATAATATTGTGTACGAGGGCTGGAAGAGCGCAATATTTCAAGCTGCAATAACCTTGAATATACTCAGGGTAGACCAAATATGTATGTAATATGTAGTCTACCAGGTGATATGTAAATTAAACAATATAGACTCTTTTCTTGACGAATGTGAAATCAATGTTAAAGTCGATAGATATCTGTATCCTCGAAGATATGTTATTTTGGTTGAATAGTTAATGCGTTGCTCTTTATGTACTTAACCAAATTCCCAACGCCCTAGTAATATTTTTTAAATATTTCAAAAACAAATTCTCCACATAGTGAAAATAACCATTTTAAAATTGTAAAATTTAAAAATTTAAAATTGTAAAATATTTTTTTAACATATACATGTATGGGCGTGGTGGCTGCTTAGGTGATCTGAACTATATTGCATCACTCATTTAAGCCGCGTCATGAGAAAACAGGATTTTTGCATATGCGAAAACAAATGCGCAGGTCAGCCGTGAAGTAAACTGCACAGCTCATCAGCGTATTTTTGGCTAATAGGGTAGTACAATCCCTCGTTTTCTTAAATCTAAAATTTCAAGCTTCTAGCTTTTTACTGGGACTGTACAGACCGGCTTGTGTCGGACCTGGTCGGAAACCATAAAAACTGGGTTTCTCGCTTCGCGGCTCAATTTTATATCACTCCTTCTTTCAGGTTGTCTTGGTGTATCTAGTATATAACCGACGAACCTTCCTACTGCCGGTTCATAACCTCGTCAGAATACAACTGGGCATGACAAGGGATATGTTGGTGCCACATGATTCTGCCAGCTACATGCTCACTTTTTCTGCGTGTCGATAAGCTCAAATAACAGCTGGACATGTCGGCTTTTAAGGATGTGTTGGTTCAGAACGGTACATCGTGAATGGTACTTGACATCATCAGTGTTTGACGTCGTTCCATGTCATGATTTCCTTGTATGTTGTTGACACTTGCACACGGCAACTATTACGTACGCTGCGATCAATTCGCATTTGGTATATAAGACAAATAGTTCTGTGCCTTTCTCAGTTTGTTATTTGTTCAGATACAATATAGCCTCATATTTGATACGCTTTATTATACGTTTTACTTTACCATATGGAGGTGGATCAACACTATTTCGATATGGAGATGGATCAAAGTTTTATAAACGCACAATGTGCAAACTTCAGCGAGATAAGCAGTCAGTTTTCCCATTTACCCGAAGAGGATATGGCATTATTACGAGAATTGCAGAAAATGTGTGGCGATCAACTAAGTAGTCAAGTTCCTTGGTACGAACGCTTGTACATCGATTATCCACAATATATGCATACTGCAGATTTGCTTCAGCTGTATGTAGCACCGATTCTATTAATCGTTGGAACTTTTGGAAACATATTTTCATTTGTTATTCTTGCCAAGAACATGATGAAAATGTCAACATACAGTTACCTCGCCGTGCTTGCCATCATGGATATATCGGTGCTATACATCGGATTGTTACGCGTGTGGCTTGGGCAACTCACGGTGGATATATTCGCCACAGCAAACTGGTTATGTAAACTGATGAATTTCCTGAGCTACGTGTGCAGTGATTCCAGCGTGTGGCTTATCATAGCCGTGACAGTGGAGCGTTACATAGCAGTGTGCTTCCCGCTCAGAGCTCCACGCATGTGCAATACACGTCGAGCATTGGTGGTTATCATTTCGATTGTTTTTGTGCTATGCCTCGTTAACGCACACATGCTATGGACCGTGGAACTGTCTTATACAGATTACAATAACTCAATGGTTCCGAAATGCGAGCATGGTGCAGATCACAAAACACTAATTAAAGAAATATGGCCATGGGTCGATGCCGCTATATATTCATTTATTCCATTTGTGATAATAACATTTTTGAACATACAGATAATTCGGCAGGTGCTTTACTCACGCAAACAAAGAAGCGCGCTACAACAGCTCATGGTTACCTCGAAAGTGAATGGTATAGTCTACAAAACACGTGCAAAACGCCACTGTGAAGGAAGCAAAAAACTGACATGTATGTTACTCGCTGTTTCTTTCACTTTTCTCTTCACGACATTGCCCATGAATGTCCTACAGATCGTTTCAGCTTTCATTGTGCCTAAAGTCGATGACGGATCAAAGGAGTATGCCTCGAGATACGCGAAAATTATTCTCGCTCGGACGGTGTTTGAGCTACTGATGTATGTCAATCATTCTATCAATTTTTTCCTATATTGTGCAACCGGCCGAAAATTCCGGCTTCAATTTAAAGTAATGACTTCTTTGTGCTGTCAGGGGAAGCTGATAAGTTTCTTCAGAACTGGAAAGAAGCGATACAATGCCGCCAGTTTCAGACTAACGAAGTTTAATTCGGTATCTAGTCCCAGGACTATCGTTATCGAATGTGACAGGAAAATGCTACAAAATGGTCAGCTGTTGTAGTGGAATGACCGTGCAACGGGATAGAGACGGACACTTTAAGATGAAGTCTGTGGCTGGATGTACGCCTAATGCAACGCCTAATGCAACCATCAGGAAAACATGTTCATGAAAAATAAACCCCGCTGCGCTTTATACATTGGAGTAAGCAATTTCTCCTATTTTCGATCCAATCATAGATTGCGGGTACGTGTTAGAACTGTCTCGGCGTCGCGATTCTAGCGTGTCTCCGCAATCAATATGTTGAGCAAAAATTAAAGAAGATATCGCTTTTTAATTTTTGCATCTGAAAGAAAATCTCTGTATATTGCATGGACAAGTTTTCTTCATGACAGTAATCATTGAGGCAATAATATACATGTACGTTTTTCTCACTTTCATTCCTTCTGTGAGCGGCATTTTGTTATCGACTTCATTATGTAATTCATTCTCTGTAACCCGAAATAACATCTATACTCGTAGTTTGGACGGTAAATTGCACGTATTTTGAAGCATTCGAATTACCAATGTACATGTTACGTTTAAATCCAGTTTTTATTAGTACAATGTATAATTACAAGTTACAGTATATTATTTCACCATCTTTCATGACAGGTGCTCCTTTATTCCTCGTTGGGGAATAGCCGTAGACACATCAATAAAACATGTCCATGAAACATTATACCCCTTCAACCCCCATTTTATATAGAAAAACTAGGATCTGCATTGATAAACCTATTTTTCTTATTTATGATCCAAAACATAGATTGTTGATACTCGTTAGAACCGCCTTGCCGAGACTGTTCTATAACGTGTTCCCACATTCTATGTTTTGAACAAAAATAAGAAAAATATAAAGAAAATTTCTAATGAAAAATTTCTATTTTTACAACTTAAGAAAATCTGTATATTACATGGGCATTTTTTTAATGCCTTTAATCTAGCCGTAGACAGTTTTCACGGCCGGATTGTAAGACCACATATTTATAGAACATATGCCTGGTGGTACATGTATCATGGATATGAACGGTCAAGATTTTATTGTAGCATGCGGGGACACCCACAAATAGTATCGCTGAGGCTATATCAATCGGTTATAACCAAATGTCCACTACACCGCAAACCATGACTAAGGTTTTAGTGGACATTAGTAATGTCTTATGTTTTGAGTGGACGATTATAAGGATTGAATTAACATGTGTAGACATTATTTTGTGTAAACCTCATTTTAACATTGTTTGGTTTTCATTTCATATAAAGATAAGTAAAATATGATTACAGATAACATTCGGTGCTGGAATAAATATCCAAAGTACTTATTTCACAATAATTTGTCAATTTTCTTCGATTTCGAATATGAATATATCATGATCATCAGTGTCTTGTTGTTTATTTCTTGTTCATAAAAAGTAATGTGCTCATACAATGCTTTATTTTTCTTCTGTGATGTATAAGTTTTAAATAATTAAAGTGCCATGTTTCATAGGTTATGATTTTATATGGTATGATAGTACTTCTTACGTTCTGACTCGAGTAAATGATAAGCAATGACCAGGAAATGAAGCCCAAGGAGGCTTATACGAGTTTAACAAAATGCATCGATATAATGTACTTAGATGTATGTGCAAACAGCATAATCGGACATTGACGTTGGAGCAAGAGGTAAGGAAACACAAAATGAAACATACTGGAGCAGTTAGTCCTTGTTTTATGTTCTACATTTAAGCACTCAAAAGAAATAATGGTTTGTCAGATTTTATATGATAAGATAAAATGTAAGCAATGACCAGGGAATGTTGCAATCAGAACGAAAGTCTCTCTCTATATTGATTAAACCGACAAATCAGTTACTAACACAAATAGAACAAATAGTAAGCAGAGTAAGTATATTTATTTAGTAAGTACTTTAATAATGTGCGATTCGCTTAAATTAATTTACCTTATGACCTCAATGTAACTCATGGGAAATTATTTCTCATACTGTATTGCACATTCATTGTAATGGGCAGTTATCTTGGTGGTGAAAGTTCTTTCACACCTGTCTGGAGGTAAGGAAAGTGACTTTCACCACCTGCATGACTGCCCATAACAACGAATTTACAGTATTTACAGTATGAAAGAGACTTTCCTTACCCCCAGGACAGGTGGTGAAAATGACTTTCCTTACCTTCATACAAATGGTGAAAGTTATTTTCATAAAGATTTTTTAACTTCGTGTTTGAGAACTGAGGCAAAAGTAAAAGTCATTAAAAATAGTTATCCACAGCCTAGGACACTGATAGGACACTGATCAGACTGCGTAGCTACATAAAGCTGAGAGTATTCTCTCGTTGGAAGTTGTTTTCTGGTTCTCAAATTATTGTTAATGGGTTATTAATGTTAAAGTGCAAAAACAAAGAATCAGAAACTAATTTCACATGTTGTTGCATTGCTATAATTCTCATCATGAGAAACGACCAACTGTATCCCTTAAATACAGCTGGTCATTTCGTACTCCGGTCCCCTAACTGACCATGTGGATTTGGGAAAGTTAGGTCCGAGGGCTTGGCTTGAAAAACAAAGCCTGCAAAACAATCTTACACACGATACATGTATATATACTTATCTGAAAATCATTACGAAATGGTATTATATTTTTGCATATAAAAGAACACATCATTTATACCGTCCACCCCGTCTGTAACCATTTCAATAAAGATAATACTTATTCTTTATTTAAACAAATGAGAAAAATGCTTGTTAGTACAAAATAAAAATGCGTCTCAATATGTTTTAAATGTACAAGGGAAAATACTCCATTATAATCTATTTTTGTCAAAAGCGACGCGGTACAGTTGACAAACTTCCTCGTTTTGCACGTGCAGTGTTCAGTCAATAGTTACGCCGCGAAAATAGTCACTTCACCGGTGTTCATTATCGTTGTGTAGATCTTACAAACTAAAATGTCACTCAGTCGGGTCATAAGGTACAGTAAGTTAATTACCCGCTTCGCGACAGGTGGGCATAATATTTTCCTGACCTGTCCAGCCAAAAGCATGCACCTCGAGCCCTTCGGGCTCTCGGTGTATGCTTTTGGCTGGCCAGGTCAGGAAAATATCATACCCACCTGTCGCTCAGCGGGTAATTACTACTGAAATAAGGAGTGACAATTTTCCAGGCCCGACAAAATAATCTCTATAAATGGACACGTGTTGGATGTTGACACTTAATGCCGTGTCAGACAAATACTTAGGATTCCATTTAAATTGCACCGTAGGCAAAACTGAGAATGCAAAGAAGGATATGCATTTATATAATCATTCCAATCGATAGAGGACGAGCTTTTTTAAAAGCGATCACAACAGAAGAATGAAAATATAGGTTCTGAGACGCCAGTTTGAGACGCTTTATACCCTGGGGTAGATCTAGGGCCATACACGTTTGTTTAACAGAAATATAAAAAAGCGATTATCTAGAAAAAAAAGGCCCGCCCTCATCCCACTTGCGAACATGAAAAAAAAAACGTACATGCGTGACACCATTGACTATTTCGGGAATAGTAATTGGGCCCCTGTGCGCGAGAAAACCAACACTTTGGGTTCCGATCAGGTCCAACACAAACTGGGCTGTACAGTCACAGAAGAAGGATAGAAACTTGAAATTGCGGATTTGAGAAGACGAGGAATTGTACTAGCCGTGTAGCGAAAACATACTCAGTCTGGTCAATCTTTACGCTGATTTGGTGGGTTTTACGTAAGTTTTATGGTGCTTTAAACTTGGAAGTGGTTCTATTTCGTCTATATTTGCATATATACTATATGGAAAAGCATGTCATATGCTAAAGGGACTATAAAAATGTGTATACTTTGTGAATATGCCAGCGGTCGATTTATGTGTACATTGAAGAATATCTTCGAGTACCGATGAAGGAGGTAGATGATAAAAACAGAAGGACTTACCCTTTGGGTCGGTACTCGAAATCATCCCTAAATGCTTACATAAATCACCAGGTGCATGTCGTATTCTTAAAACTAACATAAATCTATAGTCCCTTTGACATGTTCTATGATTTTCTATACAGCAACACGATTTAAAATGAAAAATCCAAAATTTATTCACTGGTCGCCGCCATTTTTTGTCTCCTGTAAATCAGCGTAAATACCCGCAAACCGTCGTAAACACCGCAAATCGACGTATAGATTGACCAGTGTGGAAAATAATGGCGTTAATCAGCTGTGCAGTTACTGCACACTGTCAGCTGATCTGCGCCTTTGTTTTCCACACACAACCTTTCACTCGAGTTTGCCGTTTCAACATTTAGGTCAATCAAGTTTTTGTGTAAATCAGGTAAATAACATTTTATTCTATTTAAGAACTGGAACAGTGACCCAGGTGCCGGGAAAACTCTATTCAGCATTTATCTTTAGAAAATGATGTCACCTCTTCTGATAAAAACATTGTAATTGTTCGGTTAAAAGCACATTTTTATTTTAAAATTCTTTGCACAACATATACATAGTGAAGGTGCCAGACGGGAAAAAGCCACCAAAAATGCAGTTTAGGTGGCCACCTGTTTAGCAAAAATTTCCTTTGTATAGTTGTTTAGTACTGTCTTTGGGAAGTATGAAAACCAATGTTTTAATTTTTTTCGGTCTTGCAAAAGTATTTTTAATGTGGGTTAAAATGGCGTACCCTAGCTTATTTGATCCGTGACTTCTAGGACAGCCAGCAGATTCCCAAACCATAAATATATTGCCTATTTTCATGTTCATGCAACATGTTTTCATTGCAGCTGCTAGTAATTACATATAGTTGCTAGTGAGACTTGAATATGCTTTTTAAAACAAAAATAAAGTTGCATACGTTACGCCTTAAGGACGTAACTACGTCATCTTTAAGAGATGTCTAAAATTTTATTTTGAATTGTAAATAAAAGTCTTTTGTTAATTGGTTCACTTTGCCTAATTGTTTAGTTCTGCATTAAACTTTATGTAATATTAGACTTTTTCAAGATAATTGAAGGCTATAGATCCTTACAGCATAAATAATTGTCCATAGTGTAACATTATAAACAGAATGAATCCCTATATTCTATAGTGGCCCGTCAACTTGAAAATTCATTTTAAAAAACCTTAAAGCCAATATCTTCGAAAATGAAGCTAGCAAAATATTTTGTTTTTACAAAAATTATGTGTTTGACCATTTTTGTTTTCTTGCTTCTTGTGACATGTAACGTATGTAACAGAGTTAATTTGTCGATAAGTAAGGTTCGAAACAAAGAAATAGCTTCATAATATCACATTGGTTAGTCATTTTTTGCTGGAACAGGTGTTGAGTACTGTCTTTGGACAATATAAAAGCATTTATCTTAGAGAGAAAACTCAAGGTTTGTTGAATAAGAGAAGTTTGCACTCTGAGCATCGGGGCATTATCATGTAATAGGCTGTTACATACATTACTGGTAAAAATGAAAATATGATATGACTGTTTGAGCTACATAAAAATGACAGCACTTTATCATTTTACTCAAGTTACTCATAAAATCTGCATTCTGCATGTCTATGTTACATACTCTTATTAAAGCTGTTTGAACAAACTCCTGACCTCCACTGACTGTAATGTTTACATGTTATGTAAATTAAAATATCCTTTGAAAAACACAATTTTAAGTGGCGTCATTCACTTTAGCGGGTGTTCTATGCATTTTGCCAAAAACAAGATATTTATTTCCATTACCATATTCAAATGACACACACGATTTAATTTTTCTTTCTTATCTGCATTGTCTAAAATGAAGTATTCAGCAGCCTAACCCCCAGTCTCATATGCCAAATGATGTATTATTGTTTGCCTATAACATGTTATTTCTTTGGAATAGTGGTTATATCTTATGATTTTGATGCTTCCTTGATAATTGAGTAACAAAGCTTTGAACAACCGTTGCGACTGTTACCAAGAACCTAGGCTCAGAGATCTTACTGAATAATGTAACGCATGTAACATTACATGTTATGAATAAAGAAGGTCGTTGTCTACATATAATATTTCAAAACAAGGTGAAGACTTTATGTTTCCTATGAGTGATTGAAAGTCTTTAATGTAAATAAAACAACAGATATTACTTATTCATTTCTAAAAATCATGCCTATGAATCTATGCATAGAATAAAGGGTATTCCAGTATTGACTTTCTAATGCTGAAATATATGTAGAGCAGAGAAGATGGCTTCATCTTGAAAAAAAAAATAAATAAATAATTATTTCAATTGTAGTGATCCCAAACTAATCTTCATCAAAGGCATCCATGGGCGCAGCACTTTTTTCCTTAATACCTAATAAGCAAACCATTTAATTTGCATACTCATTAATTCGAATAAAAACTTAAGAAATCGCAAAAAAACTTTGGAAAATAAAGGATATACCTACAAAATAACAAAGTGTAGTGCTTTGGCTGTTTAAAGACCTAGATTGCTTATAGTGGTATCAAACAGATGATTAATGCAATGTACTTTTGCCTCCTAGCTTTATAGAAATATAATCTTCATGATTATTTTTGAAAATTAAAAATGGAGAAAACACCACAGAAGAATTAAGCGAATATACCTGCAAAATGACATAGAACTCAAGTACCAAAATCCCTACTGTGCTGAAAATGGTACCAAACAACTGCTAGGGCAGTTTCCAATAAGCATGTACTATAATATGCAAGCCATTTGACTTTTTGGATTTCATGAGTATTAATGAAATCTTTAGATACTGGAGAAAAATTGTGGAAGAATTAAGTGGGGGTATACCTACTTAACCACTATGTATACTGGCTACTGATAGCCATATGGAGCTGAAATTGGTATAAACTGATTGCCAGGACCAGTACTCTTTAGCCATGTAATCTTATGATTAAATCATATGAATGTTTGTTTCATGAATTTTAATGAGATCTCCAGAAATGAGATAAATAATGCGGAAATTTAAATTGGATAACCAAACAAAATCGCCTATTTCTCTGCTAATGACCTTTGAGAGCCCAAAATAGTATCAGCTAATTGCTATAAGAATGTTATATTGCCAAGTTGTCAGATATACCACAAGGCATATGAGTAAGCAACCAAAATACAAGCTTTTTGTGGATGGACATTCTTTACTAGTCTGTCATTTTCTATTTGTATAAATGTTTTACTTAATATCAATGAAACCAAATCTCAAAGAATTCGTATAGGAGACCACATGGCAATAATAAATTGTCCTAGCTACCCTTTGATGTTATTGTCAGCACTCAAAGGCAATGGTCATCCGAGATATCAGTGATTTAATTGGTATAGCCCTTCATTTTTCAAACCTTTTCACTTCTGAAGTTTTCATAAATATTCATGAGACATAAGATCATAACATCAGATAACACAGTTAAGGTACATTCTCAAAGCAACCATTTGCTACCAATTTCTGCACTCTTATGCTATCAGAAGTGAAGATACAAATCATTTTGAAGGTGTACCTTTTTAACTTTTCTGTGATTTTAACCAATATTCTTAACTTAACATTAATATTCTTGAAAGTGAAAAGCAAATGATTCATATTTTTTACTTTAAGTCAATAGTTTATAGTCTAATCATTCATTCAATACCACTTTCAGCATCCAATGTCAATTTAAAGGTCAGATACAAGTGATTTAGTAAGTTTAAGTTTAAGTTTTTAGCATTTTTTCTCAAGTTTTCTTAGTTTTTTTTTTATGAATAATAATCATGAAGATGCAAATAAGATGATTCTAATATCAAGACTTTGATATCTGTAAAGTTGCCAAATGGCATCAGTGGTGCAACAACAGTGTGTCATGATGATAGCTTGGGCCTAGAATGAGTTTATATTTGGGCTTTAATGATTTTTGTGATTTTATTGATATGTACCATTAAATATATTCATCATAAATATACAAGGTACTGGTAAATATTTGCATTATTGCCAACCGGAAAGATAGCTCTATATCCATGCATTCCTGTGGTTTCAATTTTAGCCATCTTCACAACTGCTCAGATGTGAGCAGTTTTGTAGGTAGGCACCCATTCTTTTTCATACTGTTGGTGACCAAGGACACATTTTTTCATTAATATTCATGAAAATACAGCTGTGATGATGTTTATACATATGTAGCCCTATTGCATTAAAGAAATTGTAAAATTGTATCACTGAGCTATAACAGCAGTCCAGTTATGGTCCAGAATGATGGAATGGGTCAGAAAATAGTTTATAATGGAGTTGAAATGCTATCCCTTATATTTGATATTTCATGAATATGCATGAATGATGCAAGCGAGTTTATTGTCATTTCTTACTAATGAATGAAAGGACAGAATCTAAGCCGTTACAGGATAGCAAATACATTGGTCTATGATAAGTATTAATTGCGATATTAGCTGTTTCGTATGTACACCCCCATCCTCGAATACCATGTTTTAGAATGTCATTTGTTGCGTTATACATCCGTTAATTTCAACACTTTTGCAAGACTTAAAATTTACCAAACATTGGTTTTCTAGCTTCCAGTGGGGTCCTCTGCCAGGCGGTATGAATGAAATTTTTGCTACTCTCCGACCACCTATTACCATTTTTCTGATGGCTGGCACCCTTACTAACAGTGCATATTACAAACACACGTTTGAAATAGGATAGGGACGAATGCAGAATTTTATCAATTTTGGCAGTTACCTATCAGTATCTACATGGCCAAAATTCCACACAGTAAGATAAAACAAATTCACTTGAGTTTGCGGTTTTAAAGGTCATTTAGTTTGAAACTGCCACTCAGATCAGCAGATCAATCAATCCAGATGTCTTTGTGGACAACATGAAAAGCAACTCAGATCTTTAAAACACTTGGTCTTCATGTGTAATGCAAATGCTGGCAAACTCGAGTGAAAGGGGGTGTGCAGAGTGTTTGTTTTCTGATCCGGTGGCTCAATTACAGCCCCCTTTCACTACAGTTTTCCGTTTGAGCATTTAGGTCAATCAATTTTTGTGTATATAAAGTAACTTTTTTTTTTTATTTTAGAACTGAAACAGTGCCCCAGGTGCAAGATGTTCTTAAAATATATTCAGCATTTATCTTAAGGTAATGATGTCACCTCGTCTGATAAAAGCATTGTAATTGTGTGGTTAAAACACATTTTTATTTCAAAGTTCTTTGCACAACATATACAATGCATATAACAAACACACGTTTGAAAAAGGATATGGACAAAAGCAGAATTTTGTCAATTTTAGTAGTCACCTTTCAGTATCTACATGGCCAAAATTCCACATAGTAAGATAAAAAAATTTCTCTCGAATTTGCCATTTTAAAGGTCATTTAGTTTGCAACTGTCACTCAAATCAGCAGATCAATCAATCCAGATGTCTTTGTCGACAACACGAAAGAAACTCAGATCTTCAGAACACATGGTCTTCTTGTGCAATGCAAAAGCTCAAACGACAAACTCGAGTGAAAGGGGCTGTATCAACAGCAAGTCTGATGATATTGTGTGAATGTAAATGTTGAAAAATCATCTTCAAGACAATTATTGCATCAGTCTATTAACTGTAAACACGAACCAATATGAAAATACTGTATTGGCATTAAACACAAAACATTGCTGTTAGCCAACATTACAATAAACTTATTAATAAGTGACCACAATAATTACAAAATGCAAAGGTTTTACAAAGAAACACGTTTGACTTAAGGGTGCTACATACCATGAAGGTGGTTTTAAACGGCTTGATAATCTTTTCTTATCTATATTTAGAATATACTTTATCATGTTTCCTTTGCTCTGAGTACATAAAATGTGGGGATCACCAGGCTTACATTTGATTTATACCGGTTGAAAGAGCACCTATTGCGTTTACCGATAAAAAGCTTTTGTCGCTAGTTGCCAACAACATTTTGGCAATAAAGATTTCGAAAAGTACAAGCAGTTCTATCCAAATTCCATAAATGTCAGTTAGACTATACGTTTATCAAGGGTGAGTTTTGCCTAGAAGTGGTATTGCGCAATATAGTCCAAATTATCTCATTTGAATGTTTTTACTGCTTCCAAAGGATCAAACCTTTATATTTATTTACTAACAAATATCTGGTAAATTTGTGTTTTTGTGGCTATTTTGTTCTAATCCTCGTTAACATAGCAAATCTAATATTATTCAAAACCTCGCTGATAAGTTTCTGCGAAAGACAATCTTATAACAAGTAATTTGATGAACAAAAATATGGTTAACTTACCAAAACGAAAAAAAAAAAAAAAAAAAAAAAAAAAAAAAAAAAAAAAAAAAAAAAATCTACAGGCAATTATGTTACCCCACCCCCTTTGATTATGCTTGCGGTTTTCGTGATGTTTGTATTTGTTTAAATCGCCACTGTAGATTGCCCAGTGTCGCAAGTTTCAAAGTCGAGACGCCAAAAGACATCGCACGAAACTGATCAAAATGATACGTAACGTCGCCTTTAATTTGACGTCATTGTCAAAAATTTCTTCAAGTTGTACGATTGCTATTTACACAATTAATTCCTAAGTTTGTTTTGCATAAATCCTCCAATTTTCAAAATTCGACGCTATAGATGCATAGCTCTCATAAGAGTTTCTACCCTTGGTGTCGGTATAATCCTTAATGCCGCTCTCACATATACCGAATTTTCCTTGCGAATGCCCTTCCGAATGCAATTTTGCGCAAATTCGCATTGATCGCTAGAAATTCGGTAGCATTCGGTAGTATTTGTAAGCATTCGGTGAAAATTTCAAGTTGTTGCGAAAATTAGAAGCATGCTCCTAAAATTCGGAAGGAAATCAGATTCGGAACGTATTCGTAAAATAATCGTAAGCAATTCGGATTGATTGCAAGACATTTGTAACGATGGCAAGGTATTCTTAAAGGATTCGGTAGCATTAAAATCTATTGAGTTTCGATGTCCGTAAAGAATCGCTAGGGAATCGCAATATTTTCACATTCAAAACTCAATTTTAAGCATAGTGTATTTATTCTGGCACATTTCTTCAAGTAAAAGCCATTATTTATGGTGTTCAGCATTAAGCTATCCATAAATGTATGGCAGGCAAAGTAAAGCCCTGTGAAGTTTAGGTTTTAGAGGTAAAATTGTCTTAAACAACAAAGTGGTGTGTGTTTCAAGAGAAGACTGGGATCAGTAATGACATATTTTTCCATGTCCCTTGGTATTGTAGATTATTTCGATTTACATTGATATTACTTGCTACAATGCTTGCGAATAAGTGACAAATGAAAACAATTCGGCAAGCATTCGCGACATATTCGCTTCATTCACAAGGCGTTTGTAAGGCGTTCGCATTATTTGTAGCGGCATTTGTAAGCGTTCGTAATATTCGTAAGGCATTTTCAAGAATTCGGCGGTGTGGATGATAATCAATCGCAACCTTCTTAAGACATTTGTAAGGATCCGCAAGCATTCTTAACGAATTCGCAAAAACATCGTTTTCTACAAGCCCCGCCCTCCCCATTCGCATCATATTCGGTAATTTCAGCGCGAATTTCAAATTTTAGGATTCGCAAGGGATATTCGGTATATGTGAGAGCAGTATAAGATGTAAACAGTAAAATTAAAATGTACTAACATGGACGTGCCGAAAACGTCTGTGTACAAAACGTATAATACACTGTTTAAGGTCTTACTATATAAATTAAGATTTTGGAATGGGATAAAACCACATTAAGGACGTTCGCTGCCAATGAAACAATATTCAAACTTTTTTCTAACCGCTCTTTTTGGATTCTAAAACATAAATGAGACTGATGAAAACTAAATAAATATAGGGCAGTGTGCATTTTCTCAAGCTACAGGCCTACGAATAAGACCTCTTAACACCATGTTTGAAAATTAGAAAAAAAAATCATTTATTTTTTTAATTCTTTCACATATACAGTGGTGTTATGGCTAAAAACCCATTTTTGCACAGTTCGCGCTGATCTCTTGTGATTTTTCGCGGCGAAACCACCGCGAAATTTCACCGGCCAAGGCAAACGTTTAATCGGTTAATTTTTTCGCCGCGCAAATCCGGTTTTCGCGGTGAAATTTCGCCGTGTTTCGCGGCGAAATTCGTTTTTTAACGTTTACAACAGGTAAGTTTAAATTTCCTATTTCGCCGCGAAACACGGCGAAATACCTGTAAATGTTAGCATAAAATTATTTATTTTTAATTTAATGACCACACTATGATTCATCTGTTCATAGTATAGATCATGATTTACGTGCACATTTTAAAATAGTATGTACATTTATGCATGTTAAGGAATGAAAAACGTACATAATGCGACTTTTCCATTGGTACATGTATTACATGGTACGATAGCGAAATCACGGACAGACGAAAATATTTATAGCGTAATGAGCCAGCTCGTTAAATTTAACTTTGATTGTTTGAATAGATGCTTTACGTCCCAATCAACAGCAATGGTCATGTTGGGACGCTGCCTTCAATTTATGGGACGTCATGATATACAACAAGTGTTTGAAATATAACCATCCCTCTAAGCCAATACTGCTTATGTATATGGATGGTTTGACTTGAAACCATTTTTCCTAGGCAGGCACAGACCTTAGCAGTAAACCAGTAATCAGATGATCAGTCAATAGCGTATAAGCTTTGCCTGGAGGCACAGACATCCCATATGTTTCTTTAGGTCCCAATGGGCAGGGGCCATCTAACTTTGTGCCTTGTTTTGTAGCACAAACATTGTCTAAAGGGTATTGCTCAATTAACAGTTAGATTCCTTGCTTTCTTTTTTAACATTTTCCTATATTTCTTTACTTTAAAGCGTTTAAGATGTGAACTACGATAATAATTTGAGATCAACCATGTAAAAACGACAAAACAAAAAGAAACATATTGACATTTGGGCTTGCTGGTTACAACTCTGATCACTCTCTATGAATACCAGCACAAAAATAATCGCAATCATATTGATTTATACATTGAACTTGCCTTGTAGAAGTACACTTAGCGAAGATCATCCTGAGTTCAGTTTAACAGCCAACACTGTTTCAGTCCCATGGCGACAACACTTTCAGGGTAATACATGTTAACCGGTTTTGCTCAAGTACGAAATCCAACGAATATAGGAATCGAACACAGGACATTTTGTTCCCGGTCGATACATACAATCCACCACTAGGCTTCTGCGCTCAACCTTGTTATAATTAATCTATTCACCATCGATTTATGCGACGTGTGCTCATATTGCCACGGTGCGTACTCGTGGCCCTTACTGTGTATATGTGTTCCGAAATAAACTGAAAACTTCATATGACCCATTTCTTACACAAAATTACTGCACAAGCATGAACTACAATACTTTGTTTTAAACACAGTATCCTCCTTTTTTCTTGTGTACATGTATTGTGCCTTGTATACAATGAGGTTTTGACATTCGACGTGCATGTACGTGTTCTAAGCCATTCGTACATGTGGATTTTAGAAGGCACACAGCACGCTGTTTAACTCAAAACGGTTAGTAAAAGAACCCCGACAATTATTGGCAATTTCGACACAGTTTTGTACATGTATGTGCTGTACTGCTCGTATTCGACCGAATATCGTATCGACCCGGTGAAGGTCGTATGCGACCAAATGGCGTTTCGACTAAATTGATTTCAACGAAACGGCGTCTACGTGACGTAATCGAAAATTCACTGATACTTTTAGCAGTGTCATTACCAAAGGCGATTAAATGTCTAAAGAAGAGTTGAAGCCGATTGCTTCATCATGTTGAATCCAAAGACTTGTATACATCTGTGGGTTTGGATCGCGGTGGCATAGTTGTAGTGCATCAGACTCCGAATCGAGAGGTCATGAGTTCGATCCGCACTGGCGACACCGTGTTGTGTCCTTGAGTAAGGCACATTAACTACACACAGTACTACTTAATACCCAGGAATCGGTAGCTCCGTCCAGACATGACTGAAAAATTGGTGACTGGGACGTTCAGCCTCAATACAAACAAACAAACCTGTGGGCAATCATCCCATGAAAATTGTTACGCCGCTATTAGCTTTTGTTCTGTTAATTAAACTAGATAATAGGATCTAATATTATCGCGTAAGTTTGATTAATCTGAAAAAGAAGCATGAAAATAACACGTAACTTAAACGATTATCATACAAAATTGAAAAGAAAACAAATATCTATACGACTTGAAAAGAAATTAAGCATACAAATTAAAATGAAATTTAAACAATAAAACTTTTGTGACTGTCGGGACTATAACGATAATTATACACAACTGAAACGAAAACAAAATATTGATACGACTTGAAATGATATAAAAACATCCAAATTAAATTTAAAAAAAAAAAAAAAAAAAAAAAAAAAAAAAAAAAAAAAAAAAAACGTTTGTGACGTTCATCTTTTTCGCCGCGAAACACCGCGAAACACCGGTCAATTGCTTTTTATGCGTAATGACAGGTATATTTTTCGCTGTGTTCCGCCGCGAAATATCGCCGCGAAATCCGGAATTTCGCAGCGAAATTCCGCACTGATTTTTATATTTCACACAACTTCGCCGCGAAATTTTACAATTTAGCCGTTAAATCGGCTAATTTGGGTTTTTAGCCATAACACCACTGTACCTTCCTGAACAAAAATATATCACGAATGTTTTCAAAAGTCATTTTTTTAAGAAACGCTGACTATTTTGGAGCAAAAACATACATAAATTTGCAACTTGAAGTTAATGACAATTTCTTTTTACTCATTTTACAGCCCTACCCCCTTACTTGAAAAGTCGGAAAAATCAATATTTATAAATGTGCCAAATCCACATCTGTAGATTCAAACTTTTTTGTATTTTCACATAACATAGAACTTGTTCATAGTGTTAGAATAAAAGAATGAAATATATAGGGAAGTGTGCATATATAAGAGAACCAACAACTTGAAAATCGCCCTTTTAAGCTTTTTTTGGGCTGTCTAATTTCATAAACCCAATTTCATAAAATCACCCAAAATTTTAAAATCAGCAGACCAAAGAAAGAAATACTGATAAAGAAGACCTTGTATACATCTACTACTGCTAAAATAAACATCAGATCATTGCAAGTAATTTGAAAATGTGTAATATTCAAGTTTAATCAACCTTACCCCCTAAATTTTGCCGACACTTAAAATTTTTGGACAAGTTGTAGAACATGGGGTGGAAAAATGAAGTTGCAATTTTCATGGCTCGTTCAATGCATATTATCAATATGTATTCAAATATAAAATATATATTAATAGGAAAATATCTTCAACCGTTTACGCGATAGTCAACAAAATAAAACCGAAAGTTCCAAAATGTAGAATGTTAGCAGCGAACATCCTTCAATACTGGTTTGTTGCTTTTGAAGCACATACCCGTAACAACAGAGATAATGTGCTGTTTAACAGCCGGAGGTCACTAGAAAGCCAGTCATTTGGGGCACCAGCGGATCACCAGGAGTGACCAGGTAGAACAAGAAACAGAGTAAAATGAAACAAATAAAGCCCTGCAATTTAAATTAATATACCCTTTTGCATATCAAAGCTTAAAATAAAAACGTAAAAGGTACACTCTATACTATAAACGGGTTCTCTTGATTACGACGGGTTCTCTTTATTAGCTCACCTGAGCCGAAGGCTCACAAGGTGAGCTTATAGGACGGCCATGATCCGGCGTCCGTCCGTCCGTCCGTCGTCCGTCCGTCGTCCACAATTTCAAAGATCTTCTTCTCTGAAACCACTTGGCCAATCAAAGTGAAATTTTATGTGGAGCATTCATGGGTAGGGGGAACTGAAGTTTGATCGCGAGATCCGGGTCACATGACCAAGATGGCCGCCACGCCCATATATGGTAAAAACACTTCAAAAATCTTCTTCTCCAGAACCGGCTGGCCGATTTTCATGAAACTTGGTATGTAGCATTTGGGACTTCAGCCCATCATAGTTTGATCAAATGATGACCATAGGATGACCTTGACCTATTTTACGGCAATGTCAATTTTGGAAACATAGGCTTTTACATGGGAAAAACTGAAAACTATGGATTTTTTCAAAACTATTGCAGCCTGAGGCCTGAAAAGTGGTAGATGCAAGCAACCAATGGAGTAGATGAAGGTATGTGATTAATTAAGGTCAAGGTCATCTCTTGACCTTGGCCTGCCTGTCGTCCATGCACACTTTTCAAAGATCTTCTTCTCTGAAACTGCTTGGCCAATCAAAGTGAAATTTTATGTGGAGCATCCCTGGGTAGGGGAGATGAAAGTTTGATCGCGAAATCCAGGTCACATGACCAAGATGGCCGCCACGCCCATATATGGTAAAAACCACTCAAAAATCTTCTTCTCCAGAACCGGCAGGCCGATTTTCATGAAACTTGGTATGTAGCATTTGGAACTCCAGCCCATCATAGTTTGATCAAATGATGACCCTAGGATGACCTTGACCTATTTTACGGCAATTTCAATTTTGGAAACATAGGCTTTTACATGGGAAAAGTGAAAACTATGGATTTTTTGAAAACTGTTGCAGCCTGAGACCTGCAAACAACAAATGGAGTAGAAGAAGGTATGTGATTAATTTAGGTCAAGGTCATCTCTTGACCTTGGCCAGTCTGTCGTCCATACACACTTTTCAAAGATCTTCTTCTCTGAAACTGCTTGGCCAATCAAAGTGAAATTTTATGTGGAGCGTTCATGGGTAGGGGGAACGAAAGTGTGATCGCGAAATTCGGGTCACATGACCAAAATGGCCGCCATGCCCAGCTATGGTAAAAACCACTCAAAAATCTTCTTCTCCAGAACCGGCTGGCCAATTTACGCAAAACTTGGTATGTAGCATTTAGGACTCCAGCCCATCATAGTTTGTTGAAATGATTACCCTAGGATGACCTTGACCTATTTTACGGCAAGGTCAATTTTGGAAACATAGGCTTTTACATGGGAAAAGGCAAAAACAATGGATATTTTGGAAACTGTTGCAGCCTGATACCTGAAAGTTGCTAGACGCAGACGACTAATGGAGTCAATGAAGGTAAGTAATTAATGAAGGCCAAGGTCATTTGTTGACCTGGACCCAAGGTCATTTAAAATTAAAATTATGGTTTTCTCAGAAATTACTGGGTTTGGAAACTATTGCAGCCTGAGACCTGAAACTTTGCAGATGCAGACAACTTGTGAAGTCAATAAAGGTGTGTGAGTATTCAAGGTCAAGGTCATTTCATGATGACTTAATACTCCAAGATCAGGCTTCAGGTGAGCGTTCTCAGGACCAATGGTCCTCTGGTTAATACACGTCATTCACATGCCTCTCTCTCTCTCTCTCTCTCTCTCTCTCTCTCTCTCTGTGAGTGCGTGCGTGCCTGCCTGCCTGCTTGCCTGTTTGTATGTCTGTCTATCTACCGTTAACTTTTGCATACTGACTTTATTTTCACATTTCGCTCTATTGTTTTGAATATGTATGTATTAGCTATGTTTTGAGGGCCCCAAGGAAGACTGGCTCTGCCAATTGGGTCACCCTCGTAAAATAAAGTACTTACTTACTTACTTACTTACTTACTTACTTTACTTACCGGCCGAGTATCGTGCCTTAAGGATGTTGTATGGGACATCTTTGTCTTCGCTTTGGGAAATACACCCGGATTTCATCTAATTAGAGCCAAAGTGTGTAGCGTTTTTAAATTGAAATTTGCACTCAACATACCGTATTATGTTTATCTATTCCTTGAGACTCGACACACAATATCCAGATGTCACATTGCAACGCATTTTGACCTTAAAGCATGTCCAAGCACATGTTTGATTTTATTTGTGGTCACAAAATGTTTGAAACACACCCTAGCATACCATGACACAGACATTACCATATATATGCATCAACAAACACAGAAGGCAAACATGGCAAAGGAAGTTTTTGTTTGAATTCATGCTTAACGTCCCAATCAAAAGCAAAGGTCATGTCGGGACATTGCCTCCATTTTATGGGACTTTTACCCAAAGTGAGGATGTCATGACATCCAACAAGTGCTTCAAATATAACCATCCAACTAAGCCACAAAGGCTTATATGTATGGATGTTTTGATTTGAACCACTTTTCCTGGGCTGGCTCAAACCAGAGCGGTATACCAGTAATCAGCTGGTCAGTCAGAAGCTGGAAGCACAAACAGCCCATCTATTTCTTTAGGCCCCATGCACTATTTGGTTGTCATTTTGATTGAATAATACATCAGCCATGTGAGGAGACTGTGGCAGCATATGATGGCTTTGCGCCAATGCAACGCGCTACAAATCTGATATTTGGTGAATGATAAAAACCTGAAGTACAAAAATGCATGTTCATTGAGTGTGTTTAATGTTTAATATTGAAGAGTATACAATATTACCGAGTTGATTTTGGGTGAAATGATCTTCAAATATTGTTAAAATACAATGTACAGTCGAGTTTCCGGTTACGCAAAGTTCCCGACTCCGGAAATCCTTATTAAAAACATGGTTAAACATGTATTACCAGTACCTTCAAAACAAATAATCAGTTTTTGTTTCTAAACATTGCATTATCCAATAAATATCTGTGAATGAGTTCACTCACACCAATCTTTTATCTTTAGTAGCTTTTTGCATGTCAAATTTTATGACATCTGATGTCACACTGTTACATACCAAGAGCAAAGAAACATCGATTATGCATGGAAACAACCATGTACATTACGTACATGAAGGATCTCATAAAATTATATAGAAAATTGTAAACACTGTTACATTATATTTAATGGCAAACACAGGCTGGACCAGAACCCAATACTTCAAACTTACGTAGGATGACACATTGCCGGGGCTAACAAATCAGCAAGAATGTACAATTTCTTTTGAAATAGTCGCTTCTATGAGGTAATGGCTTCAAGAAACGAAAAATGTGGTCATAAAAATCTTTCCTGCAAAGTAAAGATTATGACTTTGTCTACGTCTTGTCGGGTATAGTTTAGCAGTAATTAAAATTCTATTCTTCTGATGGCAATGATTTATCATTGACAAGAACATTTTGCGAAACCAAGTACTTGACTGTAATGGAAATTTGATTTTATGACAATTACTAAATTTATTCACCCAAGAAACACAAAAGAAAAAGCGGCTTTCCTAGCAAAACGTGGGGAGCCTGGTTTGCTAACAGAGAACCGGACTAACAACTGAGAGGTCATGATTCGGTCCGATACCCTCCTCCGCCATGTAGTGTCCCTGAGCAAGACACTTCAAGCTCCGGGCGGCCCCCGTGGCCGAATGGTTAAGGTCGCTGACTTCAGTGCTCTTGATCATTCGATCATCTCACCTCTGTGGGTTCGCACCTCGCACGGGGCATGAGTCACATGTGGGACAAGCATAGTTCTGCTTGCGGGTGTGTCAGGTGGTTTTCCCCGGGTACTCCGGTTTTCGCCACACCTACCGATTGATTTGTCTCGATATGAGTAAAAAAGCTTGAAAGGGATGCAAAATTGAATTAAAAAAAAAACAAAACAAAAAACAAAATCAAGCTCCACAAAGTACCGGTTGCGTACCCAGAAAGGGATGGCTTTGTCTCGCAATGACTAAATAATAGTTGTGAAATACATTACTGCCAAAACACAAAAGAAAGTGAGAAAAAAAAATAATGACTTGACACAACCATCCTATGAGTCAGTATTTACATTGTGTATATGCATTAGACCCAAGGTTGCAAATAACATGTCTAGGCAAAACAGTTAAATTTTGCTTCAATGGCTTGTTTGGTAATGTTTTTACGTCCCACTTAATACTGTAACTAAGGTCATGCGGATAAACTAGCTCATTTTAAATTTTAACCGGAAAGGCTGAAGAACCCTTGGATCAATACCACTCTGGAAACAGTTCAATAGGCCCAGAGCTATGTATACATGTACATGTATGTCGATATTGTACCAGGTTGACCAATCTTTTGCTTGACCGACTTTGTCCAAGGACTATCCTATAAGGGGGTACAAGATAGACAAGTTTCAGTGGTCAATTTTTTTTTCATATACATTGTATATATTTATTTTTATTATTATTATTATTTTTTTTTTGTCTTTGCTGTTGGTATGGATAACCTTAAGTGTTGTAATAAAAATAATAATAATAATAAATAAATAAATAAATTTTATATTTTAGGAGGACAATAAATTTAGCACAATTGACAATCTTCCATATGGTCCTCCAGTGAATACAGACAGTGATCAGTATCAGACCTTTTTTATTTTTTTTTTCAGTCATTTTCATGTATTTTCGAGATGTAAGTAATGCTATATTTTGAAAGAAGAGAATCCAGTGCTTGCCTTATAATGCTGAGCGCCAAGCAAAGTAGCCACTGATACCATTTAACGATCTTATTTATGATGCGGCTCTGGATCTAACCTACGACACTCTAACCATTACACAATGAGCAAGCACGATTTGGGAAAAATATCCGTAGGCTGTCAGCAGTTAATTTGGTTGTTTGTATAGAGGCTTAACATTCCAGTCAACAATGTTTTAGTCATGTCGGGGCGGAGCCAACGCTTGTGGGGCTGTCAGCAGTTTAGCAGTGTAGCATTGAAGTGAAGTCCCAAATCACGTACTTTGTAATATATATCAGCAGTAAGACGAATATCAACTATTTAAGAAAAATCTGAAACTTAGACCACTGAATCATATTCTTGTTGTAGTGTCAGCGTTTTATGCCATACTTACATCGCAAGTCATACTGAAACAGGGGCCCCTACCCATTGGGGCCCCAGAAGGAAATAGATGGGCTGATTATGCCTCCAGTGAAAGCTTGTACGATGCTGACTGGCTATCTGATTACCGGTTAACCGCTCCGGTCTGAGCCTGCCCAGGAAAAGAGGTCCCGAGTGTAACCATCCGCACATTATAATATGAGCCGCATCGTGAGAAAACCGGAATTTTGCATATGCGAAAACAAAGGCGCAGATCAGATTCGCAGTAACTGCGAAGCTGATCAGCGCCTTTGGTTTCACCACTCGGATAGTAAAATTGATCTTCTTCCTAAATTTCAAGCTTTTGACCATTTTCTGAGACTGCACAGACCCGTTTATGTCGGACCTGGTAGGAAACCGCGAAGACCGGTTTTTCGCATCAAGGCTCATATATTATAACCCCTTTTGGCTTTGTCTGGTTATATTTGTAGCACATGTTGGATGTCAAAGACTCATGACATCTTCATTTTGGGCAAGAGTCCCATAAAATGGAGGCAATGTCCCAACATGACCTTAGCTGTTGACTGGGACGTCTTCATTTTGGACAAGAGTCCCATAAAGTGGAGGCAACGTCCCGACATGACCTTAGCTGTTGACTGGGATGTAAAGCATCAATTCGAAAGAATTCAAACTGAGACAGGGCATATTTGAAATTTCATCTGGAATGAATATGCCGGAGAAGCCCTAGAGCGATTTCCCAACCACTTATTACATAGCAGATAGCTTTACCACACCACGGATGCTCTAGACTTCAGTTGTATCCGAAGGATGCAACTAACATGGACTGACCTCCACCCCCGATCCCCACCCATTCGCACCCTTGTAACTATAAAAAATGTGTTTAAACTGCACATACGCAACAAACGTGAACTGCATGAAAGTGACATTTGGCATACTGGACTTTGTCATGTATATTTCAATAGACAAAAATGGAACACAATGCATTTTCATTTATTCAATAAATGAAAACTAATAGGGTGACAGGACTTTTGAGGAAGAGTATATTGCACCCCGTGTTCAGGACTTTCTCAAAACTGTTGTATAAATGGTAAAAGAGATCAAACTCCAAGAGTGAATTATTTGATTTTCTTTATTTCCCGACTAGTTTCGGTGCATTACCTTTGTCAAGGGACATCAATAAACAACAATGGAGAATGATGACATCAACGTCACACGACGTCAATGACAACGACGTCAAAAAATGGCAATGACGTTGGCGTAAAAAATGGTGATTCCATAATAATAAGCATGCAGTACAAGAAAACAGGATCTATGAAGATACATAATTACAGGCAAAGTGCAATTTAAAAAGCTGAATAAAAATAAGGCCTGCAATAACTGTTCTAGGAAAAACATGCTAATAGTTAAAATAATACTTTGGAATTCATACCATTAGGAGAAACTGTATCTAAAACATGCATCCAAGTAGTTTCTTTTAAAAGCCTTTTCCAGTCATTTGTAACTCTATCTATTGGCATAAAAGAGAAATCTTGAATGGAGTGTCCAGCAGAATTGAAATGTTCAGAAACATTTGTGAATGTATCAGGAAAATGAGCAATGTCATATTTATGATTGTTCATACGATTTGCACATTTCTGACGGGTCTGTCCGACATACTGAGCTTTACATTTTTTACATGTAATCAAGTATATTACAGATGTGGAAGTACATGAAAGGTCATAGTTTACCTTATGTACTGATGCTGTGTTTGTACTGGTGAAACAGTCCGATTACATAAAACTGTTGTGTAATATTAAAACATGTACACAAGGAAAATTATATACTACATTTTCCGCGTACATTGCTCTACATGAACCATAACTAATTTTCTCAAAACAAATGTGTTTTTGGATAGTTAAATATCTTGTTTAATGCAGTCGGAATGTGATGTGCAGAAAAAATCTGCCATTCGCGTGCAAAAGGATTACCTAAGCTATTCATGGTGGTAAGTTTATCGAAAATGCTTGTTTTGGTCACTTTTCATATCCTTTGTAACGCCATACTGGTGCTTTGCATGATTAAAATTGTGATGTTTGGCAATAAAGAATAACTATTCATAATAACTCACCATAACTCACCATAACTCACCATACTCGACATCGTAGTAAGTCATCTGACTTGTATTGATGCTTGTCGATACTGTGTGCGAATTCCTCTAGGTGGTTGGCCGGATTGCTAACAGGTTGCCTCAAATTTGGTTGGGTGCCCGTGCCAGTGTTTATTCAGCCTACTCTTAAACGCGTTTACGGAGGGTGCATTGACTACATTTTCAGGTAAATTATTCCAAGTGTCCACTACACGGTTACTGAATGAGTTAGCTCTAACGTTTAGTCTAGATCTTTTTTTCTGCAGTTTGAATGCGGGCGGATCAAGCTTTTGTATAGATTCAGGAACATCCCTTCATCTATGTAGGTGAAGGTCCTAAATATGATACCCAAGTTTCTATTTGCTATATTGACTTTAGATGTGATGTGGTCTCGAAAGGTTAAGTTCTGATCTATAATGACACCCAAGTCTTTTTCATTTTTGACCTTTTCTAGTTCAATTTCCTCATTTTCTGATACCATCGTATATCTAGTCCCAGTAATGTTCTTCCCAATGTGTAGATGGTGGCATTTAATTATATTAAATATCATCCTCCAAACATTAGCCCAGTCAACTGCTCTATTGAGACTGAATTGAACCCGGTTGTCGTTGTCACTGGTAACGATAGAATACAGTTTTGCGTCATCGGCGAATAATTTAATGAGCACATTTATAATATCCGGAAAATCGTTAATGAAGACTAGGAATAACACTGGCCCGAGTACACTGCCTTGTGGGATACCACTGGTGACGTTTTTCCAAGTCGACTGCGAACCGTTGACTATGACCCTCTGTTTTCTGTCGGTAAGAAATTCTTGGACCCAAGAACGAACTTTGCCACGGATGCCATATGCATAAAATTTCTGTAAGAGCCTTCGATGTGGAACTTTATCGAAGGCCTTACAGAAATCAAGATATATTATATCTACTTCATCACCATTGTCAATGGCTTGGGTGATTTCTTCCATAAATTCTAAAAGTTGGGTGACACAGGATTTACCCTTTATGAAACCATGCTGAGCGTTGGAAAATAAATTATTTTCAGTCATGTGGTTCACGATTGCATCCCGAACTAGTTTTTCCATCAATTTACATGGGACGGAGGTTAGACTTATAGGGCGATAATTTGACGGTTTTTTCTTTTCACCTTTTTTGAAAATTGCGCTTACATTGGCCCTTTTCCAGATTGGTGGTGTTAAGCTCTCGTCCAATGGTTTTTGAAAGATAGTGGTTAGTGGCTGAATGATGTAGTCTTTTGTTTCTTTTAGAAATTTTGGGTGTGTCAAGTCAGGTCCCTGACTTTTGCCAGGCTTAAGTGCTGCTACTGCTTTTTCAACATTGTTTTCATTTATTATCAGATTGTCAGTTATATAATGAAAAGGCCTGTCTTCGAAGTTTGGCAGTGGGTCATCAGGCTCGGTTTCAAATACTGTTGAAAAGTATTCATTTAATGTATTGGCAGTTTCTTGGTCACTAGATGATAGTTCCCCATTGGGCATTTCCAATTTTGAAACAACAGACTTTGTTTTTGTTTTGGTTCTTACATAGTTCCAGAAGAGTTTATTATCAGTTTTGATTTTCGAAGCTAGATTCTTTTCAAAGTCATATCGTGCTGATCTTAGTTTGTTGGTTACAATGTTTCTTGCTGCTTTATATTTTCTGAAGTTAACATCTGATTTAAGGTATTTATACTTTAACCAGCGTGTCCGTTTTTGTTTGATGGCGTCAAGACAAGACCGATTGATAAATGGATTACGCTTCCTGCCTTCAGGAGGTGATTTGCTCACCGGTATGTTATTCTTGATTAAGTTGTTAGTTTTTTCAGCAAATCGGTTCCATGATTGCATTAAATTTAATCCATCTAATTCCTGGTGCCAGTCAATGTCTACAAGTTGGCTTCTTAAGTTAACATAATCACCTTTAAAGAAGTTAAATTTTTCAGACGTGTTCTTTGACGTGTTCAGGTCTGTATAGCAGTCAAGACTAAAATCAAGGACTAAATGGTCACTCTTCCCTAGACCGGGGTAGTAACTTATGTCATTGACCATATCTTCTTCATTGGTAAAAATTAAGTCTAAAACTGATGACACATTTCCTTCACGGTATCTCGTTGGATTTGTTATATGTTGAGTAAAATATGTGTCTCTAACACATTCAAGAAATTGACTTGCTATATGATGCTCATTTACATTAGTTGTCATCTCACACCAGTCTATATCCTTAAAATTAAAATCTCCAATTAAAATCTTATGTGAGTAATTTACATCTCTGCATTTATCAAATAACAATTTTAATTTAGGGCTCCTATATATACAGCCAATGAGTAGATTGTCTCTGTCTTTTAGTTTAACTTTGCACCAGACAGATTCTTTGAAATTTGTGTCCATGAACACTTGTTCTGCATTCAGTATAGATTTGACATAGATTACAACACCTCTACCTGATTGGAGAGTCTCAAAAAACATATCATAGTTCTCAAGACAGTATATAATTGCTTGGTTGTCAAAAGTTTTGTTTTTTGGGAAAACTTCTGTTATTGCAATAATGTCTGGATGATAATTCAAGAGGTGTATCTTAAGCTCTTCTTTTTTAGTCATAGACAGACAGTCGGCATTTGTGTATAAAACTCTCAATGAATTAAAATTAGAATTGGGTGAATGATCATTAGAAACATTAAGAGACTCTGTTGTGTTCAGATTCACGGTATGATCATTAAAATAATTGTAAGGGTTAAAAGACCCTGCAGTTTCATTGTTAGGATCAGTATTTACAAAGTTAAAACTTGCATCCTAGACGGGGCTTCCAGCAAATGATGGGTCATGTGCAGCAACTTGCTGGGACAACCCACCCATGATGGTTGCATCTAAATTAGATAGGTTCAATACTGTTGACTGATCATAGACTCCAGCCTGAGATTCCAGTTGAGAATCTGTCAACATGTTCTGGTGGCTCATATGGGATGTCGCATTACATTGTATAGGGCTTGGCGGGTCATCTTGTATATCCATACCCACAGGAAGTGGTTTACGGTATAGATACTGCCTTGTGGGTGGGGTAACTGCTCTCGCCTCCATTGGAGATGGTGGTTGTTGTACTTCTCCTTGTTGCTGTGCTTGTTCGTCTTTTCGCCGCTTTTTCTCTTGTATTTTCTCTGTTCTTTCTTTTCTTTGTTCAGGAGTAAGATCTTTAGCTATAACCACACTTTGATAGATTTCTGATGTCTTAGAGCTAATGTGCCTTGCGTTATCTAATAAGAATTTTCTTTGAGATTTGGAGTCGAGAACTACTCTTAAAGGGCGTGTTTTGGATTGCACCTTTTTGCCAAGCCTATAGTTTGTTACAATATTCAGAATTTCAAGACCCAAACTCGCACTGATAGAACGAACATCAATTTCATTTTTTCTTTTATTTTCAGAATTGTCATCTGAGTTATGTTCAGGCAGATTAAAAAGTGTGATGTTTAGTTCTCTCCGTTTCCTGTCTTCAAGTTCTCTGTTTCTTTTATCAACAACTACATTTATGTCAGATTTGAGGCTATCAATAATATCTTGCTTCATAGATGAAATTTGTGATGTTACTTCTTGTTTTGTTGTATGTTTTATATTTTCAACTTTCTGCTCTAAGTTTGACATCCTATTTTCGTACTTTCCCTTAAAATCTTCTAAAGAAGCCGATATATTTTGGAGTGATGGAAATGTTGATTTACAGCTTTTGCATGACCAATGAAAGTCATTCATTTCACCAGCAGTTATACAGTTATATAACGTTTCTGATATTTTACCACAACGTAGGCAAAAAGTTAGTTTGCATCCTGAACACGTGATGGTTTTATCTACTGGAAGTTCACATCTGTGGCATAAGTAACCTGATTGATTTGAGTACGATGAAGACTGCCTCTGCCTTTTATTTTCCTGTTTATCGCCCATTTTTGATATGTGATGCATGAAACTATTCAGACTGTTCATTTTAGAAAGTGGAAATTTTGCTTTTTAATTAACCCAAAGCTGCATGGCGAGGCAAGCCCTCACACACGCAGTATAAGTTATGCACATTACAAAACAATGAGAAACTGGATATACATATATACTGTTGTTAAAATGTAGTCATGTTTCTACTTTGTATTTATTGAGCAAAATTCTTCATTAGAGTGTCAATTTCACTATTATATGAGAGAAAAATAAAAAATAATAATAATCATAGTCTCTCTCTATGAATACATTGACAAAGGTATCATAGTCAACTATCAGGGGGATATGTATAAGAAACATTCACTGTAGTCTCTTTCTACTCTTTAGGCAATATGTGGATATTGGGATATCTTGTAGTCTCTTACTACTTATATAATCAATTTATGCCAACTCTTTCTCTACATATTTTCTAATTCACGAATGTGTAATGTTTTATAGCTTGTGGCGAGGCAAGCCCTCACACACAGTGCTTCAAAAACGATTTTTGTAGTCTATTTCTACTTTTTGATGGGTAATGGGGTATCCTGTAGTCTCTTTCTACTTATTGAACAAATTTATGCAGTCTCTTTCTACACATTTATCCAATTTACAAAAATTGATGGGTAATGGGGTATCCTGTAGTCTCTTTCTACTTAATGAACAAATTTATGCAGTCTCTTTCTACACATTTATCCAATTTACAAAAAGGGAATCTATTGTAGCTTTGTGGCGAGGCAAGCCCTCACACACAGTGCTTCAAAAATAGAGTCGGACAAACTTTTGGCAAAATACATTCTTGTTTTCTCTCCAATCAGATGGTCAAAACTGGCTGAACATGTTCGAAACAGCCAAAATATGCCAGTGTTTAGAACAATGACCTTAAATATTCTAACTGGAGATTCTCTGGATCAAACAAACGACCCCAAGTTCACCACAACGCCATGGGGCTTTTGCACTGCATTTCGATCAGAGAGGGCAAGTTTACATCAGTCACTGGACCAGACTTTACCTCCATAGCCCGTGCTTCTCTGTACGTTTATGTTTTATACAAAGCATTCGTAACAGGTGTACACTGCATGCAATGGGACAGTTGACACACTAGATTTTAGCATGTACTTTTAAACTGACAAGAACCGGACAAAGTCATAAGTTATTTATTGAGTACATGTTTGTGTAGTTTAACAAAACCAAATGAACTGACTTTGCCGGAAGTCTTAGCTATTTGCCCAATACTTTGTCCAATATGTTACCAAACTGTTCTTATCAAGGAAGCTTGTCAGTTACACAGTTCCAAATAGATGACTGTATGTCAAAATAAAAATACAGATTATGCCTTATTTTATTTTGTTTCCGTGAACCTGTCAACCAAATGCAGGAGGGGATATCGCAAGTTTAATGTGATTGGTTTCCATGTTTAACACGTCAAACAAACTGTATGATATAAAGCCGGTTTCGTTGGCTTCTCGATTTAGATATTCCCTGTTGATAAAAAGATACTGTTATGCTCAAGCATCCAATACAGATGCTTGACCTGCCGTCGCCCTGCAGTGAATTCTTATTTCAGTGACATTATGTTGCAGGCTGAAAAAATGTCCCGTTGACTGGTCGATACTAATGCTTCCAGAACAAAATCAGAATTAAAAAGAAAATAATAATAATAATTAAGATATTAAATATAGAAGTATATAATGATGAAAAGCTGGTATGACTTTGTTCTTTTTAATCTATATCGAAAACAAACATTTTCGTAGGCACTTTCATTTATAATGTAATGCAGCCTTGAAATTTAAAATTTAGTTACCTAATAAATGAGCCATCGCGTGACAAAACAAACAATGACCAGGTCCGACACAGACCGGTCTGTACTGTCACAGAAGAACGCTAGAATCTTGAAACTTAGAATATAGATAGCAGACGAATGGTATTATTCATGTAGAAAAAAACAAAGGCGCTGAATTGCACAGCTGATCTGCGCCTTTGTGTTTGCATATGCGAATTGTTGGTTTTCTGGTGCGGCGGCTCAAATAGTTTGGAATATCGCAGCAATTAAAAAGTCACATCGTCTTTATATGTATGTTAAATCATTTCCAAATGATAGGCATTTTACTTTACGATATTGACCAGTCGCAATGATACAAGCATTTTACTGAATTGTGCGTTTCTAAAGTGTTTCAGTATATTTATAGTTTATCTACATGTATGATGTCATAGCGGAGATAAAAGTTGAACATATTTGCATACAATGTACTCAATGCTTAATGAACGAAAACTTCTACAAGAATCTTGCACTATGCTCGTGTCAGAACGACAAACAAGAACCAAATAAAATGGTTCCATGGCGTGAAAAGCTTTTTACCAGATGAATCAATAAGTAAGTAAGATCAGTTATTAAGCTAACTGGAAACTCGTGCTGATATTGACGTGGTGTATTTCTACTTATTTCGTATCTCCTACGTTGATGTAGGATGAAACTATTCCCTATTTTGTTCTAATTATATTGTCACGTCTATCAGAGAAATTACATGTTCGTGTCTGCTTTCCCAGGAATAAAAGATGAACTTGAAAACAACTTGTAAGATCCTTTGGTTGAAAGGGAGGTGGTATGGGTGATATTGTGCAATTTCGGGTACTGAACCCTCACCGGTAAACCTTTATAACCCGGCGCATATAAATATACTGCAATTTCAAAACATTTAAGTCAAAGACACAGTCAGCTGCAGTACATGTATGTAAGATCATTTGGAGGAAGTGAATACGTTCAAAATGAGGTTTTATGGGTCCAATTCCGCGATTTTGGGTACAGAACCCGCATCAGTGACACTTTATAAACTGGCGACGATAAATATACATGTACTGCAATTTCAAAAATTACACAAGGGAATTCTTAATCAAAGGAATAGTCATCTGTGGTAATAGCAATTAAAATATGCTTGTAAAATCCTTTAGAAGCAGTGAAAACGTTTAAAGGGATGTGGCATGGGTCATATTGCACAATTTCGGGTACTGAACCCTCACCAGTGACCCTTTATAACCCGGCAAAGATAAATATACTGCAATTTTAAAACATTTAAGTCAAAGATACAGTCAGCTACAGTAATAATGAATTAAATATGCATGTAAGATCATTTGAAAGAAGTGAAAACGTTCAAAATGAGGTTTTATTTCGCAATTTTGGGCACTGAACCCTCATAATAGGTGACACTTTATACATTGGTGATGACAGCCAGATAAATATACTGCAATTTCAAAAATTTCCACATTGAAGACACACTCCAAATTGGTGTCAAATATTAAATAATTGTTTAGAAGAAAACTCTAAAGGTACACTTACTGTTTTGACTGCCATTGCGGCATTCTTGTGTCTTGTTTAACTTTTTATTCTAGTAGTCAACGTGTGGCAAAATAATGATGGCTTATGTCACAAAGCTGACTAGCAAAACTCTAAATAATCTATAACATCTATAACATCTGTGTTCAGTGAAATAAAAGTAAAATATTTTATTTCAGCAAGAGGTACCAGTTCTGGGCAGTATAACTGTTTCAATGCGAACTGATTTTTGACTTTTCTTCAGATTGTCCCATCGAGTATAGTTCGAGGATAATCTTTAAAACAAATACACTGTTACTAGGCTACAATATTAAATCAAAAGCGCCAGATGCTTACTTCGTCCCTATCTTCTTAGTTTTAGTCTTCTAACGTTTACGTTTAACCCATATTTGACGAATGAATTTCTAGTTTCATCATTATCAATTGGATGAGTCCAGTTTCATTTTGAGGGGCGTCAGGAATGATTTTTAAATTTTATTCAATTTTTCGATGAAAATTCTCTAAACAAACAGAACGGCCCCAGATGGGACGCCGCGTTCTGCGGCGTCACATCTGGGGCTATGCTGTTTGCCTATGTCTCACAAAAACGACACCAAGTTTATATGAGTTAATGTTTATCATGTGTATGATGAACATCAGGTTACCGTGAACTGACAAGCTGCGTGGGATTTGCAGACATCTAATAAGTAAGGCTGCGTGCTTACACTCTGTAAAAACAATTTAATCTATGTGCGACATCTATTTGTAGGTGACTAACCTCATGCAGGGCACGAATTGCTAATCAATGATTTGTATGACGTACCTTCAAACTCTTAATTCAACCATCACGAATACAATGTTTATCCAATTACATCCCTCTTTGATATACTATATATAACTGGGGTATGCAGGGGTATACTATTTTTCTCAGTTTTGACCCAAAACATTGTTGAAACTCGTTGGAACCACTCCTGGGCGAGAAGACTAACTTGTATCCACGATCTCTGTTTTGAGCAAAATCTTATGAAAATCTGTATATAACACGGATGCGTTTTTGTTAGATCCTAAATCTAAAGCTGCTTCTAGTGCAATGTATACTTTTTTACGGCATCTACATTTTCAAAAACAATACTTAATCCACATGTATTTTGTTTCAAAAATAATTGATTAACAAATTTAAGGGTAATATAAATCGTACATTTACTGACTAAACTATTCACCTTTTGGCAAGTCGTCTTTTATATTTGAATAGAAGGAAACATTGTCTGAATCTAATCGAGTTATAGTTGATGATACTCCTCAAGTCGACCATTAGGGTGCCAGTTCAAATTTATGTTCATTACTGACTCTGCCGTACAAATTAAGGTGACTAGACGTTTATTTGTATCAATTATAAGACCCTCTCAGTACATTTAGTCCAACAGGCTCAATGCAATTGGGAAAATGTTTAGTTTGAATTGCATAACTTTCAATTGCATGCAAGATTCTGAGAAGCCGTAGGCAGCGAATGAATAGTAGCCGCGTGTTTACACGCAATTTAACCTCGACTTTAATTGTAGCTTAGAGATCATCTACATGATAAGAAAAATCTTCACACACCGTTTGCTGAACAGGCAGACAGAAACGGAACGAAGGTAAAACAATACAGGAATGTAGACGTTTTACTGGGACGTAACGTTTTTACTGGGTTAAACAAAATGGAATTTAACGAAGTTATAGATAAAGAAATGTAAACAAAATGAACATTGCTTAACTTGCGAACACACAATTCATAACATTTTGATGCAAATAAATCCAAATCCAAATCCAAAAATAGCTGGCGGGACGGTGACGTTTTTACTGGTAGTGCAAAATGACCATTCATGATAGTATTAAAAGGAAATTCAACAAAAGATTAACATTGTGCTCAAATGACAAATAAATACGTTTTACAGAAAGTTTGCTGCAGTTTGATTAAACTCTCCACCAAAGACGACAGGCGGGACAGAAATAATGTATCAAAAAAAAAAAAAAAAAAAAAAAAAAAAAAAAAAAAAAAAAAAAAAAAAAAGGCCAGAAAACAATGGATGAATCGTATTGAATTGTGACTGATGATACGTGTACCCTTCAGCTTCAAGTCGATCATTAAGGTGCCAGTTCAAATTTATGTTAATACGTGAGTCTGCCATACAAATTAAGGTGACCAGACGTTTATTTTTATCAATTGCAATATTCTCCGTACGTTTGGAAGAAACCAATTAGCGAGCAAGGTGACCATTCGACCATCATAAATCTTTAACAATCCAGACGGACAAAACAGACAGACATGCGGAAAAAATACACGCATCAAAAAGATAAATCGCAACAGAACCGTCTAGGTACGGTTACTTACGAATTATTGGATGATTTAAATCGAGTTTACGGAGCCCCAATCCTCGAAAGTTGCGTTGAATATGCTACGCTTCACTTACTGTGGGTAGTACGGGGTTCGTATCAACCATACTACCTCCGCCCCAGATCATACATTAATAGACCAAGTTGTCCTTGTGCATCTACTTAAATACAAAAGTTTAACTTTGGAACATTTTCGCCGCAATGGAGTCAACACATTGCCTCAATGGTTATATCCATCATGACATGTTTGAAGTAAAATGGAATACCAACAAATGTCGATGTGTTTTTCATAGCTGTTGCAATGAACACATAAGCTACGATGGCCAAGAATCAGGGCAACTCAAGACAGGAAAGGTGCTCGCGTGTCTTTACGCAATATATTCCCTATTTATGAGTCTTGTTTATATAGAAGTTGAGTAACCTCCTGTTGGAATAATGTTTGTCAATGATTTGCCTAACGTCATTATCCAACCCCTTTATGACTTCTTTATACGTGTGTCTGTCTAGAGTGCGTCCAGTTGAAGTTATAGACAAAATACGGCTTGTAAGTCACCTCTCATGGAAGTTTTGCATTAAGGTTTAACGTACCAGTCAACGATGTTTCAGTCCTGTTGTAACGAAGCCACCGTCAGCGATCTCATGTTGTCGTATAACATACATTACACTATTTTGAGATTGCTTATTTTTGATTCATTATGACGTTATAATCCTTGCATTCTTTATTGTCGCACATCCGTGACCGCCTTAATCCCGTTTACCTGTTAAGTTAACGGAACGAGGAACCCGCGACATGTTTACAAAATGGGTTTATACATGTAATTTATTTTTACTGTACTTGACTAGTTATAATCCCATTATGTAAACATGTCGTGGCAAAGGTCACTTTGGTTCCCTGTTCCGTTAACTTAACAGGTAAACGGGACAAAGTTGGTCACGGGGAGGTGACAATGAACAATGCAAGGATTATAGGGATTCACCTGAAGGGCAGAACAGCTAACTTATTGTTTTTTCAACACTTCAAAATCTTAAGGCCCTTAGAACCGAGAGTTACCTGGGGGACAGCTAACTTATTGTTTGTGTGTTTTTTTTTCACTTCATAATCTTAGGCCTTTCCTTTAAAACCGTGTTAAGCCCCATCCAAGGTGATGTTATATAAATGACCGTTCCATAGCGGTACGTCTGAGGTGGTTTTGTATGTTCTGTGTCGAGTTTTTGTGCTGTTTGCCTTCAAAGTAAATATGCCTTTTCAATCGGATAAATGACTAGCCACCTTAATGGAAATAGCTGCTCACTCAGCTTACGATATATTCTCTTTGTTTGAGTACCTGATTGTCGATTTGTTGTTCCTTTATGTGTTACATGTAAAGATAGGATCTTTCTTTCTGATTTCGCCAGTTCCTGATCATTGCTCGCAATATCGATGCATGTAATGTTTAATTATGTCATACAAATTCGCTTGGAGTATAATGCACTATTTGTGGAATCGGATTTCCTGTCTGTGTCTGGCCCGATTTCATTATGATTTTTAATGAAAGTAGCAGACATTCGAGTGCTAACTTCCTGAGGGTTCAGAATCAGATAATCGCAGTTCTATTTCAAGAAAGCCTCGTTTTAATACTGTAGAAAAACGTTTTTCGTAGCAAAACTTTTATTAGGTTTATCTGTGTTCAATATACATTTACCAGTTTTCAATATAATTAAATAAAAATTAAACTGAGATTCTGTAAGAGCAGTGAGCATGTTAATGAGAAAAATGATGGGCCGCAAAGACTAGTATTACCAAACAGAATATTTTAAAATCGAGAAGAGACCTTTTTTGAATTTGTCCTGTAGTGACACAAAAAGGTACAAGTAGGCAATGAACAGAAAATGGCACAATCAGAAAGAATATCCTAAAAACGGAGGTGGTAAAAACGAATTGACAATTTGGTACTTACTAAGAAAACATACCGTAAGCCGAGTGAGCAATTATTTCCCAATAGGTGGCCACTCAGTTACCAAAACCTAACTTAAAGTATGAAAATGCACATAAGGCGCAAACAGCACGAAACTCAACCCCAAGACATAAAACAATAAGAACCACAACAGAAGTATCGCCTTGGAACGATCAATAATATAAAATTACTGGCGGGCTCCTGGCCATAACCTCATCCTCAGCTTCTGCTGTGGTTCACAACATTTAGTTAGTTGTTCGGTCCTTGTGGTGAAGCTTTAACTAGTCAATGAATCATCACGGACAAACAAATAAATAATGATAACCATCATCATGAATCAAAACGAGGACTAACAGATTCAGTGATCTTCCTCATTTCCACCTCATATTCCTTTGAACATCATAGACACAAGTCATCTGCTTTACTTGCCCGAAGTGAAAATCTCAGTTACATTCTTTTTGTTTGAATCTGACAAATTGAATGTAAAGCTGACTTAAAAGAGCAAATTTGCGATTAATTCTGGTTGTAGGGAGTACATGTACGCAAAGAGGAATGAAACATTGACTTGTGATTGTACATCTAAGAGAATTATGCTTTTCTGTGGTTATAATTATTGTCTCGTGACGCGCATTTAAATCACAAAAAAGAGGAAAGCGATATTTTGCCATTAATAACAAGGCGTCTGAGCAAAGTTACGTAAGTCTTGAATTTCGTATGACAATCTGAATTCTGGCCTTGAACTCTATAATACAAAATGTGTCTAGATCGTTCTTGTTACCAAAGACATTTCGCGTCGTCTGTTTATGCCAGGTCGGTCAAATGAGATACATTAATGAAATTTTTACATCATATTATGTCAATATTATTGTAAACATCAAGGTAACATTTCCGAGTAATACATACCCTATTGCATGTGTACAACCCTTATTTTCATAGTAAACCAAGGGTGTACAGTGGCATAGCAGCTTTCTTACTTTCTTTTTTTTCTGCTCTTAAACATAAATTTTAGGTACCCATTAGAACAGCCTCGCTTAGGCGCAATCTATGTTTTGGGGCAAAGTAAAAAAAAACATATCAAATTATTTCAAAGGATTTTTTAGGTGTAAGAAAAATCCGTATCGCATGGCAATGTTAATGAAATCAAACGGTGCCACTAAGAACTTTGAAAAATGAAGAAAATATCGGATCTAAGAGCAAGTACTGTACGTCACTGTATGTGATAAATAAATTCAGATAATCGCCTTAAAATGCTAAGGATACATAAGACACATAATATCCTAAAAGCGGCACTGCTCGCAGCATGTTGTCTAATTCTTTACACTGTAAATTATCTATCATACTCTACTTGTTAATGGTACATGTAAGTTGTAAGGATTGCCCTATCGTCAGGAAAACTCCTCTTGAATTTAGACAAAATGAAATGATTAATAATTCAGTTTGGTCTCTTTGGATAGGTGCATGTTATGTTTTGCGAAATGTGAGAAGCCACTGTATTCGAACGTGTACTGTCTTTTAAATTAAAGAAAGAAAACAAAACAGTAAATCCAGAAATAACATAAGAATATTACCGACGTTTTGGTAAGGTGATTATTGAGTCACGTGGTTTCTTAGGAAACGTTCACAGCGTGAACATTTATCAAACATTTGGGACTTTTGAAGCTGCAATAAAATATCTCTCCTCGCGACTGTTTTGCGAAATTAGTCACAGATCTTTCGCACGACATTTGAGCGAGTGTCGCACAAGTGTCTCGAGAATTTTCATGTCGCGAACTAGCCGCCGACTAGTCGCGAAGGTTTTGAACATGTTAAAAATTTTATGCGAATGTTTCACCACAACATATCGTAAGACTGTCGCGCGACTGTCGTGCGACAGTCGTACGACGTTCACGCAAGTGTCGCGAACCTGCCGCCGAGAAATTTTGGCGAATTTACAATGCAAAATTTTTATTAACGCATCAGACTTTCATTTCTTAACTACATGTATAACTTGCACTTTGAATGGACTCTTTGAAAGCAAACAGAGGCGTACCGCCTGTTGGAAATGGAAAAAATAAGCGTAAGTTATCTTTAGCGCATGTAGCTTACCATGACCGATTTCATTTGATCATTTTAGCGAGTTCTATAACACTTGCTACTGAATTGACAGTCCCTATTCAGACCCAAGTTCTTAAACTTGCTTGTACGATGTCTTGTTTGGCCCCGATAGAAACGAATAAATGTGTGAAATTAAATTCTCACGTTGATAAACGCTTTTGCAATAAAATCAAATCTTTGATAAACATTCGTGTAAGAATAAATAATAATAGTGTGTAGCGTTTTCTTTTTCAATAGTTCATCGTAATAGCACTGGCAATTTTATGACCGACTGCTGTACATTTTATGCCTAATAAAGGACCATAGGTGTTTCATATAGAGAGAAAAGCAATTAACAATGGCACTAAATCTTCGAAGAATATGACAACTTCGGCACTTCCATCTGAGCCGCTTCATGAGAAAACAAACAATCTACATATTATGCGATACCAAAGGCGCAGGTCAGGTGTGCAGTAACTGAACGCCGAACAGCGCCTTTGGTTTCGCTACTCAGAAAGTACATGTACAAACCCGCCTCCTCTTGGGTCCAAAATTTCAAGCGTCTGTCTATATTTTAAGGCTGTTTGTGTCGAACCTGGTCGGAAAACGAAATGGTTGTTTTTTCTCACGCGAATGTTCATATAATGATGGCAACGCATTAAATGTGCTATTAAATTTTAGTATTATCTTATACAGTACTAATGCGAGGACAATAAGGTCATGCATACGGTGTTCTGGTTAAGCTTGAGAAACATTTTGGGTAGGGGCAGCGCACTGACTTTTTTGATTAATTATAATACATTATAAATAGTACGAAACACGCCCATGCAATAAACAGAGTTTGTTTTAGCTGAAAACGTGAAAAAATATTAGAAAATGTTTGATATTTTTCTTATTTTTACTCAAAACGTAAGATTGTGAGTATTTACAATCAATGTTTTTGAGCAAAAATAAGAAAAATAGGTATAATACCCCTTTATACCCCAGTTTTGCTACATAAATATGGAGTATAAGGGGGCATTTATCGAACGGACTTGTTTCCCTGATGATCGTTGAATGAATAAAAAGGAAATTATAAGCAAGTCTTTCGTTTTATGATTCTGCTCCATCCTTGCATGCCTGCAAACTTAACTTGGATGCAATTAATGGACACTTTAAGTCTATCTAAAGTTGGGCTAAAATCCCTTTTACGCGAGTGTCTTTCGGAACCAGAATTTTATGGTGACTTGGTTTACAAAGTTAAGAAACGTATAGTAAGGAATGATTTTTCTTTTCAATTCAGAAAAATCATTACACGTCACAGACGTATAGGATATAACTTAAATGTTATGCGACAGTCTGCATGCTTAGTTTTTAACCCAACTTTAATTGCACGCCGGTGGGTCGGGCGTCAGACTCTATGATGGTCCCGACATAAAGCTGTTCATTTTAGTTGGTTGGGGCCGGAGCTTCTTGTCTGTTGCTTGGCCCACCGGGGTTCAACTGGTGTTTTTCTTTTGCTCCGGAGTCAGTAACTTATTTCGCGCCCAGGGATCACCATCGTCGGATAGCTTACTCAATCTGTGAGTCCTCCTTTTTATTCATCATGGTGTTTATCATTATTTATTAGTCCATGATGGTTCATTGACCAGTTAGAGATTCACTACGAGGACTGAACAACTAACTAAATGTTGTGAACCACTGCAGAAGCTGAGGATGAGGTTAGGTACCTGTAAAATTGATTTAAGCCCGCCAGTAATTTGATATTACTGATCGTTCCAAGGCGATACTTCTGTGGTGGTTCTTATTGTTTTATGTCTTGGTGTTTAAATTTTTGTGCTGTTGGCGCCTTGTGTGTGTTGTCATATTTTAGTTAAGTTAAGGTAACTGAGTGGCAACCTATTGGAAAAATACATGTAGCTGCTCATTTGGCTTACGATATGTTTTCATGGTATAAGTACCTGATTGATAATTTAGTTTTTTTCCCACCTCGGTTTTTTAGAGTGGAAATCTTTTTCTGATTGCGCCTTTTCCTGAACGTTGCTTACTTGAACCTTTTTACCACAGTACTGAATATTGATTTTTCAGACGCCGAAGGACAACTTACTCTGCAGTCAGAAGTGCAACGCGGTCGAGTTTCAAGCTCATCCAAGATTTTGTGCTTGTCCTTTTGACCGGCAAGAATGAAATATATCTCCCGAAAAGTATAGGACTGGTGCTAAATTGCCAATCAATTTCCAATAACAATCGCTGGGGGGGGGGGGGGGGTTAAGATCTTCAGGGAAAACTAACTTTTTTATTTGGATGCTGACTGAAATTCTAACTCGTTCAAATAACAGCTCATTCAGCAAACTTGTATTCAGTTGCATATAGTTGATTTAAACGCAGAGGACAGTTTCTTCTGACGGGAAGTAAAAAGATCGTCTTTGACTTGTCATATCAACAGTCAGGGAATCATATTGTCGCATCAATTCTAATTAGTTTGACACTTTAAGCCGATGTCCAGTAGTTCAAGAAATAATTAGAATTTGTTATTGGATTCTCTATACAAATGTCAACAAGGTTAACTCTGAATAACGGAGAATCATCTTTGTTACGAACCACGATTTTACACATTAGTATGACGTTTTTTTGTCTTGTTAGGTATATCTACTTTCTTCTCAAGTTCAATGTAACCGAGATTAGTATTCTACACATTAGTTTGTTATATACTCATCAAAAGAAGTTTTGCACCATTTAGATTGTTTCATATTTTTAAATGACATTTTAACTAACAAATTTTAAACCTAGCTTTTTGAATTTGCGCAGTCTGAAAGAGTTTGATAATGTGTGTGATAAGACCAAAAATTGTTGCGATTTTAGGAAAAGTTGAAAACTCCCATTTACTGTAAATGCTGAAAATTGGAAAGTCGAAAAAATTCCACAAAAAATGCCACAGCATTTAAAACACACTTTTGTTTCCAAATTTACACACAAGAGCTCCAAAGCTAATGATTATGCTTAAAAACAATTTAAAAAATCTCAAAAGTTTAGTAAAAATTCATTTTTTGACAAAATTGCAATTTTTGAGAAAAAATGATAAATATTGGAAAAAATGAGTAAAATCGAAATTCATTTCAATTTTGGATCACTATGAGATGTTTGGACACCAAAACCTGTTTTCTTTCTGTTAAAGGCAATCTCATGTAAAAGATGTTGCATGAGTACTTTTTTGATATGCAGCTTTTTAAAAATTTTGAATTTGGATGGGTTGAAAACCAGTACCTCCAGTTAAACATTAATGGGTGCTGCATGCTGTGTTTAAAAGAAAAACAATCCATTTTATTGGAGAGATGAAATACTAAACTTTATCTTAGAATCTTAAATAGTGTTTTTGTAAAAAAAAACAAAAAAAAAAAAAAAACAATTTTTAGTTTTTTGCTTTAAATGATTGCGTTCAGTATCTCGAATGAGGATGTGAAACAAATTCGGGTTTGGAAGCCCAGAAATAAAGATGTGGGCTTTTTGCTTCATCCCAAATTTTGTTGTCTTCAAAAACATGCATTTTTGCACATTTTTATTTAATCTTTTTAAGAAGACATATTGAATTGTCATTTTGGAAGTCCAGCCCTTTAAGATGGTATTAAGTTTTAAAAGTTTATTTGAAAAATATCTATACTAGACATTATTTTAAAATGAGAAAAATATTAACTGGTGCTATACTTCTTTTGATGAGTATAGTAAAGAAATCATTGCAATAAGAACGAAAGTCCTACTCACGAAAACGAGGTGGGAAAGACAAAGGATCTCGGAAGAATTCTATTGTGAGGTTGCCCAAGAAACTTTCAAAATCTCAAGTTCCAGGCACTGAAATGAAGTTTATTGCAGTCGAAAAATAAGTTTCTGTTGTATTTAGACATGCAATGTTGTGTGTGAGTCAAGCAGTGACTTCTATGAAAAATGGACAAAATCTTTCAATTTAACATAGATTCATATAGGAATTAGGAAACGTTTTATAAGACCATGTTCCCCCCCTTGCCCAATCAAAATATTTTGAATACAACTGTATTTTTGTAATTGACACATTATATCAAAATGCCATGTTTGGGCAAGGGGAAAAAGGCTGTCAAAAAGCCACAAAACCCATAAATGGGCTCAGCACAATTATTTGTAATGTACCAAGGCTATGGAAATATACTGTATATGTATGTTCTACCTGAATGAACAGACTACCTGTCCTATTTTAACAGGTATACACAAAGTGTACACACTATGATGCATATAAGTATACTGCGCAGAATATGTTTATCAATTTCTGACGCTTTATGTTTTATTTGAGATATGCCTCAGCGGACTTAAAATCTAATGTCACTTCAGCACCACACAATGAATTATTTTACCCTAATAAGATGCATGCAATATATTGTCAGAAGAACTTGCCATATGTCTAAAAACATATGGAGTCAATGTTCAAAAGTAAAAGTTGATTAATATATTTTGCACAGTTTATTTAAGGTACAGGTATTTGCATAAGTAATGGACAGTATTATTTACAGTTATCAATCTAGTAAAGATTATGTACATGTTTTTCCTGCATTAATCATTTCTACCCAAAACTTTAGGTTGCAATAAGCATATTGCTGTATTTTCTTGATAATCTATGGCAAAAAATATGTTTTCTGACAAAATATTTTTTTCAAAAAGTCTGACCCCCTCCATCTTTGACACAGATTAATGTTGCCGGTATGTAACATCAAGAGGTTTCCACCATGTTGTTGCATTTATCAAATGTTATATTTTAATGAGAATGCAACTGATATTCTATACAAATAACACAGAAGCCGCCAGAAACGCTCAAAATTTAGGCGGGAAACATAGACTTTCTTCCGAGATCCTTGACAATCAGCTACTAATACGTACAAAGAGAACATATTGAAAGTCGAGCGAGCAGAAATTTCCCAAAAGGTGGCCATCATATAATTGTGCATTATAATTTTCTTTTGACCGTGGCGCTTCAGCTCTCTGTTTGTAAATATTGGCGTGGCGGGATTCTACTTGCTTAAGACGTTTTTAAGTGTCACGGGTTGGGCGTACACAGGTCCTTTTGACTAGATCAAAATGTCATTACTTAAAATGTCTGTTGAAGTAGTCTGATCAACAAATACATTTATGTTTGCATAGATCAACTGCCACGTTCAATGAAACTAGACATTGACTATTTTGTTTATTTCTCTGAATTGATAATTTACGTCCCCGCCAACAGCTACGGTCATATCGGGACGTTGTATTCATTTAATCGGAAGTTTACCCAACGCTAAATGTCATAACATCCAAAATTATGAATAATTTGATTAAACCACTTTTCCTGGACAGTCTCAGATCTTCTAAACGGTTAACCAGTAAATATGTTTGTTTATCTTTATGCTAGTTTTGCGTACAGGCAAAAAGAGCCTATCTTTGTCTCGCGGCCAAATAGGCAGTGCTAATATTTCAAAGTTGGCAGCACATTTGCGCCTTTTTTGAAAGAATGTGGTTCATTTGCGCGCTCAATTTTCCCAGGTAAACGTATTCATTTGCGCATACAATTTTCTCAGGTAATTGTTACATTTGCGCACATCAAGATTTTTCAGGTAAATGGTATGTTCGCGCTCACAAGACTGTATAGACAAGCCAAGCCCTTATTTCCAGTCCAAGCTTTATCTTTCTCAGTCATTTCATTAGACATATGACATTCAAGGCACAAGTATAGCATGTGACGAATATGTAAATTAAAACCTTGAGAAAGTATAAAGACAGTGTGTGGTGATGCCAAATGGACAAAACAAAGTACCAAAAAATGTAATTATGTTTAACTAAAACTAAAATTGGCTTTTAACATGTTTAGACGTGACGCGCGATGTTCGTACAAATTTGTGTAACACGACGTTCACGTTCAGTTTGATTTATTTTGCGCTGAGCGATGCATACCCCATGTTTGTATTTTCGAGAGTTTTAATATTTCTTCTTTTTTCATGTGATCCTCCTATACTATTTTTTTCTTTCTCCACTGCGCAGTTCTGTTTTAAGAAGCTGATATGTGTGTTCCAATAAAAGTACGGTATCATGGCGTTCTGTGACGTACATTAACATGCGTTTACGTCAAGTGTGACAAAAATTCAGACTTGATAAATAATTTATAAAAAATAGCATTGTTTGTCGCACGTCAATGAAAATAATATGATTTTAAAGCTTAGAACATGAGCATTGTATGTCTTGTTTTCTTGCATTAAATTTTATTTATCTTACAATAAGGAAGATAGCCCTCTCAAAAACAACGCAAAAATCGCATTTGTGACATTTTTTCAGCCAAAAGTAAAGATTTATAAGAGTTAACTTTTCAAAGTTTTATAAATATTTCTGCATACATTTCAATCAGCTGTTATGAGCATTTATTTGGTATAAAAATAGTCTTACTCGTTAAATTTGTGTAATAATCGTTTATTTTATTTTCAAGTGCACCCTTGATTTTCCCCAAAGCGTGACACTTTTGGTACCGACAGTTTTTTAACTGCCAAAAATGGAAATGTGGTCCGAAATTAACTAAAATTATATCAGTGATATCTACATGCATTGTCATTATCCCGCCGTATTTTGATGGGAATTGGTTAAAAAAACTTCGGAGATATACATTTTCAAACCTTTTTAGCAATGCGCTTTTGTTACGCGTGACACGCTGTTTTGGCGTAAAAATGCATTTTATTTGTATCTTGTTATAATTTGCGCGATAAGAAACATGCATGAGTGTTGTTATGCAGTTGTTCATGCAAAGCGGATTATTTTGATATATAAAACATAGATATTGAGCCGAAACTGAGTTTGTTATTGCGTTTTTACTGATACAGCAAGCATTATTTTAAAATTTGTACGAACTTTGCGCGTTACGTCTAAAAGACTGACAGGAGTGTGTAAACCTGTGCGAACTGTTCCACCTGCAGGTCAGTGAACAGGGATAACAATGCAGATAGTTTATTTATAGTACCTTGATATAATAAAATACAAGGGGCTGGTAAAGAAAAGGCGCAAAAACACGCGCGCAAATGTAACCCTAAAACTATGCTCAACTGATATACATTTCTGTGCGCAGATGAAAATTTTGCTCAAACAAAATTTTTGGAAAATGTGCGCAAGTGTAATAGCACCATTCCCAAACTGCCATCTTGCATTGATTGTTTTATTCCCTCATCAAATACATTTATATACACTCCTTTATTTAAGTACGGACATAGTGGATTACATACATGACACATGGGAGATCATAACGCTCGTGTCATTAACAGAATGCGTCTGTTAGAAGCTGTTTCTGACAATTCGATTTTTACAACAATCATTTGCAGACTTGTGTTTGCCTGCTCTCACATTTTTACACACGTGAATTCATGACACATACGTACATGTCAGCATGTCGCATTGAATATTATGTTATAGACCATCTTATGTTTGGTTTTGTAGTAACTGTTTTATTGTTCATGTTTGTTTCTTTGTTTGTTTGGTTTTGTTTGTTTGTGCTTCTCAAATTTATCAATTTGTCCTTTGACTATATTGTACACTCGATAATAATGCTTCTAACTGCGAAACTGATCAGCGCCTTTGTTTTCACTACACGGACAGTACAATTCATCTTTCTACATCTAAAATTCCCAGTCTCTAGCCAGCTTCTGTGCTTGTACAGCTCGGTTTGTGTCGCACCTGTTCGAAAACCACACTGTTGGTTTTCTCATGACGCGGCTCATTTATTCCAGGACAACGAACTAAGTTTTACCATAATCTTAATGATCCGTCAAATATTGCCGATTAGGTTTACAAAGCACGCATAGAACTGTCATTGTAAAATGTGATACTTTCCTTGAATTGAATGTACACTAATGCACCGCCATTTTAAAACATCACGATAACATGTCCGTGTAATGTATGCACCCTTATACCCCACTTTTATACAGCAAAACTGGAGTATACAGGGGTATACCTGGTGAGGCGGTTCTAACGTGTACCCACAATCTGTGTTTTGAGCAAAAATAAGAAAAGTATCAAAATCAGTTTACAGCTTTAAAACTCTATGTATAGTGCATGGGCATATTTTTGTAATTGCCAAGACAATACAACTGAAGACGCAAACGTTTCAATGTATTTGTTTGCGCAAGAATTGTATTAAACCCATTGCTTTCTTATTATAACGTAGTGGAATACCGTTTTTAACTTAAAGGAATACATGATTTTTCGTTTCAGTTCAGAAAAATCATAACACGTTACAGACGTACAGTGTATAGTTTATAACTTGAATGTTATGCGACAGTCTGCATGCTTAGTTTTTAACCCAATCATGGTTGATAACTATGCTGCCTTCTTTCATTGCACGCCTGTGGGTCGGGCGTCAGACTCTATGATGGCCCCGACTTAAAGCTATTCATTTTAGTTGGTTGGGGCCGGAGCTTCTTGTCTGTTGCTTGGCCCACCGGGGTCCAACTGGTGTTTTTTTCTTTTGCTCCGGAGTTAGTAGGTTATTCGGCGCCCAGGGATCTCCATCGTCGGGCAGCTTACTCAATCTGTGAGTCCTGGTTTTTGATTCATTAGGATGTTAATCATGATTTATTTGATGACTCATTGACTAGTTAGAGATTCACCACGAGGACCGAACAACTAACTAAATGTTATGAACCACTGCAGAAGCTGAGGGTGAGGTTAGGTACATGTAAACCCGGTTTAAGCGCGCCGGTGACTTTGTGTTACTGATCGTTCCAAGTCGATACTTCTGTGGTGGTTCTTTTTGTTTTATTTCTTGGTGTTTAAATTTTTTTTGTGCTGTTGGCGCCTTATGTATGTTTTCATATTTTTAGTTAAGTTAAGGTAACTGAGTGGCCACCTATTGGGAAAATAGCTGCTCATTCGGCTTACGATATGTTTCATGGTATAAGTACATGTACCTGATTGTTAGTTTGGTTTTTTCCCACCTCGGTTTTTGGAGTGAGAATCTTGTTCTGATTGCGCCTTTTCCTGATCTTTGCCTACTTGTACCTTTCTTTCATATTCCGATGTGTTCAAGTTCATATTATGTACCTGCATAGGGCATCGGGTCATAATCCTAGAAATTTAAATTTTCATTCGACAGTGCTTGCGTTATCAGTCCATATTCATTTTGATAGCTCTTTGTCATCATGCTACTGCTGTCAGAGAAAAAAAAAGAATACACAGTAAAACACTAGGCGTGACTATACAAAATTATACCAGTTATTTTCATCTGTTTGTCAAATGTGATTTTTTTGTCAAATGTGATAAAAAAAAATAGTTCTTTGTATTTGTTATTCACGGTGACAAAAACACCAGGATTGCTGTGCTAAGTAGCATGCATGTTTGACATACATGTTTATCTAGTAACATTGTGTGCACAATATTGGTATTAACTATTTTGAGATTAACATGAACATTAATAACCATGCCTTGTCTTTAATTAAACGTCAATTGAATACCTAAACATTCTGTCACCTTTGCAATTTGGCATAAAAAGTAACTGAATTACATATGAAACAAATGAGTTAATTTCTACATTTATGGCTACATTACTTACAGTATACTGCCTATAGAACAAACAAATTTCTTGCTTCAGCTCTCTTACAGTAAGAGAATTGAATTAATGTTGAAGAGGAAACTTTTCAGAAACTCGTGTCATGACGCCAGGTTTGTTACTTCTTTAACTAAAGTATCCATCTCCCTGAGTTTTATTAAAATCGGATAAACAGATAAGGGAGTTAAATCAGTTTGAATATTCTTCGATTAACGTAAAATGAGGTGACCATTTTAGATATGTAGGAGTCTTAATGATGTCAAAAAGCTCTAAGATATGTGCACACTTATAAACGAATGCTTCTTATGCTTCATATGATGCAAAGTACTGTAAATCTGTGACATTCTGTTTCTTAGGATTTATCTGATGTACATTCTGAAAAATCTGTGATGCATGTATCTTGATTTTAAAAGCAACATATAGTGTCTCGTAAGTCTATGCAGACTGGAAATCAAATATACGCGTAGGAATAAGTTAGGGAACACTTTCAGCCCTTGGAGAAAGTTTGAAAAAATCCATTTTCCTTTCCTCTGGCGATACTGAAATTATCATCTCATATATTTCATACTTTGGCCTAGCTACAGACCAATTTATGGAAATTCACAACATTTCGTCTTTGTGCTATGGAGTATACAATATGCCATATGTGAAAAACTCCACTTTTACTAAATACAAGTTTGCCTTTTTGCTTCTGCACTCCGCAAAACTCAATTTTTGAAAGCAAAACAGGAATAAAATGTTGAATCTGATCGTTCTGAATGAATAAACGACTTCGGACCTAAAACTTCATGCTTAAACTCAGAACCAACTATTCATACAAAATCTACAGTTTGCATTGATTTCTATGGAAAGCAAAATTCTTGGAAATTTTGCAAATAAAGCCGTAAAAGAATAATTTCGCTAGGACACTTTAACCAGAACGTGCATGTTTAGATTCCTAAAGGGTCATGTCGAATATCTGGCCTATCATTTACTACAAAATGTATACCCAAAGAACAAAACGTGATCATGAAACCTACCCCCGGAAAAGTATGGACCTACCGCCGACAGTCGGTCAGAAAATAAATAAAATTAAAACTGAGATCCTTTAAGAGCAGTGAAAACATAAATGAGAAAGTAGATGGGCCATACCGCGTTTTCGACTTTTGAAGTCTCGTCAGTGACCCTTTAGAATTTATGATCAAAGTTCAACAAGCAATGTCTCAGCTTTATGATTATGAAAAATTACGACAATGTGAGTTCAAATAATGAAGTTATCGTAAAGACTAGCAGTGTGTTTCTTAAATTTAGCAAACATTTTCTGAATAAAAGATGGCAGTTCTCCGCCGCAGTTTTTGTTTGATGCTAACCATTTTCACATAGAAGCAACTTTGGATACTACAAATTTTGACAACTTATCAAAACATTTTTCATAATTTTTACAAAGAAAGATATTCACAATCTAAAGTTGGTGGTCACATTAATACAGGTGTTCCCTAACTTATTTCCATGTGTATATATTGCAGCTTGTGATAAATCTGTAAATATATTGTATGTATTTGATATGTGACACTCTAAAAAAATTATTAAACTTCCAAGTGTGAGGTGAAATGCTTTTTGAATATGCGGAGGCGATGCAGGAACATCAGATTCATTGAACCATGCACAGGCTAATTTTCAGAGTGTTGTGTTTTTGTAAACATTTCATCGCCATGATCAAACATTTCTGTTTCCATACACCAAATATTTATTTTGGGCCTAATTCATTCTTCCCGCAACAATGCGTCTTTTTTCGCAGACCTAACATAACATTTGTTTCAAAGGACAATAAACTCCATTTAACAGAAAGGTACAACAATTAAGAGTTATCTCTACCTGTTGACATTTGGGAACGCTGCTAAATCTATTTTTGTACAATTCAATTTTCATTTGTAATCAATACTACAGTTTAAAAAATTTCTTAAATTACGTGCTTTAAACATTAACCCCACGATTTTAGGCTTTAAGGGATTTTTACATCTTGTCTGTAAAGATCCTAGTCAGTTCAGAGTGTGTGGGGGGAGTGTCCTATGACTTTTTTAAAGTTTGTAATTTGTGAAATTTTCAAAGCAAAATTTAAAATCACACTCGAGAACAATGTCTTCCTTTCACATTTTATAACTGATGTATTATAGCGGAAGGAAAGCACGACGGTTAATACACTTTCAAGGTAATCGGAACTGCAATTTATTTCAATTACAAGTAAACGCCGTCATCCTAACAGGACTAAAACTTTGATGGAGTGTTAGAAATAATTCCTATGGAGTCGTTTAACTTTCTGGTATCATATTAAGTAAGATTTATTGTCTTACACGTAGGTCAATAAACTTTATGCCAATTTGGTAAGGCGTTGTAACAAAAGTTAGTTAAATGCAAAAAACCGCATTACCTTATTTCGTGTATGTACTTTCTTATAAGCTCAAAATTAAATTGTTGATGGTAACATCGATAGTCATTTCTACCGTATGAACAACATCGTAATGTTCTGCATAATCAGCCAAAACAAGTTAAGTGATCGAGTTCGGTCATTTTTATGTCCTATCCATATATTTTCAAGTTAACAAATAAAAATTAAAACATATCAGTAAAGAGCAGTAAACATATTAATGAGTAAGGGTGGATTATACCGCGGTTTCGGCTACTCAAGCCTCATCAGTGACCCTTTAGATTTGGCAATATGAAGCCAAAGAGAATTACTGTAAATTTGCAACTTTCAAGATAGTAGTCAACAATCCAAATTGGACCAAATATATCAAATGTTGGTTAGAAACTGGATCTAAACCGGTAAATGTCTGATTTCTCAGAATATCCTCGCTGATCTCAAAAGACCAAAAGGAAAATATAATTTGCAGTATGGATGATGTACGGGGAGACCTTTAAGGGCCGCCTCACGGCACAACGCCAGCTGCAGTAATAGCAAATAAAATTAAAACATATCCTTTAAGAGCAGTGAGCATATTAATGAGTAAGGGGTGGGTCATACCGCGGTTTCGGCTACTCAAGCCTCATCAGTGACCCTTTAGATTTGGCAACATATAGCCAGAGAATTACTGTAAACTTGCAACTTTCAAGATAGTAGTCAACAAAAAGACTAATATTTTCCAAATGGGGACAAATATATAAAATGTTGGTTAGAAAATGAATCTAAACCGGTAAATGTCTGATTTCTCAGAAAATCCTCGCTGAAAGGAAAATATAATCTTCACTACGGATGATGTACGGGGAGACTTTTAGAGCCGCCACACGGCACAACGCCAGCTGCAGTTTTTCAGTGTTTTGAGGTTAAGGTTTTAGCCCTACGGTCATACGAAAGAAAAGCAGCACAAACGTTCTACAGTCGAGCTGTAAGACGTTTTGCACAGGACATACAACAACAACAACAACAACAACAACAAAAAAAAAAAAAAAAAAAAAAAACAAAGCAAAGCAAAAACAACAACAACAAAAAAAAACAACAAAAAACAAAAAAAAAAAAAACGCAAAAATGCTAACCCATCAGCATAGTAAGCTTATTAAAGAACGCATTACTGCAAATACATTGTTCGGATTGGCGATGTCCACAGGTAAATTTTACATTTGCGCACATCAGATTTTTTTTCAGGTCAGTGGTATGTTTGCGCTCACAAGACTGTATAGACAAGCCAAGCCCTCATTTCCAGTCCAAGCTTTATCTTTCTTAGTCATTTCATTAGACAGATGATATTCAATGAAAGACCTGTGATAAATATGTGAATTGATCACTTAGAAGGTACATGTATAAATACAGTGCATGATGATGCCAAATGAACAATAAACTAAAACTAAAAAAATGACTTTTAACATGTATAAAGGACTGTGTAAACCTGTTCGAACTCTTGCACCTGCAGGTCGGTGAACAGGGATAACAATGCTGATATTTTATTTATACATGTAGAACCTTGTTGTAATATAATACCAGCGGCTGGCCAAGGAAAACACGCAAAAACACGCACACAAAAGTAACACTCAAACTATGCTCCAATGATATACATTTCTGCGCGCAAATGAAAATTTGGCAAATGCGAAATTTTTTCGAAAAATGTGCGCAAATGTAATAGCACTAATACCAACCTGTCATCTTGCATTGATTGTTTTATTACCTCATCAAATACATCCATATTAACTTGTTCGGTCATAGTGGATCAACGTTTGTGTCATAGACAGAATGAGTCTGTTAGAGTCTGTTTCTGACATTTCGATTATGCAACAATCATTTGCAGACTTCTGTTTGTCTGCTTTCACATTTTTACACACGTGGATTCATTACATATGCATTTATGTACATGTCGCAATGAATATTATGTTATAGACCATCTTTTGTTTGGCTTTGTAGTTTTATTGTTTGTTTTTTATTGTATTGTATTGTATCGTATCGTATCGTATCGTATCGTATCGTATCGTATCGTATCGTATCGTACATGTATCGTATCGTATCGTATCGTATCGGTATCGTCTCGTATCGTATTGTATTGCTATTTAAATCCTGTCAACGATTTTAGTCATGTCGGGGCGTAGTCATTGCATTAACCAGTACAAGTGTTAGTACATGTGTCGTGATCAAGGACGTAGCTTGGTGTCTGTTGCGTTAAAATTCCTCGACCTCGGGTCCTACGCTCTACAACTAGGACAAAGCTCCCCGTTGTATTTTAAGTCTAGGCAGAAGGATAAATGTTTTATTGTCCTTGAAATATGCACAATTTTTCGAACAAAAGGACTTTATTTTTCCAATTCTCAATGATTGCTTGCAATCAGTTTGCATTTTCCTAGTGTGAACTTCTTTCTGATTGCACTTTTTCCTGATCATTGTCTGCTTGTACATGTACCTTTTTAGTTCACCTGAGCCGAAGGCTCACAAGGTGAGCTTATAGGATGACCATGATCCGGCGTCCGTCCGTCGTCCACATTTTCAAAGATCTTCTTCTCTGAAACCGCTAGGCCGATCAAGTTGAAATTTTATGTGAGGCCTCCCAGGGTAGTGGCATTCAAATTTGTTTTTGCGATATCTTGGTCACATGATCCAGATGGCCGGTACGCTCATATATGGTAAAAAGCCCTTCAAAAAATTCTTCTCCAGAACCGGTGGGCCGATTTCCACGAAACTTGGTATGTAGCATTGGGGAGTCCAGTCCAATAGAGTTTGATAAAATCAACCGGAACAATAGTCGTATTTCAATATAGGCACATAAGCGAGCAATCGATTTCACTAGCGCTCAGGTAAATTTACGGAGACTTTCCGATAATATCCGATATTGGCCGGCGATATTCGATTATCATTCGGCTAATCTGTCCAGGTAATGTCAGTGTTGCCTGGGGACAGTTGTTGTAGGGATTAAAGATTTCATCGCTTTACTTTAGCAGCTTTCTCTGCAGCTTTCTCTGTGTGAAAACTTGATTTTAAAAGACTAAATGCATGACGCAGGGACCGGGGGTATTCATCTGCTACCCCCATGTCACTTCGGATGATATTATATAGGATATAACAGAGAACCAACGTAAACAAAATCATTCGTCTTGCAGACGCGGACACGCCTTTGCATTTTCAAGATGATTTAAGAAGCTGTATATTTTAATAGACTTCATTAGTTGTTTGTAACCTTATATGGAGTATAAACGTGTTGTTCCCCTTAAGAAAATATTTGCGCAGTAGTTATCATATTGTTAAAAATAAATTTAGAAGGCTATCAGGATCCGAATGTGAAAGACACATATAAGATAATACATTACGAAAACATGCCCAAGCAATATACAGAGATTTTTAAAGTTGTAAAAAATGAAAAAAATCAGTAGAAAAATCTCAATATTTTTCTTATTTTTGCTCAAAACATAGATTTTGTGGGTACACGTTAGAACCACTCGGCGAGGCGGTTCTAACGAGTACCCACAATCTATGTTTTGGAGCAAAAATAAGAAAAATAGGTATACCCCTGCAAACCCCAGTTTTGCTATATAAAAATGGGGTATAAGGGGGTAAATATTACACGGACATGTTTTCCTCATGATACGTTTTTCTTTATATTGAAATTAAATGTAATTCGCGCCAAATAAATGAATTTAGAATATTTATACATTTTCGCTGGGTAAAAAAAAAACTTTGATATTCACAGTTTATATATCATGAAAGATATAACCGGGCGGTGATGACCTGCACAGCGCTGAAACACCATTTTCCACCGGTTATTCTTCTTATCCAAGTATGCAGTTCAACCTTGATACAGTTTTAATGATAAACAATCTGGTCTTTGTCTGACATGGTCAGAAATGCCGACCAGAAAGTAGGTTTTCACGCTTTGCTGATTATAAGGTAGTTAAAACGATCATCATGGATGACTAGATCAGGGGTTAACACCTGACATCCAGCGTATTTAGGCTGTCGCCGCAAGGTATTTAAGGCACGCTTCTTATAAAAACATTCTCGCATGATAATTTGGCAGCGTCATGGGAAAGCTGTTTTGACAGTCAAAACTGATTCTGCATATCAGACAGGCTACTCTTAGCCAAGTCTGCATATAGAGATCTAGATTCTTAAAACGAAATTTCATGTTTAATTAAACTACATTTTTTTTTTTAATTTAAAAGCACCATGCGGTGTAAACCTGACATGCCTCAATAAATACAAACGGTTTATTTTCTATGGCAGGTCAAGAAACAATCGCATGTACAAGAATAAAATACCAAATGGGCCTCCGCATGAGAAAACAAGTTTGGTTTCCGACCAGGTCAGGCACAAACCGGCCTGTACAGTCACAGAAGCAGGCTAGAAGTTTAAAATTTCGTATTTAAGCGAAAACAAAGACGCGGAAACTTGCCATTTTCATTGAGAATTATCTCAAATTATTTCTTTGTCGTCAAGGATTTCATATATCGCATATAACAAAGAAAGAAAGAAAGAAAGAAAGAAAGAAATGAATGAATGAATGAATGAATGAATGAATGAATGAATGAATGCGCATTTCACGAATCCGTAATAACACATATTTAGGTTGATAAATGTAGGAGTCTTCTCTACTACGATACATGTATAATGATTAAATGTTTTTGTTTCGTGTCAAAATGCTTTGAGAAAGATATTAAAAAATAGATTTTAAATATCTTTGAATTCTTCACCTTGGTTAAATAAAGCATGCATAATGTGTTATGGCACAGTGTCATCACCATGCACCGCTTTCGGTAAATGAGTGATTATACTCGTTCGGTTTGCTCAATTATATCTCGAGTATGTGCGGAATACCTAAGTTAAATGGATTACATGTAATTTGATTTCTTTAATTGTTGTCGGAATTCAACTGTTCATGCGATGATCGCTTTAAACGTTTATGTTTGATGTTTTTGTTCTTTAATTAAAGGTTATAAAAGATGCTATTTTGTTTGGATTGACTTTGAATGACAGATATCGAGCACTCGTCCTGTTGCGGATTACAGCATCAAAAGAAAAATACAAATACCTCATGAAATAATTATAAAAAAGATTCTCATAAAAATTAAATGATAAATTAGATGAGTAGAACGTGATTGCGAATTTAACACAGTGTCATTACTAATTAACATTATGCAATCATGAGCGAGTTGACATCTGTGTTTTCAATTCGGCATCTACTGCCAAAAAAGGAGAAAAAAAATATGGTAAAGTTTAATGTTTTATTTCCGCAAAATATCACTCTCTAACTTAAGCCTATTAATTTATCCATATGAAATTCTTTATTACACTATCAGTCATCAAATACATTTCATTTTCATATTAGGGCAATAATCTTCGCCCACGGCATTAATACCTGGAAATTTAGTCGGGTCTTATCGGTGCATTTTACGGATACTCGCGGAAATTCCAGATAGAAAATAATATTTATTATTTTTTTGGTCAATGCTCAAACAGACCAAATTATCGTTGAGCTCCAAAAATAAAAAATACACCAGATTAAAGTATAATATTTCTACTACATTGGACCGTTTGTGACGCCTAATATTTATGTAAAATTATAGCTTAAAATTGTTGCTGAAGTCATGTACCTAGGCGTATTTAACCGCGTTTTACGGAAATTTTGCTATATATTTAATTAAATTGCGTACAACAAGACGGCCGTCCCCAAACAGACCATTTTATAATAGCGCTACGTCAAAAATTTAAAAACTGTGGTAAAGATAATGAATTATACTTTCTAACGCCGTTCGTGATATAAAAATATCATAAGAAATAAGAAAGTTACCAAGTGTTAAATATTTTTTCCCTATATGTTTTATACAATTTATTGGCCAATACCTGTAGAAGTGCTAGTACGAGTAAAGTACCCCATGGATGAACTTGGGATGACCTTGACCTATTTTACGGCAAGGTCAATATAAGAAACATAGGCTTTTACAGGGGAGAATGCGAAAACATTGTATATTTTTGAAACGATTGCAGCCTTAGTCGTGAAAGTTGCTAGATGGAGACAACTAATGGATTCAATGAAGGTATGTAAATTAAGGTCAAGGTCATTCCTTGACTTTGACCCAATGTCAAAATTGTCACAAGTTCAAAGTTCTTCTTCTCTGACACCGCTTGGCCGATCAAGTTGAAAGTAGTGGCATTGAAATATTGTTCGCGATATCTTGGTTACATGATCAAGATGGCCGCCACACACATATATATATGTTAAATACCTTTCAACAATCTTCTCCAGAACCGGTGGGCCGATTTTCATGAAACTTCTATATCCACCCCTACATAGTTTGATCAAATGATGACCCTTGGATGACCTTGACCCTTAAAACATAGGCTTTTACATGAAAAAAAGCAAAACAATGGATATTTTGGAAACTATTGCAACCTGAGACCTGAAGGCTGCTAGATGAAGACAACTAATGGAGTCAATGAAGGTATGTTATTAATTCAGGTCAAGGTCTTTGGAAACTTTTGCAGCCTGAGACATGAAACTTAGTAGATGCAGACAAATTATGAAGTCAATAAAAGCTCCAAGATCAGGCTTCAGGTGAGCGTTCTCAGGACCATGCCAATGGTCCTCTGGTCATGCTTGGAAAGTGTTTGACAATTAAATGTTTTTTATTTGAATTATCATTTCGCTTTTCAAATTTATCAATTTGCCATTTCGCTATTGTACTCTCCAAAGTAATGTTTATGACATTATGAATTACGCATACTCTTGGTCTAATATGATTGATCCAATATGGCTGAATGATCATGGAAGTGTTGCTTCTTTCTTTATATCTCACGCACGAGTACAAATGGATTTCTTTCACATTGTAATCTCGTGTAATACATTTCATGATATAAATTTGAATGGCATGTCTGTTGCTATTGGTTAAATGAATTTATTTTGCTGTATTTATCATTACGAAAACTTGCCCAGGCAATATATGGAAATTTTAGCTGTACAAATTGAAAATTTCATAAAAAATAAACTTGAATATTTTAACATATTTGCTCAAATGATTGATTGTGAGTAACGTGTACCCAGCAGCATAAAAACTACGAACAAAAGGTACATGTATACCCCTTAAAACCCCAGTTTTACAATATAAAAGTGGCCGGTGTTTGAAGGGGTATATATTTCATGGACATGTTTTCCTGATGATACGGTTATTCTATGAGCCTTGTTTATGCTGAAAAACGTTCATATATTCTAGACCAACGAACTTAGTTTTTCCATAATTCGTATGACCTGTCAAATATCACCGATTAGGTTTACAGAGCACGCTTAGAACTGTCAGTGTGCAATGTGATACTTACCTTGAACTTTATGTACACTTTGTACACCGTCATTGTAAAATCCATAGTTTGAATTGAGAAGACTACTGAAGACGCAAACATTTCAGCGCAAGAAGGGTATTTAATCAATTACTTTCATACTACAGGGCTGCCGCAGTGGAATCCGCATCTTTCATATTCTGATGTTTTAACGTTCATATTATGTATTTGCATAGTGCAGTTTAAATAACATCGGATCAGGAACCTAGAAATCCAAATTTTCATTCGACAGGGCTTGAGTGATCAGTCCATATGTATATATTTGGACAGCTTTTTGCCATCATGCTACTGCTGTCAGAGAAAAAAGAATGCACCGGGTAAAAATACTAGGCGCGACTATACAACGTTATACCAATTGTTTTCATCTGTTTTGTCAAATGTGATCAAATGTGTAGTACTCAGTCGTTGTTGTACACGGTGACGAAAAACAGCAGGATTGTTGTGATAAGTAGCATGCATGTTTGACATGCAATATTGATATTCATTATTTTAGATGAACACGAACATTAATAACCATGCCTTGTTTTTAATTAAACGTCAATTTAATATCTAACCAGTCTGTCACCTTTGCAATTTGCCATAAAAAGTACTCGTCGTAACTGAATTACATATGAAACAAATGAGTTAATTTCTACATTAATTCTTACATTACTTACAGTATACTGCCTATAGAACAAACAAATTTCTTGCTTCAGCTCTCTTACAGTAATGCCTAGGTCACACTAGCAATTACGTACGCTGCGGATAGTTGCGGATACTAAACGTAGCAATCCGCAGGAAATAGTGGGCGGGGCTAACTGTTCTTAATGAGTTCACGTAATTATGATTACCTTTAAATACGGATTCATACGGTATAGTTACGGATTTATTCGGATACATACGGAAAGTAACTTGTCGCCATACCTTTCGATACCATCTGTTACGTTTGGTCACGGACATGCACCTTCAGATACACATTTGTTACGCTCTCTTGCGTATAAAACGCTGCAATGTGATGTAAGTAACCGCTGTTTATTGTCAAAGTGCAGTCACACTAGCACATACGGATGCGACGGAGGCTACGGACAAGTCATACGTATCTATCCGTTATATCCGTAACAATTCGCATCGTATGCGTATATGACCGTAGCTGTACGTGTTGTATCGTAAGGGTCCGTAGCATCCGCGCCCAAATTTTGAAAAAAGTCAAAATTTCGATACGGACGAAACATCCGTATCTGCACGTGAAGAAATTATAGAACATAATATGCTTTAATTGATTGATTGCTTGATCGATTGATTGATTGATTGATTGCTCGATCGCGATCGATCTCTCGGTCGATCGATAGACTGATTGATCGAAGGTCGATCAATTGATTGATCGAGTGATTAACTGATCGAAAGTCTGAGTGATCGATCAAGACCGATCGGGTGATAGATCGATTGAGTGATCTTTCTTTTGATCAACCTATCAAGATATTGATCGATTGCGATCGATCGATCGATTGATTGAATCTTGACGGATCGATCGAGTGATTGATCAATCGAGTGAAAGTCGTAAAACAACGGAAATAACTTCTCATAATACTATAATTTGACATTTGTGTGTGCTTGTTCGTTTGTTGTTTCTCCAATTTTTTCTTAGATATTGCTGCCTGCTTCTCAGCCAGTAAAAGCAATGCAAAATCTACCTCTGAGGAATCCATATTTTTTCATATTGACTAAAGGAATGCATTGAACGCACATGCATAATTGTGAGCATTGGACGCACGGGCGATTCAGTGAGTAAGCGGTATACTTTTCATTACATAACTGTACGCCGACAAAGACCGTAACCGAACAAAATAGCACATATGAAACAGTATCTATCCGCAACAAATGTTTACGACAAGATACGTTTAGTTACGGAATAGATACGGTTTTTGATACCGATTAGATACGGACAATTACGGTTTTTTTTATCCGTGCCTGATTTTTGACAATTATCATATCTTGGCTGCGGATCGTCCGTGCCCTGTAAATGATGCACGTACAGATACGGACTTTTACGGATATGATACGAATAATTACGGACAGGACGGACAAATACGGAAGCCTTATCCGCAACGTCCGCAGCGACCGTAAGTGCTAGTGTGACCTAGGCATAAGAGAATTGAATAAGTGTTAAAGAGGAAAATTTTGAGAAACTGATTTCAGAATGTAGCCTGATTACCTGATTTCAGAATGTAACTTAATCTCTGCGATCATGGTATAGTACTCTTATTGAGCACAAGAAGGTGTTAAATGACTGCTTAAACTTTCAGATGCCGAGAAAAATGTGGATTTTAAGGTGCCACCCCTGTAAACTTTGGCGCAACGTAATTTTCGCGACGAAAAGATGGCTTTCCGGCTAAAAGTGTATATTGTGGTTCCTTTAGGTTTAAATATTGATGGGGTAAAGAGTTTCTTTTCAGTTCATCTTATGGCCCCGACATGAAGCTATTCATTTTAGTCGGTTTGGGCCGGAGCTTCTTGTCTGTTGCTTGGCTCACCGGGGTTCAACTGGTGTGTTTTTTTCTTTTGCTTCGGAGTTAGTAAGTTATTGGGCGCCCAGGGATCTCCAATGTCGGGCAGCTTACTCAATCTGTGAGTCCTCGTTTTTGATTCATCATGGATGTTTATCATGATATAATTCCAACTTAACTAATTTCCTACATTCTGATTGGCTGTTTGGAAGACTTTATACTTCGATAAAAGCAATGCGTAAGAATACTCAGTTTTCACCTTAAAAACGGCGCTATGTCACGTGATAACGTGACGTTTCTTCTCAAAAACGTCGACGTCATCAAATCTAAACGTCATAAAAACAATGGATAAACGCGTTTCGAAGGCGTCGAAAAGAATATTTGGAATTTTTATTAACATGGACACTTTTTCTTTTAACAGAACATCGTACGGTAAGTGTTTTAATCTTCCTGTTGTGTGTTGAAATTTGATGTTTGATTTTCTAATATTCCGAGCCCCAGTTCAAATCGACATGCCTTTCTATCGGTCCAGACGGCGATATTTTCTCCCAAAAGCACACTTTCGAATGAAGGGGAGACGTTTCAAAGCTCCTGCTTTGACAGCCTGCCTATAGCAGGCCAGTTATAGCTTATATTTATTGCGAGAAATGAGTTTTATGCTTTGGAAATTTTCAAGATGGCTGCCTCATGTAGATCCGTTTTGTTCTATTTTTCTTCCGCTGGCTCTAAAAATTTCAATCAATGTAGACAAATGCAGTGTAATGGGACAAAGTTGGAATTATAAGGAATTAATTATTATTTTTGTTGATTTTATCGATGTGTAAACTCAGGCGAATCACTCACAAACTTTTTCATAAAGCCCTTCGGGCTTTATTTAGTTTGTGAGTGATTCGCCTGAGTTTACACATCGATAAAATCAACAAAAATAAAATTCATTCCTATATTATTTGTTTGTCCATGATGATTCATTGACTAGTTAGAGATTCACTACGAGGACCGAACAACTAACTAAATGATGTGAACCACTGCAGAAGCTGAGGGTAAGGTTAGGATCCTGTAAAACCGGTTTAAGCCCGTCAATATTTTTATATTACTGATCGTTCCAGGGCGATGCTTCTGTTGTGGTTCTTATTGTTTTATGTCTTGGTGTTTAAAATTTTGTGCTGTTGGCGCCTTATGTATGTTATCATATTTTTAGTTAAGTTTAGGTAACTTAGTGGCCACCTTTTGGGAAAATAGCTGTTCATTAGGCTTACGAAATGTTTTCATGGTATAAGTACCTTACTGTTAGTTTGGTTTTTTCCCGCCTCGGTTTTTGCAGTGGGAATCTTTTTCTGATTGCGCCTTTTCCTAATCGTTGCCTACTTGTACCTTTTTATGTCAATTGCAATTTTGAAATGAATTGAAAATTGCTAAACTTAAGTCTCATAGTATAGATGTATGAGAAAGTTAAATCAGTTTGATTATTTCTCTATTAATGTAAAATGAGGTGACCATTTTAGGTATGTCGGAGGCTTAATGACATCAAAAGGCCCTAAAAATGTGCACACTTACACATTAACACAACGTCATTAAGTTTGTTAGAGTTAGTTTTGTTCTTATGCTTTCTTCGATTGGCAATTAGGTGCATGTACTTATGCTAAGAAAACATATCGTAAGACGAGTGAGCAGCTATTTCCCAAATGAAGTCCACTAAGTTAGCCCAACCTTACTAAAATGTGAAAAGGCGCATGTGAAAATTAAACAGCACAAAATTTCAAGACCAAGGCAGAAAACAATAAGAACCACAACAGAAGCATTGCCTTGGAACGATCAGTAATATAAAATTACTGGCGGGCTTAAACTAGTTGTACATGGCCATAACATCACCCTCAGCTTCTGCAGTGGTTCACAACATTTAGTTATTCGGTACTCATGGTGAATCTCTAACTAGTCAATGAATCATCAAGGACAAACAAATAAATTATGATAACCACCATGATGAATAAAAAACGAGAACTGACAGATTGAGTAAGCTGCCCGACTATGGAGATCACTGTGTCGCTATTTGACGTACTGTTGGAGTACTCCTGCTAATCGCACTTTAGATTTACCACAGGAATATCCGTGACCACCAATCACATGCGTCAAGGCATCCTAGATGTCAAATAAAATGCCAGGATAGTCCACGTGGTTGGAAGCTGTAGGCACGGTGTCAGACGATATCCAACTCCTGAAGAGACGACATAGGGTTAGGGTTAATGTTAGGGGTTAGGGTTAAGGTTAGGGTTAGAGTTAGGGTGATGGTTGGGTTAGGGTTAGGGTTAAAGGTCAGGGTTAGGGTTAGGGGTCAGGGGTTAGAATTAGGGTTAGGGTTAGGGTAAGGGTAAGGGTAAGGGTAAGGGTAAGGTTAGGGTTAGGGTTAGGGTTAGGGTTAGGGGTTAGGGTTAGGGTAAGGTTAGGTTAGTTTAGGCTAGGTTAGGTTTGGGTTAGGGTTAGGGTTTGGGTTGGGAATGGGGTTAGGGTAAGAGTTTGGATGCTAAGGGTAAGGGTTAGGGTAAGGTTAGGGTTAGGGTAAGGGTTAGGGTAGGCTAGGCTAGGGTTAGGGTTAGGGTTAGGGTAGGGTTAGGTTAGGTTAGGGTTAGGGTTGGGGTGGGGTTAGGGTTAGGGTTAGGGGGTTAGGGTTAGGAGGTTAGGGCTAGGGCTAGGGTTAGGGTTAGGGTTAGGTTAGGGTTAGGGTTAGGGTATAAGCTGATGTACGAAGATAGGCAACTTGCCCATCTTGGTTAGGGTAGGGTTAGGGTTAGGTAAGGTTATGGTTGGGGGTTGGGTTAGGGTTAGGGTTAGGGTTAGGGGTTAGGGTTAGGGTTAGGGGGTTAGGGTTTCGAGGTTAGGGCTAGGGTTAGGGTTAGGTTAGGGTTAGGGTATAAGCTGATGTACGAAGATGGGCAACTTACCCATCTTGGTTATGATCTGATTTTTTCCTTTCTACATTTTCCCTTTTCTGCTCTCCTTTACATTATTGATGATAAATAAAAATTAAAACTGAGATCCTCGAAGAGCAGCGAACACATTAATGAGAATGGTGATGGGCCATACCGCGGTTTCGACTATTTAAGTCTCGTCAGTGACCCTTTAGATTTGGCAACATGGAGCCAAAGAGAATTACTGAAATTTTGCAACTTTCAACATGGTAGTCGATACAAAGACTAGTATTATCTAAATGGGACCAAAAACTGTATATTAAACATTGGTAAGAAAATGAATCTTAACCGATAATAAATTTCTAATTTCTCATAATATCCTCGCTGATCTCAAAGGACCAAAAGAAAAATATAACCTGCACTATGGATGATGTACGGGGAGACTTTTTAGGGCCGCCTCTCAGTTGGGGTCTATTCAGAGATGCTAATCTTTAATATTGAATAACATGAGTTCGTATGTAATGTAAGTTCGGACAAACATATTTATTGGCCGAAAATTACACCTAACTGTGATCATTGATAACTCTGTATACAAATAGTATTTTTGAAAACCAGGCAAATCGCTGAAAAGATAAATCATTGGGTTAGGGTTAGTGTTACGGTATAAGGTGATGTGCGAAGATGTGCAACTTGCCCATCTTGGTTATGACCTGATTTTTTTCTTTCTACATTTTTTCCTTTTTTGTTCTCCCTTATATTATTAATGGTAAAACTTGTCTCAGTTGGGGTCTATTCAGAGATGCTAATATTCAATATTAAATAACAAGAATTCGTTTGTAACGTAAGTTCGGACAAAATTTATATGCTTTTTATATAGGTTTCTTAACATATTTCGTGTGTAACTTTATTTCTGACAAACAATATAATGTTTTTATATATATTACTAAGCATAATGCCGTATGTATCTTTAGTTCGTAGAATGTTTTCATTGCTCTTAAGGGAACTCAATCTATACTTTTATTTAGTTCGTACAAACAATATAATGTTTTCAGATATATTAATAAACATAATTTCGTACCCCTATCAGGGTTTTGGTCAAATAACTTAGGGTTTGGGGATTTTATTTAGGGTTTAAAAAGAGTTAAGCCCAATTGTTGTGAATCAATCATAAAATACGTCAACCTCACCCATTAAATTTTTCCCTTCCGGAAAAAATACGCCGCTTACTTTTAGGTAAGTGTTTTGTTTCGCCCGCCCAACAATGGTCCTGCCAGAAGGGTCCAATGTCATACCTGAAGTAAAATAAGCGAAATTATATTTCTAGCGGTTGTGGTTCGCGCGAGACGACACATATGATTTTCGAAAGCTAAGTCTTTTGTAACTATGCGAGAATCACAACACTATTTCTTTTCTTTTTCTTAAGAAAAATTAGTGATTCTCTGAATTTCGGTCAATGAAGCATAAGATATAAATTGTCATTAAAGTCGGGAACATTGTCTTCTTTTTACATTTACAACTGATTTATTACTGCGGAAGGAAGGAACGACACTTTCAAGGTAATCCTGTATTGCAATTTCAAGTAAACGACGTCATTTTAACCCATTTTTGACGAATGGATTCGTCCACCATTATCAGTTTGGTGAGTCCACACTAGACTACGGATTAGTTTAAAATAAGTCTATACAATTTTATGGGTATATTTTACGACAAAGCTCTTGCCATCGGCCGAATACATGTAGTTTCAACTGAACGTTAAAATTTTATGGATTTGTATCTGAAATGTCTATTCAGCGTAAAGTGATGACATATCAAGGTTGTAGGAGTTTGCGTTAAGTCTATGGGAAAATTTTAGCTGGGGCTTCACATTTTGGCCAGTTTATAAACATATCACATAATAAGTCTTTGAACTTCTAACACAAAGACGTCAAAAAGAAATTGGTAAACGTCTGCTTTCGGTTCTCCTTTCACTTCATTGAGACCGTGAGAAATACATTGCTCAAAATATTCAAAGGAACACTGCAGCACTTATTTGCATAAACGTACATGTATACTGCTATATATAGTACACCAACTTGCAATACATTTGAACGCATGTTCGAAAAATACCGGTTGTCAGTTGTTAGCACAATTTGAATAATGCCTCGAAATATTTCTGATTACAAAAATAAAAATAATAATAATATGGCACATAGTATTGTGACATATATGACGTATTTTGTTTTGAATTGCATGTAAACAGAGAAAAATGCAATTATTCACTTTAAATTGTTCTATGCTTCACAAAAGTAAAAGCGCTACACATGCGTGTATATTCCAGATTGACTTTGTGTTTAGCGATTCATTTTATTGCAAAACTTTTATTAACGCATCAGAATTTCATTTATTCACTACATGTACATGTATAACTTGCATTTTATATTGATTCTTTGAAAGCAAACAGAGGCGTACCTAATGCATTTTAACAAGCAAGGGGTCAGAAAAATGTCATTTATGTTGAGCGTAAAATCGAACTGGAAAAAATAAGCGTATATGTACATTATCCCCAGTGCATGAAGCTTACCTCGGCCGATTTCATTCGATCATTTTGGCGAGTTCTGTTACACTTGTCATTTTGCGATATTTTGGAATTTGTGAATTTTGGCATTTTCGCTGAATGTCCTCCACCTATTAGGACTTCTCGAGTATAATGATATACAAATGCTGCATAGGTAGCGTCTCAATATGAACATAGCTGATGACTAGGACGTAAAGCACACAATAACAAACAACAAACAAACAAACATCAGCTTATATTTCATGGATTCTGAGGATTTTATCAGTTTTATTTACTTTTATTTCCATTACGAAAACTTGCCCATGCAATATTCAGATTTTTTTTAGCTTTAAAAACTGAACATTTTCAGCTAAAAAAATGATATTTTTCTTTTTTTGCTCGAGGCGGTTCTAACGAGTACCCACAGTCTATGTTTTGAAGCAAAAATATGGAAAATAGGTATACCCCTGCATACCCCAGTTTTGTTATATAAATAGGGGGTTCAAGGGGGTATACATTACACGGACATGTTTTCGTGATGCGACATCTTTAAGACTTGACCTGTTAAGTTTTTCGAAAATAAATATCGTACATCAGAATAATCATCTGATTTCAGAATTTTAAGTACATTTATATGTACCTGTATTGCTCTGATCTAAATTTACGACTAAAGGCTAGCTAGATTCGAATTTAATGCCGACGTGTAATTCCACGCCCTTGTTAACTATAAACTGAATCCCTTGCATCGCGCTTTGATTTTGAATGGTTGTTAAACAACAAAGTGCTTCAGGAATAATGTATTTTTATGGTTTCTTTAATTGATCGCTGTGTTTGTGATTATACTGAACAGGAAATAAACTTCCGAGAATGTTTATATTCGTTTTGGTTTAAATTGCATTCAGCAACTTCTCTGATACAATTTAAACATTATATAATTGAATTTGCTTGGAGATGAGTATCGAAAGGAAGACATATAGCTATCTGATGACAAATCCCTTCTTACAGTTGGACATACTTGCTGGCAGCCTTTGTGTGAATAGTGTCAAACTTAAAACAGTACTTATGGTAAACCAATACATCACATTAACAAAGATTTGTGCACATCTAAAAAGTATTCAAATAGCCCTAGGGCCAGTAGCCAACTATTTGAACGGATAATTCCAGGTAGTCATCCCAGGCGCTTAAGGTCATCGGTACCAATTAACGTTGTACGTACATGTATCATCTACATCCCATTGCAATAACTGGTCTTAGACTAGAAATGTTATTATAAAGTTATAGTGATGTTATTTTAACATCAAAAACATGTTTCCGTTGTGGAAATTCGAAATAGTATGAGAAACACATTGATTGTCCCAATAAGAATATAGTACTTGCAACATATTTATCCTTAAAAAGAAAAAAACGCATTTTGTTTGGTGTAAGTTAAAGGACATATATGGCATCGTCGGCAATTAAGTTATAGTAGTGTTAAAATGCGGATACAAAATAAATTATCTTAGATAACTATTGATTCTATCGACACAAAATCGTTTGAATGTATGCATCTATAATCTGAGCACCTACGTTTTTATCTTTTTATTCGCATGAAACACATTTCAAAATGGTGTGGCTTATACGCTTTAATTATTACAGAGAATGTTCTGTGATACAATAGATATCAATCTATCAAAAATCTTTGCTATACTTAATAACCAATAATTCTTTTAGACGAGGCAAAATATTCTTATTTTACGACCTTGTTATATGATTTATGTTGCCTCCAGCTGATGGCTTTCTAATGTACTTGAACTGACAGCCAAGTACACAATGCTGAATTCGTGCAGTGATTTGTATATGTAAAAAGGAATGAACAAGTATTTAATACATGTACTTTATTAAGTTCATGGGCCTAATAAACGCTCTTAATGAAAAGACAGTGTAATTAAAAACCTTAGCAAGAGTATTTATTTATTTTGTCTGTTTCTAAAACGAATTTGTTTCACACGACAAAACTTCTGTTTACAAACATGTTTTTCAACATGGGCGGCAAATTTGGAATATCCTAAGTCCGTGATATCACTTGTTTAGAAGTTCTCGCCTTACAGTTGAGCCACACAAATAAATTACTGGGTTGTTAAACATTCTGTAGGCACAATTAAATGGTTACAACGGGAAAAGTTAAGAAATTAAAACAAATGTGGGGGGTAAAGCGAGATGAGTTCAACATTACTGTATCTCACCACATTTATTTCACATACCATTAAAATGAATTCCACAAAGACGCAAAACTATATACATGTAGTCATGAAAACAAAATGAACTGAGATTTGCGTTACTGTGTGAAAAAGTCAAACCAGAAATAGATGAAATTGAAATAGCCCAGGGTAGGGAAATGTTGTAAACTTGCTTCCGTTTTTCATACGTGTTACCTATAGGCGAGCAAGCAGCTGGGCTCGAAAAGCCAAGCTGTGGCGCCGAAAGCCGGCGCGCCATCGGGCCCTTCGGGACATGCCGTATCAACGTCGCATGTTGACACATTATAGGTACAAAAACAACTTATTAAACATTTTACAAACCAAGTTAATCTTTATAATACACTATGAGGAGTATCCTGGGTGGCATCATATACATGTAAACATTAAAGTCAGATACATTGTACAATAATTAACGAAACCCGTTACAAGTACATGTATATAAAACAAATACGACTACTAAGGACTGAATAAAATGGTGTCATGGCGTGAAAAGCTTTTAGCCAGAAGAGTCAACAAGTCAGTTAGATATGTCATTGACGTGGTCAGCTTCTATTTATTTTTGTCTTACATAGTCCCTATTTGAATTGCTCTTACACAGGCAAAGTCACGAAATGAATGTTCTTTTACTTACAAAACTACTCAGCTAGTTCTTGCAACAGGAAAACGTGTGAAATGCATACCCCCTTAAACCCCACTCATGACATCCTTATTTGGGTAAAAGTCTCATAAAATGACGGCAACGTCCCAACATGACCATAGCTGTTGACTGGGACATTAAGCATCAATTCAAACAGAAACAAAAACAAAGATCTCATCCAACTACGCTTGTTACATATAGTCATATTATAGTATAATACTTACGTCCTCTTTAAAAGAGTGCCAGCTGCTTAAATGCTTATAGTAAAATGTCTTAAAATAAGGCCTCGGTGACGAATAATTTTGAATAAACCAGACTTTGTAGGTCGTTCGAAACGGAACTGCATGGTCGAGTAGCAGGCCAGTTGCACGCATAAGCCTTCCAGGCGCACTCGCGTGTGTACACGCCATGAACCCTATGTGAACCTCCTGTTGGGAAAGAATCATTTATTGACAACTCATTATTCGACGATTTTATGATCTCTAGAAAAAGACCGTCGTCGATTGCATGTCTGGCTAAGTACCAACAGTAACATTTTAGTTACATTGTACATGCACCTGAGATTTATAAAATGGGCCGCCTCGTGGGAAACCAACAATGTATTTCCGAACAGGTCTGACACAAACCGGCCTGTACAGCTACAGAAGCAGGCTAGAAGATTGAAATTTTGGAGTAAAGTAGAGAAGGAATTGTACTATCCGAGTAGCGAAAACAAAGACGCTGATCAGCTTCGCGGTTACCGCGAAGCTGATCTGCGTCTTTGTTTTCGCCTATGCAGATTGTTCGTTTTCCCATGTGGACGCTCAAACGTTTCGAAGAATTTCATTGATTCTCAACAGTCACAGTAAAACTTAATACTTTAGGCAATTCAAAATTATAAAATATGAATAACATGTAAAGTTCCAAAGGCACTGTTCTGTTGTCGGAGTAGGATTTCTTGTGAATGTCCGTGCCTAATCCCATCGAATTTAATTAACTGTTTCCAGTGAATGATACAGACATTCAAGCAATTCATGTTTCTGGCCTCGGGTTAAGGTGTTTATGTATCTATTTCAAGACATCTTAGGTCTTACTATTGTAGACGAGAAAGATGAAGTAAACCCGATTATTTACGCCGCAAAATAATTGTTTCGATCTTTTTACTGTGTATGTTAAGTTGTGTCTGTTTATTATAGACAACGCAGGTCATCCGTTATTTTGTATGTATCAAAAAATATTCCTACTAAAAACAAACGGCCATGCTCTCGGTACATGTGAAGTGCATAAATATGAAAAGTATTATTAATAAAAACTGTGGAAAATTATTTAGGGAGGTATGGGCCATACCGGTGTTTCAGCTACTGTAGTCACCTTGTACGACTTTTAGCTGACTGAGCCGAAGGCTCGTGGAGAAATTATATGATGATATGATGAAATGATATACATGTTTACAAATTTAAGAAACTTATAGGAAGTAATGATTTTTCTTTTCAGTTTAAAAAAATCATAACACGTTACAGACGTATAGGTTATAACTTGAATGTTATGCGACAGTCTGCATGCTTAGTTCTTAACCCAATCACGGTTGATAACTATGCTGCCTTCTTTAATTGCACGCCGGTGGGTCGGGCGTCAGATTCTATGATGGCCCCGACTTAAAGCTATTCATTTTAGTTGGTTGGAGCCGGAGCTTCTTGTCTGTTGCTTGGCCCGCCGGGGTCCAACTGATGTTTTTCTTTTGCTCCGGAGTTAGTAAGTTATTCGGCGCCCAGGGATCTCCATCGTCGGGCAGCTTACTGAATCTGTGAGTCCTGGTATTTGATTCATCAGGATGTTTATCATGATTTATTTGTTTGTTCTTGATGATTCATTGACTTGTTAGAGATTCACCACGAGGACCAAAGAACTAACTAAATGTTATGAACCTCTGCAGAAGCTGAGGGTGAGGTTATGGCCATGCAAAATCGATTTAAACCCGCAGTAACTTTGTGTTACTGATCGTTCCAAGTCGATACTTTTGTGGTGGTTCTTTTTGTTTCACGTCTTGGTGTTTAAAATATTTTGTGCTGTTGGCGCCTTATGTATGTTTTCATATTTTTAGTTAAGTTAAGGTAACTGAGTGGCCACCTATTGGGAAAATAGCTTCTCATTCGGCTTACGAAATGTTTTTATGGTATAAGTACCTGATTGTTGATTTGGTTTTTTTCCCACCTTGGTTTTTGGAGTGGGAATCTTTCTCTGATTGCGCTTTTTCCTGATCTTTGCCTACTTGTACCTTTTTAGCGCCCGTCGTTGTCGTCGTCGTCGTCGTTGTTGATTATAGTTTTCCAACATCTCCTCTGAAACCTCAGGCTCTTCCATGTTTGTAACCCAAGAAAGTGAATCAGGATAACATGTCCGTGCAATAAATACCCGCTTTAACCCCACTTGTGTTATAGTGAAAATAGGGTTTGTAGGGTATACCTATTTTTCTTATTTTTGATCCAAAACATATATTGTGGGTACTCGTTAGAAACGCCTCGCTGAGGCGGTTCTAACGTGTACCCACTATCAGTGTTTTGAGTAAAATGATTAAAATATATTTTTTGCTGGTGAAAATGTTCATTTTTTTTTCAGCTGAAAAAATCTCTGAATATTGCATGGACAAGTTTTCGTTATAAGTGCATAACGCTGCTTCTACGAGTATCTGGTGTATCCTACAAAGCAATGTAATCTTTGACTTGAGTGACTTGAGATATGCCTGTGATCAATCCAGATTTTGCAGAGACAAGAGAAATTATTAATATGATGGGAACTACATTTTGTCTGCATAGTATGCAATTTCCATAGGAACGCGCGACGCTCATCTGACTGATGGATCCCGCGTGTGTATCAGAAAAAGTTGAGTAGCGACAAATGTACCTGTTGAGCGTTGTATTTCTTTTTCTATTCAAAAAGACTTATAACTAAATACATAAGTGGGTGAGCAAACAGCAGAAAGCCAGCAAAGTCACACTAGAAAATGCAAGACTGGAAAATTCAAAATTTAACATTGAGACATGTAGTGCAATATATATACATGCACCTGTACTAGCTTGTACAGGTACTCACGAAATGTTCGCTTTTGTATTGTTTGGATATTGTCTTGAAATCACAGATTATCAGAATTATATAAGAAATGTCCTGCCAAAGGCCATGACTCGTATTTTTGAGTATTTTAATTTTGCCGCCCCGGAGCTTGTTTTCAAGATAATTTCCAAGTTGAACACACATTAAGCAGATTTATGCTCAAAGGTAAACATTGAGAGTAATTGAAAATCCTTGGCCACAGAATTACTGCCATTTGAATGTCAAATCTAGTTTAAGTTTCATGGAATTTGTGGACTCTCATACCTGTTTAGAGAAACTGTAGACAGGTCATGTAGAATATTACGTGGATGCTCAGCAGGGACCGTTATTAGTTTTGTAATTTGCCATTGTTTGTGAATACATTTTGAGATGCTTTACATTGCGTGCGATATATGGGAAACAGAATAATAGTGGTCATTAATGTAAGTGTTGAGTATAATTATTTTGGATACAATGTTTGATTTTGCAATTTTCTCCTAACCAGGCGTTTCCTCCTAAACTGTAAGTCTGTTGATAGTCATATCGTCATAGAATCATGTTGTCGTATCGTATCTAATTAGCGTGATGATTAAGCAGATATCTTAGACTAGTATTTTTAGAAATAATTAGAATTTGAGCCTTTGCGTGAGAAACTAACTATTTGGGTTGCGACCAGGTCTGACACAAACCGGCCTGTACAGTCACAGAAGCAGGTTAGAAGCTTGAAATTTCGGATTTTAGATGATGTACTATCCGTGCAGAGAAAACAAAGGCGCTGATCAGCTGTGCAGTTGATATACCTCATTTGTTATGTGATGCTTAAGGCTAATACCAACAATGACAGCTCAAAAGATAGAGGAATCCCGTTTAATACCAAATACAATTTCAAACACCTACATGTACATATCGTTCGAGCTTTGTGAGCTTATCCGCCGGTATACGTTTCTTAACTGAATTCAAGTTCAACGTAATTTTGACGTGCGGCGATCCTTGAATGGTGATGATACTTGGTGCGGCGATCCTTGAATGGTGATGATACTTTGTACATTTCCTGTTTTAAGATGGTTGTTTACTTGAAAATGAATTTTCAGAGCATAAAAAGCAATTTCTATTATTTTTGACGTCCCCCTAGGTTGTCATAATGCTTAATTACTGATCGATTAATATACATGTACATGTAGCTTTTATTATTGGTGGCCCCCGTGGCTTGGTTGGTGAGGTCGTCCGTGTGCATTTTTGGAAACGTTCTGCATAGCATGTTGTGAAATGTATCGATGGACGACGCAAATCCTCGGAACAAAGGAAAACATACACGAGGTGGTAAAAACTGGATGATTCTGACTTAAAGTTTGTAGCTCCGCTGCAAACTGTCACTATGCTTATCATACGCGATGGATAACCTTTACATACATGTACACCAGCTGATGCTCACTCCTAAGTGCAATGAGTTTGAGTTATTTTGATAGAAAGTATATTATCATAATAGATACATGTAGTCTAAGACTTGTATGCACTTGAAAGAATATAAGTATTTTTAAACGTATTCTGTTTTAAGAAAAAAAAAAGTTAAAAATGGTTCTGTTTATTACCCGTAAGTTTTATAATTCACCTGCAAAGTATAAGTTACACTGTCACATAATGAAAATATGTTGGTGGGAGTGTCGTCTGTACAATAAAAACGCCATTTTAATAATACTTTTTAAGAGGTCCAGGACATTGTTCCCGTAGGATGAGAGCACCCATTGCAACCACACAATGTATGCCCTTCATGATCGGAGCTGAAATTTAAAATTTCCAGAAACCAGTACTCGGCTTCTATAATATTTCGGAATGTATGTCCCTTGCATAATTCATGACGTTGAAATGAAATGAAAATGGACATCAAGCGCAATAAAATAATACGAGCAAACAGAAGACGGGCGATAACTGGACTCTGATGCATTGGAATATTGTAAGCATATTTTGTAAGCCCTGTCGCAGGTGAGCTAATATAGCATACAATTACAGAAACATATATATGAGTTCTCATTTTACGAGTATAATTCTGGCGACTTTGGCTAGTCATTATTAAATTTGTTATAATTGCAGATCCAGCGGATTTTAGATATCAACAATGATATAGATATAAAGAACATGGACCGAATACAATTTTCGTTCGCTCAACAATATGATTGTGTTTATGCTATCATATGCACATTATTTTTATTTAGTACACTCACTTTTACAGAGAGGATACAATGTTTATGAAACATCCTTCTTCGCATGTAGCCTGGCTAGATCAACATGCTGTAGATCAGTAATTATTGTTCAAAAACATAAAACAGTTTGCCAAGTGAAGAAATGCATTGAATTTAACAACATTATCAACATGATAGTGTTTTATTTTGACTTTGTATTCTGAGTCAATTGTGATTCAGATAAATCATAATAATTTCCATTCTAAGGGGATTTGCCATATAATTTGATTGATCATGGAAGGAAAATACAGCTCTGTAACACACACTTTCATTTTATACGTAAAGACAACCGGACAAAGCTCAGTACGAAAAGGTCGACCAATCTCTCAATATTTTATATAATGTCTTATTTTTGAGCTTCTGGAACCATGAATATACTATGACAAAATTTCAGAGTCTACATTAGACCAATCACTATTTACTATGGATGATGCGGACATTTTAGTACCCTCTGCTACTGGCCTCATGTCAAAATGTTTTTTTCTCTTAGGTCATAGAAGTGTTGTTGAACTGCTGAAGACGAGAAAGTTTTAGGAGTCCATTTTCTCTGCCACAAAATATTTAGTATGTTTCGATATTTATTCAGTGTACATGAACCAGTAGTAAACTGTATAGCTGTAAACAACATTGATCATGTACTGTGTATTTTGACCGCTGTAATCTAGACATGGTCAGTTTGGTTGGTATATACATGTACATGTAGCATTCCATTAAATACACATGAGCATATTTTAACTAATTTAAGCCTGGCCTACATTTTGACGGACATAGGCAAACAATATAGCCCTGATAGGGTACCGCGTTCTGCTATGCTTAGAGGACTTTCGTCGATAAATGCAACGAAAACCAAAAATCATTCCTGATTCCCCTTAAAATGAAAGTGGACTCATCCAAATGATAATGTTGGTTGAATCCATTAGTCATTAATGCTAAAAATATCTTTTCTTTCAATCGGTTGTAATCTATAAAAGCTTAGCAAAATGCTTTACCACTTTCTTTGAAACTATCGATAACGAAACGAAAACATTATATTTTCACCAAATAATAAAATTGCTACATCCTGGCGGGATCGCCAAATGTCACAAAAACTCTTATTTTTCCAATCATTGAAGGCTAGATTACATGATAAAGGACCCAGCCACATTATTATTTTGCAAGATGGAATCAGTTCGAATGTTCTCTTACCGAAGGAAACCAGTTCGCAGGTTCGTTTACAAGTACAAATAAGTGCGAATGACATATTCGTTTGTTCCTTGAACAAAATTGAGCCGCCCAAGGGAAAACCAACAATCTGCCTACGCGAAAACAAAGACGCAGATCAGCTTCGCGGTAACCTTGAAGCTGATCAGCGCCTTTGTTTTTGCTACACGGATAGTACATTTCCTTTTCTTCTTAACTCCAAAATTTCAAGCTTTTAACCTGCTTCTGTGACTGTACAGCCTGATTTGTGCCAGACCTGTTCAGAAACCACATTGTTGATTTTCCCACGAGGCGGCTCAATTGTCAGCATGCATGATAAATGCTTATTTTTGTCTCTGTATTCTAAGAATGAAGAAATAAATCCGCTTAAATGGTATCAAGTGTGTCTTTCTAAGACGATTTGTCATCATATTTGCTTAATAAGTAAAGTGAAACACATACAATGCATGTTTTATTCTTAAGAACATACAGGCGAAACTCAAAACATAAAGGTCGAGAAGTTTTTACGGTTCAGTTATTTTTTCTTTATTTTCGGGAAATCTCCTGCATGGAATGTGTTTTTTAACTTTGAAGCGGACTTTCTTGATATTTGTTCATGTTCAGGTTAATCATCCGGGAAACAAACACCGAGTTTGCTATTACACATAGTTGTGTTTACGTCATAGGTCATAATGAGCGTGTTTTCGCAATGCACCTAACTTCGGAAATAACATTTTGCTTAACTCATATTAAAGATGCATGTTTGTCTGTCAAACGCAGCTTAATGTGATCATTTTAGCAATATAATGCTTTCTTTGAAAAATGTATCTACATTTAGAACACTTTCCGACAAAAAAGTTCTCGAAGTGCTCTCAGCGACCCGATAAAGTTTACTGAACTTGTTTACATGAAAATGATCGAAAATGTTTGCTGCATATGATAGGAAAGGTCTAGAATTTCAAAACAAGATCGCTTTTTCCGAATTGAGGTTTAGTCCGAACTATCAAATTATCCTGCGACGTCACCGTCGTGTATTCGATTGTTAGCTTACGCGTAATTTGTTTCCCGACGGTGTATTTAGATTATTGGTCAGCTTGGAATACTTAGAAAACATTACAGCGGTTATTGACTAATGTTTTGTCAGCGTGTACGTTTCAATGTTAAAGATGCTATACAGCCCACAGTTGCTGGTTAGTATTTTCTTTGGAATCCCAGATGGCATATTGTCTTCTGACAAGTAGTATTAGAGAAATATCAGACGTCATGGAATCATATTTGGGCCGCCACACACGAAAACGATAATATGCTTATGAGACATATGCGAAAACAAGACGCAGATCAGCTGTGCAGTATCTACACAGCTGATCAGCGCCTTTGTTTTCGCATCTCGGATAGTTTAATTCTTCTTCAACTTCAATTCCGAAAATTTCAAAAAAAAGTACAAGTAGGCAAAGATCAGGAAAAGGCGCAATCAGAAAAAGACTCCCACTCCAAAAACCAAGGTGGGAAAAAAAACAAACTAACAATCAGGTACTTATACCATGAAAACATTTCGTAAGCCGAACGAGCAGCTATTTTCCCAATAGGTGGCCACTCAGTCACCTTAACTTAACTAAAAATATGCAAACATACATAAGCCTGTAGCCTACTTCTGTAACTGTACAGGCCGGTTTACATGTATTTCTGACCTGGTCGGCTACCCCGAAGACCGGTTTTCTTGCGCCAAGGCTCATAATAAATATTTTGTATCGTATCTTATTAGTTAAAGTTGATTAATGTCGATGTCTTGTAGTTCTAGAAATAATTAGGATTAATTATTTGATGCCTTTTACAATTGCCAACAAAGAAATTACTCTTAACAATATAACAATAGATTTAATAAGACAGAAGACAATTTCATGATACGTCTAGAACGACGCTCGATTTTTTCCTGTTTGTTTATACTTTTCCAAACTAAAGAAAGCCGGTTATAAAATGTACGTGTTATTTTACTAACTGATCCAAGACAGTTCTGCTGTGAATTATCTTCATGTTTTCTGTTTGTCTTCCTCTCAGTTTTGCTTGTCGCCCTTGAGTATGGTTGATGTTGGCCGGGTGGCTGCCTTGTCGGGTTTTGCTCTTCATCTGTGTCGTAACATGTTTGTAATATTTTGTGATGTTTTCTCTGTCCCACCTAGAGTCTGGTTTGGGGATTTAAATTCATGAATATCAATATTTGTGCCTTCTATTCATACATGGGATAATTAAAAAACAAAGTATGTAAACTTTAAAGGTGGTTCAATCTCGCAAGCTGGGTTAAATCTTAACTTGCCATACAAACCGATAGGCACACTCTTAGACTGCTTCTTTACTTTAATGTAAAGCGAATTTCTGGAAACCTAAAACCGGACATATGCAATTATCTTATTACGACGCAACACATCTTTTTGCGTCTCATCAATAATTCATGCTGGCGGAAATCTCGGAAATAGACTAATTGACAGTAAAGTGCCAGTTCGATTAGCGAAGTATGAGATTTTCTCGGATGTAATAGTCCCAGAGGGGAGATATCGTTGTTCTTTATAATCAGAACGCAATAAGGCAACCCACCTAAACAAATAGATACCGCTCCTAGACATAAAATAAGCCACACGTTTTAATTGTTTTCTACATGTATAACAGCGATTGCATGTGTCGTTTCTATCTGAATTATTCCTAGACGGCATGGATTCTGAGTTCTGGATACACTACCCTCGTTGATCAAACGTGTAATCCATTATATTGTCCGAGGGTACATGTACCACACACTTTGATTTTATACATAAGGACAACAGGACAAAGCTCAGTACGAAAAGGTCGATCAATCTCTCAATATTTTATACCATGTCTTATTTCTGAGCTTCTGGATGCATGAATATACTGACAAAATCTCAGTGTCTACAGTAGACACAGCGCTGTTTACTATGGAATGATGCAGACATTAAGTACTCTCTGCTACTGGTATCATGTCAAAGATCTTTTATTCTACTTCTTGACATTTTAGGTCTTAGAAGTGTTGTTGAACTGCTGAAGATGACAAAGGTTTAAGAATCCAATTTTCTCTGCCACAAAATAGTAGTATGTTTCGATATTAGTTCTGTGTACATGAACCAGTAGCTGTAAACAACATCGATCAAGTACTGTGTACTTTGACCGTTGTAATGTAGACATGGTCAGTTTGATTGCTACATGTAGCATTCCATTTGATACACATGAGCATATTTTAGAATAATTTAAGCCTGATCTCCCTTTTGTTGGACATAGGCAAACAATATAGCCCTGATAGGGCATCACGTTCTGCTATTCTGATTGCTTAGAGGACTTGCGTCGAAAAATGCAACGAAAACAAAAAATCATACCTGATTTCCCTTAAAATGAAAGTGGACTCATCCAAATGATAATGTTGGTTGAATCCATTAGTCGTTAATGCTAAAAATATATTTTTTTTTCAATCGGTTGTAATCTATAAAAGCTTAGCAAAATGCTTTACCACTTTCTTTGAAACTATCCATAACGAAACGAATACATTATATTTGAAACCAAATAATGAAATTGCAAGATCTTGGCGTTATAGCCAAATGTCACCAAATGCTCTTATTTTTCCAATCATTGAAGGCTAGATCACATGATAAAAGACTCAGCCACATTATAATTTTGCAAGATGGAATCAGTTCGAATGTTCTCTTACCGAAGGAAACCAGTTCGCAGGTTCGTTTACAAGTACAAATAAGTTCGAATGACATATTCGTTTGTTCCTTGAATAGAATTGTCAACATGCATGATTAATGCTTATTTTTGTCTTTGTATTCTTAGAATGAAGAAATAAATCCGCTTGAATGGTATCATGTTTGTCTTTCTAAGACGATTTGCCATCGTATTTGCTTAATTAAGAAAAGTAAAACACGTATGCTTTTTATAATAAGAACAAACATAAATGTTGATAAATGGTGTTTTTTCTCTCTTTTGTTTCGGGAAATTTCCTGCATGGAATATGTTTGTGACCTTTGAACAGGACTTTCGGGATATTTGTTCATGTTCAGGTTAATCATCCGGGAAACAAACACCGAGTTTGCTATTACACATAGTTGTGTGTACGTCATAGGTCATAATGAGCGTGTTTTCGCAATGCACCTAACTTCGGAAATAACATATTGCTTTGCTCATATTAAAGATGCATGTTTGTCTGTCAAACGCAGCTTAATGTGATCATTTTAGCAATATAATGCTTTCTTTGAAAAATGTATCTACATTTAGAACACTTTCCGACAAAAAAGTTCTCGAAGTGTTCTCAACGACCCGATAAAGTTTACTGAACTTGTTTACATGAAAATGATCGAAAATGTTTGCTACATATGATAGGAAAGGTCTAGAATTTCAAAACAAGATCGCTTTTTCCGAATTGAGGTTTAGTCCGAACTATCAAATTAGCCTGCGACGTCACCGTCGTGTATTCGATTGTTAGCTTACGCGTAATTTGTTTCCCGACGGTGTATTTAGATTATTGGTCAGCTTGGAATGCTTAGAAAACATTACAGCGGTTATTGACTAATGTTTTGTCAGCGTGTTATAGCTTGTACGTTTCAATGTTAATGATGCTATACAGCCCACAGTTGCTGGATAGTATTTTCTTTGGAATCCCAGATGGCATATTGTCTTCTGACAAGTAGTATTAGAGAAATATCAGACGTCATGGAATCATATTTGGGCCGCCACACACGAAAACGATAATATGCTTATGAGACATATGCGAAAACAAGACGCAGATCAGCTGTGCAGTATCTACACAGCAGATCAGCGCCTTTGTTTTCGCATCTCGGATAGTTTAATTCTTCTTCAACTTCAATTCCGAAAATTTCAAAAAAAAGTACAAGTAGGCAAAGATCAGGAAAAGGCGCAATCAGAAAAAGACTCCCACTCCAAAAACCAAGGTGGGAAAAAAAAACAAACTAACAATCAGGTACTTATACCATGAAAACATTTCGTAAGCCGAACGAGCAGCTATTTTCCCAATAGGTGGCCACTCAGTCACCTTAACTTAACTAAAAATATGCAAACATACATAAGCCTGTAGCCTACTTCTGTAACTGTACAGGCCGGTTTACATGTATTTCTGACCTGGTCGGCTACCCCGAAGACCGGTTTTCTTGCGCCAAGGCTCATAATAAATATTTTGTATCGTATCTTATTAGTTAAAGTTGATTAATGTCGATGTCTTGTAGTTCTAGAAATAATTAGGATTAATTATTTGATGCCTTTTACAATTGCCAACAAAGAAATTACTCTTAACAATATAACAATAGATTTAATAAGACAGAAGACAATTTCATGATACGTCTAGAACGACGCTCGATTTTTTCCTGTTTGTTTATACTTTTCCAAACTAAAGAAAGCCGGTTATAAAATGTACGTGTTATTTTACTAACTGATCCAAGACAGTTCTGCTGTGAATTATCTTCATGTTTTCTGTTTGTCTTCCTCTCAGTTTTGCTTGTCGCCCTTGAGTATGGTTGATGTTGGCCGGGTGGCTGCCTTGTCGGGTTTTGCTCTTCATCTGTGTCGTAACATGTTTGTAATATTTTGTGATGTTTTCTCTGTCCCACCTAGAGTCTGGTTTGGGGATTTAAATTCATGAATATCAATATTTGTGCCTTCTATTCATACATGGGATAATTAAAAAACAAAGTATGTAAACTTTAAAGGTGGTTCAATCTCGCAAGCTGGGTTAAATCTTAACTTGCCATACAAACCGATAGGCACACTCTTAGACTGCTTCTTTACTTTAATGTAAAGCGAATTTCTGGAAACCTAAAACCGGACATATGCAATTATCTTATTACGACGCAACACATCTTTTTGCGTCTCATCAATAATTCATGCTGGCGGAAATCTCGGAAATAGACTAATTGACAGTAAAGTGCCAGTTCGATTAGCGAAGTATGAGATTTTCTCGGATGTAATAGTCCCAGAGGGGAGATATCGTTGTTCTTTATAATCAGAACGCAATAAGGCAACCCACCTAAACAAATAGATACCGCTCCTAGACATAAAATAAGCCACACGTTTTAATTGTTTTCTACATGTATAACAGCGATTGCATGTGTCGTTTCTATCTGAATTATTCCTAGACGGCATGGATTCTGAGTTCTGGATACACTACCCTCGTTGATCAAACGTGTAATCCATTATATTGTCCGAGGGTACATGTACCACACACTTTGATTTTATACATAAGGACAACAGGACAAAGCTCAGTACGAAAAGGTCGATCAATCTCTCAATATTTTATACCATGTCTTATTTCTGAGCTTCTGGATGCATGAATATACTGACAAAATCTCAGTGTCTACAGTAGACACAGCGCTGTTTACTATGGAATGATGCAGACATTAAGTACTCTCTGCTACTGGTATCATGTCAAAGATCTTTTATTCTACTTCTTGACATTTTAGGTCTTAGAAGTGTTGTTGAACTGCTGAAGATGACAAAGGTTTAAGAATCCAATTTTCTCTGCCACAAAATAGTAGTATGTTTCGATATTAGTTCTGTGTACATGAACCAGTAGCTGTAAACAACATCGATCAAGTACTGTGTACTTTGACCGTTGTAATGTAGACATGGTCAGTTTGATTGCTACATGTAGCATTCCATTTGATACACATGAGCATATTTTAGAATAATTTAAGCCTGATCTCCCTTTTGTTGGACATAGGCAAACAATATAGCCCTGATAGGGCATCACGTTCTGCTATTCTGATTGCTTAGAGGACTTGCGTCGAAAAATGCAACGAAAACAAAAAATCATACCTGATTTCCCTTAAAATGAAAGTGGACTCATCCAAATGATAATGTTGGTTGAATCCATTAGTCGTTAATGCTAAAAATATATTTTTTTTTTCAATCGGTTGTAATCTATAAAAGCTTAGCAAAATGCTTTACCACTTTCTTTGAAACTATCCATAACGAAACGAATACATTATATTTGAAACCAAATAATGAAATTGCAAGATCTTGGCGTTATAGCCAAATGTCACCAAATGCTCTTATTTTTCCAATCATTGAAGGCTAGATCACATGATAAAAGACTCAGCCACATTATAATTTTGCAAGATGGAATCAGTTCGAATGTTCTCTTACCGAAGGAAACCAGTTCGCAGGTTCGTTTACAAGTACAAATAAGTTCGAATGACATATTCGTTTGTTCCTTGAATAGAATTGTCAACATGCATGATTAATGCTTATTTTTGTCTTTGTATTCTTAGAATGAAGAAATAAATCCGCTTGAATGGTATCATGTTTGTCTTTCTAAGACGATTTGCCATCGTATTTGCTTAATTAAGAAAAGTAAAACACGTATGCTTTTTATAATAAGAACAAACATAAATGTTGATAAATGGTGTTTTTTCTCTCTTTTGTTTCGGGAAATTTCCTGCATGGAATATGTTTGTGACCTTTGAACAGGACTTTCGGGATATTTGTTCATGTTCAGGTTAATCATCCGGGAAACAAACACCGAGTTTGCTATTACACATAGTTGTGTGTACGTCATAGGTCATAATGAGCGTGTTTTCGCAATGCACCTAACTTCGGAAATAACATATTGCTTTGCTCATATTAAAGATGCATGTTTGTCTGTCAAACGCAGCTTAATGTGATCATTTTAGCAATATAATGCTTTCTTTGAAAAATGTATCTACATTTAGAACACTTTCCGACAAAAAAGTTCTCGAAGTGTTCTCAGCGACCCGATAAAGTTTACTGAACTTGTTTACATGAAAATGATCGAAAATGTTTGCTACATATGATAGGAAAGGTCTAGAATTTCAAAACAAGATCGCTTTTTCCGAATTGAGGTTTAGTCCGAACTATCAAATTAGCCTGCGACGTCACCGTCGTGTATTCGATTGTTAGCTTACGCGTAATTTGTTTCCCGACGGTGTATTTAGATTATTGGTCAGCTTGGAATGCTTAGAAAACATTACAGCGGTTATTGACTAATGTTTTGTCAGCGTGTACGTTTCAATGTTAAAGATGCTATACAGCCCACAGTTGCTGGTTAGTATTTTCTTTGGAATCCCAGATGACATATTATCTTCTGACAAGTAGTATTAGAGAAATATCAGACGTCATGGAATCATATTTGAGCCGCCACACACGAAAACGATAATATGCTTATGAGACATATGCGAAAACAAGACGCAGATCAGCTGTGCAGTATCTACACAGCTGATCAGCGCCTTTGTTTTCGCATCTCGGATAGTTTAATTCTTCTTCAACTTCAATTCCGAAAATTTCAAGCCTGTAGCCTACTTCTGTAACTGTACAGGCCGGTTTACATGTATTTCTGACCTGGTCGGCTACCCCGAAGACCGGTTTTCTTGCGCCGAGGCTCATAATTAATATTTTGTATCGTATCTTATTAGTTAAAATTGATTAATGTCGATGTCTAGTAGTTCTAGAAATAATTAGGATTAATTATTTGATGCCTTTTACAATTGTCAACAAAGAAATTACTCTTAACAATATAACAATAGATTTAATAAGACAGAAGACAATTTCATGATACGTCTAGCACGACCTTCGAGTTTTTCCTGTTAGTTTATACTTTTTCCAAACTAAAGAAAGCCGTTATAAAATGTACATGTATGGTATTTTTACAAACTGATCCAAGACAGTCTGCTGTGAATTATCTTCATGTTTTCTGTTTGTCTTCCTCTCAGTTTTGTCGCCCTTGTGTTTGGTTGATGCTGGCCAGGTGGCTGCCTTGTCGGGAGGGGACTAGTTACATTGCTCTTCATTTGTGTGAATATGTTTGAAATATTTTGCGATGCTTTCTCTGTCCCGCCTTGTGTCTGGTTTGGGGGTTTAAATTTAATAATATCAATATTTGTGCATCGGATATAATTAAAAACAAAGTATGTAAACTTTTAAGGTCACCTTAAAAGTTTACATACTTTGTTTTTAATAACTGGTGGAGCAAGCTTGGTTAATCTTGTCTTGTCATACAAACCCATTTCTTTACTTTAATGTGAGGCAAATTTCTGTAAACCTAAAACCGGACATGTGCTATTATCTTATTACGACGGAACACATCTTTTTGCGTCTCATCAATAATTCATTGCTGTCGGAAATCTCGGAAATAGACTAATTGACAGTAAAGTGCCAGTTCGATTAGCGAAGTATGAGATTTTCTCGGATGTAATAGTCCCAGAGGGGAGATACCGTTGTTCTTTATAATCAGAACGAAATAAGGCAACCAGCCTATGCAAATAGATACCGCTCCTAGACACAAAATCAGTTGCACGTTTTAATTGTTCACTATAGCGATTGCATGTGTTATTTTTATCTGAATTATTTCTAAACAACATGGATTCCGAGTACTGGACACAATAACCCCGTTGATGAAACGTCTAATCCATTATTTTTCCGAGGGGTAACATAGGGCAACCTAGTGTTTGTCTTTATATATTGGAAAGTTGCCGTAATGTAACCTATTCCGGCCAATGAATGTTACATCTTAACCCTTGGGGTCTATTGTCGTATACGGTAATGTATAGTAAGATAAGGATTGCACTAAAATGTCAAAAGATCAGCTGGAACAGAAAGTCGGCACTGAAATAGGCTGAGTTTGAATCATATTAAAATCTGTTCAACGAAACGAAAACAAACATTGTCCATAGGGCCATTGTCAATCCAAGGTAATGATTTAAGCAAACTATGATGGGATATAGTCCAAAATAGCAAGTTTCATTGAAATCTTCTCACCGTTTCCTATTTAAGTATTATTACCATTATATGGTCATGACGTTCCTTTCTCCAAGTCAAGACGGCTTCACCTAAAAGTTGATTTTGAGTGACCAACCTTCAGCAAATGGCTGTTTCCGTCGTTTTTGTTTTCTTTTTTTTTTTCTTTTTTTTTTAGCTCACCTGAGCCATAGTATACCCAAGCTCTTTCGTACGTCGTCGTTGTCCACAATGTTCAAACATTTTCTCCTCTGAAACCACTAGACAAATCAAAGCCAAACTTCATATGAAGCATCCTTAGGAAAGGAGAATTGAAGTCTGTATAAATGGGTCAGGTCACATGACCAAGATGGCCGCCATGCCCATATATGGTAAAAACCTTAAAAATCGTATTCTCTGGAACCGATATAACGATTTCAATGAAACTTGGTATGAAGCATTGGGAAGTCGGGTCCATCATAATTTGTATAAATCATGGCCTTGTGTTGACCTTGACCTATTTGACGACAAGGTCAAATTTGATCAAATAGGCTTTTAATGGAAAAATTGAAAATATTTCATTCTTTTCAGGAAGTTTAGTATCCTTTAACCTGAATGAAAGTAGGTAGGTACAGACAACATACTGAGTCAATGAAGTTATGTCAATGTAATTTCTTGACCTTCGCTGAAAATTATTTACAAATTAAATTCAAAACTAAATTTTCTCAGAAACCACTTGACAAATCAAAGCCAAACTTTTTAGTTAAGTTAAGGTAACTGAGTGGCCACCTATTGGGAAAATAGCTGCTCATTCGGCTTACGATATGTTTCATGGTATAAGTACCTGATTGTTAGTTTGGTTTTTTCCCACCTCGGTTTTTGGAGTGGGAATCTTTTTCTGATTGCGCCTTTTCCTGATCTTTGCCTACTTGTACCTTTTTACGTGGATCATCCTTAGGAAAGGGAATCTAAGATTTGTATAAATGGTCCAGGTCACATGACCAAGATGGCAGGCATGTCCATATATGATAAAAACTTAAAAGATCTTCTGTTAAACCGATAAACTGATTTGAATGAAACGGTGTATCTAGCATTAGGGACCCTGGCCCACCATCGTTTGTAAAAAAATCATGACCTTGTGTTGACCTTGACCTATGGCAAGGACGAATTTGGTCACATAGGCTTTTTAATGGACAAAAGTGAAAACTTGATTTTTCATAATGTTTTGTAGCCTGTGTCCGGAATGTAGGTAGATACAGACAGCTTGTTGATTTAATAAAGTTATATTAGTATTCAAGGTGAAGGTCATTTTGGTCAAAGGTCATTTTTCAAAGGCCAAATCTCAGGTAAACGTTCTCAGGACCGATGCCCCTCTGGTTTTCCCCGTATGACTTTCAAGGACGAATACTTTGTTATGTTTATAACTATGCAAAATGGTGGCATCATTATTCTTTAAACGATAATAAATTGACACGAAAAGCAATTTTAATAGAAATGATGTCATCAGAAGGAAATTATTGTCTTTAGAAGCAACGCCGGAAATAAGTAAGAGAATATATAATGTCAAACTTGAGAAGTGTAGTTTTAGATGAACGCATGTTTTCACATTTACGCTTTATGCATTTTTTTATTGCATTGATTGAAGTTTTTTGTTATTGTATTGATTCAAGTTTGTAATATAGGTGTACACTGTAGAGCAATTTTGCCAAAACATCATTATAAAGGGTCATTTATGGACGGGTGTCCACACAAGAGTTATTCGTGAATGAACACACGTAGCTTAAGAAAATCAGGTACGTTTCTTGCAAAAATAGCATAATTAAGCGTACACATTTGTAATGAATAGGCAGTATTGCGTTTTTCAAACAGATTTTTTACGTTTCTTCAACATTAATCAACAACTTTGAGAGCTAATTTTGTACATTCTTCAGACGGTTGATTTATTCCCGACGGAATACCTATAAAAGGAAATTCATTACAAGGGGGTGCAATATCAAATGAGATGGCGGAATCCAAGCGATACTAATGGTTTGTTTCAATAATAGATTTGTCGTCATTTGAACGGCCAGTCAACGTCCGGTTCCCTCAACGGTCATAACAATTGGTGGTTATTTTTATATCGGTCAAGCATTAAAATAACTGATCGTCTTGTCTTTCTTTTGCATTTTACATCTGATTTATTACTCTAAGAGGAAGGGACGATATTGTTTCCTGTAGTCTAGCGATTATTCAACTTTTAAGTAAAGCCATACTTCAGAAGCAATCTGCAGTCTTTATTCTTAATTGCTGTGCCTAAACGTTGACACTGTTTTGGGACAACCAGCCTGCTAAGGCATAGTGCTATACATGCAAGCTAGTATTTGGCGTCCATATTATAAATCTTTCATCCATGCCCGAGGTACAACAGTTTTATTATGACACAGTCCTATCAACCTGGTGGTATGATTAATAACATTTGTTACGCATTGTATTATAGGGCATTGAACTAAATGTTTTCTTAGGAATTGTTACGCAAATACCATTAGAGATAATGACCATTGTATGATATGTTTGGAATTACCAGCATAATTGGTCAAAGTAGAAGACAGTGCCGTGATAGATTATATCTCACCTTCAATTACTCTAAATGCGAAAACAAGTTGTTTCGCAAACATCAACTTCTAGTAGCAATTGTTTTAGTTTGTTTGTTTTTAATTAAGGTCTTCATGTTTGGACAGTCAGCTATCCTATTGATGGCTAACGATATCTTGGCACAAAGTAACAGTTAACTTTAGACTGAGCTATTTGAATTTGCTTGATTTGCAAGAGTTTTCATGATTAATTTTCAAGTTATAAAACTAGCTATAGTTTGTATTTAGAACAAAAGCCACAAATCCCTCTTTGGAACGACAACATAGTGTTTCTCTTTTCTATCGAAAGGCCCAGTACCCCGGCACCATTTGCTGTGTTTCCAGAGATAAAATCTGGTAGTTGCCATAAGGAAAACACGTCTAAGATAGTGATTTTAGCTGAAAAAAGAAGATATATATATTTTTTTTATGTTCAACATTTATGCTCAAAACATTGATTGTGGGTACACGTTAGAACCGCCTCGGCGATCTATGTTTTAAAACAAAAAGTAAGAACATATGTATACCCCTGTAAACCCCAGTTTTACTATATAAAAGTGGGGTTCAAGTGGGTATACATTACACGGACATGTTTTCCTGATGTTAAAGACAGTTTCTATTGACTTTGTCCGGTTGGCCTTTGATGGAGCAAACAGTACACCATTTGTTAACGGCATTTTCTTTACATGGGGGCAATTGTTGGTTAAACTTACGAGCTCTAGAACATACCTTTCCTACCAGACATAGTCAACCGTAACGAGAAGTATGAAAAGTTCGGATGTAAGCGAAAGTTATTAAGATGTTAATGATATACCGTACGAAAAAATTAGTTTCCCCTACTTAGTACACTGCCTCCACAAGTGAAAAAGTCTTGGCTTAGAATAAAGGAGGTTAACCACTACAGTGATTCCTCTTGAGAAATCACACACATATATCGTCTAATACCTTTTTTGCCTTAGAAGTAGCACCCTTTTTTATGTATCTAATAGGAGAATCCGTATAACGGTCAAGATTCATTTTCTAGTATTTGACTTAATTTAGATAATACAAGTATAAGCGTTTTAAAAACGTTTGCGATCTCTCAGCACTATTTTTACTGTATGACCACTATAAACCCACGACGATAACTACAGACCGAAAAGACTCTGGCAGCTCGGTTCAATGTGAGCTTTCAGTATATGCCGGCATCCGTTATTTAGTGTGACCAAAAAGGAAATGCCTCGTCCAATCAAGTACGACCGGAAGTCGGTGGTCGATTAACAACAAGGTTCCAGCCCTGTTCATTTATATATGTGCTCTCGCCCTGGCGAGATCGCAACTACGAGTAGTATATGTTTGCAAAATTACAGTATTTCATTTTTGCTCCATGTTACCAAATCTATATAATCGTTTGAAAAGAGCAAAGTGCCGGTCCCACTGAATCGTAAGCAATCGTACAATTGTCTAATCATAAGTATACTGATAAGACTGCGTACGCAAAATTTGTAAACTATTTTCCAACGTGTTTCTGCTGTCTTAATTTGCATATCGGGGTCAAAGAAATTGCCCCAAATTAATGTCAAGATAATCGTAAGTCGATCTTAAGCGATCTTAAGCGCAGTGGGACTGCCTCTTATAAGATAAAGCATAAGGTCACTTTCAAGTTTTGTGGCCTATTTTACGACACCGCTCTAGCTTTGGGCCGATTGTTTCTAGGATTACGTTAGAATTTCATGACTTTACTGTATACTCGAGGGTTTTATTGGATTTAGTCCAAGTCATATTCAACTTGTTACTTTTTATTGCATTCTTCAATCAAGATAAGAGCTACCACTGAGCCAAGTGAAGGCAAAAACTGTAAGTAAAGGGAAAAGAAAAAAATGAAGGCACAGAGACTGTTAGCCTAGCCACTAGGCGTTAAAATGACAAATCTACAAAGGTAAAAATCTTTTTATATAAAATGTTCATCATTCGGACATAACATGGGTCTACTCCTCTGTCTCGATTTGATAAATCAAAGCCAAGATGCATACTTTAGAAAATATCATGTACTTGCTATCAAAAAGGACAATTAAAGATGTTACAGAAAAGGACATATTTATCAGACTAGTAGCTAGTCTAAGAGACTGTATATATAAATATATTATCCGAACCCACGTTGCGGTATAGAAAATAAAGCACAAAGATTTACAGAATAAACAGAAAACACTAAAAGATAAATTACACCAGAACCGCCATGGAACTGTCAGTAAAAGAAATAACTCGAGGGCTTACATCGATTTTATTGGCCATTTTAGGTGTATCGCTTTTGACCTGTTATACAACCGTACAAAGCTGTACATCAAATATTCAAATTCTCATATTGTAGTGGTAAGCATATTAACCCATTGAACATAAAAATATTGTTGTTTGTTTCACGTCCCTTAAATAACATTCGATGGACAAATTTGTATTTTAATTGTCTTTGTCGCATTACCCAAGATAAACGTCGTTTCAAACTCCGCATGGGATGCACCAATCATATTTTCAATATTAGGGTTGACATTTATGTATTTATTTATGTGACATTTATGTATTTATTTATCAGAAATTTCATGATTACATATAAATACATATTCATGAAAACAATTAGTATATAAACAAGAATCAAAGGATTAGACAGTAGGCTATGCCTATACTGGTCCTTTCCTTGACCTAGATACTACAGACAGCAGACGTATATACATTTTACGCAGCATTTATGAAGTAACATTTGCAAAGTTCGATCATTAAAATTAATGAATACAACATAATTGTCAAACTAATTAAATAAGATAGAGAAGTGGGTATATATTAAAGCATACATGAGTCTTTAATAAACAGAGAGAAAAAAATGAAATAGTCTTTATTGAAGTAGGAATATGGAGATTCAGTTTTGATCCCTGGGTTAGATCTATATCATAAGAAAAGTATCCGTTAATTATGAGAAAAAACTAGAAAGAAAAATATTTGAGAACCAGATTTCTTCGCCGAAGATCAAACGCTTTGCAATCTTATTTTTAAGTACTCTCTGTTCAAACAGAAACGCAAACTAGACACTAAGTTTTATACTAAAATCCTTCTAAAGTTGGATATTTCAAACTTGCAAAATATTTTGATTGGTCTGTTGGGTATCTATAAGTCGATTTACATAACATTTCCATCAAATGACGTCATGTTTTTGTTCGCCATGCAATGGTACCCATACCCAGACAAGTGGCACACGCAATATGTCATGAGCAATTACCCGTATTCTTTCATTCACATACTTCATACGACCGTACTTGATTTGAAAGGATATTTATCATATTTTCCACGCGCTTTGGTACTAAATATTTATATTTGCATGTCACAAGGGCCAGTGTATACTTTTACAGCTTTCTTAAAAATCATTATAAAAATGATTCTCGAAAATAGTCAATGTGAAATCGGTATTTGCATGATTATGTGAACGTTTGTAGCAATATGCAATAATACATGTCTATGTGTATGTTTGTTTGAATTGATTCTTTATGTCTCAGTAAACAGTTTGGTCCTAACGAGAAGTTGCCACTAGTTGCCTTTGCTTCCGAAATTAAGGAATCATTATACTCATTTTTTTATTTTGATGATTAGTAATCATCCTAGTAGAACTGAGACTTATTCATGTTTGTATGAACGGTTTGACTTTTTTCGGTGTGTTTGAAAACACCAAAACGCTTTTAGAATTATGTCTTTTTTATCGTTTCTTTAATTGATCGCCCCGTACTTGATTATACAATACCGGAAATAAACTACTGAGAACGTTTAAATGCCATTTTGGATTCAGTTGTATGAACTTGTTGTTTGAGACATTTTAAAGTTGCTTAAATGTATATATCAGAATGTGAATTTGAATTAAAAAAACATATCAATAGAGGTCGTATCTACTAATAAGCTCCAATAGGCCTTCAGACGCTAGCTGACAGTCCCTGTTTGGCTTTTCAAAATGCTGAAAAACAATCAACAATGACCTTTATTTGACTGGAACTTTTATGGGATAATGCATCTTTACACGACAAGATGCATTAGTGTAACATTGTATTAAATGACACATGGAAGTCGTATGGTTTGCTGGGTGTGTCTTGCCTTGTATGGATTCGGAACGTTGTGCTTCAAGGTATTCATAACGATATGTTCTTTCAGATTTTATTTTTATTTGCTGTTACTGAAGCTGGTGTTGTGCTGTGTGGCGGCCCTAAAAAGTCTCCCGTACATCAACCACAGTGCAGATTATATTACCATTTTGGTACTTTGAGATCAGCGAGGATATTCTGAGAAATATGAAAATCATTATCGCTTAGATACATTTTTAGCCAACATTTAATATATTTGATCCTATTAGGATAATACTAGTCTTTGTATCGCATATCCTATTGAAAGGTGCAAAATAAGAGTTATTATCGCTGGCTCCATTTTGTCAAATCTAAAGGGTCACAGACGAGGCTTAAGTAGCCGAAACCATGGCATGGCCCATCCCGTTTCATAAATATGGTCACTGCTCTAAAAGAATCTCAGTTTTAATTTTTGTTTGACAGTACATGTAAAAGATACCGTCGTTGATAGAGGTCTGTTATTTCACAGTTTAGTTATATATATACTCTGTATATATTGTTAACGTGCCATGTTTTGTTTACACGTTAGATCATGTAGTGAATATGTATATTCTCACGGAGTGTAAAAAATGCAACAAATATTTTGACCAGAAAAGTACAACCAGTCTGATGTACTTCAATCATGACAAAAGCGAAATATCAATGTTAATGATTAATCAGAAATCTAGAATTTTATTATGTTGGTCATTTATATTAGCTTGCGGAGTTTACTTTTTTGTAAAAAAAAAAAATAGTTTTCCTTATTAAATAATACCGGGTAATACCGGGTAAACACTCCTTTTTAGAGGAAACTTTTGTTAATGTGGTGGCAGATTTAGAGTCTAAATCAAAAGACGAAAACCACATTTCAGTATCCTTTTCAGAATAATGTGCCTGACATTAGCCTTGGGACAACAAGAGGCTACAAAATACATGAGTTCACAGCCAGTTAGGAGGTAATCAGGCTGAGCATCTACGTCATGTGCGGATAGACATGTCAAATCTTGATATCACCGTGATGGCTACTCGAATTTTCCACTGCTGCCTTGTTCGCCGATCCGTTGGGATGCAGTATCATACATAGTCCGGAATGACGTGGCTAATATCTTTTTTTTTCTATTTATTACCCAGTATATCTTCGGCTACAAGAGATATCAATCTATCAAAAAGCTTTACAATACTTAATAACCAATAACTCTTTTTTGAAGAGGCAAATTATTCTTATTTTATTTCCTTGTTTATTTTGTGTTTCTCAAATACATCATGACCAAGTTTCTGACACTGGAGCCGGTTGGAAACATAGATAATTTTGATGTTCAAAATATCTGCAAAGAAGCGCTGTTTAATGATAATATGATGAGCATTATCGCCAGATTAATGATTGGTCGACCAAGTGATTAATAATTTACGATGGATCGAGTGATTGATCATGATCGATCCAGTGATTGATCAGTTAATTAAGTGATTTATCGAGTTATTGATTGATCAAGTGACTGATTGTTAGTTGGCGATAGGTCGAGTGATTGATCGCGATCGATCGAGGGATTGATCGATCACTTGATTGATCGATCCATTGATCGAGATAAAATTTGTTCGACGTGCGAAATGGACTGAATTAAAAATTTTCATGTGAACAGGCTAAATGGAAAGTTTTCATGTGGTTAGGGTCATGCAAAATGCCTTTCCACAATGCTACAGTTTCCAAAAAACACAACTTAACCACATGAGTATAGCTTGCTCCTTGGAGCAAGCTATAACCATTCCTGATTCCCCTTACATTGAGAGTGGACCTAAATTATACCAAAAGTGAAATGTCATTTTTAATTAAGTGATCCATCAGAAATCTAGAATCTTATTATGTTGGTAATTTGCATTAGCTTTTGAAGTTTATGTCTTTAGTAAAAAGTCCTAAATGATGTTTGGTGAAATTCCCAAATGATAATGTATGGTGAATGCATTCGTCATGAATGGGTTAACAGCCAACAATAACTTTTTTCAATCGGGTATTGTCTATAAAAGCTTAACAAAATGCTTTACCACTTTCTTTGAAACTATCCATGATAACGAAACGAATGTATTATATTTTCAACCAAATAATGAAATTTCTACATCCTGGCGGGATGTCACAAAATAGGCTTATTTTTCCAACTATTGAAGGCTAGATTACATGATAAAGGACCCAGCCACATTATTATTTTACAAGATGGAATCAGTTCGAATGTTTTCTTACCGAAAGAAACCAGTTCGCAGGTTCGTGTACAAGTACAAATAAGTTCGAATGACATACTCGTTTGTTCCTTGAACAAAATTGTCAACATGCATGATAAATGCTTATTTTTGTCTCTGTGTTCTATGAATGAAGAAATAAATCCGCTTGAGTGGTATCATAATTGTCTTCTTTCTATGACGATTTGCCAGCGTATTTGATAAACTAAAAAAAGTGAAACACGTATGTTTTATTTTTAAGTTCTTAAGAACATACATGTACATGTACAGGCGAAACTCAGAACATAAAGGTCGAGAAACTTCTATGGTTCAGGTTTTTTTCCGGGACATTTCCTGCATGGAGTGTGTTTGTGAACTTTGAATCGGACTTTCTGGATATTTGTTCATGTTCGGGTTGAACGTCCGGGAAACAAAGTCCGAGTTTGCTAACGTCATAAAGAGCGTATGTTCGAACAGCAGCTAACTTCGGAAATAACACATTGCTTTGCTCATATTAAAGGTGAATGTTTGTCTATCAAACGCAGCTAAATGTGATCATTTTAGCAATATATGCTTTCTTTGAAAAATGTACATCTACATTTAGAACATCTTGTGACAAAACAGTTCTTGAAGTGTTCTCAGCGACCCGATAGTCAACTGAACCTTTTCGAGAATGTTTGCTGCATATATTTGGATAGGCGTAGAATTTCAAAACAAAATCACATTTTCCGAATTTAGGTTCAGTCCGAACAATCAAATTAGCCTGTGAAGTAACCGTCTAAAAAGTCTAGCCTGTAGCTTGCTTCTGTAACTGTACAAGCCGTTTTACATATATGTCTGACCTGGTCGGAAATCCCGAAGACCGGTTTTTGCGCCGAGGCTGATATTTAATATTTTGTATTGTATATAATTAGTAAGTTGATTAGTGTCGATGTCTGGTAGTTCTAGAAATGATTAGGAATAATTATTTGATGCCTTTTACAATTGTCAACAAAGAATATTATAAACAATATAACAATAGAGTCGCTTTAATAAGACAGAAGACGATTTCATGATACGTCCAGCACGACGTTCGAGTTTTTCCTGTTTGTTTATACTTTTCCAAACTCAAGAAAGCCGTTATAAAATGAACGTGTACTTTTACTAACCGATCCAAGACAGTTCTGCTGTGAATTATCTTCATGTTTTCTGTTTGTCTACCTCTGAGTTTTGCCTATCGCCCTTGTGTATGGTTGCTGCTGGCCGAGTGGCTACCTTGTCGGGAGGAGACTAGTTACCTTGCTCTTCATCTGTGTCGTAACATGTTTGTAATATTTTGCGATGTTTTCTCTGTCCCGCCTTGTGTCTGGTTTCGGGCTTTAAATTCAATAATATCAATATTTGTGCCTTCTATTCTTACATGGGATAATTCATTAAGAAAACATGCCCGTGTGATATACAGGTTTTTTCAAATTTGTAAAAATCAAAAATTTTCAGGAGATTTTTTTTTGATATTTTTCTTATTTTTGCTCAAAACATAGATTGTGGGTACGGCAAAAATAAGAAAAATAGGTAAACCCCTGCATACCCCAGTTTTTCTATATGAAGTGGGGTTAAATGGGGTATTCATTGCACGGACATGTTTTCCTGATGAAAAAGCAAAGTATGTAAACTTTTAATGTGGTTAAATGGAGCAAGCTGGGTTATACAAGCCAATAGACACACTCTACTTTTTTATACTTTAATGTAAGGATAATTTCAGGAAACCTAAACCGGACATATGCAATTATCTTATTAAGACGCAACACATCTTTTTGCGTCTCATCAATAATTCATTGCTGTCGGAAATCTCGGAAATAGACTAATTGACAGTAAAGTGCCAGTTCGATTAGCGAAGTATGAGGTTTTCTCGGATGTAATAGTCCCAGAGGGAAGATACCGTTGTTCTTTATAATCAGAACGAAAAAAGGCAACCAGCCTATGCAAATAGATACCGCTCCTAGACACAAAATCAGTTGCACTTTTAAATTGTTTACTACAGCACGATTGCATGTGCTATTTTCATCTGAATTATTTCTAAACAACATGGATTCTGAGTACTGGACACAATAACCCCGTAGATGAAACGTTTAATCCATTATTTTTCCGAGGGGTAACATAGGGCAGCCTAGTGTTTGTCTTTATATATTGGAAAGTTGCCATAATGAAACCTATTCCGGCCAATGAATGTTACATCTTAAGCCTTGGGGTCTATTATATCTTGTCGTATACAGTAATATATAGTAATATAAGGATTGCACTAAAATGTCAAAAGATCAGCTGGAACAGAAAGTCGGCACTGAAACAGACTGAGTTTGAATCATATTAAAAATCTGTTCAACGAAACGAAAACAAACACGAACACTCAGCAAATAAAACAACCCGTTCGCTATATGTATACATGTACATGTATTATATTGTGTCACTAGCGGAAATGAGTTACATCATTGACCCTTTAACCTAGTTCAACCGTTGCTCAAGACCCTAATGTGCAATAATACCAGAGGATCCTTGGACCTGAGAACCAAGTTGATTTTTTAGAATTACCTTTACCAATGTCTTTTTGGCCGAGCTTAAGGATGTTCGCTGCCAACATTTGACATAACGGAACTTCCGGTTCTTATTTTGTTGAATATCTTGTAAACAGTTGCAGATATTTTCCAAATATTTTATATTTGCATACATATTATTGCATAAATGCCCATGTCACACGGTATTAACAGCAGTTTATAAATGAAGAGAAAGCCATGCATTAATATTGCAATTCACGCGCGCACGTGGTGTTTATACATGACTTTTACTTATGCTCATTACCGGGCGCCACGCAGAGCACGTGCTAGTAATGAGAAACTGAAGTCCGCCCGGAACGAGCATAAAACAAAAGTTTTTACGCGTATGAAAATGTGATGAGGCTGTAAAATAGAGTGCACCATATTGTCATTCATTCATTAACATTCATTTTTGTCATTCATTAACATTCGCTAGGCCACTCGGGGACCTAGCGAATGTTTATGAATGGAAATTTATGTTTGATCCCTATATTAATGATATGCATTAAACGAGTCATGAGAATTTTCAGTCTAAGGAACTTCATTTTTTTACCCCATTTTCTGCAATTTTTTTTCAGAAAATTTTAAGGATGTATGACGGTCTTGTTTTCGAACTTCTGCGCACGTCACATGACTTTTGGCACGCGCCTGTATACTGGTTACCGGCAGCCAAACGTTTGCCGAATCAATGAAATGGAAACCGGCTATGGATTTCCCAATGAGCCGCCATTTGCAATCTGACAATCGATACAAATTAGAAACCAGTTGAAAACGGATTATTTCCCCCATTTGAATGGTCATCAAAACACAGACTGTTGGATATTTGGAAATTGAATGGTATGTCATTGATTTGTTACAGTATTTTGCGCAAATTACGATGTGTGTATGAGCTGAGTACTTTTCAAAAGTCTTTTGTCACGTATTTTCGCGAACGTTATTCAATGGAAGTTTCATCTTTACGAATGGCTAATTGCTGATCAATGCAATGTATCGAGTGAAATTGGACACGGCGTGTGTTAAGTGCTTATGATTATTTACTCCAAGAGTGAGAGTGATGGGATTTCTACGGGAAACTCAAACTGTACAATTTCAGTCTATGATCTACTGTTCATACACTGTCTTTAGGAAACTACATTTTCTATATATACTTTCTATATATACTGCAGCACCCTCTCGCGAGGATTATGTGCAGGTACCTTGATATCTGGACAGAATTGTTTGAACTGATGCTTAACATCACAGTCAACAGCCAGGGTCATGTCAGGACACACCTCAGAATATAACCACCCAACTAAGCCAGTAAGGCTTATATGTATGGCTGGTAAGACTTGAAACCACTTTTTCTTGGCAGGCTCAGACCGGAGTGGTTGACGAGTAATCAAGGCGGCCAGTCAGTAGCGAATAAGCTTTGTCTGGAGGCACAAGCAGCCCATCTATTTCTTCAGGCCCCAAACGGGTAGGGGTGTTTCAGAAAAAGGTGATTTTGAAAACACAGTTTCTGACAAATGTTGTTTAGACAGTATGGGTAATAGTACCTGGAGCTCCCTGTTTCTATAGAGTTATAGATTATGCTGTTGCATAAAATGTTGCAGTTCAATATTGATTTTATACTTTGAACTAGAACATGTATGTAGAATGGGTACAAAATTTCTAATAGCGGCTCCCGAGGCCTAGTGGTTAAGAGCACTGATATTTCATTACTGTCACCGGGCTTAATCATTCAATTACCTCATTTACATGTCTGGTGTGGGGCACATGTGAGACAAGCCAAGTAATGCCTGTGGGTGTGTCATGTGTTATTTTTCTTGGGGTTCTCGTGTTTTCGCCCCACCTACTGATTAACTCTCCCCATACATCAGGAAAACATGTCTGTGAAATGTATACCCGCTTAAACCCCACTTTTATATAGTAAAACTGGGGTATGCAGGGATATACCTATTTTTCTTATTTTCATTCCAAAACAGATTGTGGGTACTCATTAGAACCTACTTGGGGAGGTGGTTCTAACGTGTACCCACAATGTTTTGAACAAACATATTAAAATTATCAATTTTTTCTTAAGAATTTTTCAAATTTTGATGCTGAAAAAAATTCTCTGTATATTATTTTGTAATGTATGAGCTGAAATTGTCTTGAATTTTGAAAAGGATGAAATTATTTTAAACTGAATCCAAAGTATATCTTTAGAATGTGACACAGCCAGGTTTTAATATGAATACAAGTTGAATGTGTTGGAGCCATATATTATTTATTTTTCTGTTCAGTGAGCTATTTTTACTTCAGAAATTTCCTGTACAATGGTGAGGAGGCGAGAGCAAACCAGATGAATCAACTGAACAGTTGCAGCATAATTGTACAATGAGGCAGCTAAGGTGAATAAAATTTAAAAACAGTAAAATTAACAACTATTGAATTTAATAATTGTTCCATTGAATATGTAGAGAAATAATAACATACAGAGCAGCAAACCCATCTTGACAGAAATATTGTTATTGAGGCTTAACGTCCCAGTTGACAATTTTTCAGCCATGTCGGGATAGAGCAAACGCTCTTGGTTTAACCAATACTGTAGGGAGTTAATGTGTCTTGCGCAAGGACACAACACGACACCTGTGGGGATCGAACCCAGGACCCATTGATATGGAGTCCGAGGCTCTACCACTATTCCAGGTATTAAAGCAAATTATTTCGCAACAAGACAGAATAACCAATGCAGGCGAAATCAATTTGCAACATTGGGGAGTACATAACTGTCTAGGAACAACTTAAACCATGGGTTTGAATGCTTACTCTATGGTTAGTTGTTCCCACACAGTAACATCTATGTACATTAGTTGTTCTCAGTTGCATTGGTTGTCTCTCGATAACGGATGTGTCACAAGATTTGTCAGATTTTTGTGCATAAATCTCACTCTATTATAATTACAGCCAAAATGAGTTGCAGCCATAACAGTATCACTGCGAATGGTGCTAGAGAAGAGGTCCAGCATTGGAGGACTGGTAATTGATTTTGTTTCTTGCTTTTCATCTATCTTTTATCGTCTCAGACAATGTAGGGACAGATATTAAGGTTAACAACATTTTTTTCTATAGCTAGCCATCTAAAAAGACAGATTTGCCATTTTGAAAATAACAGCTTTCAAAAGGGCATTAAAAAACTATGGTTCACTTTATTTGGCATGTAATGACAGAAAGGCTTTTTTCACTTCCTCTGACCAAAGTCGGTATACCCTTTGGTCATGTCAGAATGTGTGCGACGCCTTATCCTATCTCCTTGATAATATTTATATTAGATTTGGGACCAAGTTATACAGACAAATTGTTGGAATTCCGATGGGTACAAATTGCGCACCTCTCGTAGCTGATTTATTTTTATACTGCTACGAAAGAGATTTCATGGATTCTCTTAACCATGATAATCAAGCTGATGTTATCGAGGCTTTTAATTCCACATCTAGGTACCTCGATGACCTTTTGAACATTGACAACCCTTATTTTGAAGGTATGGTCAATCAAATTTATCCACCTGAACTTCAGTTGAACAAAGCTAATATCTCAGATACCGAAGCCCCCTTTTTAGATCTACATCTTTCTGTTGCAAATGGATTTGTTTCTTCTAAAATTTATGATAAGCGCGATGACTTTGATTTTGATATAGTAAATTTTCCTTTTTTGGATGGTGACGTTCCTCGTCGTGCTTCTTATGGTGTATACATTTCGCAACTTATTAGGTTTGCTAGAGTCTGCAATCATGTAACAGACTTCAACGCTCGAAATAAATGTTTAACGGCAAAACTTCTCCAACAGGGCTATCGGTATCATAAACTTCGAAAAACCTTTTCTAAATTTCATCGTAGACACTATGAATTGATTTCCAAATATAATGTTGGGTTAAAGACACTTTTAAGTGAGGGCCTTTCGGAACCTGAATTTTATGGTGACTTGGTTTACAAATTAAAGAAACTTAAAGGAATAAATGATTTTTCTCTTCAGTTCGGAAAAATCATATCAAGTTACAGACGTATAGGTTATAACTTGAATGTTATGCGACAGTCTGCATGCTTAGTTTTTAACCCAATCATGGTTGATAACTATGCTGCCTTCTTTAATTGCACGCCGGTGGGTCGGGCGTCAGACTCTATGATGGCCCCGACTTAAAGCTATTCATTTTAGTTGGTTGGGGCCGGAGCTTCTTGTCTGTTGCTTGGCCCACCGGGGTCCAACTGGTGTTTTTCTTTTGCTCCGGAGTTAGTAGGTTATTCGGCGCCCAGGGATCTCCATCGTCGGGCAGCTTACTCAATCTGTGAGTCCTGGTTTTTGATTCATCAGGATGTTTATCATGATTTATTTGTTTGTTCTTGATGATTCATTGACTAGTTAGAGATTCACCACGAGGACCGAAGAACTAACTAAATGTTGTGAACCACTGCAGAAGCTGAGGGTGAGGTTAGGTACCTGTAAAACCGGTTTAAGCCCGCCAGTAACTTTGTGTTACTGATCGTTCCAAGTCGATACTTCTGTAGTGGTTCTTTTTGTTTTATGTCTTGGTGTTTAAAATTTTTTGTGCTGTTGGCGCCTTATGTATGTTTTCATATTTTTAGTTAAGTTAAGGTAACTGAGTGGCCACCTATTGGGAAAATAGCTGCTCATTCGGCTTACGATATGTTTCATGGTATAAGTACCTGATTGTTAGTTTGGTTTTTTCCCACCTCGGTTTTTGGAGTGGGAATCTTTTTCTGATTGCGCCTTTTCCTGATCTTTGCCTACTTGTACCTTTTCCTAATCTGGAAAAGTGGAGTATGCCAAATTTGAAGCCATCTTCTAATACTGCAAAGGCCTAAATTTTTAAGACCTGGTCAGAAACCCCGAAGACCGATTTTCTCGCAGCGTTTAAAAATGTTTAATCAAAATAGGTCGGGCATGAGAGGTTTGACCATGTCATGCATGCTTTACTGGGCGAGACACTTTCATTAACCGCAATACATTGCCAAAACTACTTACGTAAAGGATATCATATCTTATTGTATCTTAGCTGGTCACTGTGATACATGAATATTTTTTCGCAAAACAAAATGTGTTTACTTCATTCCATGTATCAATATTTTAGAATATCCCGTTAATGTTAGTTTTAATGTGACAAAATATCATTTTCACGTTTTAAGGCTGACAGGGTTGGCATGTGCAACAGGGTTAAAGCTTTTATACCTGGCCACCAGAATAGGTGTAGATGCATGTATTCATTTATAATTAGATTGCATGTGATTATTTTTTCAGAATCTGACATTGAATGGAAAGATGTGACAGACAGAGATATATTGGAGAAAGAAAACATCAACAAACTCCTGCCCTGTATATTTCACATTTGTTGTAATTAAAACAATAAAGTGAGCAAAATGAATGGCTTTTGTGATTTAAGACAGAAATTTCCACTGATTTTAGCCATTGCAGTATTGTCGGTTGGTTATGAATCCCACTCAACAGATGATGTCATACAGAGACAAGCTCCCTATATATCAAGTCTCATTTGAGAGGCTGAGAAGCCTGGCATCCATCCCACGATCCCTGGTTTACAAGCTGATTGGCTTTATCACTATGCCAGGGTAGGCTTCCTATTCCAGTATTTGATGGGCATGAAAAAAAGTATCATAACCTTGGGCTGGAAACAAAGCGAAGTCTGTCATTTGATTTTCTTGTGAGAAAAGATAAGAATTACCGTAGCAATGACCAGGAATTGGAAAATCGTCTGAGTATGTTTCAGATTCTATATATTTTACAAATGAGAATGAGCAAACTTTTAAGGAGTCAGAATGGATCTAGTATTTTCTGGCTATGTGGTTATTTCCGACAGTTTGTTTTCAGGAATTCCACAAAAAAGTTTATGAAAATAAGACAACACACCCTTTCATAGAGCTCAGCAGCCTTTAGTGCTCAAGATGACCTAGAATACCCACGATCTGGTTTTCAGCTCACCTGAGCTTGCTCAGGATGTGAGCTTATAGGAAGTTACTCGAGCCGGTGTCCATCTGTCTATAGGTCTGTCTGTTAGTCTGTATGCCTGGCCACCCTTTCAAATACATGTATGTATTTATCGCTGAAACTTGCATTTATTTTAAGATTTCACGAATTGGATAGTAAAAGTTAATGACAAGTTGATTTCCTTGTTGTTTTGACATTAAAAATGTCCAAGGTGTAATTATGGCAAAATACCTTTTTTCATGCTATGGCTCAAAATATAAAGCGTATCTGGCATTAATTTGTTTCACTGATTCATATAATAAATCAAAACAATTGTGACAATTCTTAGCATAGATTTTGGTCTTTAAAATGACCAAAATAGTTGCTTTAGGGTGAAATTATGGCAAAATGCACATTTTGTCATGCCCTGACCCTTCATTTATTTGGAAACACATAATTATTGTATGTATTTTACCCAAGTGAAAAGTGAAGTTAGTAACATGATTAAGTATTACTATTTTATTGTTTATTTGAATGTTTAATAATGACCAACCATGTAAATTTATCGTAAAAATTCCAAAAAAGGGTTATAAGAACACCTTTTTCCTTGACATGACCCAAAATCTAATGGGTATCTGGCTTTTATTTTATGCCATTTCACAAACTGGAATGGGAATGTTCAACTATGATCAAGTATGACAAGTTTTTCATTTATTTTTGTGCTAAATAATGTCCAAAATTGTTATTTTAAGGTGAAATTATGGCAAAAAGGCACTTTTTTCATGCCCTGACCTCTATATTCTTATGGATTTAGGACTATATGTCATTATTTTCTATGTTTTTTGTAAACAGGATGAAAAATTTAATAAGAGGACTTTATTTGATGACTTTCTCATTTTTATTCCTTTAAAATTGCCCACAATGGTAATTTTAAAACAGCAAAACACTGTTAAAAGGGTCCTTTTTTCGTGTCGTGGCCTATGTATTAGGGACTATCTGTCGTTATTACTACGTATTTTGCAAATAGGATGAAAGACTTAATAAGAGGACTTTGTTTGATGACTTTCTCATTAATTTTATTCATTTAAACTTGCCCACAATGGTAATTTTGATGGAAAATATGGCCAAAAGCCCCCTTTCATCATGCCGTGGCTTCATAAAAAGGCTGGTTACACATGTTTTTTTCATCATATTTTTAAAAACTGTACCTTTATTGGTTGTTGTACAGAGTTTCACAAAATTGACATTATAACATGATATCTAAATTTTGATAAATGTCATAAAAATAGACATTTTCCCATAGGCACTAATGTTAAAATGTCATTTTGGGTATCTTTTCGCGTGCCCCTCCAGCACCCAAACGAATATGGGTACCTATTGATTTTTTAGGTTAATTTGTTTAACCAAGTGTTATACTTGACAAAAAAGTTCTTTTTAAAAAAAATGACATTATTCAGGCAGAGACCTTCATACATCCTTAAGTGTCAGCAAAATATAGGAGTTATGGTAGATTAAACTTGAATATTACGCATATTTAAATTACTTGCACTGATTTGATGTTTATTTTAGCAGAAGTAGATGTATACAAGGTCTTCTTTATCAGCATTTCTTTCTTTGATGTGCCAGTTTTATGTAATGGGATGTAAGAAATAAAACAGCCGGAAAAAGGCTTAAAATGACGATTTTCAAGTTGTTGGTTCTCTCTTATATGCACACTACCCTATATTTTTCTTTCTTTTATTCGGAAAAGATGAATAAGTTCGATGTTGTGTGAAAATACAAGAAAAAGTTTGAATCTACAAATATGGATTTGACACATTTATAAATATTGATTTTTTCCGACTTTTCAAGTTAGGGGGTAGGGTTGTTAAATGAGTCGAAAACAATTGTCATCCACTTCAAGATGAAAGTTTATGTATGTTTTCGGTCCAAAATAGTCAGCGCTACTTAAACAAAATGGCTTTTGAAAACATTCGTGATGTATTGTTTGTCCAGGAAGGTATATGTGAAAGAATTGAAAATTAAATTAATTTTTCTAATTTTCAAACATGTTGTTTAGAGGTCTCATTCAGAGGCCTATAGCTTGAAAAAATGCACACTACCCTATATTTATTTTGTTTTCATATGTCTTATTTTATATTTTGGAATACAAAAAGAGAGGTTAGAAAAAAGTTTGAATACTTTTTCATTGGCAGCGAACATCCTCAAATGTCCTTGCACTTGTATACTCACATTACGTCATTACTTCATTAACTTAATGCAAGGACTACTTCATTACATGATGTAACTCAATACACAGTCTGCATCTAGCAATTTAAAGGTCATAGGTAACCTTTTTTTCTAAAAATCTATTGATTACATTACACTTCTTTTCATTGAAAATCCAATGTTCTAAAAATGAACTTTGTGTTTATAGGTCATTGTCAATCCAAGGTAATGATTTATGCAAACTATGGTGGGATAGAATCCAAATATGGTCATGACGTTCCTTCCTCCACCCCAAGAAGGTATCACCTAAAAATTGGCTTTCAGTGACCAACCTTAAGTAAATGGCTGTTCTGTCGTTTTTGTTTCATTTTTAGCTCACCTGAGCCACAGTATACACATGCTCTGGCATACGTCGTTGTCGTCATCGTCGTTGTCCACAATGTTCAAACATTTTCTCCACCGAAACCGCTGGGTCAATCAAAGCACACATGACCAAGATGGCCGCCATGCTCATATATGGTAAAAACCTAAAAAAAAAAATATTTTCTCTGAAACCGATGGACGGAATTGAACGAAACTTGTTATGTAGCATGGGGAAATCTGGCCCATCATAATTTGTATAAAACATGGGCTTGGGTTGACCTTGGCCTATTTTAAGACAATGCTTATTTTAATGGAAAAGCGAAAATAGTTCATTCTTTTCAGGAAGTTTAGTAGCCTGTTACCTGAATAAAAGTAGGTACACTATAGATACAGACAGCATATTGAGTCAATGAAGTTATGTGAGTGTTCAAGGTCAATGTCATTTCTTGACCTTGGTTAAAGGTTATTTACATATTTAATTTAATACTAAATTTTCTTAGAAACCACGGACAAGGACAAATTTGGTTAGATAGGCTTTTTAATGGACAAAAGTGAAACATGGTTTTCGAATGTTTTGTAGCCTGTGACATGAAAGTAGTTAGATACAGACAGCTTATTGACTTAATAAAGTTACATTAGTAATCAAGGTCAAGGTCATTTTGGTCAAATGTCATTTTTTACAAAGGCCAAATTTCAGGGAAACATTCTCGGGAGAAATGGTCTGGTTTTAAATCGTTTTCCCCATATGACTTTCAATGACGGATACTGTGTTATATTTATAACTCTTGCAAAATGGTGGCATCATTATTCTTTAAACGATGATAAATTGACACGAAAAGCAATTTAAATGGAAAGGATTCATCAGAAGGAAATTATTGTCTTTGGAAGGAACGCCGGAAATAAATAATGGTATATATACACATTGAAATAAGTTAGGGAACACCTGTAATAGTGTGACCACCAACTTTAGACTGTGAATATCTTTCTTTGTAAAAATTATGAAAAGGTACAAGTAGGCAAAGATCAGGAAAAGGCGCAATCAGAAAAAGATTCCCACTCCAAAAACCGAGGTGGGAAAAAACCAAACTAACAATCAGGTACTTATACCATGAAACATATCGTAAGCCGAATGAGCAGCTATTTTCCCAATAGGTGGCCACTCAGTTACCTAAACATTACCTGAACATTTTTTGATAAATTGTCAAAATCTGTAGTATCCAAAGTTGCTTCTATGTGAAAATGGTTAGCATCAAACTAAAACTGCGGCGGAGAACGGCCATCTTTTATTCAGAAAATGTTTGCTAAATTTAAGAAACGCACTGCTAGTCTTTACGATAACTTCATTGCAATGTATTTGAACTCACATTGTCGTAATTTTTCGTGAGCATAAAGCTGAGACATTGCTTGTTGAACTTTGATAGTATTTTTTTTTTATTTTCTGACCGACTGTCGGCGGTAGGTCCATAGTTTTCCGGGGGTAGGTTTCATTATCACGTTTTGTTCTTTGGGTGTACGTTTTGCAGGTTGTAAATGTTAGGCCAGATATTCGATATGACCCTTTAAGAATCTTAACATGCACGTTCTGGTTAAAGTGTCCTAGCGGAATTATTCTTTTACGGTTTTATTTGCAAAATTTCCAAGAAATCAATGCAAACTGAAGATTTTGTATGATTAGTTGGTTTTGAGATTAAGCATGAAGTTTTAGGTCCGAAGTCGTTTATTCATTCAGAACGATCAGATTCAACATATTATTCCTGTTTTGCTTTCAAAAATTGAGTTTTGCGGAGTGCAGAAGCAAAAAGGCAAACTTGTATTCAGTAAAAGTGGAGTTTTTCAAATATGGCATATTGTATCCTCCGTAGCACAAAGACAAAATGTTGTGAATTTCCATTAATTGGTTTGTAGCTAGGCCAAAGTATGAAATATTTGTGATTAAAATTTCTGTATCGCCAGAAAAAAGGAAAATGGATTTTTCCAAACTTTCCCCAGGGGCTTAAAGTGTTCCCTAACTTATAACTATGTGTATATAATGTCAAACTTGAGAAATGCAGTTTTAATCACAATCCGAATCTAATCACATTAGAAGTTTTATTAAAATTCCTTTCATTAATAAAGGAATTGACTTTATCGATTTACCAAGCATATTCCAGGATAAATCAGTGATACAGTCTATACCTACCTACTTCCAAAATTCAGAACCTCCTATTATTTGTTACAAATATAACAAACCAATCAGAAATACAATTTTTAATTTCAATAAACTTGTTTCTGATCTTGATATCCATGCTAATACTCCTAAGTCTTGAGATTGTAAAGATTCAAAATATGTTTATCAACCCGCTGGACATATTGTTACTGGAAATTTAAAAATAATTTCGGATTCTAGAATTCGCAAAATTGTTTCTAAAGGTCCGAAATATAGATTCCCTTCCTACATTAATTTCGACAAATGTAGAGAGGAGATTTCATTTGCATTAAATGATTTCGGTAATCGATGGTGTAAACGAGAGGGTGTTGAGGATAATGCTCTTAAAGAATGGAAAAGAAGTATCTTCACTATCGTGGATAAACGTATTAAGTTTTATTCACAAAATACTAATCTTTTACGTCCTAAACCCAAATCGTCATTTAGGCATTTGAAGCAGGGTATCCAAGAATTTCATAGAAAGTATGTCTTGGTTCCGGCAGATAAAGCCGCAAACAATGTTGTTGTCGTTTGTAGGCTTCACTACGTTAACACCTTAAAACAGGAGCTTGATGGTACCAGGGCTTATCTGGAGACAGATACTGATGAGGTGTCTGTAGTTAATGCCCACTTAAACGATTTACCTGTTAAGTTTTCTGTTTGTGTCAATGAAGGCCAGGACAAACTTCCTACGATGTATTGGTTACCTAAGCTTCACAAAAGACCATACAAAGCTAGATTTATTGCAAATTCTAGCTCTTGTACTACCACTGAACTTTCTAAATTATTAACTTCCTGTCTTACTGCTATCAAATCTCATGTTATAAGATACTGTGAGACAGTGTATGAAACTTCAAATAAAAATTGGTTTTGGTCAATTAAAAATTCTGGTGAGGTTGAAGTGTAGAGGGTTCCGTGCGACAAGCTTGTCCACATATGATTTTTCTACTCTGTATACAACATTACCACATAATCTAATTAAAGAAAAACTTCTGGATTTGATAGAGTGGACCTTCAAAAGGGCATTAAAAAACTATGGTTCACTTTATTTGGCATGTAATGACAGAAAGGCTTTTTTCACTTCCTCTGACCAAAGTCGGTATACACTTTGGTCATGTCAGAATGTATGCGACGCCTTATCCTATCTCCTTGATAATATTTATATTAGATTTGGGACCAAGTTATACAGACAAATTGTTGGAATTCCGATGGGTACAAATTGCGCACCTCTCGTAGCTGATTTATTTTTATACTGCTACGAAAGAGATTTTATGGATTCTCTTAACCATGATAATCAAGCTGATGTTATCGAGGCTTTTAGTTCCACATCTAGGTACCTCGACGACCTTTTGAACATTGACAACCCTTATTTTGAAGGTATGGTCAATCAAATTTATCCACCTGAACTTCAGTTGAACAAAGCCAATATCTCAGATACTGAAGCCCCCTTTTTAGATCTACATCTTTCTGTTGCAAATGGATTTGTTTCTTCTAAAATTTATGATAAGCGCGATGACTTTGATTTTGATATAGTAAATTTTCCTTTTTTGGATGGTGACGTTCCTCGTCGTGCTTCTTATGGTGTATACATTTCGCAACTTATTAGGTTTGCTAGAGTCTGCAATCATGTTACAGACTTCAACGCTCGAAATAAATGTTTAACGGCAAAACTTCTCCAACAGGGCTATCGGTATCATAAACTTCGAAAAAAAAATTCTAAATTTTATCGTAGACACTATGAATTGATTTCCAAATACAATGTTGGGTTAAAGATGCTTTTAAGTGAGGGCCTTTCGGAACCTGAATTTTATGGTGACTTGGTTTACAAATTTAAGAAACTTAAAGGAATTAATGATTTTTCTTTTCAGTTCAGAAAAATCATAACACGTTACAGACGTATAGGTTATAACTTGAATGTTATGCGACAGTCTGCATGCTTAGTTTTTAACCCAATCATGGTTGATAACTATGCTGCCTTCTTTAATTGCACGCCGGTGGGTCGGGCGTCAGACTCTATGATGGCCCCGACATAAAGCTATTCATTTTAGTTGGTTGGGGCCGGAGCTTCTTGTCTGTTGCTTGGCCCACCGGGGTCCAACTGGTGTTTTTCTTTTGCTCCGGAGTTAGTAGGTTATTCGGCGCCCAGGGATCTCCATCGTCGGGCAGCTTACTCAGTCTGTGAGTCCTGGTTTTTGATTCATCAGGATGTTTATCATGATTTATTTGTTTGTTCTTGATGATTCATTGACTAGTTAGAGATTCACCACGAGGGCCGAATAACTAACTAAATGTTATGAACCACTGCAGAAGCTGAGGGTGAGTTTATGGCCATGTAAAACCGGTTTAAGCCCGCCAGTAACTTTGTGTTACTGATCGTTCCAAGTCGATACTTCTGTGGTGGTTCTTTTTGTTTTATGTCTTGGTGTTTGGAAAATTTTTTGTGCTGTTGGCGCCTTATGTATGTTTTCATATTTTTAGTTAAGTTAAGGTAACTGAGTGGCCACCTATTGGGAAAATAGCTGCTCATTCGGCTTACGATATGTTTCATGGTATAAGTACCTGAATGTTAGTTTGGTTTTTTTCCCACCTCGGTTTTTGGAGTGGGAATCTTTTTCTGATTGCGCCTTTTCGTGATCTTTGCCTACTTGTACCTTTTTAAGTGAATGCATGTTTTCACATTTACGAATTATGGAGTTGTTCTTTGTTTTGTTTTTGTTTTTATCTTATTTTATTGTGTAACATGCTTGACAAAGCATTATTATAATAACGGACCATTTACGGACGGGTGTCGAAACAGGAATTGTTCGTGAATGTACACACGTAGCTTAAGAAACTCAGGTACATTTCTTACAAAAAATAGTATAATTATAATCCAATTTTGTAAACATGTCATGTTTTTGTACTTTTAAATATCGACTAATCCACGAAAACGGGCGTGCAGGTCAACAAGCGAAAACAGACGATGGACAGCGGAGGTTTTCGTACATGTCCGTGATGAGGTGAAGTGCGTATTAAAACATGTGCATTTTCTTAGCTGGTTCGTAGGTGAAAACTAGTCTAGTGGTAACGTGTCAGACCTCCAATGGACTTAACTTTTATATGGGGGTGGAGGTTCGAAACCTACGTATTTTTTTATTTTATTTTTTTTTTTTTTTTTTTTTTTTTTTTTCATTTGTTAAAGGGACTTGATTTTTATATATATACCGTGCAACATAAGTAAATCATTATTACAGATACAGTTAATTCCATATAATAACACGGATTGTGAGCGTATGTATGTGTACATGGCACATGTAGCCCTCGTACATGCAGGTTGCACATGTACTAAGTAACGTATCCCAGACGCGGAGTGATTGCTGCTGTCACCTTCAAGCCAAGGAAAGGGAGTACTGGAAGACTGACATCGCCGTTGAAGACGAAATCGAGCAGATAATAATACAGATCGACCCAGACTCGGACGTCAGGCCAGACGAGGAAAACAATGTTGTCGAGGATACAGCGGACATGTACGCTGAAATTCGGCAAGAGGAGAAACCACTGACACCGCCGGAGAGGAGGGCGAGACCATAGAAACAGCGGGGAAAAAGGGCAAGACAACGGAGACTGCCGATGAAATTTGTCAAGGACATCTATGCCTTAGATTGGGATACTCCCTAATTGACAAATATGTCACTTTCAAAGACGAAAATGCCTAGTTCTTTATCATTACTGTGTTCTTGCATATTTTGATTATCAATGACATAATTTATATCAATTTTAACAAGTTTGGGAATTCACATTTCTAAGCATTAGTACAATACGCATAGATTGAAAGCAAATTTACTTTTGAACCTGTACTGTATCTCTATAAATACATATACATAACCTAAATATACTCACCCTGACACTGGTTTGACAAGAAATACGACCATGAATGTTTACAATTCTACAGTTGATGTCTTTAAAATTGTCCATACTGTGCTTATTTTAGTTCATGGAAAATTTCGGGAAATTATACATTTTCGCCTTGCTGACCCTGTCCCCCCCTAGACCCAGGATGCCACTTTGATATGATGTGTGAATGTGAAAAACACATTAACTGACGAAAGGGCATGCTGGGTCCCGGGGGGAACACACTTAGAATTAAACTATAAGATTGTAAATTAAAGATCTTATGCCCTATACTAACATTTCTTTCAAAATAAACTTAAAATTACAAAACAATAAACAATCAATCTGTGGATATTGTTCAGCATTTATATGACAAACAAGCCCATATTTATTTGCTTGAAAAGTGCTGTTGACAAACGAATGCAAATCAGTTCAAAGTCTAATGGTTCATTTTTGCCAAAGATGGGGTGGGTGGGTGGCTTGTGAAAATATTTAGTTGCATTGTCTGGATTCTGTTAAATCCAGTAGTATCTACTTGCAACATCCTTGCCGAGTACGTCGTTGCTGGGTACGGTTTAATATCATTGCCCAGTACGGTAAAAGCTATTTTAAGCTAATTATAAATAGAATCGTTAAAACGCTATTTATAAATAAAATCGTTTAGATATATTGACAGTGTAACTTACATAATGAGTACCTTTGATGGTCCAATTTTACATGTATATAGATTTTTCATTTTTGTTTTCATTTAATTACGTTCAAGTTTAAAATTCATTGTCAAGAAGATTAAATATAATTGTATTCTGTAGACCCTTAAACCCACTTGTATAAAGTAAAACTTAAAATTGAAGGTTATATATATTTTATTTTATTTTTTTTGGCCGACAAAGAGATAGTCTGGCAGATATGCATTTTTATACAGTCGTGACAGTGAGTTTGGCGTTTTTTGTGGATTAACGCCCCAGTCAACGATGT